>OX459028.1:197003593-198218176 GCA_949775025.1 Tricholauxania praeusta
ATTTAATAGATTAGTTATGAAATTCCAACAATGAAAAGTTGTTATAATATTTTTAGATGATTTTTAGCCAAGTGAAGAGTTTGTGGCAGTGGAGAAGAAGTAAGTTTTTTCAGGCCAAAGGCTCGCATTTGGTTGCCTATCACCCGTCATCCACAAGTGGAAGATCGAAACTACTAGTCAAGCCACCTGCAGACTATGTATATATTGAGCTAGATATCTGGGCGTTAAATGTCAATCAATTAAAGAGAACTTAACATTTTGACTTTTTTTCTGGCACAAGATGTGCTTATACATATTTACGAAGTTCTAGAAAATTATTCACTCGCATTAAAGTTTTATACAACTAATCCACCAAAATACTGCATAAATCAAACTAAAGCTTACAGCCCTATAAGAGGTTTTGTGATCCTTTTTATTTTGTTATTTCTTTTATTTTTCTTCTGTTGCAAAACACCTCAGTTTCTTTCGCATCCTTGCTGTGTGAGATCAACATAAAAATTTATGATGCTACGCAAAGTAACGCATGTTGACATTGAAATGCGTTTCGTTATCCTTCTTGTGTATGTGTGTGTGTGTGTGCAAAGGATGATTTCACAATTTTCACAAACGTGTAACGACATGAGCAGTGAAAGTTTTTGCTGCTTATGATTTTTTTATTTCTGCATTGCAATAAAAAAAGATCCTTACTAGCTGACATCTTCACGCTATTAAAGTACCGTTAAGCGAGTTACTCTGAGTCAAGGACAACATTACGCTAAAGTAGAAAATCCTTAAAACGCTTTAAAAAATATGAGAACATTCTTTTGTTTGCTATATACACAACAGCGGGATGTCCTTTATGGCAAGAGCAGTAGCAGTAGCTGTGTTGTTGTTATGTTTTTGAAATATTCATAACGTGAAGTGACACTTGTCATTTTAGTTTCGTATGTGTTCCTCATATCCTGATATGAATACGACCGACGCACTCATAAAGCAATAAAATGAAATCATGTGTGGAAGTTTTTATAAGATGATAGTTCATAAAAAAAGGACCTAAGGGCAGGTTGGTTTTATTTAATAATTTATTTGAACAGTGCATGCATACAGCTTAAGAGGTAGATTTTTTTGCTTATGAATTAGAACGTTTAAGGTGCGTTTTTTTAGTTTAATTGCGATTTAATTGTTGTGTATTTTTACAACATTAATTAGTGCATCAGCTTTGTTTGTGATTTTATGTTGATTCAATTAATGGTAAAATATCAGTGGCACCTATGCTAAACAAATGAGAAGAATTGAAAGTTAAAAAACTCCACATAATTAAAAGTTGGTCATCCTTTCAAAATCATAAGTACCTAAGGTTCAAAACATTTAAACAAAAATATTTATTTCCAAAATCAAATAAATTTTCCTATGAGAATGAAATTAAGATTCTGTTACACAAATAACAATTCAATTAAAATTTGCTCAATTTCCGAAAAAATCGTTTAGAAAACAACATGAAACAATAAAACTTTTGGCAAAACAAAAACTTTTGCAGACAACAATTTCCCACAAAAGTGTAATTTTCCAAAAAGTGCTTCCCAAAAAGCAGCAGCAGAAAATCTTTAACCATAGGATATTTGTAATACTGGACTATATGGTCAATTAGTTTAACAAGGACAACAAAAACAATGAGCAAGCATATGAAACCATGAGCACTATAACAACAACAAACATACGAATAACAAGAACAAGCAAAAAAGCAAACATGACACCAGATTAAAGGTATTAAAAGATATTAGACTACAGTAGAGACTACCATTTTGGCCCTGACCAGATTATTGTTGCTGTTGTTGTTTTTATTATATTTTCTTGTTATCTTTTTGATTCAACCCAGTTAGGTCAGTTCTACAAAGTGTTGTGGTCCTTGTTGTTTTTGTTCTTGTTGTTACTTTTTCCGGATCATATTATTGTGTTAACTGCTTAGTTTGTTATCACAAATTAGTTGGTATTAAAACGATAGAGCGAATGCAATGCGAAAGAAACTTGGGGGGCTGTTAGTTGGCTCATATCAGACATGTTAATCTAAGGATTTGCATTGAGCAGCAGCATCAGCTTATTTTGACTCCGAAAGTGAAATTATAATAAGTGTGTGGTATGTTTTTCAAAGGCTTTAGTGTTTATATATGCAATTTTTGGAAGAGTTGATTTTTCTTGTTAAAAAAAATTGTTTAATTGAAATTGTTATTGCAGCCAAGATAGTTCTCTGGAAAAAAATTGACCTAAATTGAAATTAAAAACGCTAAATTAACTTCTTCTAAAGATACGTTTGGTCTAGAATGCTGTCAGAGCAAATAGCTCCCCTCTTACTCAGAGATCAGTAAGGTTTTTTGTAAACCTTTTTAAAGGTATTGTATAAGCGGTTATCTGAATAAAAGCTAAGGTTGCGTAAAGTTACAATGATACAATGATACGTAAAATTTGATGGAAAAGGGTTGCCCTTAATTAGGCTCTGCGGAATTTTTGATTATAAAGTGTCACTATAAGCTAAGAAGAATTCTAACACCAGACCTTATAACGCTAACTCACTTCTTCCGACTTACAGAATTATTTAAGGAAAAGTTAATAGAATGACAGCTTTATGATAATAATCGTACAGATAAGATGCCAATTGGTAAGCTAAAAAAAACGCTTTGACGCCTCAAGAACTTCAATCTGTTTTCCTGTGTATTAGCAATGTAAGATGAAATCAATATAAATAAGTATGTCTCTTTTAATAAAAATGATCTTGAGCTATGGATGGAAATGCCATGGGCCTATGATAAGCAAAAAATTATGTAAGTTCCTTTAAAAACATCATCTCCTCAACTTTGACTAAGGTCACTTTGAACCTTCTCTCATTAGTACTATAAAAGTTTCAAAGGTTTTTTTTGCATCAGTGATAAATTCAATTTAATTTCAAACAGTCTAAGGAAGTTTTAAAATTAATATGTTCCATTGTACAAAACTATAAAATCATATGATATTATATTGAGGTCGATGATGTTAATTAAGAGTGGTGCAAATAACTAACAACGAGTAAGCAATTTAATATTTTCCATCATCCAATGTTTCCCCAACAGTGATGTTGCTCCATATTCTTGAGTGAAGACTCAATACAATTAAGATAAAGTAAAATTTCTTTAGTCAAACAATAACAATGCAACTGACAATATGAATCATTGAAAAAAAAAGCAAAATATCCAGGACTAATTTAAGTTTCATTCTGTTAAGGAACTACTTCGTAATTTCTCACAGGACTATGTTAAGCATACTGGCCAATTTTCAAGCTATACTTTTGAAGCTCCAAGTCGACATTGTTGGTGTCGGATAGTCAAGTGTTTGTTGTTGTTACTTGTGACCTGCATTTGATAAAGAAAAACTCAAATACGTTAGGGTTTCCTATTTTGTTATAGGTCACTTGCAAGAATAACTACAACAACAATCAGGTTTATTATTATGCCAGGCGTGTTGAGTTCAATTGAAACAATAACAATACTAGGTTAGGTTGTAGTAACACAAAGCAAAGAAACACAATCGAATAATTTTAGGGAACTACAACGGATTGTAATTAAGTTATGCATCAAGTGTCCTTTCTGTAAGTTCTTATGCTAAATTTTGTCAGTGTTGAGATTTTGATATGCGCATTTTGTCCCACAACTAGAATTCGTAATCCTCAATGTCTTTACATGATGCGTTAAGTGAATTAAAGTGGTTGCCTATTTACATATTTATTTATTTCAGCCTACTGATATCATCTTACAGACATTGGCCCTATATTTAAATATTTTAAATGTAAGTCATTTCATTTTAATTCCTTTAAAAATTGGCAAAATTGGTCTTGTCGCCGATAACATCATGTGTACGATGGATTCGCTGCATGTGTGAAAAATGTGAAAAAGGAGGCATCAAAGCATGCCTATTTGACTGTCTCGTTCTCCAGCTATGTTTATTGGAACAAAAACCATTTGATTTTCTTATATTCATACATAGATATGCGCAATAAATGCATACACATGAACGTTTTTGCTTGTTAAGCAATCTTGAATTTAATTTCATTAAGAAGCATTTAAATTAAGTAGAATGACCCCCCCTATTAACGTAAATCAATTTAAGGACACAGCATTAATGTTAACGCCTAAAAAACAATAGCAACAACAAAACTATGAACAGCACAACAGTAAGTTGCATGAAATCATTTTGCAGCAATTTGCATTTTGACAATTATCATATTATAATTTTCACACAAATACCCACACAGACGCACGCACATACATATATGTTGGCAGCCAGCCGACGTACATTCTGCATATTAAATATGCTTTGCATTTCCTGCTTCCGCATCCGTTTTGCTTACGTTGCCGTCATCATTAATGTTGTGTTTGTTGCTTACATTCATACATGCATGTGTTTTGCATTTTGTTGCATGTGCCTGTGTGCGTTTGTGTCTTTATGCATGCATGTGCATTTCTAAGACATCAATTATCAAATTAACTTTTATACAACGAAATGCTTGCTGTCTGATTCCGTTTGACATTTGCTTTCGATTTAAATTGAAAGCTTGCAATTTGGTAAAACTTGTGTGCCACTGATGGATGCGTCTTTTTGTTGTTGTACGTACGAGTATCTTTAGCACTGAAATTATGCATAAATCGACTATTTATGGTAAGGTTGTCATTGTCAATAATTCTGTCACAAATTTGAACACATCTTCTTATTTCGAAGTCTACAGCAATTGATGCAGCAATAACAAGCTTTGGAGCCTTTAGTAAAAATTTAAAAATTGTGGCAAGATTTCTTGTAGCCGCGAAGCCGCTGTCGGATTTTTGGGAGTTTTAAGTCCTGAGCTGCAAAGCCAATTTTGGATACGTTATAGACCGAACCGCGGCCGAAGGACGCCGCGAAGCCGGTATTGGTATAATTTCAAGATTATCTTTTTTCCGTAAATTACTATGCTTATAATAATATGTAAAGAATCCATCAACAGTAAAAGCTCTAAGTCCTTAATCCGCAAACAAAAATTCAGTAGCTCCAGCTTAAAATTTAAATGTTGCTCTCAAATGAATGGTGGTAGACTTATGCATGCGTGCGTGGATCGCAGAGAGCAGTCAATAAGTCTCTGCGGTGAGCAGGTACCACCTACTACCAAGTATTAATTAAATAAATATGTGAATATTACAAAGGAGCTATGTTATAGTTTTGACTTTTACGGTAAGTGCGGCTCCTATTTTTTCTAATTAGATTTGTCCTTTTTTTATTGGACGTGGTTTTAATTTTTGTCAGCTATGCATAGAAAGAAAACTTTACTTTTAAATTTTCAAACGATGCTGCAGCTTTGGAATCTTAACCGGAAGTTCTGTTTCAGTCAGCTAGTGCCAATATAAAAACGAATTCAGTTTTATGTGCAACATTGTGTAATCCTGTTATCCTTGGCAATGCGCTTGTACTTCGTAGTTATCTTAAGTGTCATTGAAAATAAAAAGGGTTTACAAAGTTTTAACGATCATACATTAAATGACGGCAAAAGTATTTTTCATCTCAACTTACCAAATACAATGAGTGAGTATAATATTAAACTTAAATAAGTTTTCTCTACATAAATTTTATTAATATTTAACTAAGCTCTCGCAAATTTCCACTGAGTTTTCGTTCGTAATAAGCTTATGTAAATGAACATACGATGTAAATTTTAAAATTTTCTATCGCAATATCAAAAAGTTAAGGTGTTATCTTCGGCCAGGCCAAAACTCACATATCCTACACTGCACTGAAAGTACCTTTTAAATAAATGTTAAAAAGACATTGAAGAGGTTGACCTATACCTTTTTAACTTTGAATACGCGTTGAACTTTACAATTAAACTCTTGCTTGAAGGGGCAGCAAATTCGACATTCTTAGAACCTTGTAACATAAGATCACTTCAAAATTAGTCTTGGCGTGTATGCAGTTTTCATATTTCGACCTTTCAAACAATGTACATATCATTAGTAAATTTAACACTTTCCTGGATTGCGTCACACACTGAATTATGAACCACATCTTTCCATGTCGAACTCAGAGCCTATCAATAAACGAAGATTTCATTATAGCTCTTTTGAGGCTGCAATAAATTGATATCTAACTCTAACCCCCTTATCTAATTTAATATTTCAAAAAATAACAATTTCTCTAACTAACTATGTATGTATTTTCAATGCTCTTGTGACACAAAGATTGTATGAAAATTATTATACATTTTGAACTTATAAAACAGAAAAAAATAACCATTGAAATTTTTAAGTAAAACTACAAAGAAATGCAACAAAAAGTCGGCTTTCATAAAACTCATATTAAAAAGTAAAAGAAGTAAAGAAAAATTAAATAAAACGCTGCACAAAAAACCTACAATTAATTACATTTATTGCTCTCGTTCCATCCACTAAAATGCAGCCAAGCGTATGGTAAGGGCAGCCTGTACCACCGAACCACTTTCCTTTGTCTCGAACACCCACGCGAAAGCAACGAACGGCATTGACACACTCACCAAGTAGTTTTTACAACATATTACTACAATTGCCAGTCACTGCATACCCCTATTATTTGTTTTTTCTCATTTTGTGTAAAGCAAAAAGCTAAAAGAGTTTTAAAGTTTTTTTGCCTTTGTCGTTGTAACCTTTTTAGGCGCAGTATTTTAGAAAAGGTGGTTGAAAACTTGATTTTTCTTTTATTTCAAAAGTTTTAGCATAAACCTTCTTAAAATGTCATTCATAATTTGTGACAAACACACGAGTTTGAAGTAAGACAGCTCCACCTCTCTGTTGCTTTTCTATGCTATCATGCTGTGTGCCAAGTGGAGAAATTTCGTAGGGCACCTAATGCGCAAGTTATCCGTTGCCAGTGGTAAAAATTTCCAATGTAGGGATACTGGAAATTTTGAGAAGAGTCTCAGTTGTAATTTTGTCTGACGCTTGTAGTACGCTGCTGTGTTGCCAAGTGGTTGGACATGTAAGAGTAAAATATGTGTTTTATTGTATAAGAGCTAACCTAAGTACGTATTTTTGTTAAGTAAATTAAAAAATAAAGGTTTGTCATTTTACTTCAATTGGTTAAATAAATCTCAATACATTTTCTGTAATTAGAATTTGTGTTTATACCACTGACACTCTAGAAATCTCTGAAAAAATCTCGTCTCAGGCTAATTTGTCTCAAATACAGGAATATGGCAAAAATATCAAATCCTATTTTACTATCAAGTCAAGTTTTGTAGAAAAACAATCCCAATGATTTCAGATATTAACCCTTCCCTCGACCCAAAAATATATACATAATTTTGAACTTTTATCTTTAAAAATGTTGTTTAAGTTATAAAGTTTTCACACTTTTTACAAAAGATATAGTCATTTTAAAATAGCAAAATTCATTTCTGTATCTCATCGCCCGGTTTTGAGCCGATGGGGGGCACATAATTCAAAAAATGACTCAGGTATGAAAAGGTGTCGATCAACATGAAACATCTACATATTTTGGAAATTTTGTTTATCTTTTCTGATATTACTAAAATAAATAAATTTACACTTCTAGGAAAGTCAAATTTGCTGATAAGAATCCACTGTAAAATACTTCAATTCTTGAAAATTCATAAAGTAATTTACCAAGACAAAACATTTTTTATACTTTTGTATAATAGAGTTAATAAGTTTTTTTTTCGAATGAAGCATTTGCACACACGCCCCTACTCATGTCCAAAATGAATGTTCAAACTTCTAATACACCAAAACGAAATATTTCCTAAATTGGTTCGCCAAAATGACACATTTCCATTTTACGGATGCCAATAATTTTTATATTGCCAGAAACAAATTGAGTTTGAAGTACTCAGTAAGTTTTTATTTTCATCTGTAAAAATTATAATGTACAAATGTTCTACTCTTGTAATATCAGTGGATATAAAATCATTATAATGTATCATTTTTTGATCTGATTTTTAATTCATGACTTTAATTTACATTTTTTTTTTTTCTTTTGTAAATCATAGAACATCTTTTGGAGCTTAAAATGGCTACGTACTATAATGTTCAGCAACATGCAACACTCATGTACATCAGTATTCCACTGAAACATCAATTATTCGAATTCAGAGAAAATATTGTCAACATTTTAATGTCTGAATATCTCTTAGCGATAACACGGTTCAATCGCACAGTTCGAAAGAAATGAGGAATTGCACAGCGTCAATTGAATTACTAAAAATGAACTGTCTTGAGCGTTGTTATAGCTAATAAAGTTATTGGTCATTATTTCTATAGAATCAACGGGGCACCCCTGATTGAAAATTGTTTACGTGCAATGGCCTAGGATATTCAAGAGGAATGGTTTCAACAGGATGGAGCTACTGAACACACTGAAGCACAGCGACGATACACCTCATTCAGTCTTTCAGTGTCTGTATACCATAAAAAAATAGCACAACTTAAGGATAATACATTTTAATATTTATTTAACATCCCTTAGTTGTTTGTAATCATAGATTCTTAAGTTTTTTTTTTTTTAAAAATTTTGCCAAACCCCTTTCAAATATTTGGCCAATCTCAGCTTTCACGCTTCAAGTAAATGGCCCGCACGTGCTGGTTGTAGGATTGCCATAGCTATACAAAATAAACGAAGTGAGTTGATGTATTGTTGGCACTGGGTAGTGATTCGTACATTAAAATCAATGATTTTTATTCCTATCTCTGCTGTGTATCATTAGATATCACATTAAAGTCCTCAAGTTTTCTTTGCACGATTCTGAAAGAGAACCAGTAAGTGTGTTATCTTTGGACTCGTCAAGAATTAAATACCTCGCACCGCGTTAGCAGTAAAAGTGACCGTAGGTCTTAAATTTTTAATAAGAGGGTATTTCTCCACCAGCTTCTTCGAGTCATTCCGACAATTGGTGTGAAATTTGGTATCATTACCTTAAATAATTCTTTCAGTACAGCGGTTTGAGTTTTTTGATTGAATAGTTGGTTCCACGCCGTCACACAGTGGGAAATTTTTTAATGTTTTTGGACAAAAATCCGTCTACAATGCAATTATTAATGGATTTGAAATTTTTTTTTCTTAGAATAATTGTTAAGTACCACCCAATGTGTGAGTAATGCCCAAATTTTTGAGAACGTTCAACATAACCTCAAAAAATCCTATAAATATATGAAATTCGTGTATTTTACTTAGGAAGTTTTTCGAAAAATAAAAAGATATTTTTTTAAAATTTTTTTTGAAGTTGCATTTTATCTTAGACCAAAACTTATTTTACATTATTAAAGTATAACTGTTCAAGATTTATCTCTGAAATTTTGGTCCAAAAATATTTGTCAATAAGTTAGAAAAGTGCAATGCCGTGAACGACCTCAAAATTTGCTGTGAGCAAGATATCTGGAGACTGGCTCATCCGAAAAAAGAAAATTAAATTTTTTTCGGCTAAGCAAATAGTTAAGGGGCGTTTGATCGTTGATTTTTGAAAAATATTAATTTTTGACAAAATGGCGGGCGTACAAAGAAAATTTTCATTTTTTGTGCACAAAATTGAGAAACTTGAGGTCGTTTTAGGCTATAAATTAAAAATATGTATCCAAAAAAAAATCGAACGATCAAACGCCCCCTAACTATTTGCTTAACCGAAAAAAATTTAATTTTCTTTTTTCGGATGAACCAGTCTCCAGATATATTGCTCACCGCAAAGTTTGAGGTAAATATATTTATAGGATTTTTTGAGATCATGTTGAACGTTTTCAAAAATTTGGGCAGTCCTCGCACATCGGGTGGTACCTAACGATTATTTAAAAAGAAAAATTTTTCAAATCCATTAAAAAATGCGTTGTAGACGGCTTTTTGTCCAAAAACATTAAAAAATTTCCCACTGTGCGTCATGCCAACAGCATCAAATAATTCTCTCAATTCATTTGTTTTATATATTTTCTTTGTATGAGCGGTAGTCGTGTCCATAAGCCGATTTTACTCATTTTCAATCCCAAAAACCTCGTTTTGAAGGTGTACCGAATTTCATTTAACCATCCCACATAGTTTTTCCGTTATTGTGCAGACACACAGGCAGACAGTCGAACATGGCTAAATCAACTCAGGTAGTGACACAGATCAAGAATACATGCACTTTTCTATACCTGGTACGACTCTTTCTATGCGTTACAAACGGAATGACACAATGAATATACCCTGGGTGTATGTTCTATATTTTTTTCAACATTTTTTTAGAGCAATTGAGGAACTTGATCTGTTTTCTTAAATTGGGCTCTTGATGTTTGATTCAAAGAAAACATAAAATGTTTCTTTTACAATTGAATAGAACATGAAGTCGATAAAGGGCTTTTATTATCAACTTGTATCAAAGTGAAGTTAACTGCATAAACCTCATTTATCATAAATTTTGTCCATCGAATGTGGTAATCATGATGCGCTTTTTTAAGGGTAATTTTTTAAGCAAAGGTGTATTCCGTTAAGCTATAAACAAAAGCAGCCCGAAACTTTTCACCCACGACCAAAGCAATTTTGAGGCTGGAAATTTTTTTTCAACTTTAGATTCTTATAATTTGTCAGGGCTTATTTTTATATATTTGCATATTTCGAAAGCTTTTAGTTGGATTAAAAATTTTTTTGACTCAAAAGAACCTCCTTTATTTTCCAATATTCCTTGGATGACAAAATTTCTGAAAACAGTTTCAAAAAAAAATTAATTTCAAAAAGATTTATGAGACAGCGGTTGAGCTATTTATATCATGTAGAAATGGCAGCCCTAAATGCTGAGGATATTCAATAATTGAATTTTAAACGCAGAGTAAATCAGAATCTTATAAATTTCAAGGTTCACAACTGCTGGCTGCCGATTAAATTACAAAAATATTTCACTTTTATTATGATGTTAATAATTTTGTTGTTTACCGTTCCCTTGAGCAGGGTCAAAAGTCCTGATAAAGGTTGCAAAGAAAAAAGAAAATCCAAAGTCTGAGTGGAGGTAACGACCAGTTAGGGCATGAAGTGGAAACGTGCTTGAATTTTACTCGTGCGCCATTGATTGAGGTGTTTATGAAAGTGAGTTAAGTTTATAGCTTGGTTTTATTGGTGCTTTAGAGAATTAAAAAAGGGTCAAAAACATATAAATTAAATCAAAGTTTTTCATACATTAAATTTAATCAACGTGTTTTATTATTATTTTTTCTCAGCTCTTCATTATGCGCACAAAATTAATTTTATAGAAGGCGACAACTTTTTTTGGTACCTTTGGTCCTTTTGCGCCACTTTGATATGCAACACTTGACTGCAAGTACATGATTTGCATTTCTTAAAGTCCTTGGATGGACGGACAGCACATGAAGCAATGACGCTTATAGCCGGATATTTTTTTAACAGTCAGAAGCGCTGTCGACAACGACAAGACCATCGCACCAAAGTCTTTGTCGCTGTTGCTAATTTAATGCTACGTGAAAACAGAAACAAATTCGCATACTGTGCATGAATAAGAAATGTCGAAGGAGGATTAAGGAGTTAAAAACTAAAAGCAAAAAAAAAATTGCTCCTATCGTGCATAGTACCAAAAATATTCCAAAGTAATCGGATTCCACTAATGCATCCAAGGTTCTTCAAAAAATTAATTCATGTCGATTTTCATGACACATCAGTGTCCTTTTCATCAGTACTCTTTAGCATTTCTTGTACTTAACCAAATCTCATGACATCATAAAATGGAAAAACTTGCACTGAGTCTTCGCCATAGATTCGAGTTCAGAGCAGTTCAGTTTTCTGATAACGCAAATACAAAGCTCAACTGTCATTGACGAGCGCAAGCACTGAAAAGAGGCTTTCATTAACTATGCCGTTAACTAAGTTAACTTTAGACATCAAAAAATCATCAAGTTTTTCCAACACAAGAACTAAATTTTTTAAGATTGGCGACTAAAAAAGAAACGTCATCAACTTTTTCCCAGAAAGAAATTTGACTTTTTATTATTTTAAGGGAAAATTATTCATGCCGGCCGGGAATTCCTTCTTTCCAACTTGGCAACCCTTTGCAGATTGAAATATGATTAGTCATTAATACTTATAAGCAAATTCAATTAATTTTACAAACAGTTTACCAAGTGGCCGGTTTGCCAAGCCCGGAATTGCAGGTCAATTCCGGGAGCCCTGTAAGAATTGAAAAGTTTCTGAAAAACCCACACAAAAATATTAAATTTTTCAATATTGGCAACTTAAAAAGAAAAAAAGAAAGGTCAGTAAGTTTTTACACACAAAAACTTAATTTTGGGCGATTGTATTAATTATTTTTAAAATTGCTGTCCAAAAAACAACTCAACCTTTTCCCCAAAAAAAACTTTACTTTTTATCATTTCAAGGATATATTATTTTATTTTGGAATGGCCAGGAATTCCTTCTGCTGTCAGAGATATTGCGTAACGTAACTACCAGAAATGTTTCATTTGAAATATTACAAACGATACGTTGCAGAAATCTTTCTTATATATTTCAAATGTAGTCTTTCAAATGTAATCATTCTGAAAGGTTCCAGATTTAATGTGTACTGAATTTTTCTAATGAAATCAAAATAGTGTTTTATGATTCGATACCACTTTTTTGATATCTGCGTTGTATATGTAGGTACATATATGCGACATCAAATGAAGATGCATAGTAAAGAGATGTGTGAATGTTGCCAGGCTGGGTCTCTGTTTGTTGATATTTTAAGAAGTATAGTTTCGTGTATCATTGTCAACTATAAATTAACAAACGTCTCAAAAAAAAACTTTTACATATAAAATATCAACGCAAGTGATGGCGCGAGTAAAATGAAACAATAATTCAATCTAGCGATGATATAATAAAATAGTAGCGCGCAAGTGGAGTGGATAAAAAAAAAATCAGAGTCCGGTAACGAAATAAAAAAAATGTTTGCTCATTTTCCCTCTAATCTTACAAGGTTTTCTGTAACTTTTCAGAAACGTTTCAAATGAAATCAAAAGGCGGACATTGACACATTGCAGAAAGCTTTCAGAAATAGGAATGGAAGATCTCTGAAACTTTGTAAGATTTCATGTGAAAAATTTCTCAAAGGTTTGCGAAACGTTACATGCCGAGTGTAAGCTAATGTTTAAAAATTTAATTTTTTTCAGACTATCAATTTATTTAGTAGACACATTAAATAATTAGTTCACTCCTTGCCCGCCTCATACATAAACAGCTGAATAAAACCGCTAGAATTTTGGAATGAACACGTATAGCACCGCTCAAATGATGTATCTAAAATATTACCAATTATGTACATAACATACATCACGAGATGTAACGATTCTTATGCAAAATATGCTTTTTCTCAATATGAAACTGTCAATAACTTTTCTTTAAAGAAACTAAACCCATGTAAAGGATAGTAGTCTTAAAAATCTTTATATCTTCTTTTCTTCACATTAGAAACCGAATCAAAATAAAATTTTACACAAACATAACGCATTTGCTACAATAAACGAATGTAATATGCCAACTTACACGTAACTAGGACATTACATAATTTCAATTGTTTGTACAGAATATTAATTTTAACTTACATATATACGAAAGCATACGTACACCAACTATACAAATAAAAATGTGTTTTTCATGTCCTTTTTTAAACTTTCTGTTCCGCTCTGATGCGGCTGATACTACAAGCGTATCACTTGAAATTTCCGCAGACTTTGCAAAACGGCACTGTACTCTAGCTCAGTTAATGGAAAAGAGAGAGAGAGAAAGAAAAAGCACATCCTGAAATGTATAAAAATTAACTGCAAACTTGCCAAAATTAGGTGTTAAACGCGCTAATAGATGGAGTTTTTTGGTTCATTTTTATAAGGCAATATAAGGAAGTTTCGCAAGGAATGAAAATTATAGGAAGCTGACATTAAATTCGTGCTATTTGTTATAAAGTATGCAAATACGAGGAAATATTTTTTTGCATAATTTTATGTGCTGAAATTTTTTTTAAATAAATTAAAATTGAATTTCTCAAAAATATCGCTTCCCTGCTGCGGATTTTGTTGGCAACTATTTTTAATAGAAACGCCACCTTTTTAGATGGCAGTCTCGGTTTGTCAAGATTAATCCTTGGGTAGTTAAAAGGTTTCCTTCAAATGTAAGTAAAAGTTTTTTAACTTTGCCTTTTGCTCCGTGCATCGTCACAAAATTTCCCGGCATTTCTGGAAAATAATTATAGGGAACCGGCATGAACTTTAAACAAAAATTTTAGTACCTAAAATTTGTTGAGGTTAGAGACCCCCGGAGGATTGCCGCCACACTATGATATGACCTGTACTATGCAAAACTATGAAGACTATAGCATACCATTTCCGTCCCGTGTCGTCTTCTACTTGCAGCATGAAGCGATTGTAAGTATGCTTTTCAAAAAGCTCGTCCTCGAAATTTCAAATTTTGTTTTTATCATAGCTACAAATTTGTTTCTAAATGTTGTGTAACTTTTTTTTAGTAAATGAAAATAATTTAAGAGAATGTGTAGGTGATTTTGTAATTCAATGTTAAATACATCTAATTTTGCTAGGGTTTTCGAGAATCAAAAGCGAAAACTTTATTACAATTTCAAATAAAAAGTATTTTGTGGGGCGGCAAAGTACCTCCTTGTCCTTGCACGGTACGCCACTGGATATAACACCTATAGCAGGCCACTATCATGCTCATTGCTGCGCCAGAATAATTTCAAGAAATACGTCATCTAACAGGCCACGTGTTATCCCAGAAATGTTCACTACAGAAAAAAAAAATTGGGAGGTGAATCGTGAGCGGTGTGGAAATCAATGAAGCGTTGAAGTATTTTTCAAGCAGTGATAGTCCTCCTTTCAAATTTCATTTCACAATTCTGAAGGAGTCTCGTTTCGAGCGGAGAGATAGATGTCTGTATTTGAAACATTTATTTGAGCCGAAGTATTTTTTGAGATGTTACAAAATAAATGTGCGGCAAAAAAGTCCGGCCACTTACAGGCAGTCAAAATTTAAATTGCTTACATACATTTTGTTCTTGGCTACGGCGCACAGTGGGAAATTTTTTAACGTTTTGGGACAAAAATCCGTCTACGCCCCTTAACTATTTGCTTAACCGAAAAAAATTTAATTTTCTTTTTTCGGATGAACCAGTCTCCAGATATCTTGCTCACCGCAAATTTTGAGGTCGTTCACAGCATTGCACTTTTCTAACTTATTGACAAATATTTTTGGACCAAAATTTCAGAGATAAGTCTTGAATAAATATACTTTAATAATGTAAAAGAAATTTTGGTCTAAGATAAAATGCAACTTCAAAAAAAATTTTAAAAAAATGTCTTTATTTATCGAAAAACTCCCTAAGTAAAATACACGAATTTCATATATTTATAGGATTTTTTGAGGTTATGTTAAAAGTTTTCAAAAATTTGGGCAATACTCACACATCGGGTGGTACCTAACGATTATTTTAAAAAAAAAATTTCAAATCCATTAAGAATTGCGTTGTTGACGGCTTTTTATCCAAAAACATTAAAGAATTTCCCACTGTGCGGCGCGCCGAATTCATCGCAAAATCCCTCAAAACACAATGCAGCAACAGTTAAGCGGCCAAAAGTTTTAAAGATTTTCTGCCTTAAATTAAAATCGATATTCTGAAATTGGTTGTTTTCCATTTTTGATTTTTAAATGTTCTACTTTCACATCCGTTTCCTGCAGCCAATCAATAGCGGCATTTAACAATAAATTTGAATTTTAAAATTCCTTTTGTGTGCCTATATTTGCGCACAGGGGTGTGTTTTCTGTATTTTGAACTTTACACGGCATGGTATCGTGGTTTTTTTTTATTATTTTGTTCCTTTACACCACATAGAGAAGCAAAAAGAATCAGTTTTGTTTGTTTTCCTGTAGCTTACGCAATTTATTAACCGAAATCCTTTTTCGATTTTGTTTGGGTTATTGTTTCGTGTTGATTTACAATTTCATTTCACTTTCATTCGACAGAATTTCTTTTCATCAGCCAAGGTCGCTGACATCAAAGAACCGAAATTTCCGGTTCGTGTTTCGCATTTAAAATGTTTGTGTTCTTTGTTATTTGTCTAGTTAAACAGCAGCGTGATTTGTTTTAAGATTACAAAGCTATTTATTTTGATTGATAGAAGATTAAAGAGACTCTGGTTTTTTCAAACTTGAATTGAAAACATCGGCAGCAAAAATTTAAGTTAGTTTTATTTAGTTAGCTTTTTTTATGATATATTATTAAACTTTAAAAAAATTTGTAAGCTTACTAGGTCTATGAGTTTTTTCCCTGCCGTAATTTATTTCCTTATATTATTAAAAGCATTAGATGTTAATACGAATTATTTTAAGCCTAAATTTAATATTTTGAGAGTTTGAACTGCATTTATTTTTTCATTGCATCCTATAGTTCTCACCTATGGCTACAATTCAAAATTGTCGTCATAGTTATCCTTAAACAATAACAAATTCTCTAATACATCAACGTAGTCATCTGCCTCCAGGCCAGCTGCGGTGAAACGATGTAATTTAGCGATTTTTACACGTTTTGCCTCACGGTGCAGAGCCTCCACAGTATCAGCCAACTTGCTGGAAGACTGTACAGATGCCAACGTAGGTACAGAGCAGACTTTTTTGGAAGCCGCACGCTTTTCAGAGGACGTTAAGAAGCCATCCACATTAACAACATCATCGAACATTTCGCATGGGAATGGTATACGTGTTGGCATCGCTGATGCTATTGAGGAAACATGTGCCATGCTAGCATGATTGGCACACTGCAGGTACAATTGAAACATTTCCGAAACACTGTTGCATTTGTAAGCGGCCATACGCATTTGTTGCTTCGCTTGCTCTAGTGGGCGTTTGATACGATTGCTAGCAATACCACGTACACATAACGATTGTATAACATAATCACTACCAATACTGCAATTGGGTGTCAATTGTGTGAAAAGATTGCCTTCAAATTTGTCCAAGCAATCAATAAGATCCTCGTTATGTTGCATTGTAAATGGCAACGCTAGTGCACCAGCTGCAAGTTTACGTCCGTAGTTTGTTAGATCGCCACAAAAACCAGCGAGTGAGTTAGCGGCGGGGGCATTTTTAAGACGATAGCGTAGTGATATAGTATCAAGATATGTGGCCAATATACTAGATGTTTGATACAGATTATCGGCTTGATAGTTAAGTGCACGAAACTCACGTGGCGCACCCAACTGACGCCATACTCGATCTTTGGTGCAGAGTGGCACAATGAGTGAAGATTGTTCGATGAGTTGATTGAAGGTAAGGGCACTGTTCACAACACGTATGGAATCGGTCATGGGCTCATCTGGAAGAATACAATATTTTATAAAAATTGGTTATTTTGTTGACGTTAAATTAAATTTAGAAAATTTTGCATTTGAAATTTTCGTACACATTTTAAGGCTTCAAATAATTTTGAGCTAAGATCAAATCATTATAACATTGAATGAATTTAAATTTACCAGTATTACATTTTTTAATGATATATGCACTAAAATTAATGCATCTAAGCTTGTTAAAAGCTTTTTGCGAGTAATTTTGTTTACGACTTGGCGATATCGCTAAGGTGAATTTTTATGCAACATAAATTTTGGGAAAATGTATCATATGAAAACAATCCAAAAATTTTTGGTAATTTTTTACTATAGAATCAATTCAATTTCTGAGATAAAATTCTTAATAAAAAATAATCCAAATTGTTTGCGATTTTGTTTTGGTTTTTTTTTTTTTTTTTTTGTTTGTCGAAAAAAAACCACATACATACTATGTATGTACATATGTACTTCATATTATTTGGCACTCACCGGCTTTTTCGAAAAGTATACTTTTGGGCGCAAATACTGGTACCGCGAAATTCGCTTTGGAATATTCGTCATTTAAGTGCTCCAAACATTGTGTTGCCAAACCAGAAAAACCATTGAAGCAATCAAAGATAGTTTGAAAGCCCTACAACATACAAAAACAGTGATTTAAACAAATTTTCAAATCGAACATATCAAGACCAACCTGCAAAAAGTCGCACTCTTCAATATACTGTCGTATCTTATCGCAGAACTCATCTTCAAATTGTTCAGTCTTCCACAGTTGGACACCACTGGAAAATGTGTCGAATGTCTGCTTATCTTGCGCGTATTTATACTCCTTTATCACTTTTACTGTGCGTGGATGGTAACGTGCGTAAAGGAAATCAGCCCAAGTTTCTACACTATTGGCCAAATCATACTGTTGCTCATCTAAATTCACCGCTGGATCATCTAGGGCTTTTTGGAAAGCATTTTTCTCCACCTCAGGTTCGGCTACAACTTCAACATCAGTCTCACTCCACTGCAAGTCATCTTTTAGTTTTTTAACTGGATCTTCAGCTTCATTGGTTGTGTTCGTCGCTCGCTTAACACTGTTGCCATAGAGTTCACCTTCTGTTGGCAAATGCTTGAGTGCACCATCCAATTCTACAAGTAGCAGGCGTGGTGTGAATGTCGTTTGTCGCTGCATAGAGAAGTGAATGCATCAAATATTTTTATTTTTTACTTTAGTTGCTTACATTTGAGTTTCGCCCTTCTCTATAGAGCACATCGTGATTTATTTGACTTGATACATCCTGGTCATCATAGCTGAATCCTGATTCCTGCAAGGTTAAATACAAAATTTAATCTTATTGCCTCCCGCGCTGTTTAATCATACCTGAATGTTCCACCAATGTGCACCTATATGATTGGCATAGTTACCAAACTGAAATGTTAATATTTCACGACTGCTTGACATTAATAACTCTTATATATTTAACAATTTATTTATTTCAATTAAAAATATATGATTTCCTCAGAAAACCAGCTGTTAAATTTGACAGATTCGATACTGCCACCAGTGCTGCCAAAATATAACTTCATCATTGCAGTGGCTCTAACCTCTGCACTATGTACACAGTGCCACAGGCAGAATTCAAGCAGAGACTGCGTACATGAATACAGGCAAAAAGTATATATACCATTATATATACTTTTTGATACACGTTGTGTTCGCTTTGAAATACGATTCGATTGACTCAATTTCGCTCTGCTATTTTCCTGCGTACATTGTCAAAATAAGTTATAATATTAAAGAAATGTTTGCTTCTGATTAGCCTACATGCGTATATGCACAGCATTCACAGGGAGCCTTGCAGGAATTGAAAATTTTTGGAAAAGGCCGTTAATTGAAGGAAATTTGTTATTTGTACTTAAATTTTTTCTTATACTTCTGAGCTAAAAATAAGGTCAATAAAATAATTCCCAAACAAATTTTCCACACAAAAATTAAACTTTAGACGGTTATATATTAATTACTTTCCTCAACTTTTTTTCCCAAAAAATTTTTTTTATGACCATTAAAGGAAATATTATTATTTTATTTTGGGAAAGCCGAGATTTCTGTCTTTTCAACTTGGCAACCCTGTCCACGCAGTCTTTTCTATCTTCTTTCCTAATTTCTCGTTGTGTAGTTCACGTACTGATTGGAAACATATCTGTGTAGGTTTGGAAGATACTTATAAGTTGACGTTTACACGAGGAAGGTCTGAGAGACAAATTCTTGTCTATTCTCTTTTGTGATTTTCGATTTGCGTTTGCAACTTAGTCAACGTTTCACGAGGAAAGTCTTGCCGCAAAGTTTCCTTGTTTGTTGGCAAGAAGGGAAAAGCGAAAGGGAAGAGGTAAAAAATTTGTCATACCATATGTTGCAAACGCGAAACGAAAATCACAAAAGAGAATGGACAAGAATTTGTCTCTCAGACCTTCCTCGTGTAAACTGCGACTTTGACAAATTTATTACCTCGTCCTTTCGTTTTCTCCTCTTGCCAACAAACAAGGAAACTTTGCGGAAAAAGTTTTTTCGTGTTAACGCCGACTAAGTAAGCCAAAGCAAATGAGCGTGGCTGAGCGTAAAAATCAATTCATTGTGATTTGAAAGCGAACAAAGTACAACTACATAAGAATTAAAGAGAAACTACGGGATATAGTGGTACCCAGATCTAAGCATAAGGGATCTTGTGAACCGCCCAATTTATGCTTTGCCATTTTTGGTGGCTAATAGCCGAACCACACTTTTGACCGACGACGGAAAAACCGCCAACGTTAAGTCCGTTCGAATTAACACAAACGCGACCGATGACGGAAAATTTAGCTGTAATTTTATGTTTACAATAAAGTTTTTGTATGAAATATTTTTGATTATGACCATGGATTGTGACAAACGTTTTTGTTTTTGAGAACATACATCTTCAATGAGTAATGTTTTGCAATTCATATGATTTATATTCTTTTTTTACTAGAAATACTTTTCATAGAATTCAAATTTACATTACAAACTTATATTAATAAATTAACACAATTTAATTAGAATGCAACACTAATCCGTCGACCACGACGGATATAATAAAATTAATCTTAGTCGACGGTCAGTGGTTTTTTCGTTGTCCGCGGCAATTCTATTCCATTTCAAGCGGTCAAGTATGTATGTTGAAATTTTAACTGCTAGCTGTCTAGCGTTTTTTCGTCGGTATTGTGCTGACATTTAAGACCCATGCATCGCCTAGCGTAACCTACTGTCAAATTTGAACGAAAAGCCTGTCAAATGCTTAAGAAACTCAGAGAAGACTTTTTAGTGGCTATGTTGTACTTCGTTGAACTTAAAAAGCGATGTAGCCATAGTTGCAAGCGTGTGAAATATTCCCACAATTGCATAAATTTTATTTCTTATATTTCCTAAATAAATTGAATTCATTCACAAAATGTTATTCAATGACATTAATTTAGATACTTAAAGCAATAAATATGTAATCCAGCTTTGTTTTTACTAATTTTAAGAAAAAAATAAGAAAACAAAATTGCTTATTTTGTACTATGCGTGTAGATTGTGGGGGAAAGTATAGGCAAATGCAGTGCGTGGCATCACTGAATTGTCAATCAAATTGTTGTATGTATTGTGTGTGTGTACATTAAAATGCATATTTCTGCAACTTCACTCCAAGCCCTTTCATTTACATTTCGATTTCAATAAAATGCGTCTATTTTACTGTTTAATTATCTTCTTTTTCACATTTTCTATTAATTTCAAAACAAAAGTATTTTCCACTTCAAGTTCCATTGAAAAAATTTTTTCTGATGGATACAATGCATAAACAGCTGATTCCGTACAGAAAGTGCGTTCAGTTTCGCTCTTTCCTTAAGGAAATGACATTTGTGGAAATTGAACGAAACTTTTTGTTAAGTACGTTGTAGTTTTGATATACGATTTGTGTGTATTCGCACACGTGCATAAGTTCACTGCAGTCAAAACGTGCATGGTTTAGTTGGCCCTTTAGAGTCATCAGGGCTGTCGCTGTCACTTCAATCGCAGTTTTTCACTGCGATTTAAAGTATGACACTGCGACACTGCATCTTTTTTGAAAACTTTGCACTTTCAGAAAAAAGTGTCGCAAAAGTAATCTAGCAAAAAAGAATTTTGGCTCTCTATATTTCATTAAAAAAAGCCTTAGACGAAACTACTGTATGTATCCTGGTTTATAGAAATTTGTTGGCGCACTATTATGCCTACCTCACAGTAGCGCATCCAAAGACCGCATTTTTTCACTTACAAATCAAATAAAAAATTCAACTTGGAATGGTTTAAAAGTGGAGACGGTTAATTCGATCATGCTCATTAAAGGAACGTTTCCTAATGAAGATTTTAAAAATTGGGTGCCATTATAGAAAATAGTCGTACATAAATCGTATTTTTATATTTTTTTTTAAAATAAAAACACTTTTTTTGGCTTTAGGTCAGTGTTTTATTTATAATTTTTCACAATATTTCGAAGAAGATCCTTCCTTATCTTCAGGGGTGACTAAGAAATAATAATTAAAACAATACACAATTGAATAAATTAACAAAACAAAACTTACGTTAAAATTATAGAAAAGCTAAACTTAAACTAACCTAATTGTCAACTAAATGTCTGTATGTATGAGCACAATGTTCTGTGTCGCTCTTGAAATTTATTCTCTTGTCAGTGGGGGTGTTAATAATGTGGAGCATCTCTAATATGAATCTCTTCTCATTATTATTTTCTTCTTGTAAGATCTCCACAGCGTCAAAATTAGGAAAATGTCCAAGCTCAGCACAGTGGGCTCAAAGGGCTGTCTTAGGGGCTTGTCCATTTCTGTTTTTTTGGTCCGATCTGTGTCCTGAGAGTCTTGTCCTTAATTTGTTTTTGTAGTACCAACATATACCTTCTGGCATACATTGGACCCGTCTCCGTCACAAAGAATTTTGTAAATAAGGCAGGATTTGTCAAGTTTTGATATTGCTGTAAAATTGTCCAACTTTATTATCTGTCTTATTAGCAATTTTTATGTCCTTAAACGCACTTAATTTTGCGAATCTCTCTGTCAAACCTGGAATATATGTCATCGATTTATATATGACTGTACCCCTTTCCTGTCTTGGTCTCTTATCCTTATAAAAATTGTCTTTTAATCTTTTTGTTGTGTGTTTTGGAAAACTGTTTTTCTCTAAGATTTTCTCAATTATTTTTATGTTGTCCCTATGGAATACTTGGTCGCTAATTTTTGTTAGTTTATTTTGATGTACACAGTACATAGAATATATAAACTTTTATTTTATAAAATGTACTGATTTATGCCATGAAGGCACAAAATGACAATGTTATTTGCTTAATTTTAACTATTGATTACATTTTATTAAAAATGTACCGAAAAAGTGTTTTTTTTTCATGTGATTTTAAAAATATTGTAGAATGTATCTTTTTCTTATAACACTGCAAAATTCACTGCACTTTTGTTTTAGAAACACTGCGAACACTTCACTTTTCCTCAACTTTTCGGAATTTTCACTGCGGTCAAAAATTCCAAAACGACAGCCCTGAGAGTCATGAATTTTTCCCCAACGAGACTCTATCTTAAGGTAGAACTATTTTGAGCCCTACATTTGTTTAAATAGAAATGCCAGCATTTATAAATATTTATATAAAATTATATTTATATTATAAATATTTTGTTCAAAAGCACAAATGCTCATTTTTAAATAAAAGCGCTCTGAATCAAAACTTATGTATACAAATTTGCTGTGTTTTTTCTTTTATTATTTAAAAAGATTTTTATTTCAATCGTCTTATTTCTTTAAAGATAAATTAAAAAAAATAAGTGTGAGGAACTACAGTTCATGTTACAAATAATTAATAAACAATTATATATATAGTCTTAGTCAGAAGAAACCTTAGAGTAGTTTATAATTTTGCCATTTTTAAATTAAAAATATCGATGTTTAGGTGTTGACAGTGTTTTTATTTAGACTTTTTTTGTAAGCCTGAAGTAGCTGAAGTAGGTGAACAATCATTAAGTTTATTGAAAATTTTTAACATTGGTCCCATTCTCCGATTTTAATGAAAACGATGCAAGTGGTTAATGTCTGTAAAATAACAATTCGAGTCTTTGGTTAAAGACCTTAGCAACATTCAATAAGTTTAAAGTTCTCTAAAAACAAATCCTCTGTGACCTCAAAATTTTCACTCTATATTTTTAAATTCTTTTATAATTTATGTAGAAAAATGCAAATAGTATATTAGATTTAAGTTATACAACTTCCAATTTATTCAGTTTTATTCAATTTCATTGATAAAAAGCAATTCCAAAATACTGCAACTGTCTGATTGAAAATCACTTGATACCTCAGCGGCATTAAACCAAAATTTATTGTTTGTACTGCAGGCCAAAGCATATAACATGCTTTCATAATTGGAATATAATCATTCTTGATGACGGTTTTTGCATCGTCGCCATTGACAGTAGCTATTATGGCAGTTAGTCCTAATATAAATACGGGCGCAAACATTACCTGATCCACTGCGACTTTCATCAAGGCGCGTTGCATTGGTGGTTTATCTTTAGGTACAATGCGTTCCAAAACACCAAACCAGGCAGATAAAGTTGGACCGACATAAATCAGACCTATTGCAGAAAACTTGGCTGTTCGCATCCAATTTATTTCACTGAGTTTTTTTTTGTCGACAGCTGTTTGGGCCAGGATGTCACCCGCGCCCATAATTGCAGCAACTTGCAACGGCAGAACGAATTTAGACATAACGGATGAATTTAGAAAATTTTGTTGCTATAATTTCCCCCCTTTTTTAAAAGGAATGGGAATTTATTTTTAAGTTCATAAAAAAGTTGTTGTTTAACTATTAAAATTAATTTGACTGAAATTTTAATTCTTAATTTTTGAACGAACATGATACAATTTTCGATATAAACTTTGATTTGACCTATTATTTAACAAATAACTGAAGTGTTTCAATATTCTTTCATATTGCACATATATTACATACTTTTTCGTATAACCGTTCTTTGTTTTCAAAAATAATTACTGCGAAGAAAAAACAAGTGTCCTAATGCGTCTGTCAGGAATCTGGCAATAAATCTTTAGCCCTTCGTCTAACGTTATCGTTTCTTACGGATTTTGCAATGCTGAATTCAAATCTGGTCTTAAAATTTTTCTTGCACGTCAAAATCTCCAGGTATTCTATTCTAAAGTTGTCATTTATAAAAAAACCAACAGGTTTTTAGAAAGAATGGTCAGAGATTTAGAATTTTTTTAATATTTGAATCGGTTTGACTTATTTTGTTAATTATTTAAACTCCAAAATTTTCAAACTGTTGAATGATTCGCGTGCTACAATGAAATCGAAATACAAACTTTTAAAGTAAATCGATTCGACATACAAAACGTTATTGCCACTGAATAATTATGGTTGGGTGACATAATGCACTTTACGATTAAACCACGTATTCAACTTGTTATCTCTCAAATCATATTTATGTTAGATAACAATAGCATATGCACTTCTATCAACAGTCTTCAGTAGATGGATAAAGTTTATTCTAAAATTCTAATTCAAATCATTACAAAAATAAATGTATCTTCAATGCAATGCATATTTTTTTCTTTGTAGCAACAAGTATCACGTGCTTGATTTTTTTTCGTCCACTGCATCTCTGTTATGCATAAGTATAATTGACAAGTACATATTCCAGAAAAGAGCCACAAACTGTGCGAATATCACCTGATATTGCAATGGTACCACACTAAAATTTATAAGCTGCGCCGCTGGCCATACCAAATAATTTGTCTTCAACAATGAAATATATTCATTTTGCATACGTTTTTTGATTTGCTCAATAGTCGATCCATTTGCAGCGCTTATTACGATTGTTACGGCTGCTCCAAAAATCGGTGCAAAGCAAATCTGATCCACAGCCATTTTTTTAAAGGTACGTTTCATAAGTGGTTGATTTTTGGCAACAATCCGTTCCAATGCAGTGTACCATATGTGTAAAGATGGTCCTATGAAAAAAGCACCAATACTGGAAAATTTCGCTGTACGCACCAAGTCCAAATTGTTTAGTTTTTTGCCCTCGACTGCAGTCTGCGCCAGAATATCACCGCTACCAGCAATCACACCTACTTGCATCATCCGCATAGTCACAGGACTACGGATTAACTTCAACAAATAAGCCATTTTAATATTTTTAAAAAATAAAATTTCTTCTCACACAAAAAATTTATGATTATATTTTAATTCTCCATTACGAACTGAACTGTTATTTAAGCAGCTGATGCCGGTAAAGTGCTGCCAAAACAACACATACTTTTAATTTAATGAAGGCATGATCGAATAGTTAACAATATTTGAAAATGATTTTCTTTTCAATGCATGTATATAGGTAGACCACTTATATTTTATTCATATTAAAATCGAACTATCGCAAGTTACCTTCATTCTAGTTTTTCGTGGGTAAGCTTTGAACATAGAAGAATCTATGCTTCATAGTCAGCGTTTACACGAGGAAACTCTTGTCGGAAAGTTTCCTTCTTTGTAGGCAAGAGAGGAAGAACGAAAGGGTGGTGTACAGAATTTTCCGTACCCGCAAATCCTCTTTCGTTCTGTTCGTTAGCTTATAGTTTGCTTTGACTCTACGTTTGTTGTGGTGAATCGACACTGTAACTGCTTTAATATTCACAAGCATAAAGAAATTCTAGATTTCGTGTGTAAACGCAAAACAAATTCACAAAAGGGAATGGACAAGAATTTGTTTCATCGAATTTCCTCGTGTAAGCTTGACATACGATAAGAAGTCTCCAACCCCTGCAAAAAGATGATAGATATATTTTGGAATAAGGGGCCGTTCAAGTATTACGTAACGCAATTAGGGGGGGGTTCAAACAACGCGTTACGTAACATTGTTTTAGAAGTGAAACTACTTTAGCGGGTGGTGATTTGAAATGAGCAGGGGTGGGCACCAGTACGCATGCAAAAATTTTGTTTACATGTGGTGGTACAACAACCATATGAAATAAAAATCAAAAAAAAAAAATAAGAAAACAAGCGGCACACGTCTTGCCTTCTTCAATGCTTGCGGTGAACTGAACTGAAAACACATTGTGAGCATAGAACTTATCTGTGCTTTGCACTGAAAAAAAAAATGTTATCGTGCGCTTGAAAGGTTTTATGTGCTTTGCGTATTTAAGGTGAAAGCTAAATACTCAAAATACTTAAACTTATTTGGTTGTAATCAAATTAAAAAACGTATTGAAAACTCTAACGGTTATTAAATCTAGTCAATTAAATTGTTGTATTAGTTGTTATATATTTATTTTATTTATTTTTTTTTATTTAAAGGATTTTCAAAGGAAAATTAATTAAGATTTTGAATATTTTATTAATTCATCGAAGTCTATTTCAATACTAGAGACCTTTATTCGTAATAAATTCTCTAGATGTTCATTACTTAATGAGTTTCTTTGCTTATTTTTAATGAATACCATAGAAGAAAAAGTTGCTTCGCAAAAATATGTGGTACCAAACATGGAATACAGATGAAACATTTAATTTTTTAAAACCGGATATCTAGTTTCATCGATTTGTTTCCAAAACTTAAGCCCGCGCTCAATGGGAAGTGAGGTGTCACATTGAAGTTTCTTCAATTCATTTTGAGCATCTTCGTTTTGAAAATTTGACTTTTTTATAAAATTCAAAACCTTAGAGCAAATTAAACACTCCGGTTCGTTGGAGGAATTAAGGGGAAAAAAAATTCATTTTCATATTCATTTGGAAACATTTTGTTTTTATTTATAAAAAACTATTATCGAGAACTTAAAGCTAATAGTAAGAAACTTAAAACTATTAAAAAGTATCTTAAAACTATAATTAAGAACTTAAAACTAATAGTAAAAAACTTAAAACTATTAAAAAATATCTTAAAACTATAATTGAGAACTTAAAACTAATAGTAAAAAACTTAAAACTAATAAAAAGTATCTTAAAACTATAATTAAGAACTTAAAACTAATAGTAAAAAACTTAAAACTATTAAAAAGTATCTTAAAACTATAATTAAGAACTTAAAGCTAATAGTAAAAAACTTAAAACTATTAAAAAGTAACTTAAAACTATAATTAAGAACTTAATACTACTAAAAAGAACTTAAAAATATCAATAAGAAACTTAAATTAATAAATCAAATTTTTTCGGGTGTATCATCAATTTTTAGAAAAAAATACGCAACAAAAAATACGCTAGCTAGCAATTATTTGTCGCAGGTCTTGCTTCTTTGGCTTCTGAAGTAGAACTGAGTCGATATTGTGCGTTCACATTTGTATACGTATACACGATACGATCTAGTTACGCTCAATTACTCTCAATTACGCTCTTTTAGAACTTGCAGAAGAACTTGTGCCCAGCTATGGAAATGAGGTGTGTATAATGAAACGCTTTCTTTATGTGTATGCTTATTGAATAGCTACAGCCAAAAAATTTTATTATAATGATAAAAGTTGATAGGATCTAGATAATTTACAGCAATAAATGATATGTTAAATTAAAGCACTTATCAAGCAGAATGTTCTAAAACTATCATCTTCGAGATTGGTTAACCAAAACCAGAGATGTAAGCGTGGAAATTTTCCTATTTTTCTCATTTATTGCTGTAGCTGTTTTAGATCCCATCAACTTTTATCATTTTAATAAAATATGTTCGTCTCATTTTTCGCCATTTTAACATATTTTAAGCTTAAGCAAATGTTTATTACATTATGTGTTATTTTTATTAAATAATAATATTAACAAGTTAAGGTGTTATCTTCAGTCAGGCCGAAACTCACATACCCTACACTGCACTCAAAGTAGGTACATATATTTCAGTAAAAAAAGACGTTGAAGAGGTTAAATAATTCGAAAAAAGTGTGAAATGTTTAAGAGGTTGAAAACTGTTGAAAAAGTCGTAAATATATGCAAAATGTTAATGTTGAGAGAGGTTGAAAAAGTCTAAACAATTTAAAATCGATGAAAAAGTCGAAAAAAAAAAGAAATTTCATCACAATATCTTGCACGGCTTACGAGATATGGTGGTATAGAGGTTAAAATTTAGGACAGTGCCACGCAAATCTTTGGAAACTTGAAACCTAGCCTAATCTTAATTTAGTTCAAATGTACACCTAATCACCAAGTTTCATCAAAATCGCTGCATTTTTTTTTCAAAATGGGATTGGGCAAATATACATAGAGTATGGGCGGTAGGCGTGTCCATGAACCGATTACGTCCGTTTTGAATAGCAAGATGCCTGCAAGAAGGTCTGACCTGAGTGTGCTAATTTCATTCAATTAGCTTTCTTGGTTTTTCCGTAAACCTGATTTGAACAGACAGACAGACGGACATAGCTAAATCAACTCAGGTGGTGACGCTGATCAAGAATATATCTATATACTTTTTCATACCTACCACCGCCCTCTTCTATGCGTTACAAACAAAATGACAAAGTGAATATACCCTCGGTGTAGGGTATAATAAAGAAAATAAACAACATACGCATGTATTTCCGGTACTTTTCGCAACATAATTGTGACTTTTAGGTAAATATGGTCACTTGGGTGTTACGTAACGTTTAAGGGGGGGGGGGGGGGGTAGAGGAAAACGTTACGGTGCGTTACATAGGGGGGAGGGGGGGTCAAAAATCTTCGAAAATTGCGTTACGTAATACTTGAACGGCCCCTAAGGTTGAAAGAGATAATTAGATAAATGGATAGCAAATAAGGAATGTCAGTGTATTCTGTATTGTGCTATAAAACCGCCGCCATAAAACAGGGTTCACAGTAAGAAAAACTGTATTGTGCTATAAAACCACCGCCATAATTTTTGCATACCTTTTTTTGTTAGTACACACGTAACACACTTTTTTCTGTTGCTTCGAAAATATTCCTGAGGTAATAGGATTTCACGCACATCTCTGTTCTTGTGCTGACTATGTTTGGAAGCACTGCTGTTGGCAATGTTGGACTGCCAGTTTTTGACAGCCGCAGCAGCGCGTTGATACATTCGTTTGGAAATAAAACGTGCGGATAGTAAATATTTGTGAACATTATGGCGAACAACAGAAAGGTGGTACAATTTCACGAAATGGAATTGGATGATCGCATATTGAAGGTAAGAAAGAAAGCAATATTACTTAAACTAAATTTTTGTCAAAATCAATTACATATACTTAGGCAATATCGAAACTTGGCTGGCTGCAACCAACACTAATACAAGAAGCTGCCATACCTTTGTTGCTCGAAGGCAAAGATGTTGTTGTGCGTGCACGTACGGGATCCGGCAAAACAGCAGCCTTCTCGCTGCCACTACTCCAGAAAATCTTAAATTCTAAACTGAATGCTTCGGAACAGTGCGTCAGTGCATTGATCCTGTCGCCAAGCAAAGAATTATGTCAGCAAACACGCAAGGCTATGGATGAGATGACTGAAAAATGTGGTAAATTAATACGAGTGGTAGATCTGAGCAATAGCGATGCGGTCACGCAACGTCATTTGTTAGCGGAACGACCGGATGTAGTGATTTCAACGCCAGCGAAGATATTGGTGCATTTGCAATCTAGTGCCATGGATTTGAAAAAGTTGGAAACCCTCATTGTGGATGAAGCAGATTTAATTTTTTCATTTGGTTTCGAAAAGGACTTCAAGAAGTTGGTTGATTATCTTCCGCCCATATATCAGGTAAGCACGCTGGTACCGTGTATAGATAATATTTGGAATCGTTACTTTCCTTATTTTTAGGCTGTGCTGGTTTCTGCTACCATGTCGGAAGATGTGACAAATATGAAAAATATTATTTTACACAATCCTGTCATATTAAAATTAGAAGAACCCGATTTAGTCCCAGAAAGTCAGTTGTCACATCAGCGCATTGTTGCAGAAGAAAACGATAAGCCAGCCATACTCTACGCATTGCTTAAATTGCGTCTGATACGTGGAAAAAATGTCATCTTTGTCAAGTCTGTGGACCGTTGTTATAAGTAAGTTTATATGGCATTATTTGTGCGTCAAACTGACCAAAGTTGTATTGTCAAAAACTAACACCTTGCATCTAATTTAAATACAATATGTATCATGTGTTTCTTAAATTAAAATGATTTTTTTTTATAAAATTATAATAGTTTAAATGCTAGTTTTGAGAGATTAAGTCAAGTTCGCTTAACTGAACTCCGCCTAGCTCGATATTTTTCTTATAAATTACTCCGCATAACTGAAACCCTCTTAGCTGAAAAAACGTTGAAGCAAAAATTGCGTTTTTTTTTTCACTTAAACGCATAACTGAAAATAAACACTTTACCAATTCGCAAAGTGTGGAAATTTAATAAATTCACTTAAAATTTCAAATTTACTCTAAAGTCACATCATGCCATTATGAAGTCAATTGGCCGCCAAGATCGCGTGATTTCACACTACTGAATTAGGGACAATATTTGCAGTTTCTTGCTTTTGCTGATAAACCAGCATTGCACGAAAGTTTGACATTCAGACAACGCTAAGTATTGGTCAGTTGCAACGCACAAATGTATGTTTATAAGATAACACTTAAATGCTAAATGAAGCTACGGCACTATATTAACGAAATTTAACAACTAATGATGACTTTGTTCCTAAAAAGAATATGCAACTTAAGGTTGGCGTATGAATGATTTACAAATCTAATCTTCTCTCTGAAGTGTACTAATTTAACTATAAATGTGTTCCTCAATTTCTGTATTACTATTAATCTTTTTTCCATATATGTATATTTTAGGGTCAAACTTTTTCTAGAACAGTTTAATATTAAATCCTGCGTCCTGAACTCGGAATTGCCCACAAAAATACGCATACATACGATCAACCAATTCAATCAGGGTATATATGACTTTATTATCGCCTCCGATGAACATATGCTAGAAAATCCAGGGCGCAATAAAAGTGACAAAGAATCTGGCGCTTCACGTGGCATTGACTTTCACTGCGTTTCTAATGTAATCAATTTTGATTTCCCCAGTAATGTTAGCTCTTATATACATCGCGCAGGACGCACTGCACGTGGCAACAATAAGGTAAATTTGCAAATAAATTATTTAATGATATATGATTGTATAAAAATCCTTTTATTTTAAACCGCTTTATAGGGTAGCGTTCTTTCGTTTGTTAGCATAAAGGATAAAACTGTCAATGATGATGTTGAACAACGTTTGCGCAGCGGTTACATGAGCGATGATCAAATTATCAAGTTAGTGTGTTGTACCTTCTATGTAGATACATATATTTAAATTTATACCTTTTCTATTGTAGAAACTATCATTTTAAAATGGAAGAAGTGGAACCTTTTCGTTATCGCGCTCAAGATGCTTGGCGTGTCATTACACGCATTGCTGTGCATGAAGCTCGTTTACGTGAAATAAAAATCGAAATTTTTAATAGTGAAAAATTGAAAGGATTTTTCACTGAAAACACAAGGGACTTACAGGTGCTACGCCACGATAAACCATTAAAAACAGTGAAAGTACAACCACATTTATCACATGTACCCGAATATATTATACCGAATGCTTTAAAACGTTTGTCCACTGCGGAAACCATGACGTCTATGATAACACGTTCCACGAAAACACCTCGCACCTATCATTCAACAGCCAAGGCTGCCTATCAAAGTAAAGAGAGTAATCCACTTTTGGTCAGTGAGGTCGATTATGGCAAAAAACGTCGTGGTGGTGGCCCAAATCGGAAATAGTTTGATGTGTTTGCTTATTTGAATGTATATAATAATTTGAAATAAACTGCTGTTAGTCGTATTAAGTTTTACAAAATTTGTTCGAAAACAAAAAGGAAATTGCAAATATCGAGATGTTTTTCATTTTTATAATGAATAAACATTCAAAATCACTGGTATGTAATATTCAGAAATGGGTGGTGGTGGGTTTATCAACTGGAAATTGACAAATGATGACTCATTTTGACAGGTAAGGTATATTTCATATAATACTAGTGGTTTCTGTGGCTTCGCACGAACTCAAAAAGAAAGAAAAAGTTTTAAAAATAGTCTACTGTTACGAAAAATAGATATTTTGTGTTACATCCTTTCGCTGCAATAAGAGCTCGTATTTTCTATGGTATGCTATATGCGCAACTTCTTACCACTTTCTGAAGGCTTGCATTACGATGCCCGACGTAAATCAGCTTCTCTATGGGACATTGTTTAGTTATTATATAAGTTTTACTGATCTCGCGTTTCATGAGCTCTTATACTTTTTCTACTGGGCTCAAGTGTGTCGAATCGCCAGACCAGTTCAACGCAGTGATGTTTTTATCAGCTAAAAACTTGCTGACTGTTTTGCTCTATGGCAAGGAACTTCATCGTGTATAAAAATTGGTTCCTCTCCATCACTTAACTATTCAGAGAGCTGAGGCAAGAGTAATTTTCCTAATATTTCTTGTACTGGTCTTGTTTCATAGTACATTGCACAATTTGTAGACGACCAATACAGTCAGGATGAGTTTCATCTCCAGGCTTTCTTTCTACAAAGTGGGAGTCAGTCATAACTTGCAAAACGGACTAGTCTGAAAAGCAAATAATTTTTTTTTGTTATCTTAATAATAAAAAAAATACAGGGGCTACTTGAAATTTAGACACTTAAATTCACCTACGGAGTGTCAAGTGTCTGATTTCGACAATTGGCAAGTTTTTTTGCGTACAAGAACGGTTTTTAGGATAATTGTGAGTGCTGAAACCAACCTTTAGGAAAGGTTCTGTAACCAGCTCGATATACATATTAAGGAGGAATGCCATTTCGGTGCTCTTGTACTTTTTGTCAAAAATATGCGTCGGTACATTCGCGAAGTTTTTAGTATATTCGGTGCAATTGACAAATTTTCAGCTATTAACTTTTTTTTAGTAAAATTTTTTTTTTTTTTGGTTTTCTTAGTAAATTTTCCCGAAATTCTTCTAAGTTTTAGATAATTTTGATGTCCATAACAAAAATAAAATGTACATTCATATGGAAAAAAATGGAGGTGGTACCTCCCATACAACGAAAATATCTGAAATATATAATAAATATCTGAAATATAATATAAATATCTGAAATGCTATATCTGGGCAACTAAGGCAGACTTTTTTTCGCGTTTTAGTAAGACGAATTTTTCGTAAAATTTCAACGAAATCGGACACAAGCTCTGTCCGTTCCGTTTGCAGGTTTGAGCTAGGAAGCTCAAATTTTGCGACAATTATTCTTAAACCTAACAGGCAAAAAAAAGAGTTAACAGTCATCTACAAAATTTTTAAAATAAACGCTCTAGTACATACGAGTGCTTGCTCGTATATGCATTGCTGAATGTTCAGATCAGCTGTTGCACCAACTAGATGCATATAGTGTGTAGCACCACTTTTGTCAACCAAATCGGCAATCAAGTTGACACGTCTAGTTCGTGCTTCAGTTTTCATTTAACTTGCAAAGTACGTGTTTTATTTGCTTCGTTAAATTTTCCAATAACATATTAATAATAAAATTACGAAAAGTGGTGATATTTATTTAAATATGTACAAGTTTCGAGTGATAAAGCCATAAAATGTTTTAATAAATTTACGTGAAAATGAAAAATCGCATTTAAAACGATGCCGTTGGCAGCCAGAACAGCTAGTAAGAGTGCAGTGTTTAGATGTTAATTTAAAGCTGGTTTTATTAAAAATCATTCATTTGCTCACAAAAAATGCAACAATTGCTTAAATTAAATTTATTTTTTTCTAATGTTTGTTTTTTTTATAGAAAATAATTTATTAAAAATCCTTAAGTGTGTGAGTGATTGATTGTTTGTTGCTAAAATGCAGCAACTGCCTAAGTGTGGCATCCGCTATGGCTCTATTCAAAGCTTCATTTCAGTGCTTCCAAAAGGTTTTGCAAATAAATTTTTAGCAGTGGTCTTTCAATTGTGAAAGTTGCAAGGCCGCAATCGGTAAGTGATTTTTGCTTTGTTCTTCCATTATTTATTTAAATTTTCCCTTTTTTATTGATAGAAATACTTAATCTCGTAGTTTATGAAATCGACATTTAGGAATTTTTTGAATGGACGAAATGCAGATTCAATCGAGCACTTAGATTATTAAATTTATTTGATACAAACCGTATATTTGCCTAAATATTATGAAGACATGACATGATTAATTTTTATAATCTTAGATTACGAAGAAACTGCATGTATATAGATTTTATTTTCTGATATTTTCAATGATAGAAAAAAAGTTGATTTTAACGAAACTTGTTTTATCATCGTTTTACCACTGGAGACTACGCCGTTGCCATATTGACCACGTACTCAGATCCGTACGACCTGAAATCCGCTCAAATTCACATAAGATAAGCACATGTTCTATGTATTATGAGACTTTGACTCACAGTGCTCAATCGAAATTTGTTACATCGAACAATATTTTTTCATAGTTATCATTGATAGTAGAACTATTTCTATTAATTATCTTTTTTGTTTTATTTAGTAAATTTTAGTGTCCATGACAAAAAAATACATTCGCCCTCTAAAAAGTACATACCAAGCCTCAATACAATATATTTCCACAAAACCCAAATGCCATCACTGGTATAAAGCTAATTTGAATGTTTTCGACAGGTTTTTGAACCAAAGTTTTTTTCACTCCTGTATCCTGAATTGAAATGAATTCAAATGTATTTAAAATTGAAGTATGTCTGTGCCTCGTAACCGATAGAATATTCACACTTTATTTTTAATGGTATATAACTAGATTTTGGTTCGATGATTCTGGCCTAGATGCCTTACGCAACTTAACAGCATTCATCATTCATTCTAAAATAATTTTTTATTGAAATAGCTTTACCTTTTTTGTTGCTTAAACATTATTTATTTTAGCTGACCTTCTTCAATTTTTTTTTTAAGAGCAATAGGGGGTTAAAAGTAAAAAAATATATGAAAAAGTGTCGCTCGGATCTAATTTCGGAGATATAGCCATCGGAAGTTGCGGATAAAGCTTTTATAAAAATGATTATAAGTTGGGAACCATTAAATGTATACCAAAAATATGAGCGTCATGAGAAAGATAATTTAATGGGTTATAATAACGGTAAGCAAAAATTTGGAATTGAGCCTATAACTTTGGAGATAAGACGACTTTTCTGAAATTTGGACCAAATTTTCTTTATAAAATAGTTTATTTATTTTAAAAAAATGTGTTAATATCCTTTACTTTTTTTAGCATGAAAGCTTGATTTGTTTCCATAAAAATGATATGCCATTTGCAGTTTTTTTTTAATTTACGAAAAAAGTGAAATCATTTTGGTATTAAAATATGTGGTAATTATTTTCTTTAACGGCCTACTCCCAATTTTCTTGAGTTTTTAGTATGATGTGCAGATCAGTATGTTAATTAATTATATAGGCATATTTTGGCCGCGGAAACGCCTCCTTCATATTTTTTTTTGAGCTTGAAAAACGCTTATATCCTATAGTATATCCAACAGCGGCTTCGATAGCCACATTAATTTCACAGAACAGTTAGGGTAAGTGGGCGGCCTATGGATTTTCATCATACTGTCCGGAAAAAAGTGGCCGATAATAATAATGTATTTCACTTCGTCGTTTTGAACGAAGGCGCCATTAAGTACTTTTAATATTGCTCTCACCTGCGGACGGTAGTTTCATGATTAAATTTGCACATTAAATTTTATATCACTGATTTTATTTAATACTATAAATATATGAATTTTGTACCTATGATTTAGCTTTGTATAGGGATTACAAATTTAAATTATTGAATTTATACAAAAATTCAAAGCAATCTGTATTAAAGAATGCAAATTTAGCTTAAAATATGTTCGTATCGTTTTCTTAAAAGAAATTTAATTTTTTAAAAAAGTTTTCTTGAAGTTAGATGCATAATTTAAAATACAAAATAAAATGGAAATCAAAACTCCTCTTACGAATTTATAATCAGAAGTCAACCCAATTTTCTTTTACGCGGTTTCTGATGTGTTACATCTCTTGACGCCGATATTAATGGCAACGGCAACTGTTGGGGTGGCAAATGTTGCACTGTTAATTGGTTGTTTTGTTGTTGGTGGCTTTGTGCGCTTGAGTGTAATTTTGAACTGTGGAAGTGCTGTTTATGCGATGGTGTTCTAGCGTCATCATCATCATCATCATCTGAGATCAGTGATATACTTAAATCACTTGATAACTTCAATGAAATTGGTACCGGGGGTGGCGTCACTATGGGAGGTGCGAAATTCTTTTTTCGACGTATCGGCGCAGTGCCACTTTTACGTTGTTCGTCAGCGAATTCGGGTATACCGCATGAGGCCAATCCTTCACGTAGTTTTGTAAGTGATAATTCATAGATACGATTGGCAATAACAGTATGCACAGTTGTTTCATCTGGTAACATTGGAAATAGTTCTGCATTTTTGTTGTGAGACGTTCCGCAGGTGCCACTTGCTTTTGAGCGAGACACAAGTGAGACAGACACTTCTTCATCTACTTGGGCACTTAATAGTGGTGATGGTACTGGTATAATTGGTTGTTTCGACACAGGTGAGACTACAAGAGGTTCAGGTGCGGATACAGTAGGTACAGGTGTGGACGTTGCGGGAGGACGAGTAGAATGAGTGTGATTTAAGTCCATATTGCTGTCATCATCCGTAAGCACAATACTTTCAGTGATCAGCGTTGGTTGAGGGCGCTTTTGTGGATGCGTTTTCCGTTTGTTCTTTTTCGGTTTTGTTACTGCAACGTCTGCATTTAATGGATGCACTGGAATAAGCGTTATATTAGGCACCTGCGATATTTGTATATTGGCGGGAAAGAGAATAATTTGCGGTAGCGCTGTTGTATTCGATTGTGAGTTTTGTTGCGATAAATCCTTAGAATTTTTTAGTGGAATTAATTGTGGCGGCTCTGTTTGACATTGCGGCTGTTGCTGTTTTTTTTGTTGGAATTTTTCCACTATTGGAGGTACTGCTGCCGCTTCATCATCTGACAGCAAGTCAATTGTTACGTCTGCTTTAAGCGCCGATAGACGCTTTTTACGACGTTCAGTCTTTTTACGGCGTCTAGCGACTTTACGCGACATTAGAACCTTTGCACGTTTTAGCCTGAGACGTTTATTACGAAATAGTGTGTTTCCTATATGAAAAGGAGGTGAGACGGAATGTTTTTGTGTTGCATTTGCGGATTTATCCGCAGGTTTTGCCACAGTTTTCTTAACTGCATCTGTTGGGAGGACGATAATTTGAAAATTGAATTGAAAATATTTAGAACATGTTAGTTCTTAAAATAATTTGTTTAACAGAATTTTCGCTCAATAAGTTTAAGTCCATTCGATTGAGGATTCTGTCTGACACCCTGACCTCGAAGGTTTTATCAACTTACCATTTTTTATATTGGACATTTGGAGTGTCGTTTGAATCTTTTGTGAACTAATTTATATTAATGTTTAAGTAGATTCCTTTTTTGAACGTAACCTGCTGTTTAGATTGCGAATCAGTAGCGCTCCACAAGCTTTAATCCGCGAATCTCCTAGCGCACGCTTGCAGGTACAGTTCTTTTTGCAATCGCAGTTGCAATCCGCTTGCATAATTTTTATGTTAATTTCATCGGAATACAATTTTATCTTTTTGCAAATATTCACTTTAACATATGTAATTAATAAATTTTTTCTTGCTTCTTTGGAAATTTGTAAACAAATTGTAAGAAATGTTTTTATTTTGATTTTTCTTGCGTTTCGAGAGAAATTGCATAAAAATGATGCCAGCTGTCAAAAGTACACACGCATACAACTAAATAAACAACCACACACGACATTAACATTGCCAGCACAAAGTTTTATGCGGTCAACAATTTAAATATAAAGGTTGGCGCATACTACTAGAGACTTAAATTAAGTTGGCCTGCATAATACATCGATTATGTAATTGCAGTCCAATAAAGTTCAGTAGATCAATACTTGAACACAAATAATAATGTATTTATATATTATTCAAAAAATCAATAATTTGTGAAGCTTATGCGGAAGAGTAGGTAGTAAGTAGACTTAACAACTATTGTGGATGTCGATTTAAGGGAAAATATTCGAGATTTGTATATTACGTGTCTTGAGGTGGCTACGCAAACCATTAGAGGCCGTCCATAAATTACGTGAGTAAAATAGGGGGGGGGGGGGGGAAGGGGGCCCGGCGAAGTCTCATCATATCTCGCCAAGGGGAGGGGAGGTCAACGAAAATCTCACGTCAACCAAATCACCAAATCTCACCAAGGGGAGGGGGGGTCCGAATTTTCGAAAAAACACGTCACGTAATTTATGGACGCCCCCTTAGACATTTTCCGAAAATTTATTCATATATATTTAAAAAAATAAAAAAAAAAAAAATACTTTCAAGGTTGCTATCAGAGCTGCAAAGTTTTCAATCTTCGGAACATGGCAAACAAAATGAAGAAAATTTAATGTTTTTCATATACATTATTCAATATATTTTTTAAGAATTATTTTTCGATTTTGCTTATGTAAAATTATAAAGCTCTATCTAACACAATTTGTTTTTAAAATATCGCAAGTTTTCTGACTCAGTGCTCGCAGTTGCATTTTTGATGCTCGCTACTGTATATCGAAAAAAAAATGTACTGCTATCTTTAAAGCTTATTCAAGGAAAAAATTCATTGTCTCTGCCCGAGGTGAGCTTTGGTGTTTCTTGTGTAACAGCTCAAGTCCTTTGTTGTTTGCAATACATTCACCTTAATGCCTAGTTTTCATGTTATCCTTCTTGATTTTCTACTATCCCATATCACAGAGGATATTACATGCTATAAAATTAGGAAATGTATGCTATTCACTCATGCGTTCGTCAAGTTTATTAGACACAGCTTTAGGTTTTGCTCGCATTCTTTTTCATTCTTACAAAAATTTTATTTGATATCCCTGATATGGGATCAAGAAAGATAGCACGAAAACGCCACTTAATACACTATAATTTGAAATTATCAGAACCACTGAACTTCCATTAAAAAATAAATGAAAAAAAAAAGTTTAATTTTTGGTCCAAAAATTATCAAAATAATTTTTTTTTTATTTTTTTTAAAGAAATGCATGTATGTATGTTTTGTTGCAGCATATTGTAATTTTATGAAATACTTTGAACATTTTTGGATCAATATTCATGTAGTGACATTGAAAATTTCAAATTATAGTATATTAAGGTGAATGTAATGAAAAAATCAGTGAATTTGAACTGTTAGACAATAAACACCAAAGGTCTACGTGTGCCGTGAACATGAATTCTTTCCTTTCTATAGGTTTAATAAATAGTGATATATTTTTTTTCGATACTTCCTGATGTGAAAGTCGAAAATCGAAAAAAAAACTTAAAACAAATTATAGATAAATTGAAAATTATTTAATCGAATTTACAGTCATTTGCAGAAACCGATGTTCATGTGAAATTTCACAAATCGATTAATGCTTTATAAAAAAACATGACAAATGGAACAATTTAACCTGGTAATTGGTAATTTCGGCTATTACCACATATTCATATACATATATACCTAGCCTCATCAGACCAGTTTTGGTTAATTGTACTGAGATTCGAACCCCGACCATTCCATGAATTATATGTAGACAGCCGCTCTTAACACTTGAGCCATGAGGGTTTCTGTGAATGATATGTACAAAGTGTAATTTACACGCAAACAAAGTGCCATCTGTCATCTATTTTGTCATTTCTTGTTTTGCGGCATAGCTTTGTTGAACCGTCGGTTCCTAGACGTGCTACGATGAAGCTTTTTTTCCGAATTTCATGGCTTCCTCCACTTATTTTTGAAAAATGGATGGATGTATTCTTCCGGTTGTAGAAATTTAATTTGTTTTTAGTCGACTGATTATTATTAATTAATTGAAAATTATTTAATAGAACTTACAGTCATTACATAGTCACAAATTGGTTAATGTTTTATAAACAAACAATATAAGAAAAAGTATTAAACACTCAAATTTGCAATTAGAGAAAAACAAAGAAATTTATAGAACAGCAATTTGCAACATCACAAGAATAATCCTGGCAATAAGAAAATGTTAGGGAACCTTCCAATAAGAAAATGAGATGTGTCTCGTGCGAAATTTTGTCCAAGCGAAAAACGTCGCAGACGTGTCTTTTTTTTGGTTGATCCTCATTATTTTTTACAAAAATAAAAAAAAAAATTGTCGACGATCATTGCTGGCTATGATGAAAAAGACATTGAGAATTGCGACGAAACTGCACTTTTCTTTCGGGCAGTTCCAAAAAAATCGATGGTATTCAAAGGAGAAAAATGTTCAGGCGGTAAAATGTCGAAAGGAAGATTACGTGTCATGTTATGTGCACTTGCAGGTGGGACATTCGAGAAGCCACTTGTCGTCGGTAATACATGAAAAAATACATGTTTTATGAACATCAAATACATGTTTTAAGAACATCGGTACAAACTTGATGCCAGTTCATTGGTTTTGGAATAAAACTGATTGGATGACTACTGTCATTATGAATACTTGGTTGCCACAGTTTAATGATCGAATGAAAATTCTACTTTCCATGGACTATCAACGGATTTGTCGAACATAACTACTGTATCTTTCCCGCCGAATACCTCTAGTGGGTTACAGCACAACATTTTAAATCTTGACTTTCACTTCGAATAAGAGAAAACCTGCGAATAGGAGAGGAAAATAAATCCCCAGACGTAGTCTCTTATTGACAAGTTTGAGTGTATATAAGAAAAAAATCAAATTGTCTTATTTTTTTTTGGCCAAATCTCTAGGAGTATTTTTTTTTATTTTTCTTTAAAGAGGATATACTCGAATATGAATAATTTTTCGAAAATCAAGTGTTCCCGAAGAATTCTGGATCATGCCATTTATTTGAACATGTCTGGTGCACATGGAACAAACCAGGCCCCCAAGGAGACCTGGGAAATGAGAGCGTATATCGTATATAACTCGTGATATGGCTATGTGGATCATTGCATCATCCTGCTGAAACCACACTCGTCAGATAAAAACACTTTCGTGTCGTAGTTTAGAAGTTAATAATCTCGATATAATGTTCCGAGTTCACGGTTAGAACACTACTATTATCGTTTTTGAAAAATTATGGTTTGATAAAACTTTGCCCATAGCGTAGCAAACAGTCGCTTTAGGACTATGCAGCGATCTTGAATTTTTAGAAGTGAGATATGATATGTATGATATTTAACCCTCTAACCGACAAGAGTCCCTCGAGGCATTCATAGAAAAACTCAAGTTTTTGCCAATAATTCTCTTATTTTTTGTTTAAACTGATGACAGTGCCTTGAGAAACATACCTAGATATGCTTCTAAAATAAATAAAAAATAAAAAAAAAAAATCGGCGGGTTGCACTCCGGGAGTGCCGACAGAAGTGAAAACTTGAAATAATATTTTGGATTTATTTTTTCATGATGTTTTGTAATGTTTATTATACTATTGTATGATACGGCACAATGAACTATTTTTTAATTAGATATAATCACTAATAATTTTGTTTTCTTTACTGTTCATTTGATATTTATCACGATATTCCTCTTAAGTCGGCGTTTACACGAGGAAAGTCTGAGAGACAAATTCTTGTCCATTCTCTTTTGTGATTTTCGTTTCGCGTTTGTAACATATGTCAAATTTTTTACATCGTCCCTTTCGCTTTTCCCTTCTTGCCTACAAACAAGGAAACTTTGCGGCAAGACTTTCCTCGTGTAAACGTTGACTAAGAAAATTAATTTCACACGTAGAAAGAAGTATGCAAGCATAAGTCGACGTTTACACGAGGAAAGTCTTAGAGACAAATTCTTGTCCATTCTCTTTTGTGATTTTCGTTCCGCGTTTGCAACATATGACAAATTTTTTACCTCGTCCCTTTCGTTTTTCCCCTCTTGCCGACAAACAAGGAAACTTTGCCGAAAAACTTTCCTCGTGTAAACCTTGACTAACAAATCTTTTAATGGCAAGTTAGTGTGTTAGTTGGTATGTGTGCGATTTCTTTTTATATGGCAATGCAATGGAAGACAAAAACGGAATATATATTCAAATTTTACTCTCGCTCTCATTCTCAATTTGTCAACGCAACAACCAGTGCTGCCACTTTGGATAAAATTTTTGTAGCAAAATTGCGTAGCAAAACGGCGAGCAGCGTAGCAAAAGTCAATAATTGGCTGAACTATCGTTTATTGAACAGTAAACTAAATATAAACTTTTTTATAAAACGAAAATATCAAATTGAAATTCAGAATGGTGCAACAGTACATAACATAAATGTGATTAACAAATTACAATTCACATAAATAAGAATAAATATAAAGCCCAATTTCCATGTGATCTTATCTTATCTTATCAAATATCAGGGAGGACATCACATGCTATGAAGATAGCAAATGTATTCTATTCACTCTCGCATTCTCCAAGCGCATTAGGTTCTGTTCGCATGCTTTTTCTTTCTTAAAAAAATTTGATTTGATATCAATGATATGGGATAGGATAAGATAAGATAAGATCACATGGAAATTGGGCTTAATAGTTCATAAGCATATTATATAATTCATCTGATTATAATCTATTTAAGGCATCCATAAAGTGTCCTTATTTGAGATCAAACATTTTGCAGCCATTATAAAATCTATGGTATCTATTTTGTTGGAGTTACTTTTTTTATTAAATTGAGGTCTGAAAAAATTCGCTCTGCAGATGCACTGCTGTGTGGCAAAGCAAGCAATTTTTTTGAAAAGTAACCGGCATTAGAAATCATGAAAACTTTGTTTAGTTCACAATTCAGCTAGTGCTGATACAGAGTTGCCAATAAATTGGAAAATGTGTTTAATTAAAAAATTGCAGGAGAAAAAGTAAGAAAAATTATATGAATAATATAAAATTATATGGAAATGGGAAAAATGTAGCAAAATTGATACATTTGATGAGAGTGGGTAGCAAAGTCGCAAATGTGTTATTTTTTGCTTAAGTGTAGCAAATTTGCTACGATAGTAGCAAAGTTGCAGCGCTGGCAACAACGCGGAATTTGAAAGAAACAAACATATAAGCATAACAATCGTTGAATGAGAATGGAATGTGTCAGTTAGTGTGTCTGCTTTGCTTTTTGTCTTCCACTTAGAATATTTATTTAAGAGAAACAATAGAACATTCAAATTTTACTATCGCTCTCATTCATGACGGGGAATCCCGATGACGGTCGGTGTCGCGAGTTTATACTTTTTTCCTCAGCCGCGAATGCTTTCTTATGGAGGTGCACAACGTGCCATAAGAAGTTTTCACTTCAAAAATAGTCTTAGGGTTGCTACCAGAGCTGCAAAATTTTAATTTTTCGGAATTTGGCCATAAAAAATGAAGAAAATCTGATTTTTTTCTTATTCATAATATTTTTTTTTAATTTTCTCTCGATTTTCCTTATTTCCATTAAAAAATAAATGAGAAAACAAATAAAATTTGATTTTTGGACATGCAAACATTTTTTTTCTCATTTATTTTTTTAATGGAAATTCTTGTAGTGACATTGACAATTTCAAATTTCAAAACAACAAAGGATTTGAGCTGTTACACAAGAAACACCAAAGCTCTACTCGCGGAGAGGCCATAGTTTTACTCCTTATGTATAGGCTTAAAAAATAGCGGTTGGTTTTTTTTTTGATACCTCCTTATGTGTACTTAAGGAAAATCGAAAAAAAATTTAAATAAAAATATTACAAATAAGAAAAAACTCAAACTTTCTTCATTTTTTGGCCAAATTCCGAAAAATTAAAATTTTGCAGATCTGGTTTTTTTTTTTAAATGAGGATATACTCGAATATGAATAAAATTTCGAAAATCGAGTGTTTTGAAGTATTCTAGAACATTCCATTTATTTGAACATGTCTAGTGTTTGTGTAATGATTCGATATTCAGTTATAATTACGTAAGTAGCTAATTCTGCGAGGCACTTGAAAAACTCGTCCAAAACTCTTTCCACTTTGATTTCGATATCGCGATGTATATTTGGCGAGGCTAAGCCGTTCAGCCGAATTTCGGACATAGTTGACCTGAGGTGTGCCTTTAGACGACGTAGCGCTGAAAAGGAGCGTTCATTTGTTGCTGTTGTCACAGGAAAAGTTGCCTTAACACGAAGCATTTGATAAGCATTTGGAAACGCGTCTTCATTGTAAATATCCAGTGCTTCGAGAAAAATTATGATGTCTTGCCGGCAATGCGTTCACGCCAAAGTTGAATTTCATTTATCCACATGTCACGTGAACTATCATGCAAAATTTAAATATATGTCGCGAATAGATTTGTGCATGAATTTTCATTGAAGCTGTTTTTATTGATGCCGGAGCTATGCTTAAGCGCGCATTGAAAAATCGCTTTTGTTACTTAGCCTTAGCGACGCGCAGTGGTCCCAAATCGTGTTTTTTGGTTCAAAAATAGCTAGAGTGCGCAAATCTTATCAAAAATGAAAAAAATCGGGCTCCGACGATTTATTGGCATTTCAGAAAAAAAAATTATTGTGGTTTTTTGATTTTTCGTTAAAATTTCAATAAAAACCTATATGCAAAAATTCCCAATGGAGGGGGGGGGTTTGAACCCCCCCCCCCTTGGCCTGGGGCTAGTTAGAGGCTGGAATTACTTATCTGGAAGCAACAGGCAGGGTCTTATCCGAACCGATTGACTAACGATTTAATAAACACCCTCCGGATTTTTGTGTATCATTTAAATGAATGACAAGCTTTGTAACACTTAATTGAATATGCTAGCAGCTTCGCTTTTGACACAATTTAATTTGGAATGCATTGGAAACACATTCAGCAACAACATGCGAATAATCTTCATTTGTGGCGTCTAAATGAGAGCAGCATCTTGAGTATTTTCGGATATTTCACCGTCGAAATTATTTTTATGTTCTCGAGCGCTTGCCTCACCTCTTTCATATAACATAAAAATCCTCCAATAAACGGCTTTTCACCAAATTTTTCAACTTCTGCAATGCCCTAGGCTTTGACATGCCATAACCATGAAACCGTCAGTAGTTATAGAAAAAAGGTGAGGCATGTCTTTATGTACGGTTTCCTCTGTCGCAAGTCACTGGTAATGCTTCGAGATTATATATTGCCATGAAAAACTTTTTTAATTATCACCGTTCGTGATCAGTATTGTGTTGAATCGAAATAAATAGATGCAACAAAGAGTTACCAACTTTTTTGAAGCTCATTGATGGAATTGTTTTTAGTTATGTTGGAAGCGTATGTCGTGGGAGTAGGTACCATTTTGAGAAAGACTACAATTGAATCATAAAATTTAATATTTAATTTTAGTTAAGATCACGTTATTTTTTATAAAGGCTAAGATCGATCTTTTCCGATTTTTTAAAAATCGAGTTTAAATTAGATATTTTAAAAAATTTCCTACAGCGCCGACGTTTCGAGGATTATAATATTTTATCTGCATAGCCGATTTCATTGGATCTTTTTTGGACGGCACCACAATTTTGACATCACTTGTGGCGAACATTTTCGTTTTCCACCTCTTCTCTCCTGATTTCTACATATTTGATGGCGGTGATTGTTATTTTTGTTGAGCAAGATATAATACTTAGAATATCTTTATAAAATTTCTCTAACATTAATTTTCGCTGATTAGCAGTGCAATGTTTGACGCGCCCCACTGTGGCCAAAAAAGTCAAAATAAAAGTATTAGTTTTCAGTGTAATTTATAAAAATAAATTCATAGTGGCATTGACAATTTCAAATTATAGTGTATTAAGGTAAATGCAGTGAAAAAAAAAACAAAGGATTTGAGCTGTTACACTAGAAACACCAAAGCTCTACTCTCGGAGACACCCCAGTTTTTTCCTTATTTATAAGCTTAAACTTTTTTTTCGATACTTCCTAATGTGTACATAACGAAAATAAAAAAAAAAAAAATAGTTAAAATATTACAAATAAGATAAAAACTCAATTTCTTTTCATTTTTTGGCCGAATTCTGAAAAATGAAAATTTTGCAGCTCTGATAGTAACCCTAGGACTATTTCTTTTTTGAATGAGGATATACTCGAAACTGAATAAATTTTCGAAAATCGAGTATTCTTGAAGTATTTTAGAACATGCTATTTATTTGAACATGTCTAATGAGGCCACATTAAAAATCGTCAGAAACGAAAATAAGAGTTTTACCAGACTTAATGGTAAATTGTGCTTAGCTCGATTGTTCTTAAGTCGACTAAGCTGTTTTAAATGTTTGACACAGATATATAGGAGTATTGGCTTATGGAATTGCAGAAGGATTTGCTTATTTTGAAGGTCATCTTAAAGTGTTTTCTTCCAATACTTTCAGCATATTCTCGCACTCCTTAGAAAGTAAACATAAATGTGTCTCTGTCCACGAATGAGCTTTCTTTCACCTCTTTACTTTTCTGGAATATAGCACATACCAGCAAATAATCCTCACTAAAAATTTACAGCGACACCTCCCTACAGGACTTTGACCATCGAAGAGGTTGCCCACTTATCTTCAGGGTGTCTCGCACGGCTTCGCGCTGTCCGATTTATTACAGCGGTCCGCCACACGATTGCGTCACGTACGTTGTTCAGTTTGGTTCGGCCCATGACCCCGCATAACAAAACAATCGTAGCACAAACAACAACGAAACCTTAAAGTAACAAATAAAAAAACAACAGTAAAAAGACAACAACAAAAGCTTTGGAGCTTATTTACCACTGCCAATGCGAATACTATACATATGTAAGCAAGCACTAACAATAAGTGTGTGTGTGTGTCTGCCGCATTTAATTTATTCCAATCCCGTTATAGTAACTCAAAGATTTCTAATACATAATGTAATGACAGAGGGTGCTCACTCGCGTTTCCACCCGAAGGCAGCCGAAGAACGTAAAAGAAAAATGGCCAGCAGCAGGAGCGCACATAAAATTCGAATGACAGGGAATGGCAACAACAACAAACGGCACAACAAAAATAATGAAAGCAACAACAACAAATAAAAAGTAACAAAAAAAGTTCCAAACAAAAACAACAGCGCTACGTTTTTGATTTGGCACCACCCACAAAAGTTGAGTTTCATGAAGGACGCAGGACGCACTTAACATTGTAGGGGAGTGCGGTGCAACAGTGTAGTAGGCGAGTAACGTTTTGTTTACCTCTCAGCAATGAGAACCGGCTGCCGGTTTTTGAGTTTATCCGCTTTGCGCCGATGCGCACAGCAAATGAAATTTAGGCGCTTGCAAGCTTTCACTCGATTATCGTTCTTTGCAGAATTTTTCCATTTGAGTAGAATTCGGCAATTGCTGGTGTAAGAGGATGTTGATGATTTCAGTTGCGTTAGATATCCTGCAGCGGAACGAAATAGAGGTAGGCTTATTATATTTTTGCAATTTCGTGTGAGCAGCTCGAACTTAATTTATAGGTCCTTAAATACAACAATGCCTATGAACATTTTGTGGGTTCCCAATCATTGATACTGTTTACTATTCTATACAATCTGGGCATTTCTCTCATGTTGAACGGGACGGAAGTTTTTTTTTAAAGTGGAATAAAAGTCAAAGTAAAATACTTTTGTTTTTTTTGTTACTTTACGGAATGCCCTTTGATAGCACTATATTGAGTGGTAAAGTTGATGCCAGACGTAGTACTGGTTCCAAGATAGAGGCAATTAAAAAGCCATTCGAACGGGACAAAAAACGGAAGTGTTTTTCATGGCCATCTATAGAAAAGCAGAAGTCAGCGAAGCCTGGCAACACTTTTTAATGCGACTAATTTTAAAATGTTATGGAATAATGCAACTTTTTAATAGATTTCGTTTGATTGAAAAATCTTATTTACTTTTTTTCTTACAAGGCATAATAATCCAACGGGACATTCGAACGGGAAATATTTTTCCGTTTATGTTCACTTGGGCAATTTTTCAAAACTACTTTAATATTTATATAAATAATAATATATACAGTAATTAAAACAACAAATTTAATGTTTATATTTATCAAATCAATTAGTGAGATCAATTTTAACAAAGATATTTAGAGTAGATATTTTTCTTAAAAGAATATAAATCTTAAATTTTTGCTGTTAAAATGTTTTTCCTTTAAGTGGCGTGGCACCATCCACTTAAAAAAAAATATTTTTACTCAAGTTTCAATCTATCTACATACCAAATTTTATCAAAATCGGTGTAGTGGCACAGCCGCTATACCGTTTATCCCCATTTGGAGCAATGCCACGCCCGCTTTAAGGAATCAGAGCTTCTAATAATCTTTCTTAGGTTTCAATCTATCTTTAAAAAAAATTCATCAAAATCGGTCCATTAGTTTAGCCGTGGAAAGGTTTTTTCCAGTTAGGGGCGTGGCACCAAATACTATTGAAAAAAAAGTATACATGTCCCTCCTTCTCTTCACAACCTTTCCAACAAAAAAAGAATTATGCAATTATGTTGTGCTATGGCTGTGAAAAAGTGGTTTAACGGTTTTGAACTGCCTATTTATTACACTTATGTTTTCGAACATGACCAACTACAAACAGCTCCAAAAACTTAAAATTTTATATTTTTTGCACTCGTTTTTTATTTTTTTAATTATGTACATGAAACTCTGTTCGTGGAAAAATTTTGGCACACTTGCTGCTGTTATCAATTTCGAAATGAGAACAAATGATGTTTTTCTATGTTATTTGTGACTTTACATGAACTTAAGAAAATTAAAATTTTACAGTTAATAGAGATTGGATGTTTTTGCATTGTTTTTAGCTAATTGACGTTGGAAGAGAGATTTTTCGGAAAGACTATCATCATGTATCACTTCTCTTACACTCTTAAATATTTAAGGCAAAATACTATTCAATATTACAAAATAAGAGAAACTGCATTTATGCAAGCTTGCAGGTGGTTTGCTCAATGTGATAAATGAATTCTAGTGTAAATTGCTTAAATTAACAAAATTTGAATATTTTCCTTAGATAATATCAGATAGTAACGCTTTTATTTTTTTGTCACGGTTGGCTTTTTGGCGGAAATGCCCATATGCAATTTTATTTCAACTATAATAGTCTATGATTCTTGAGTCACGTTGCCCGTCAGCATATTTCTCCACAAAACTGGTTGCAGCGATCATAATATCCTCTTCTTCCATCTTTTCAAAATATCTGTTTTTTACAAAAATAAATAAAAAAAAATATTAAAGCACTTTTAAAAATATACGGGCCGCTTCGAAGAACTACGAGCCCAAGAGGACGGGCCTGCCGATTAGGCTCTAATAAATATACTATTTATTTCTTGTTACATTATTCCCAACCGAGACAAAAGGCATCACCTTCGCATGTTTGCGATTTTGATTCTTTCCAGCTGTATCTGTGGCTTCTTGTTTCTCTGTTGACTGTCTTTGTACAAGTCTCTCAAGGGCGGCCTGTACGACGTATGCTGCTAACTGAAAAATTGTACTTCCTTTATGGTAATATCCGTTACCACTTTTATTCTTTGTCCATATTTCCTTCCCATTAGGAACCGTTTGTTTGAAATACATTTTGATGAATAATAATGAAGGTCTTATTACCTGGTTATTTGTCAAGTAAAATAGTCGTACAGCAGAAATGATAGCTCACTCGATTTCAATAGACTGATTCTTAAAATCCAACTTAGCTTGTTGTTGCAGTACTTCATGCTAAATAAAACACTGGCTTTATTATTACTACTTATTAGTACTTAAATGTTTTTTGTTTTTTTACTCGTCCATTGTCTTTAATACCATAAGAGTCAGAAAAATGTGAGAATTAACCATTCAGTAGATCAAAATGATTTCATGTCCTCAAAAACGATAGAATTAGACTTTGGATATTACATGTAAGAAAAAAAAGAACAAAAAAATTACCAATTTATGTTACAGTTTCTACGAAATTCTTTAAAAAATCCAACTGCCACGCCAATAATCATCTACGTTTGTGATAATCCACCACGTTTATGAGAAATTAGTAATCTGATTGATCACTGCCTTATCACTTAACTACAGCACAGGTTGAATCAAAAATGCTTGTTTTAATTTTGTAGTTGTCAGTCAATTATGTACCATTGATTAATTTGACAGCACGCTTTTTATTGATAAACGGCCTGCGAATGCATTCATAAATTCAACTAAGTCCCACTGTATAACATTCAATGTGAGCTATTTTTTTTTTTGGGGAAATCGGACAAAAAATGTAGAAGTTATTCGAAAAAACAGTAAAAGACTTGAAATGAAATTAATCGTAAATAGATACGTTTTATTTAAAAAGAAACGGAGGATAAAAGTAAAAAACCAACCACACGCATACACAATGTATGTATTTTCGTTTAATTTTATTACAAGTCTTTTCCTTTTTTTTTAAATGACTTCTTTGACATTTTTTGTCCGATTTCCGCACAATTATACTTAAAATAATTGCAAAAGAATAGTCCTTTATTTGTAATCTTAAAAATATAAAAAAAGATTTTTCCATTCCATAGTGATTTTTAAAAAAGACCAAAATAGTCAGTTTGTTGGACTTTGAGCGCTTGTAATTCCATCAAATCGTATACAATTCACACAAGCAGCATACTGTTAGGAAGAAAGTAAAAATATCTTTCGAATGCTGATAAGATATGGTTGCCATTTTTGGAACCAAAATATTGACCCAAAATACATAGAAGAAAGTCTATGAGAAACCAGATCTCGAGATGAACCCCAAATTTGTAACCTAGTGTAATATCCTAATGAAGCAATTTTTTCTCCGTGTATTGAATCCGTTTTACCCAGATGATCTGTGCTATCTAATGATTTATGTACTTATAGTTAAAACTATTTGATAAATGTCGATTTTAAAATCATAGCTAGCAAAGGAGATAAAAAAATAATAAATAAAAATGAGACCTTAAATAAATCGCCAAAAATCAACACATTAAAATGATAAAATTTTCACAAATATAATAAACGCAATAAATATGTTAATTAACATAAAATATTTATGGCGCGAAACTAAACATATTTCATTATTTACATACTCATACATGCATGTATGTGTGTGTGAAAGCTCACAATGACAGTGGAAAAATCTGATACGAAATCATTGCTCATAATTTAAATTAAACTTTATAAATTTGATTTCATATGCAAAATTAAAGCGAGAACTCATTAATAAATTTAATTCAGCGTGGTGTCTACAACTACTTACTCGCACAAAACGTTATCAGCGCGCAATTTGTACACATACGATTAGAAGCATAAAACGACAAAATACGCACAGGCAGTGGCTGCTTTCTATTGGCACAAAATAAGTGGCAACATTGGCACAATTATGCACTGATTTATATACTGCCCAGCAAACAATTTTAATCACAAAAAGTGTCATATACCATTCGCTGAGGCGATTGATTTGATCGCACGCGGGTCATCACTTGGCGCCAAGCGATTGCTTAATCATCAATGTAGTTCGCGTGTCATAATGTAAAGTTTCAAGTGATTGTTTCTAAAGACGAAATAAAAACGTTTATTTGGTCAATGGACTCAGAATATTCGTTACTTGAGCTTGGAGATGAAAAATTCAAGAATCTTCTAAATGTTGGCTGGGTGGCGAGGTGTTGAGTACACATGTATAAGAGTTGGATGAATGTGTGTACTAAAAAAAAAAAAAAAAAAAAATACCATACGTTCGAATTTAGATTTGTTAATGAAAGTTTATAAATTAAAGTAAATTAACAAGTGAAGCAGCTCACAAATTTTCTGACAAAAAATCAAAAAACGCATAAATGAATTGCACAGTGTAAGATGTTACAAAATGGTAAAAAAGTTATAAATGGAAGATAGATACACCGTGCTCTTCTCAAAATAAAAGGTCAACATCAAAATGCTTAAGTGCATTAAAGTGCACAAACATACAAATTAAAAATAATGCCAAAATTGGAATAGGAACCGACCCAAAATGGAATACTATTTTCATACTCTGTTGTTTGTTGATTAGCTATAACGCTATTCCATATAAGCAATCTACTATATTCGACATATCGCAACCATACGCTCTAAGTTTATTTCTGCCATTCATAAAATATCGCGCAGTGTAAGAATTTCGGTAATGATTGGGAACATAAATACATTTACGTACACATATGGATATGTATGTGTATTTGTGTGGCTGTGTTTAATGAGCGAATTTAAAATTTATGAACTGCGTGAAAAGTTGTTATTTATATAAATTTGTTTACGGTACGTTTTTAAGTGTGTGTTGCTATACCGCCCCCCCCCCCCCCTTTGTTTTGGCATTTTGTTTTTGTTTTTACCATTGACGATATTTGGCAATAAAGGTCATGTAGTAACTGCGTGTTTGCGCATAAATTCGTGCATTAATTATAAACAATTTGCTGCAATTAATTACGTTAATTTGTTTTACTTTGTTTTTCATATAATTTGCATACTTGAAAGCGCTTTGTATTGGAGTAAATATCAAAAATATAAATATTTTGTTTAACCTAATTTTCTGTAAAAAAATATTTTGTAACCTTGAACACTCCTAGGTATTGGCGCAGCTAAGAGTTTCGCTGAAAGGAGTCTGACCTCCATTTGGTAAAATTTTACAACTCCATCTACGACGACGATAAAAAAGTTGCCAACAAGCCCTACTGATACAAAATAATGTATTCAATAATGATGACACTGCGTTATAAATTGTGGCATTTTGACATACGTAGGAATATATTTGTATACTCAGAATCAAGAAAGTTACTGAAAATATCTTAAAAATTCAAAATAAAATGAATTGTATACCATTTTCTCGACGTAAATATAGTTATAGGAAGAGCTTGATGTAACTATTGTTTGTATACGAAATTCTAAAGATTAAATCATTACTTTCTCTGTATTTTCATTTAGCTACTATGAGATCGTTAACTAAAACGGCGTCGGATTGGAAAACGTTTTATTTAAAATATTATACTAAAATTAGTGTAATCTTAAATAATTTTCTTAAAATTTGAATTTTTTGATGAGTTGTTTTGATAGAGATGTTTCTTAAACGGTATTGAAATTCAAAGCTTATTTCAGGATTATTAAAAAAAAAGAAAAATTTGTCAAATTTTTGAATACCTAAAGTTCGGAGAAATAAAAAAAGTTCAATAACAAATTTTGACTTTTAGATATAAAAGAGCTATTAACATTCAACTTCAGACTTGAATTCACTTTCGAACTATATATATCGGAATCAGAACAGGCCTGAATATGGTGGAATTGAAAGACTACAGGCAGGGCTAGAGGAACTATAGCTCCGAGATCAAAGGGGGCCACATTATATCACGTTGTGCAGAAATGGAAAATGTGGACCTTTGGCTGGTAGAAATCACAAAAGCCTATTGTGGGCCACTTGGCACCCGTTGGCCCATTTTGAATTCGATTTTACCCAATCTATGGAGGTGTAAAATTTAAGATTGCAATATTTTTTTTTTCATTTCTTATGTAAATTTCGATGTTGAGATCTAGTCTGGTATATATTTGACTAACTATGTATACTACGATTAAGCGAGAGCGAAGGGAGATTTTTTAATTATAACTTATAAAATTGAAAATGAGTTCACGGATACGTCTATCGACCATACGAATAAAATTTTTAAAACGTTATTTTGACGAAGTTATTCAAAGAAATGCAGCCAAAGTACCCAAAATTACTAGAATCTTTTCGGAATAACAATTAAAAAGATACACATTTTGACTGGGTGTGGCAATTCCCATACAAATAAGAAATTTAAAACGCTTAATTGAAATGATTTTTTTTTAAGTACGCAAACCAATGGTTCAGACAAACATTCAATCAAAAATGGGCATATTTTGACAAAGGGCGTTGCAACTACCATACAAGTAAATTGAAAATTGCGTTGTAAAATCTTTGTATTACCCGAAACTAGTTATTAAAAATCTTACGTAAAAGGCCATACAGCTCAAAATACTTTCTGCAATACTCAGTACTCCTAATACTCGTATTAAATAACTGAACAATTTCAGTTTCTGATGTTGATGACAAGTAAATCATTCGATAGATCTTTAATAGCACATCAATTGACAACCATCATGGATATTTGGGGCCGTACCTTGAGGAAGGGAAGAATAAAACGAATCGTTTCAGATTCAAAGCTTTTTGAGATAATTGTTTTTTTTATCAGTAAAATTTTGAAAGTGACGACTGCCTTTTCGCTTATCGAATTAAAAGCGTTGAAATAAGAGGGTAGTAAGAACCCAAATTTTCATAATGTGTACAGAGTAGTTCATTAAAATATATTTTGAGCTGTATTATGTACTATTTCATAAAATGTAAAGTCGCGCAAGTAGTTCTCGAATTACAAGTGAACACAAAGGATAACGTTAAGAGCCTTAAATAGTTTTTATGACAATGAAATTTTTGCACTGCTTACACCAATTAATTATTGAAATAAAGTTAAAATAATGATAGTAGGAATTCAGCTCATTGTCATATTATGCTGCCTGATTGCGACAAAATGGTTTTTCCGGTTGTAAACACAAATAAACATACGCTTAAGCGCACTTACACACACACACACACATAGTACGTCTGCATGTGTGCGTGACATTAATGCTGATAAGCTTTAAAATGTTGCATATGAAGTCAACGATTAAAAAAAATAAAAATGAATTTACATGAGAAATGCATAAATTGAAACAACATACAAAGTTCGTAAATAGTTGGCAATGCCGTATATTAAAAGTATGCTACAAAAATTTGAAAAACAAAAAGATTGCGTGTGCCATAATATATGCAATGATTTCTTTTGTAGAGATTTATTTTACATTAAAAAATAGTAAGTTTGTAAATTAATTGTTGAGGTTTGTTTTGCAAATTAATTTGTTGTTGTTGTAAAAATTCCTGCTGTTGTATTTGCTGTTTAACAAGCAGCTAATTGGTGTTAATCAATTGTTAACATTTAATGAATTGTTTTTGTGCTAAAATTGGGTTTTTTTGTTTGGAAGGAACATATTTTACATCGTTTTTGCATGTGCATCATGTGCATCTATCTCACACATGCATTTCACATGCATACAAAACCGTAACCATATCTGTCTGCTGCAATTCATTTTGTCTGTTACATTTGTCTCGCTCGCTAGCTGTTTTTTTTTAAAGCCTTTGTATTGCTGCGCCACTATGTATGGAATGTTTTATTATGTGTAATAATTAAATCATTTTCATGTTGGTATTTTAAATAAAAAAGTTATCTCTTCTGTCGCATAATTGAATTTTTGAGTAGCATGTTGATTTTTTCCCTCCATGTGGCGTCATTTATTTAATTCACATCTTTTTTTTGGGTTTAATTTATTTAAATAAAGTTCTGTTTTAATGCACGAGTTAAATAAATATATTTAATATGAATTAAAAAACAAATAATTTTCTCAATTATAATTACTATAATTAACTGCAGATTATTTCTTTTATGAAATTTTTTAAATTTTTATTTTGTTCATGATATATAGAAGTAACCCAATTTTTTGTTTATTCATCCATAGCTCTTTTTGTTCACTTATACTGCCTTTATTTTGTATTGTCTTTCCTTTATTCGCTGTTTGTATTGTGCTAATGTTGTGGCTAAGCTGAAATTTTATTTTTGACTTTTTAACTGAGGTTGGCTTATGATAAAAATAAAAACCGAAGTACTCAACTTTTTTCCCAATAAGCAAAAAAAAAAAAATATAGTTACAAGTACCCACAGTATGATGATGATGTTGTCTTTTGTTTTTTTTTTTGCTCTATTGGGCTCTTGGGTGACCATTACCTGTAAAGTACATGTATTTGTACCTATCTGACAAATTGTTGTCTCTTCGTCTTTGTCAAATGAAAATTGCATTTCCACTTGACAAACGCAGATAAATAGGGATAATAATAATTGCTGTGTGGTTTTTTTCCTATGGCATTTCCTTTTTCTCTTTTCTCTTTATCATTTATCAACATTTTCTCTTTTGCTTTTGCTGCAGTTTTAATTGCATTTGAGAATTCTATGCCTTGTGGGATGTTGCCAAAAGGTGGGACTTGCATGTTTGATTACACTGAAACGGGCCACATGTTTGAGTGGTGCCGGTTGAAGAAAAATTGTTTTGACTATGCTGAATTTAATGAAGTTATCTCTGATGATAATTTATGAACTGGTAATAAACTGGGTCATATAGTTGTCTATTGTGGTTTTGTGGTTGGTCGTTAAATTATTATTTTGTAGAATTTAAGAAAAACTATTTATATTTTAATCTCTTTGGAGTCTCCGTAAGTGTAACCTAAACTTTGAAATTGCTCTATAATTTTGAATCAAAGCAAATGACTGTTCCGCTTAATTCAGAAAAGATTGCATGCAGCGCAGGGCCTTACGTCGATTGAACCCGTGCTAGTCAAAAATGTATAGCAATATTTGGTGAGCTTACTGGCAATCGTTAATAATTCTAGAGAGATCTTTACGGGTTGGTCTTAGCTGAAAACATTTAATGAAAGAACTAAAAAAATGCATTATTTGATTTCAGTTATTACATGCTAAAGCCTAGTACATAGTACATTTGCGATTAAGATCAAAAATTACCCAGTTTTTGAACTAACTACCTATGAAAGCACTATTTGGAATTTTTCGAGCTTTAGAATAAAGTACTTAAAATTAAAAAAAGGATGAATTTCACTCCGCTAAAAGCGAACTGTACATTAGGATCAAACTGATCAAATGATTGATCTCAAAGATAAATTAATGGAAACTTCCAAATAGATATTTATTTATTTTATAAAGATTTGATATTAATTTTTATATAAAGATAAAAATGAAATTTTGAATACTCAAACTACAGGTCTAAATTATCAATCAAACTCACATTCCATTAACGACAACCGACAACGGTTTGTGAAAAAAACTTTAAACTCCAAAACAAAACCAAAACTGCTTAAGTTGTTTGCATATAAACCTTCCAAAGTCAACATATGCCAAGAGGCTGCCAACTTTTCATTTTCCATTTTACACAACCCAAGGCTACTCATATAATTTCCACTTAACAAGTGGCGATATGGCAATGATGAAGGCAACGTAGGATGCACGAAATAAAGAATTTTGGCGTAGCCGGAAAATATTTAAACGCATTTAAAATCATTTGCAACACCAACAACAAACGAACCAGCCAACAACAACAAACAAACCCCATTGTTACTGCTTTCGTAACCCCAATTCCACAACGACCCTGTTTGCTGACTCATGAAATCAGGGTCAAATGTTTTCAGCATCGTTGAGCAAAAGTTTATGTTTCCTCTTGGTCAATTAAATCCCACCCTACCATTTTCGTGTTAAGCGAATGCTGCTTCTTTGCATTTTGGTTTTGGCGTTTTTGTTTTTGTTTTTTTTTTTTTTGCTTGTATAGTTCCTCTTTCATATGCTTCGTTGAGGAAACGTGTCATAGAAGGCGACACGTTGGTGTGGGTGTTGAAGTTATCCGATATCAACGCCTTGTCCTTATTCGCTTAGCATAGCAAGCACACCAACCTTTGGGCCCTTAAGGAAATGCTAAAAAGTGTCGACACAGTAACACTTTCATATGTATGACAGCTTTTTGTATGAATGTGCCCATAAGGCTGGTGGAAAAAAAAAATATTTTCGCATTTATGTGCAATGCCCCTGTTGTCTTTATTGTATAGATTGCCTTAATTAACCATACTGCATAAATTATTTACATAGTCCCAACTATCCCTACAGCTTAAATTGTTTAAATAGTCCTTTTTGTTTAAACTGTCTATAGAGTTTTTTCTTCAGTGCCTAAATTGCCAATATTATCTATGTTGTCTAAGTTGTCTTTATTAAGTCTTTTTATGTATATTGGCGTACATACATAGCCTATATGCTTTATATTGTCTTAGTTTTCAACATTGCCAATACTGGTCTACATTAGTATTGCCCATATTCTCTTTATTTCGCATATTGTCAATATTGTGCTTATTACTTCTGTTGATTATATTGTAGCTAAGTATATATGTCTACTTATGTACATATTGCCTTCATTGTCTTCACTAACTAGTTGTCTTAATTTTCCACATTGTATAGCCACATATTCATTGTCTATACTTACATTGTCTATATTTTTCATTTTTCGCTTTCACAATTTTTTAGTTTTCAGAACACCCTAAAACATCTCTATGTTTTGGTCACTTTTTGGCTATGAATTTTGATATGTCACTGTCAGTGTTGTTGTTGTTTTTGTTGTTATTGTTGCTGCTGTCACTATGATTTTTGCCATAGGGGTCAGCGTGTGCAAAATAAATTACCACTGCAACAAAAACAACAACAACAACAATTTCTACACCAAACATTTTGACACTTTGGTTCTTAACTATGCATGAGTTTTTGTATACGATTATGAGTTTGCATGTGTTGTTGTACACATACATAGATATGACCAGTAGCTCTATGCATACCCAACATATATGTCAGTTGAGATGAATCTTAGCCAAGTTAAATACCTTTAGACACATTAAAAGGCTCACTTGGTTAAGTCAACCTCTTAGTTCTAGCATGGAGCTTCAAGTTTTAAACTCGTTTTCGTTCATGATTTGTTTGCAAAAGTTTTGCGTAGCTACTTCTGCTTAGCTGCTGCAGCATATGAGAATCAACTTTTGCTTCTGAATTGAGAAATTACATGCCATTATCCTTGAGGGTCACTTTTAATTACTTTTAAGAAGGTCAACTCTAATGATTGTCATTTGTGTTGCAATTAAAGGTTGTCGTTCCTGTTATTGTCCTTCTGTCTTGGAGGTGAAATGAAGGTGTCTCTATGTTTCGTATGTATGCACGTATGTTGGTATGTTGTTTTTGTGTTTAAAATTGGGCTGAAATTTGTGTGCGTAAACTTTTTGGGAAAATAGTAACGCATTAAATGCATGTTCTTCTATTTGTCTACTGGTGATTATAAAAACATGCTTTTGGTTTCACTTGTGTCCAAAGATATATTTTGTCTCAAGTGCTTTGACTTAAAATGAATGTGACGATAAAAGTCTGCTGTGGTTTGGACAATCACCCTGACTGTGTTAAGAATAATTGAAAAAAATTAAAAGGAAAAAAACTTCACAAGAAATAAATTAGAAATTGCAAAAGAGAACAAACATCGTACAAACATCTTCCATGCAAATTATAGGTATTAGGTTTTGGGCAATTTTCCAATGATCCAATTTTCTTTTGGAAACAATATGCGAAAAATAAAAAAGTAGGAAATATGACAAAAATTCTGTGCCTGTTTTTATAATATGTAAGCCCATATTTGAACGAGTTTCGTAATGAAGTTATTTATTTATTAGTTTTGGATTCAAGATAGTATCCCATAACTTTAGGCTTAGCGGTAACTAAGTAGTTTTGCCTAAAACTAGTTTGGTCAGTAACTAACACTTAGATCAAACCATTTACTCTAAGGACGTGATTTAGGTTATAGGATCACTTATGCAGCACGCCCTAGAAATTCAAAACTACACTTTTCCATTAAACGTGGACAAACTGACTACGAGTAGAATTCCAAAAGAAAGCGCGCCACGTAATCTCGAACTATTAAATTACTAGGTTTTTTTCAATGAAGTACGGTGCTATTATTGTGATCACCTTTGAGTGGAATACTCTTTTTAGGACTTTCTATATGTATATACATAAGTATGTATCATTGGAAATATGTTTTCTATTACTTTGTTAATACCGAAGGACAATGCTTTAAGTCGTGATGAACAGGCCTACAGATCAAAGTTTTTTAGAATAGTACCACGCTTTTTTTATGAGAAAATGCTTAGGACGTCTGTTAACAACATTTTTGAAAATTAATGTTATGAAATCCGCTTACTTATTTTCTTCCCAGCCAGCATTTTATGAAATTTCCGATCAAATTCGAGTCTTTTTCGAGTCCTCTGTCTGATTAAAATTATCATAAATGCGCTCATTTGATCTCTGATCATAAATGATACTTTTGTATCCGCGACTCTTCTTGAAGAGTCGTTTATTACCCGTTTTTATGACTCATTTTCGAGTCATATTTCTTATCATTTGCGAGTCTTTTTCGAGTCATATTTTAGTCATATATCTTATCACTTGTGAGTCTTTTTCGAGTCTTTTTTGAGTCATATTTTAGTCATATTTCTAATCATATGCGAGTCTTTTTCGAGTCATATTTTAGTCATATTTCTACGCTTTTGCGAGTCTTTTTTGAGGCATATTTCTGATCATTTGCGAGTCATGTGACTTAAATTTTTTCGCATTCACGTTCCTTCGCAAGTCCTTGCCGTTCTTTTTATCACCATCAGCCCTATATGCATAATTTTACTTATTGTAAAAGTATTTATATATTATCTACTTCTAGTAAAATTATTATGAACTACAAAACAGAACACAATTCAAATACATTTTCAAGAACAAGTTCTAAAGTCATTACGTAGATCAAAATATGTATGTAATGTAATCAGTTTTAGATCATTGGGTAGATCGGAATGTGATTTTTGGATTTTTTTTTTATTTTTTTTCTCAGTTATGACTTGTAATCACTTTTTGGTCATAAATAGTAGTCAAAAATGATTCGTATAGGTGATTTAAAAAAATTATCATCTAAATGCTAGGCGGGTTTTTGTTGCAAGGGGAAATCATTAAAGCTTAATTAATGAGAATATTATATAAGAGTCTTCTTTCAAAATTTTAAGTATATAAAAAAGTAGTGGAACTTCAGCTCATTATTCTCATGATATCCAATAAACAGTTAAATAAATATATACATGGCTGCAGGTAGTTATAAGGTTTATAATTTTGAAACCTCTTTTTCAAAAATTTTGACTTGCAATCAATGTCCAATGTACTTAACATTTTCAATATATCTGTTTTGAGGTGAGAATGTTAAACTTTAAATTTGTTTAGTTTTAATGTAGTGTATTACATATTCACATTATATATAATTAAATAATGGCAATCCTAGCAAAAGGCAGAGCGAATTTATGCAGCAAAACTTTTTAAAGCAGACAACAAAAGTGGCACCACTGCAGCAAAGGTGACCAAAACTTTTCACAGTTCGTTAAAGTTAACGAGAGATTGTAGGGTTAAATAACAGAAATAAAATAACACAAATGAAAACTCTCAAAACTTAAAACTATATAAAAATGACCACAAATAAAAATAAAATCTTGTGTTACTCTGAATTTGGTATTCTATTTAATTTTGCTTAAATTATTTAAAAGTTTCGTGTGCTCGTTAAATATAGTTTTAGTCATATTATATTTAATTTCTTAAACTTAAGCTTCAAATTAAGTTTTCATTGAAATTTTAGCAGATACTTAAACTAAACCTCAACTTACCAACTGCTGTGCGTTAAATTTAACTTAGAAAGAACAGTCAGCAGTCAGCATATAAATACTTAAGCCATTTAATTACTACAATTTAAATGCCACAAAGTGTCCAGCTGATTTTCAGGTGCTAATCCATACCTGAACGCATTAACTTTACGCATAAAACGCTAAGCAATTATAAATTCTTAAATTTTTACTAGATTGCAGCATTCACCCTTGCCGGTGTTATAATAAAACCCTGAATAAACTCTAAACACCTCAGCAACTTAAATCTTCGTCAAATGCATAAAACGCTAAGACGAACGCACACCGAAGGTACTTCAGACAAGGCCAAGCGTCATAAGGCAGTCGTCTTACACCCCCCACCCCACATTCTTCCAAGAAAACAAACGTGCGAATTACTTTAAAAATATTTTCTTAGTCTATTTAAATGTTGCATATTTTTAGGCTGACTTCAAGTTGAGGGTGGCCATTAGCAGTAGTACGACCTTAATTTCTAGCCAAATAAAATAAAAAAAAAAAAATGTAATGCGGCCAACTTCACTGTTAAGAGACTTGATATATGTTGGCTGGTATGTTCGTAGAATGGTGTGAGCCCGTTTCTGAAAACTTATACTTCTAATGAAATTTTAAGCAATTTATTCTTGTTGTTTCTCTTACCCGCCCACCTTCCTCTGCACTTGTCAAGTGACGCAAAATTATCTTTCTGGATAGCGATCCATCTTTTTGGAAACGTGTGTTTTTGTTGGCCTCCTCACAAATTATATAGGTAGGTAGGCGCTAGAAAATTAAACATCACCAGCGTTAAATTTATGATGACTGCAGGTGAATGTGTTGTTACAGTATAGTAGTATTTGTTACTAAAGGGAGAATTGGAGGAATTAATGTGAGTACAGAGAGTATTTTCCATTAAATTTAACTAGGTAAGGTTGTTTTATTACAACAACATATCACAAAATATGGTTCTTTTTTGCTGAATCAGTTTGAGCGTGGAATCGAATAGATTTTTGCAGTTAACGAAACCTTATGTCAATTCATCATTTTGGTTTTTGCTGAGTCTAAATCTGATGCCAACGTTATTTGATCGCATCGAAGAACTTAAGAAGTTTGATAGCGCTAGATTTTTGTGCCCTATCAATTAAATTCTATTTTTTTTCTAATTTCACTTTAAAGTTAATGACTTCAATCCTACGATACTTCACTTCCATTGTGAAAATTCCTGCAAAACTTATGTGTCTACTGCATTAAAAGATCATTATTTGTTGCAACCAAGACGTTGAATGCGCAATTACAATTAGTGAAAATGCGGCTTCCAATTGTCTGACTTTTCGTTGGTCTGATTGTATGTGCTGTTGTCGCTTGTCTGACTGTTGGTCCACCTCTTCTTGCACTTACAAGAAGATTTTAAGAACGATATTAAAACTGGCGGCAAACATCCGAACATGACTCTTTTTTTTCTTTCGCACTTGGGAAAATATTTGCCACAAAAATGAACCTCAGTATGAAGTGGCATACCAAAGGACATACTTTAAAAACTGAAAGCAAGAGAAGAATATCACAAAACAAAAACAATAACAGAGAAAACAACAACAATGAAAATTACGAGTTTCAATTTAAAGTAAAAATTTATAATATCCATTAAGCAAATGGGATTCAAAAACTTTAGCACAACCCGCACATCCTTCGACGTTAGTTGTTGCTTTTTTTTTCTCATAGCTAAACATGCGACTGTCTCATTCACATGCGTTCCAGAGACAATTCCAAAATGGAAACTAAAAAGAGTTAAAAAAAACGAAGAAATTAAAAAAAACTCAAAGTAAATTAGAGAAGAAAGTGTAGAAAGCCGGGTCATTTAGTTAGAATAAAACAAAACGACACAAAATATAAAAAAAACCTTGAAAACAAGAGCAACAAAGAGAAGAAAGGTCAAAAAATCTCAAATTGAAGAGCTTTTCACAGTCTGTCGCTTCACCGCAGAACAAATTTTTTAAAACAAATTACAAAATTTAGATTTTATTTTAAATGTTCTCTGTCTGGCTTAGATTTGAAGGTGAATTTTGAAAGATACAATAAAGGGGTGATGACGTTTTGGGTATTTAAAATAAAACTCTTCACATACGGACAATTTTGACAGTGGCGCATAAAAAAGAAAAATAATTGGTCTGGGTTGGTCGGGAACTGAAACATTTTTAAATAATGTCCAATCGATTAATGATTCTAAGAGTGTGCATTGTGAACGCATTCTTCTCTCAAAGAGCAATGGAAACTTCAAATTCAGTGGATTCGTAAAGAATAAAGTAGGAACATTTAGTATGTTTAAACACTAAAGCTAACCTATTACCACTACCGGACAATACTTTGCGAAACTCTGCCAATTGCAGAAGAAACTTTTGATTTCAACTGAGAGAATATTCTAAAAATTGAATCGTAGCTTCTGTCTAAGGACACCACTGTTGCAACTCTTTGTTATTTCCCTTTTTAACTCTAAGACATCAATGACAATGTCAATGTATAGTCGTGGAATTTTTTTTGCTTGTTTAGTCGGTCTGTGTAACAAGAAACGGAAGCACCAGTAGAACAAGATCTACAACTAAAACAACATATTGTGCTAAGGACATTTTAGGATTGAGAAATGCAATCAATGAATGGTCTAGTTTCTATTTTTGTGGTTTTTCTTTTATGTTCTCATTGCTCGCTTGTAATTTTGACGTCCTTGTCGTCCTTGTTTTCTATGTCTTTTAACTTGTCTGCGTTGTCATTTATGCGAGCCGCAAATGGATTTTTGTGTTCTATAAAATTTAATGAAATTTTATTTTAAAGTGTACGAAAATGGGGGAAAAAAAATCATAAAATTATTTTTCTGACAATGTTTTTGCTTGATTTTATATGATTATTGTTGTCCAGACTTAAAGCTTTTTCTCATCAGTCCTCTAGAATATGTCAAATTCATTAACTTTTTTACATTATTTTTTAAATACGATGTTTAAAGTATTTGCATTAATTTAGCATGCCATGTGTTAAATCAACGCTTGTAGTACGAAACGCAGCACATGAGAGCTGTGTCCTTTCAAAAATTGCAAAAATATACAATATCCATAAAAGTTTTGCTCAGACTTTTGGATTATAAAATAATTACCCTAGAGCTATGGAGATTTTTTCTAAAGTTCTCTGAATAATTTCAAAATATTTTCTTTAAAGAAATTTGAATACTTGCAGGTTGCCAAGAACGATGAAGATTTTTAATGTAAAAATTTTTGCTATAAGTGAGAAAAACAGAGCCAAATTTTTAGGTATAAGGCTAAAATTGGTACCATTTTTCACATAGTTTATTGTCAATAATTTAAGTCAATAGAAAACTTTAACGTTTTTGAAATTACTGGTTTTCAAAATCAAATTTTTGTCAGAAGTGAAAATGTTGTGCTAATCGACAACAAAAAACTTTAAAAACCCATTAAGAACCGCAGATTTTGTAAAAAAAATTTTTCAGAGTTAAATATATGAACTCAAAGTTTTTTTTCCAATTTTCCTCATAGATTGGTGCAGTACAAGTTTATTGAATAAATGGGGAAAAGACACCTTCTTAGTGCGGTCGATGTGTCTTTCCCCATCGATTACTATAGTTAAATCTTTTCCCATACATCGGGTTAGAGCATTCGATAGAATTGCACGTTATATTAGCGCCAATTGTGTCCCATCGTAGAGTTGTTCACACACTAAAAAAGCAAAGGAAGGTAAACATTAAGAAAAACCCTAAAATAATTTAACATTAACTTTGTATTTTCTAAGCAGAAAATACCATATCTAAAAAACCAAATACAACAAACATCAAAAGTTGTCACGCAGCCAAATGGTGCCGAAATTTTATGACGAAAATATCAAATTGGATTTTACATGCGCTTGCAAATCACAAACTAAATAGCAACTTCTGCAAACAAAGTACAGCGCATATGTTGCACCTTTAAATGCAACTTTCAATGTGCCAAAATGCTAAAGCACTTAGATACGAGTATGTTGACATCCGCAGCCAAATTGCACTTCAATTGTTTTGCTCATAAGAGGAAAGACAAATCTCGAAAAAATAAGACATCTTACATCAGCATCAACCCAAATTCACACTCATTGCAGTTTGCAACATTTAATTTTTACTTACACCTACACACACATACAAGCAAATAAAGTCATGCACACAATATGCAAATTAAAAAAGCGTACAATGCATTCGAACGCCAAGGTGCGACATGTCGTATGAGCAACTTTATTTTACATTTGCAAATTTTTTATTTCAATTTCTTGCATTGATATTCGTCTCTGTGTGTGTAGGTGGCATGTAAAAACTTGTGATTACAAACTAAAATTGAAAATCTTAAGCAGCGGCAGCAGTAGCAACGACAACAACAACTAAGCTAAATATAATGATAAAACTTTATTTGGCAGCTGTTGTTCTGTCTATGCTGCTGTTGACTTTACTCGTTGCATTTACTGTTGAAAGTGTCACGGCGCTCCCCACTCTGTGATGCATTCTAATGAAAAGATCGAAAATTGTTGAAGTCATTGCTGTTTTACCACAAATGAAGTAGTTGATGCGATTGCAACTATTGAAGTGGAAATGCAAAATTAAAGTCTTCGTCGTGCAGCGAATGAACTTAAATTGGAAAAATTGCACATACTATATCGGAAGAATTGAGGGAGTTCAATGAAAAATATTTAAAGGCTATTTGAATAAAAAAATACATATCGCTCACAGTAAAATTACGTGGTCCTACATGTCTTAAATATTTAGAAAAATGGAATTACTTCCGCATTTTTGAGGCAGGAACGCAGTAGAACTGCTCTGCTTTGCTGTGAATAGATATACCTTTACTTAAATGAATTAATGATTATTAGGGATATTTATCAAAAAATGTTTGTGCTACATGTGGCTAAACTTGGGTATTTCTTAATTCATTCTTAAATCATTTTAAAATTGCCGCATAAGGGTTAATGCATATATAGTTCGAGTATGTCACAATAGGACTTTTGAAGTCATAGGAATTATCGACTAGTTCTTAATAAGTACTTTCGGTTTCTCATATTTTCCATACTCATTTCCTAGCAGCGCCCGGTCTATAGGGATTAATTGAAAACTAATTTATTTTTTATTTTGCTTTTTGCACAAAAGGCTCTGACCAGAACCCTCATTAATAAAAAAATACCACATTTAACTAACTGCAACTCTGTTATCGCAATTCATTAAGCCAATTAAATCAATCATACTTTGTTTTTCAATAAATAATAAAATGAGCACTGCGTTGTCATTTTAACCTACAGATTAGAGCAACGCAACGTAAAGGCAACATTTTAATAAAATTAAATGTGGCTCAAATCAAATTAAGCGCATTTTTCATAAAGCTTTAAGTACGTAAAAGAAAAATAATAAATATTGCAAAATGTGCAGTGTTGGTGGTTTGGGCCGGCGAGTGGACGGCGAAAATTAACTCTTTTCCACTGATAACCCAATTTTTATAAGACTCACGAATTATATTCGTAATTATGGACCTTTTTTGTGAAATTTTCACTACAAATTTTTATTTGTTTGGGATTATGTACATAGCAAAAAGTGCAAAGTGAGTATGGAAGGTATAATTGATCATGATTTTTTTTTGTTTCGGCAAAATTAAGTTTTTTTTGAAAATAATATTAAGCTTGCAGTTCTGATCTATTTCCAAACCATGCAATCAAATCATAAGAAATATTTATTAGATTTTTTTTAAATATTTTAGAAAAATAACAAATTTTTATTATTGGCCTTTACATAAAATAATAAAAAACGTATTTTTTTTGCTCATAATTTGGGTTCTGACATTTTTTTTGGCACTTTGGTCATTTCATTTAAAAAAATGGTTGATTACCGACAAAATTTGCGCTCCAATGATCCTCACTATAATACAGCGGTTGCTTTTGTGAAAAATCTGTAATTTTTATTAAAACCTTACAGGGTGCCATGAAATAATCTGGCCTAGGGTGCCATGGGTTGCTAACGCCAGCACTGCTGTGTCACTATGTGACATAAGAATTACCAATATTTTTGCAATAAATTAGTACCAAATTGATAATGTCAAATGTACCTTGATGTTATATGTTGGTTACTCGTCAACAAATTGACTGAATTATTAAGTAACTGACTAACTGATTGATAAAGTGATGTCAATTAAAAAATACAATGGAAATGATTGAAAATATTTAAAAAAAATATGCTGCACAAACAGCAATGAGTTATAATGAATAATTTCGCATCAATTGCAACATTGCGTGAAAGATGAAATAACCCAGTAGTAAAACGAAGAAAAACAAGGCCCGAAAAAAAATACTTTATTCAATAGTTTCTCAATAAAATACATAAGTTAAGTTGCCCTATAATGGACGGATGAAAATAAGGTATTTTTAGGAAAACAGAGAAATTTTTGTTTTCATGAATTTTATATAAGAAATCGATATTCAAAATAGAAAATTAAAAGTATCGAAACATTTGAGTGTCGTTATTTCGATAAGACTGAATTAAACTGAATAAAATAAATTAGGCAACTATGTCGACTTTGCTAAAAGTATTTCTGTTGGAAGACATTTTCTTCAGCAGGCGCATTGTCCACTGGGAAACTTTATTTGTGTGTTTTTGTACAAGTTAACACACCTACTGATTATGCTAGCACACCTACTGATCATGCAACCGATCGCTGATCAGTGGAAGCTCCCGGATGCGCGTGTGCTAAAGCGCGCATTCTTTTCTTTCGTTTCTTTCGTTTATTTCGTTTCTTTTGCTAAAATATCGCAAGTTATTTCATTTAAAGCACGTAAAGTATCAAGTTGCACTGCTGGTCAAAGTATGTGAATTTGCCAGCACTGCAATTAAAACATTTATTGTAATAATTTTATTCTAGCAACTAAGAGTATCAAATTGCACTGCTGGTCAAAGTATGTGAATTTGCCAGCACTGCAATTAAAACAGTTATTGTAATAATTTTGTTCTAGCAACTAAAATTTTTTGAATAAAGAATCAGTTTTAACAAATCCATTTAACCGAACGGTATTTAACTGGCGCCCAACGCGAAATAAAAAATCTTTGTAAAAGATTTTTAAAAAAATCCTTATAAAGGATAGTGATTGTTCACCTGTGTGAGAATGTTCTCAAATCCTTATAAAGGATAGTGACTGTTCGCCTTTGCTCTCATAGAGAAGATTTCAAAATTCTCATAGAGAATATTTTAAAATCCTATAAGGGATAGTGACATTTTTTTAAATAGAACAAAGCAGCAACTAAAAACTTTGTGAAATAAAGCCTGTGTTTCTCATAGAGAAGATTTCAAAATTCTCATAGAGAATATTTTAAAATCCTATAAGGGATAGTGACTTTTTTTAAATAGAACAAAGCAGCAACTAAAAACTTTGTGAAATAAAGCCTGTGTTTCTCATAGAGAAGATTTCAAAATTCTCATAGAGAATATTTTAAAATCCTATAAGGGATAGTGACTTTTTTTAAATAGAACAAAGCAGCAACTAAAAACCTTGTGAAATAAAGCATTAGCTTTACCATAGCCAAAGCAGCTACTAAAAGCTTTGTGAAATAAAATCATCAGAACGCAAATAAGCAAATAAAAAAAAACAGGAAAACAACAGTAACAACCATCAGAACATAGCTAAAAGAAGAAACCAGTCTTTGAAACCGCTGAGAAGCGCAACAGGGTCAACAATATCCAGTACCACCAGTACCTACGGAATATAGCAACAACGAAGAATCACCACTAAGTAAACATGAGGATAGTCTTACTAATTGCTCTGTTGACATCAACCAATGGCAAGTTGCTGGACTATTCCAACTCATATTACATCCCTATTATAAATGGCTCGGTTCGGATAACAACGGGAGACGACTACTTAGTTCATAGTGTAAACCTGACACGATATGAGGAAATGGGTGAGGAGGCCTTAGAAATGTCAAAATTGCTATTGAAATCGGACGCTAAAACTGAAATGGAAGTAGACGCGGAAAATATCCTTCGATTAGTGTCCATGTTACGTATCCATCATAAACAGGCTCGAAGCATTAACCTCATAGGGACAGCTCTCAAATATATTGCAGGTACTCCGGACGCAGACGATTACGAAAAAGTCAGGGCGATACAAGAACGGCTCACAGACTCAAACAATTACCAAATATTAATAAACTCAGAATTTCAAAAACAGATTAACAATTTGACAGACTCATTAAATATTTTATTGACCTCACAGAAGAAACTTGCTGTAGAAAACGGACAGTTATTTGAGTTGGTAATGCAAAGAAATAGGATGATATCAATAGAGCTTAATAATATAATTTATTCAGTAATGTTAGCAAGACTAAATGTCATAAATCCTATTTTATTGGAAACTTCTGAGATAGAAAAAATTTTCTCTAAAAATATAAGAAATAATGTAACTTTAAGTGAAATAATTGGCGTGTCTTCTTTAAAGGTAATGCAGAATAGAGACACTATCGTCTTTATAATTCGGTATCCAATTGTAGAAAGAATTTGCGAACTGATAAATATTTTTCCTGTAGCGCATCGGAATGAAATTGCTGTCTTTGACACAAACTTGGTGGCGAAATGCCAACATACTTACGAACCATTAACTAACTGTAGAAAAGGCCCCTTCTCTCCTTTTTGTCAAATTTTTCATGATGCGGAGTGCGTTAGTTCGTTACTCAATAATGGCAATGCACGATGCAAGAAGACTACGGCTTTCCACCTGGAGCCAATTCAAATTGTTGACGATGGGGTCATCATTTTAAATAATTATGCAGCAAAAGTAATCGAGAACAACGGACCGCCCGTTTTTATAAACGGTACATTCCTTATAACATATCAGGATAAGGTTTACGTAAATGAAGTACCTTTTCTAAATCGGAAAAGAACTATTAATTTAAAGCCAGAGATTCCAAGCTCTCACAGGATTAATTTCACTGATCACTCCGTTTCTTTATCCTTACCGTTTTTAAAACACATCAGTGATCACAACCTAAATTATATTCATTCTTCAAGGGACGAAATCTACGGCAGTCTTACCGTCAGAACCTTTTCTTTCGTTTTCATTTGGGTAATAGCGATTTTGGTCTCAGTTTCTTATATCCTGTATAAGAGACGTCAGGGAAGACTTCAGATCGAACAGCTTGTCTTGAATCTTCGAGCAGGCAGGGACGCCAGCTCTTTAACGGGGAGGATAGTTAACACACCTACTGATTATGCTAGCACACCTACTGATCATGCAACCGATCGCTGATCAGTGGAAGCTCCCGGATGCGCGTGTGCTAAAGCGCGCATTCTTTTCTTTCGTTTCTTTCGTTTATTTCGTTTCTTTTGCTAAAATATCGCAAGTTATTTCATTTAAAGCACGTAAAGTATCAAGTTGCACTGCTGGTCAAAGTATGTGAATTTGCCAGCACTGCAATTAAAACATTTATTGTAATAATTTTATTCTAGCAACTAAGAGTATCAAATTGCACTGCTGGTCAAAGTATGTGAATTTGCCAGCACTGCAATTAAAACAGTTATTGTAATAATTTTGTTCTAGCAACTAAAATTTTTTGAATAAAGAATCAGTTTTAACAAATCCATTTAACCGAACGGTATTTAACTTACATAAGTATTTATTTTTATATATAAGTAGTGGTTTATATGTGTGGTAATATTAACTATTTGTAAAAATATTTACAAATTTTTAAATGCATTAAAAAACTTTGTATTGAAATACTAGAGCTCTTTATGAAAAGTCAATAATTTAATAATACATTGTATGCAAACATGACGTAATCACAAGGTAAATGTTTTTACTTTGATAAAAGCCAGCATTTTAAATGAAATAAATTTAATTAATTAACATGAATACCAAAAAGATTTAAATTTAAGCAATTAAAGTGAATTAACTAAAGATTATTTAAATTTAGTGAATTTGAACAGATAAAAAACCTTACCAGAAGGATAAATATCTCACTCCCATCAAACGCAGCGAATCTTCAAGTTGAATTTATTTTTTTTAAATTCCGACCAAAATTTTTTTTCATATAAATTAAGGTTCTTTTTTTCACAAATTTTCATTTATTTTTGGTAAAAAGTTAATTTCACTTTTGTTGGGAGACTTAAGACTATAAAGCCAGACAAGATTAGAAGATTGCATTAGACTTAAAAATAAAAAGATCATTTTAATAAGTAAAAATCATAGTTTTTGTTTTAGGTGCAGGCATTTTGTATAACATTTTTTAGGTATTATACATACATAACCTATGAAAATGATATTCACATGTTGATTTTCAACTTTTTAAAAAAAATAAAATATTTGTTAAGCTGCAAAATATAAAATCAATAAAAAAAACCTTCGCCAGAATGCACTGTTATTACAAAACTCTTCGTTTCTGAATTTCATACAATTTTGTTTACTCAACGCTGCTTCACAATGGGCCTACAATCTTTACCATTGACCTTCACCACATTCAGTGGCAACGCAATCACTACCACGTCCAATGCTGTCTATTTGCTTCCATTTAAACATCAGATTGGATTGTGCAAACAAAAGTGTAGTGAAATAATTTCGGTGTTTTTTTTTGCTTTGGTTGGTAAAACTTTTATCATAAATTTCGTAACAGCTGCCAACAACCATGAAGCTTAAAATACTCTACTTCAACCAAGCACTTTTTTGAGTATTGCAAGCGATGAGCAACACTAAATGGCTAATATTGCAAAAACATCCAACTTACATACAGCGCATTGGCATTGGCACTGGCGCAGCAAATATAAATGCGCTGGTGACAGTAAAAACTCAACTGATTCGATTCGCTTGTATATGGGTGTGCAGACAAAAGAATTGCGGTTACAGAATTTGGAGGCGATTATCTTTATCATAATACAAAATATGGTAACCTAACTGGAATTATGGTTTTTGAATTTAAGGCAGGAAAAACTTAAATTTTTGAGTTTAAGTGAAAACCTTATCTGTTCAAGTATATTTACATAAAATTTATTTAAAAAGTTACACAAGACAACATGAAATATGTTACCTAGCCATTAACTTGGCATTAACATAAAACATCACGTTCCTTAGTGCCAAGTCAGACAGTCCAAAATTTCGAAACGAACTGACGACAATTTAATCTACTCATATTTTGGCAAAGCATGTAAACAATGTCAAGGTAAGCATTAATGAACCGTTAAATATTTACATAAGTGAGAAATTGTGTATTAAACTCAAATGCTTAAAAATTTAAAATTTCACAAAATCTTCTCAAAAGCTGCCTATTTCCGTTTTATATTTTTGCTGTTTTGCTCGCTTGGTCTAAAGGAAAAATAAACAGATTTATTTCCTTCCAGTGACATGCGGTATGATGGCATGGTTACAAAATAAAAAGGGTTCACGCGACTGGCTAATGTTGCTTTTGTCCTCGTCGTTGTCGTTTGTGTCGCTTGACGCGTCGTTTTATGTACGTGTATGTATGATTGTTTGTTTGTGTGCGTTATGCGCTGTAAAACGTGATGTTGAATCAAATGCGATACTCAAGCGTGTGAAAATGCCAAAAAGACGTGAACTATTCAAGCAGCAGACTTTTTTTGATTTTATTTTTTTTTTGTTATGACATCAGCGATACACAATGGGGTGGCTCGATTCTTGGATTTTTCTCAGATCGAATCTTAATACTGTCAAAAATTAGTTCGAAACTCGGTTGATAACATTCATTCAGCTCAATTTTCTGAAAGTTCCTTCTGTAACTTTATTCACCAGTAAGCTGAAAAGTGGACAGAAGTTAATGTGTAATTTGTACATGCGTTACCCTTACAGATGTGCAACTTTTGCTCGATTTAAGGAATCGATTGGTATGAGAACCGAAAAGAAGAGCCACCTTAATAAGCAACAAAATACTTTCTTATACAAAACTGAATTTGACGGAAGTACGTAATGCATCCAAGTAGTTTTTGCTTATGCAATTTTAAAATACCATAAGGCGATGAACATAGTATAGTCGTATAGTTGGTAAATTATTGTCTCTTATAAAAAAAAAAGTGTTGGTTTGAAAATTGAGCATTGACTTGGAATTATTTCAAGACTTTTCTTACAATGTTCTAGCATTTCATTAGTACAGCAGCGTGAAAAAGATATTCAATCAATGTTCTTCTAATACTAATATTTCAAATTTAACAACACTAAATTTTTTCTTCTGCATTTGTTAACTGTTGTTGGGAGACACGTTTTTAAAGCCATTTCTAAATGGGACTAAGTAATATTTAATCGATGATCTCTGGTCAGTCGATCTGGCAATGATTGAAAATGCCAAACCGAAAAAAATTCACTGCGGTTCAAAGTGGATTTGTTCAGTCTGCTGCTTCTCAAGTAATGGACAGTTAAACTTTTACGAACTGCTTCAGTGTATCGCGAAGAAGACCAACAACTGCTCCACGATTTGTCTAAAATATCTTGTAGGGAAAAATACAAAGTTTAGAAGAAGAAGCTATCGAAATAGATCATATTTGTATGGATTTATATAGATTTTAGACAAAATATGTTCCTCTGGAGCAACATGAAATGCAGCTATGGCTACGCTCTTTTTGCTTTTTTTTTTCAAAGTAAATTTTCCAATTTTGATGCAGAATTAACATAAAATTTAAATTTTTCAAAAATATTTATATTGCGAATTGATTTTTGGCATCCTGTACAGTTGAAAACAAAAACTTTTCCTTTCTTCAAAACTGTTTCAAAAAGAACTTGCATATCGAATATTTGGAAATAATTTTTGACATAGATTGTCACTAAAATTATTAAAAAAAGGAAATTTTTTCCAGAAAAAGTAAAAATTTCTCAAAAGCTCTCCAAAAAAAACTAAATAAATGTTCAAAAAATTCCCCAAAAATGTAGTTAAGTTCAACGTTTATGATTTTTCTAGGCGATTCAATGATTATGGCCCTGATGAATTGGAATCTTATTTTATAAATAGATTTTTAACGATTTTTCTTAAAATTTGTTGGGCAATATTCAATGTTAAGCTCACCGGATAGTTTCAGTGGACTTTAAATGATAAATTCAACATCAATTATTTGTTCTTATATGGGAAAACAACGCTTAGACTAAAAGGTCAATCGTGCAATTTGTATTGCATGAGTCATATGTAAAAGAATATTCTACTTAAGTTTAAAGGTTCACCGACTTAATTGGCAAAGACATATCGAGTGAATGAAAAATGTTGCTAAATTCAACACAATGTGGAAGATCTAACTTAACAGATCACTTAAGTGTTAAGCAATATTTCTTTATGATTTATGATCAAATTCAGCCGTACCTTTCCTTTAAGTTATGCCACGGTAGACCATTAACTAATTTCATATAAGGTTATTAGTTAGGACACTGATAGATCTAAAATTGAAAAACGAATGGCTGCAATAGCTACTAAAATAGGTGAGAGCCACAGGAGTTACAGAGAAAATAACTTTGATATTGATAGTTCGTTAAATACAAATGCGTATTATTTCATTTATAATAAATTTTTTACCCTTGCAACAATGACAGCACTCTGTCCCGCAGCGCCTTTTAATGAAGTTAATTAAGAATCCCCACAACCAAATGCAAAAGGTCATTTCGTTTGTAGATGGCTGCTATGCTTCAAAAAAATTAGAGCAACTTTAAGCCAACACAAATCCATTGTCATAAAGCAGCAAAGTAAAGTCCGACTGCAGCGCTTTGATATTATTTATATTAACCGGATGTCATTATAAACTATCCCGCAGCCAAGTTAATTCATAATAAGCGCAGCCCTCATAGCACTTTTATGCCTCAAAAGCTTTGTTCGATTGCCTTTTGACAAAAAATTTGGAATGGAAATAAGAAAAAATTAGATAAAATTACTCTTGCATTCATCAAAACAGCAGGTGTAAGCGCATTGAATCTCACATAGCTGCGGATTTGCCGCTTTCCCAAAATATGCAGCACTTTTACTACGCTACCTAAGTTTTTGCTATTTTTCTTTGCTTCATATCTGCTACATCCTGTTGCGAGCAACAACAAAAAAATAAATAAGTTGAAAAAAAAAAAAAATGTAGGCAAGTTTTAGGCACAAAAAGAAAGCGCGAAATAGAACAAATGCGCATTGAAAATATTAAAAATAAGAAACGGAAAGACGCGTTGAAATGTGAATAAAATTCAGAATAATGAAGAAGTAGCGAAAAGGAAAAATATTTATTTTCTCTTCATTTTTGTTTTGTTTTCATAAAAAGAGAAGTAGAAACAACTACTGATGGTAGGTACAAAGAAAAGGTACTCGTAATAATAATGAACATCCTGAAAGCGCAGCGTGCCGTATGATTCCGATTGTGATGCTGATTATTATTTATATTTCTGTACTGTGCTGCCGCTATTTTTCTGTTGCGTGCTTCTAGGCGTTGTATGGGACCTAGAAAGCGAAAATGAAAACTCAACGGCGCATAACAAACATAGCAACACAAAAGTCAGCGCTCGCTGCAGGTGTGGATGTTTCATTTTAATGAAGGTTAACTCTTAAACATATGCGGCATCTATTTGCAATATAATCGTTATTGTTGGCATTACAGTGCCTTGAAGTATGCTTCAATTTAATTTTTTCTGCAATTTTTTTTTTTTTGACAATAGAGATTGTTAGGTAAAAACTACTTGGGGATTAACATTTTTAACGTAAAAAGTAGGTTGGCAAAAAAATTTATTTTTAATTCACAAAGAGCGTAAGTTTGCTCAAATTTGATCGGAACTTAATATTTGAAGAAATTTGAAAAATTTCATCAAATATCTTGAGGGTTTTATTCTGAGAAAATATCTCACACAGTTTAAGAGTATGCTAATAAGTTAAAAAGTGATAAATTTTTAACATTTGAGCTTGAAGTTTCTTTTCATAGAATAAACTGTCCTAAAATTCATATGGAAAATTGTCCCAAAAGTCTACCAATCGACGAAAATGTTGCATCATTTTTACCTGATCTAAGGCCTTACCAGCTTAAAACTTTTTGCACGATTTTTGATGTGTGAGTACCTATACTAGCATTTAGAGTAAAGTTGCTGATTATGTTAGCATCATTCATGTCCGTTCTGATCTCGATTTATTTCAGAAGTGAAATGAAGTTCAAAGTTGAATGTCAATAGTTTTTCTATCCATCAACCGGAATTTGCTATGGAAGTTTTTTTGAACTTCAAGCTTGAGCTGTTATAGTTCCGATAATTTGACAGATTTTCCTACTTTGCTTAGTTAAAAAAAAAAAAAAAAAATGTAATTTGACGCTTTACATAATGCTGAAAATACATAAAATTTTGTGAAGACTTTTATTCAACTCTTTAGTGCGCTTTTGGATTTAGAAAGCAGAATAAATAAAGTTATTAGCTTTAGAAAATCTGAAGCTCAAATAAGAACAGCGTGCAAATTAAGCTTCATACATTTTGTGCCTGTATTCCATCAGTATACGTATATGCTAATCATAGAAAAAAGTTGGCACGGGTACACTTTTCGAAGAGATCAAACCGAGGCTTTGTACAACCTATTAGCCCAAAACCCACAAAGAAGCAAACAAAAAGGTTAACCACAAAATTTCTAAAGAACATCGATGTTAATGCCACAAAAATATCAACGGAAACGGAGAGCATCGAGAAGCTATAAATCCCAATGAAAAAAATCGTTTCCACGTTTTACTAGCAATGATGTGTTCTATTTGTCGACGAAACTTCGAAGCGATATCTCTTATAGTTCTGGAGATATTTACGTCTAAAACTTGCACGAGAAAGAGTATTTTTATAAAATAAATATTTTTCATCTCATTTATTAGTCATCTTTTAATAAAAAATGTCCGGCGTAAAAACGTGGAATCGCCTGAATATAACACAGTTTGTAGGTCCAACTTTAGACTACTTTTTCCTGCACTTGGAGCCTAATTTCGAAAACAACACGAGTTATGTTTGTTTCTAAAACGTTGATTGTTGATGTTCTTGCAATTTAACAGTGTTTTCTAAAGATGACTTTGTTGGGTAGTTTTCGCATTTAGTTTCTGTGAAAACACATTTGTAGTTGCCTTTCTTGCCAAATTATCCTAAAAAAGATATGAAAAATCATTCAAAAAAATCAGGTCCTTCTCATTTCCTTGATAAAAAATATCAATTTTCAGCTAAATTTGTAAGATCTTTTATAGGATGGCAGTCAAAGCTTGCATTTCACTGAGGTGTTTTTACTGAGAGTGGTTGGCAAACTTAGCAGTGGAACACTTAATAGTTGAAGGAATTTGGTTGGTTTTTAAATAAAAAATATTGTGGTTACACGCTTTCTTACATCTCAATTTAAGAACACAAAAAAAAAAAAAAAAAAAAAAGAACAGTTATCGGATTGCTCGAGATTTTAGAATGATGGAGAAGATATTAATTAACTACCTCGGCTGAGACTCTAACTCTAAGTGAATGAGTAAGGTTCAAACTTATTTGAAAAGAAAGAGATGTAATAACAGCTGTGGAAGCAGCTTTGACCATTTTGGAATTTAGTTGATAATTAATTTTTCACAATGTCCATGTGATATTTCCTTGGATATTTGCTTTGCTATTTGTCCTTTAACCAGCAGTTGTCAAATCAGATGACACCTAATAAAGCTGTCGAACATATTTATGTCATAAAATATAAGAAAAACGGGAATCTAAATGGTGAAAACAGCATTTTTACGACCAACTGACAGTTTAACTGTCCATTTCTAACCTCAAAAATGCCATAAAAAAATATCGAAACAACTTGCTACACACCCATACGTATACACCATTGCACACTTGAAAAACTCCAAATGTGAAATAAAAACATACGACCACATTATCTGCGTGTTTACATCCCAATTTGATCCCCAATGACTTCATATGAAGTCATTTCTTTGTTTCTTTCCCTTGTTGTATTTATTTGCTTTTGCTGTTTTTACTTCCCATTCGATTTCCTGCTCTAAGCTTGTTAAACATCAGCCAATATCCTTTTTCTTTTTCCATTGATTTAACCCACGCACATATCAATTCTTCCCGATTTTCCCTTTTTTTCTTCCCGTATACTTTGCTTGTTTTCTTATTTTACGTCATTGTGCTCTTTCAAAACTAAACATTTGATACAATCTTGACAATCTTGGGCGATTAAGCTGTCATAGCACATTGGAGAGGAGTTCACTTTTCTAAATAATATTCGAAAATATTCCTTTTGGAAAGTATTCTGCAACGCAATATATTGAAAGATCGAGTGGCTTTTCCAACTATTCTTAAGCAAATGTCATAATGGTGTTTATTTTATCATTTAAGAATACAACTCTGTTTGGAAAAAAACTCTAAGTAAAATTCCGAAAGAGTTTAAAAATGAGAACAACACAGAAATACCCGATTAGCTTAGGTACATATTCACTTATCCGAACATTACTTTCTTTAATAACAACTGCTGACTATGCTTTCCCAACGCCATCGTCATTTCGCTTGTATGTGATGTTGTATGTGCCTGTGTTCGTTTGTTTGTGCGCGCCTGTTATATGGCTGTAACCCTAGGGACCCTTCGACGTGGGTTGGTCGATCGTCATTTCTTCATAAATGTCTGTCTTTCAATCATAATGTTTCAATAAGTCAAAATCGATTACGAACTTCATAAGAAATTTATTGCGCTATACAAATATGACATTGACTACACACACGACTTGCTCTATTACTCCCCCCCTGCCAGCACAATTCCGACTACTTCCATATCTTTTTCAGCTTTTGTACTTTCTTCACAATTTTGGTGAAATGCAGTAGTGTTGCCTGTGTTTGATATCCATTCGTTTTTGGCTATAAGGGAGCTTGTGCTCGATTCAATCTTGTTGAATCTAATGAAATTTTTAAATATTAACTAACTCATATTTACTCAAGTTTTTTTTTTTGATTATTGGCTATTTTTATTTGACAAATTGAGATGTTAACTTGTTGCATACACTTAAATAAAAAAAATTGTTAACAGAAATACAAAAGTTGCGATATAAGGTTGTTTTTATTCAAACAAACGAATTAAGGACTTTAAGAACATAACGACTCGATTGGACTGAAGAGCTTGTTAGAACGGTTGTCTGGATAGTTCCGTTTCCCATTGCTTTTGAAATTTGTTGTCATAAAAAAAAAATTGGGAGACATAGATTCTGCTCAGCCTTATCGGTAAGGCAAAAAAGTACTGTGATGGGATCTCCTGAAAATAAAATGAAATTAAAATATGAATATGAAATAATTACATCGATTTCTGCCTCACGCAGTATGTCATAAAAGCATTGAGGTTGATGTAGAAAACTTACGCCAGTAAGTATGCAATATTTTGCGTTTATTTTGTACTCAAAAAAAACCTTAATCAAGGTGCAGAAGTACCTTATAGCGTTAGATTGTGGGTGAGCTTGCTTAAATGGATCTGCATACCATGTTCTCTTACCTTACTTGATTTGATAAAAATGATTGTAGTTATCATTAGCTCTTATTATACCAAGTTCCACCAGGTCCCAACTCAGGTCTTAACTAGTGGCGTACATTGGGCGCCCGAGGCGAATAACTCACTGCCTCTGTTTTTTAAATTGTAAAAATTTTATTAGTAAAAAGAATAAAAAGGTTTTAACTTTTTTATCCTCGAAAACCGTAGCAAAATGAGATAATATATATGCCGATACTGTCTATGTTCACTTACGATAGGACATAAGATGCTCCGTATTGTAATAACCTTTCTGGCATCGGTAGTGCATGACCTAATTTAAAATTTAGAAGTAAGTTTCAGTGTATAGCATGTTCCCTTATGACCGCACTTAAAAAATTCACAATTAATAACGTTGTTCCACAACAATTATACTCGTACTAATACAAATATTTAACTTTTCAAAACTTGCGACATGGCACTAGAGAAAATTCTCAGAGGACTCAATTACAAACAAGTTGAACATTTAATCAAAATTAAATTAAATGACAATATGTCACTTGACACCTAAGCATGCGGGGGACATTGGTGACCGAAAAAATTGTATATTTTACAAGAAAAATAAAATTAAACTTTTATTGTTCGAATTTTAGCAAACTGTGTGCATTTTGAAATAAAGAGAGCAAGTGAAAATATAAAATTTAACATTCAAATACAAAACTCTGTACAAATGTGCAAAAACTACAACAGACAGCATTGCCGAAGAGGAGTTGAGAGGAAGTGTGTGTTTGGCGGAGGGAAATTAAATTAATTCAATTTGAGTGAAACCAACCAACAAGTGCGGTGAATGATAACAAATGGACAGTAGCAGCAACAACGCAGAAAAAAAAATCATTGATATAAAATAAATAAATATCGTAAGTCAAAACCACAACAGCTTCAGGTAGCGAATGCATGGCATTTTTGTGCAGGCAGGTTGCATAGCGTTAGGTACCGTACGTGTGTTTATCGGTGCCTGTGCACAAAACATGGTTTCATCAACAATGTTGGTCTAAAATTAAATCAATAATATTTTATTTTTGCTGCATAGGATTATTTTTTTGTATGAAAGCGTATTAATTAAATTTACCACAAAAATAAAAACTCATTTTAAAAATTGAGGAAAAAACTCTCAAAGGTCGGCTATCTGTCATTGGGTATAGAAACTTTAAAAATTCTTGCAAACATATTTTTAATCTGCCAAATGGATTTCAATGAAATTCAATCAAATTGTTCGCATTACACCTCAGTTACTTTCACTTTGTTGTGGCCTTGGCGCCCCATTACGCAGTTAACAATTACAATGGAATTCTTGATACACAAATTGTTTCAGTTTCTATTAAAATTGGCTAACATGTAGTGAAAAGAATTTAATTAATGCATTGCAGGAACATTTTGTATGCAATATAATTTAACCCTTAAATGCATAGCGTACCATATATGGTACGTGCCTAAAACCATACCCAAACAACCTGCATCGCGTTAAGTTTTGCTACAGCTTGTAGCAGGCATTACCAGCTTTCACACAAATGTCTCTTGAGCTCTCCGATGTCCACTTTCAGTTCCCAGTAAACTGTCAAAGTGGTTGAATGTTGTGTTTACAAAAAATTTTAAAAGTGACCCTCATAATTGAATTTAATATTGATGTTGATGCTGAAGATGTTTTTTTTGAATTGAAAAATGCGAATAATATTGAATATATCGAAAAGGTCCATTAAAGCCAAATACATAGTCTTGACAAGTAACAAAAAAGTCGTTTGGATAATTGAAAAATTGAATGTTATCGAAAAAGTCAAAAATATCGGAAAGTATCGGAGTATCAAGAAAATTCAATGGCATCAAAAACACCGATTTGATTAAAATGTATCAAATAGATTCAAAAATCAGTATCGACCTCTAAAAGTATCGATATATACGATTGAAACTTTAATGTTATCGAATAACATTAAATTTAATAAACAACAATTGGAACAACAAAAAAAGTTGAAAAGTGTTCATAAGCAACAAAAAGTCTTGGGAAATTCATTGAATGTCGCCAGATATCGAAAATTATAAAGTTAATAGGCAAGTAATATTAAGTATGCAGTACCTTTCGAATAGCATGGGTGTCGACCCCCAAGCACAAGTAAACATTTTTGTTACCTACGTAGTAGGCAATACAGGCCAGACAAACGTACTGTAACTACTTAGTATTCTTAATGCGAAATACTAATAAATGAAAACATCAAAGTTCAATAAAAAGATCAATACAAAAAAAGAAGAAAAAATTTCTGAAAACAAACGCTGTCATAGCAGATATGACACAAACCAATGTCAAAACTGAAATGAACATGCGACGTGCCACAACATGCAGCACAGAAAGCAACCTGGACTTTTACTCTTTAATATAAAGAAGCTACGAGTGGCAACCAACTGAGAAAACAACAAATGTACAAAATTGCAATACAGACACAATATTGCAATTCAATAATCTACCAAGTAACACGTGCGGTGCGCCAAAAAGTATGCTATTCGAGAGTAAAAAAAAACTTAATACTACAAAAGGTACAAATTTTAAGCAGACAATTCGACAGGCAGACAAACAAATAGACAGTTTAATGTAACAAAAAAAAAAACACAAAAGAAATATATAAATATCATACGCCTTCCCCCTCTAACACATTTGCACACAAACGAAAGTCTCAAATGGCACTAAAATTGTGTGCTGCTACTACTTTCGAGTATCTATTGATACCCAGCCATTCACTGACTACGTGCACTGATGGGTGTGGGATTGGTGGGTTCTTCTTGCCACAATTGCTTCTACGGAATTTCGCTGGTGTGAGTTTTGCACCCATTTCATAATCTCATTTTGCCACAATAACAGAAAATATGATTTTATTTTTGCTTTTTTGATTTTCCCGTCTGCTCTTTTGCTTTTTGGCCTTTTCTTGAAATGAGCCCAAGTTCAACAAGTAAATTGAATGTAAACGTGCTTGGATTTTCAATCAATTTGTGTTGTCATTATTTACTGCGTGTTATCCTTTTCATGAATCCTATTAGGAGAATTACTTTTGGATTATTTGTATTATTGTTTGTTGTTCTTTCTTTTTTGTGGAAGGTTGAACTTTGGTTTTCAAAAGATGCTTGCTTGACATTTAATTTTTTGATATTGTATGGCTTATAGCTTAGGAGGAGGTTGAAAAACGTTATTTGATAGAAGATCATTATTACTATGAAGAAGTATTGCTTTTTGCGAAGTTGAGAACATTTTTTTTTGTTATTTTAAGAATTGGAAGAGTTTTTAACATAACATTTTCATCAACATTTTTGTGGGAACATATATATGTATGTATCAAAAATACCAGCCTTAAGTTAAATAAAACATAAAAACTTTTTAGCCACAACAGAGATTTTTATCTCATGTCATTTTTGTTTTACAGTATTTTTGCGTCTCGAATCTTCTATCTCTTGAGATCTTAATGACATGTGATTTTCATGTCAGACAACTTTTATCTTCAGACTATTCATATGAACTTTAAAGGAACCTGAAGTATTAAGTATTATTACTATTAGAGTGTTTGCACGTCAAATTAAACCTATTGCAGACTAAATTAAACAATTGCTAATAAATTTATTTTTAAACGAATTTGTATAAAAAAAACGAAACAAAATTTTACCACGAAGTACTAGGTTTGCCTTTTCACCAAAGCGCTTACCGACAAGTTTCTCTAGCGTCTTTCCTGATGGTATGACTCATACATTTCTAATTGAGATTGAATTATGATTAGTAGCGAAATATAGTTCGACGGTCTGGATGGAAGCACGACGATATCATTGGCATAAGCCAGTTTTTCCATATAACCTCGAAAGTTCAATTAAATCCCAAAGATCCCAGCAAGAGTACGGCTAATAGCAACATTCAATACTATTATAAATAACAAGAAGATATCAACCCACCTTTGATTACAGCGTTTGGTGCGATCGGCTTTGGAAGGTTGTTGTTGAGAATGTGCGACATTAAGCCAGTCATATTACATTCTAATAATGTTTATATGTTAAGCCGAAATATTTCTCCTTTGAAAAGCGACTCTCTATATGTGCTATCCATATACTTACGCAAAACGTAGACAGTGCACAGAAATATGTAAGTTTTATAAAAAATCGGTTGAATGACAGTTTGTTTTCTCAAACGTACACTATTTTGAGATTATGGAGGGAACACTTTTCCAAGCTGCTTGCTGGCGATGACTCCACCAATCCCGCCTTTGGAGAAATTAACCCGATGCCACCAATCAACGACGATGGTGTGGACGTACCACCACCTAGCCATGACGCGGTACGAGTTGTGATCCAACGACTTAAGAACAACAAAGCGGCTGGTGCCGATGGCCTGCCTGCTGAATTGTTCAAGACCGGCGGCGATGAGCTGATAGGGTGTATGCATCAACTCATCTGCAAAATATGGCTAGTAGAAAGCATGCCCGACGATTGGAATCTCAGTGTCCTTTGTCCTGTACTGAAGAAAGGTGACCCGACAATCTGCGCTAACTACCGGGGAATCAGTCTTCTTGCCATCTCTTACAAGGTCCTGTCGACTGTACTGTGTGAAAGACTTAAGCCGTTTGCCAACACACTGATTGGGCCTTATCAGTGCGGCTTTAGACCTGGTAAGTCCACCATAGACCAGATCTTCACACTACGTCAAATCCTGGAAAAAACCCACGAAAAACAGATCGATACCCATCATCTCTTTATCGATTTTAAAGCAGCTTTCGATAGCCCGATACGGGATTGCCTGTATGCCATCATGTCTGAGTTCGGTATACCTGCGAAGCTGGTGCGGCTTTGCAGAATGACGTTGAGCAACACAGCCAGCTCCGTCAGAGTAGGAAGGGACCTCTCCGAACCATTTGATACCGAACGAGGTTTCAGACAGGGCGATCCATTATCCTGCAACCTCTTCAACTTTGTGATGGAAGGGGTGTTGCGAAGAGCCAGTGTACATCGTAATGGCACTATTTTCTACAAAAGTGTCCAGCTCCTTGCATATGCTGATGATATTGATATCATTGGACGTTGTAAGCGAGATGTTACTGCTGCGTTCTCTGCTATCGAAAAAGAGTCAGCGAAAGTAGGTTTGACGGTGAACGAGGGCAAAACAAAGTATATGCTGTCCACAAACAGGGAGACGCGGCGTATTGGATCCTTTGTTACTGCGAACAACTATACTTTTGAAGTTGTCAAGGAATTCACCTATCTTGGCACCGCCGTGAACACTCAAAACGATGTCAGCCTGGAGATAAAGCGAAGACTAACTCTTGCTAATAGGTGTTACTATGGTCTCAGTAAGCAATTGAGTAGTAGAGACCTCTCTCGCCCGACAAAACTGACACTCTACAAGACGCTCATCTTACCCGTGCTACTTTACGGCGCAGAAGCATGGGTTGTGTCGCAGACTGATGCAGCCACGCTTGGGGTGTTTGAGAGAAAAATTCTTCGCAAAATCTTCGGTCCTGTTCACGTCGGCGACGACTACCGTATTCGAATGAACCACGAACTGTACGAGCTCTACGCTGACATTGACATAGTCAAGCGCATCACTATTCAACGCCTGCGCTGGCTGGGACATGTTGTGCGTATGGACGAAGAAGCTCCGGCGAAAAAGGTGTTTGATGCGGAAGCCGCTGGGCGACGACGAAGAAGAAGACCATGCCTCCGATGGAAAGACCAAGCCGAGGAAACCCTATCCACGCTTGGTGTGAATGATTGGAGAAGGCGTGCGCAAAGCAGAGGCGCCTGGAGAGAGCTTTTGAGGTCGGCCGTAACCCGGTAACGGGTTGTTATGGCCACCCAAGTAAGTACACTATTTTGAAAATGTAATCTTATAACTCAGCTTTACTTGTAAATTTTATTGTGAAATTATTTTGTATTTCGGTTCTTCTAAGATACCGATAAGACTTTCTGGGAAAAAATTCCAGAAAGGGTCAGTTTTTGGCTTCAATCTGCTGTATACATTCAACGACTCCAATGAAAATTGTTAACATAAAAGATTTGTATCGCATGCTATTTTTATAATATGCTACTCTTGTCACATGTGAGTTATATTTTGTATGTCTACTTGTAGTACGCCTCAAAAATATCTTCTGAAGATTTTAATTACTAAAAGGTACAAAAATTATAATAAATTTAATGGCCACTTAAAGTTTTCCAACTCCATTTTGCTAATCAATGTTGATGAATACTTAGCACATCCATCCATTCATGTGATATATGAAGCTTTTAAGGAATAAATTATGATGATTACCATCATAATTTAAAGTATAAAAACCACTGAAACGTTTTTCATTTTTTTTTTACCCTAGAAAATAAAATAACTTAATAACAATAAAAATTTCAAAAAAATAAAAAATGTTGCAGAGCTTCACATGAAATTCCACTTAATTTGAAGTCAAAATCTGCAGCACAGTATTCGCTTTAAAATGTAAATTATTTGGTAATCCGTAAGGCTGCAGCCAATAAAAAAACAAAACGAAGAGGCTGTTAAAAAAACAACGAAATAACAAACGAAAACCCATTGCGGCACAAGTGAAAATAAAAACGTAATAAGTTAAATTGAATTAAAAACAAATTAATTAAATCCGCATTGTAATAAAATTTAAACTCAAGATTTTTGTGGTTATTCGTTTGTGAGCGTACGGACAAAGCGAGAATGTATGAGGGATGGACAGTAAGAGAAGCCCGATTGTTGATCAATATAAACTTTCAACTTTTTGATGTGTAAACATCTCAACTGGCGGCTATGAGAGAAAATCTATGTCTAACGATATGTGCAACATTTGTGAGTTCTATCGACTCTTTTCACATTTTCATCATATATTTGAGCCTTTTTTATATTTTAGCAATTATTTTGGACATTTAACAAAAAAAACGTTGTTACATTATTCGATGTTTTTAGAGTATATTTAAAATATTCAGCATTTTGTCCATTAACATAAATTAACATCATGAACTTTTCCACATGTTTCGAACTTATTCAACATCTTTGAACTTATTCAATATTCTTCGATTTTATCAAAATTTTACGACAACATCTATCGACTTTTCTAATTTTGTAACATTTTCCCAATTTTTGAATATTTTCTATACTAATATTACGAAACATCACGCCTCGATAGCCTACACTCATTAGCTAGTTCTTACTCAAAATAATGTAATTTTTTTCTGAAATTTTTGTCATAAAATATCAAATTTTTCAGGTATGTATTTGAATGTGAAACTTTACGGAGACCTTAATAAAGATAGATAGAAATTGAGAAAAATGTTGAGGGCCAGCTCTCCTCATGCTTAAAACTCGCACGACTTACTATATACGGTAAGCTTAAACAGATTTTGACGTCATGAAACACTCACTTAAGGTCGGTATTCAAGCGAAATATTAAAATAACCGCATAGCGTACAACAGAATTCCATTTGATCATGTTTCCTCCCTAAGCCCTAAGCCAAAGTTTAACTTTAACTAATCAATCCCACCAAATTAAATTTTCACTTAATTTGTTAAAAGAAATTAACATATTTTCGGCATTCGTTCATAAGTCCATGCGGCCGGAAGACTGGAAAATGAATAAAAATGCTTCATTTGCATTTCTCATTCTTTTTTTTTTTGTGTCGCATATACAGCAAACGCTTCTCTGTTTAGTTAAAGCAATTCATTATACCGCAAAGAGTTTTACACAGGGATTAGCTTACTGCCCGAAAATATCATGGAACAAAGAATTTTTTACGACTCTACTACTCACTCCAAAAACAGGTTAAAATTCCAATTAGCCTCAACATGTTCCCAGCTGATGTATAGTACTGATACACCGATTTTAGTTGATGCTACCTGAGATTGCTGTGCGCTTTTTTACACTTTTTATATTCAAGCGTGTTAGTCACTGTAAAATGTGATACCTTTTTGTGCGTTTACTATTTTACGTCCTTTGTCTGGTCGTTTTTTATTTCACTTGAAGTTACACACTTGACCTTTGACATGAGACACAATTTGTTGCTTTTACATGACAGTGGTGACAGCGAAAAAATAAAACGATTCTTTTAATGTGCCTTAGCGCTTAAGGATTAAACTTAGATAAAAATAGCTAATTTTTCTTCAGTAGTTATTCGGTTATGGAGTATATAGGCGGAAAGCCTGCTATAGAAAGATCGATTGCATAAGATTACAGGAAGGTATGTACGGGAAAGATAGTGAGCCATTTTGGTGAAACTTATGAACCAGGATTGCCTTGCCAAAGTCTGTCCTGATGCCCGGAAATGCCCGAATTTTAACCAATTTTGTTGCTCTAATTGAAACTGTATAATATTATGCCTCAAAGTATATGTCAAATGATAGAACTCAAAGAGGTCTAAATATAATAAACAGGGTTGCATGGTTGAATCTTGTCCTAAACATGGGTTGATACAGGTTTTCTGGGTCAATTTTTATTAATATATATTAATGCTTGAAATGTATGTCAAACGATAGAGCTCGAAGAGCCTTAATAGAATATATAGGGTAGCCATGTCAAGTCCGGTCTTAAGCACGGGCTGCTACCCGTTTTCAGGGTTCGTTAGTTTCACCAAAATGGCTCACTATCTTTCCCGTACATCCCATCCTGTATTCTTATACACTCGATTTTTCTACAGCGGGCTCTTGGGCTAATATGCTGCCTCCGCTAAGAGTATCTTTGAAGGGCTTATTCTAGGCAATAGTTTCGAAATATTGAACCATATGTGTTCGAACATTTTTGGTACATGCAATGTTGCATGCAAAAACAAATAAATTTAATCGGTTGTGCAAAATAATGTGCAATTGCACTGAAGCTCTTTTCTACAATTTTACTCGATGGCAGTACTCAATTGATTATTTCGATTTTACTACACTTTCTTTAATGATTTACGTTTGTTTTCAAAGCTTTGATGTCAATAAAATCGAAGTTTCTTGATTTAAGTGATACGACGAGTACTAGTTTCAGGGGAATGAAATGTAAAAAGCCTGATTTTTGAATTAAGCTAAATTTGTATTTCAAAGTGACTCTTTTGTGGGTAATCCCCTCTCACTTACACTTACGAAATATTAAGGAAAAGTATTAAAAACTAAATAATTTGATTTACTGGCACTGCATATGGAAATAGTGAAACGGAAACTATGTGACAATCTGTTCCATCCGTTGTCATTGCGCATCCACCTCAGCATGTTTTCCAATAGCATTCGAATCAGTCAAATACTTTCCCATATCCCATATTTTCAGATGTCTTCTATATGCCACATTTAATAATATTTCCTCATTCTCGAGCTATTTGCCTACAATTTTTGTGCACTGTCCATATATTTTCTCCCAAACTCGTACACTTTATTTTGTTTTCCCTTAGTATGAACATCTCCTGGCATAATCCCGCAGTATCTCCCACTTACGTGCATTTCCATGCACTTTTGCCGGTTGTCGAACATTTCATCTACCGCGATTTACTTAAGACCTCCGACTATTCTCTTGCATTATCGTAACTAAATTTGACATATTTGCGTCACTATTTTAGCGCATTGCCAAGCAATCAGATAAGTTAATTTTTATAGATATTTTATTAAAAAAGTCTTGAATTTATATGAAATATTAGAGTAATTTATCGTCTTTACTTTGGTTAAAAATGTTTACAAACATTTCACAAAGCAACTTTCGGGTTATGAAAAAATCGTATAAATGGAATCTGTAAAAAACCACATAACGACGGAAACAATTTAGCATTTAGAAACTGAATTCCACGAAGAGTTCATTCTGTTTTACGATTTCATTTTACGGAGCAAAATTTTGTAGAGTGCGTGGTCCACTGTATGAAAAAACAAAATCTAAAATCGCGCTCATTTTTTTTTTTTGTCAAATGGATATTAGAGTTTTGGTAATATTTTCTTATTGAAAACGCCCAAAATTTGATATACGAGTACCTTTGCCGAGACTCTTTTCTTTTTGACAATCTTTCCTACTAAATATATGGGCTATTTTTTCTTGGATATATAAGTGGACCATAACTTTTTGAAATTTTTTTCATGATTTTATCTGTCGAGTTATAATACTTTGGACAATTTTACTTATACTGTTACAAGCTGAAATCCAAAGAAATACCATGAAACCACAAGAGTTTCCTTCATCAGATTTCTATTGACGATTGCGAATCTTTAAAGTGAAAGCTCTTGCATTACCAACTGAACGAATCGCGGTGCATGCCCTTAATTTAGTGTACACGTTTTCATGAAACTTTTTAAATTATTTTCCTGTGATAATTTGCATTTTTGTTGTTATTTCTTTTTTGCTGCCACCTAAAAAAAAACCTTGACCATCAGTGGCAGCGACAGAAGCAACAAACAACACCGCAACAATAACAACATCAGCAGGTAACAACATCAAATTCAGTTTAAATTACCACAACAACTGCAGCAACAACAAACCAACCGCTGCTGTCATAACATTAAACAAACCGTTAACAAACACACATACACACACACACATACATACACACACACGAAAACCAACCACTGTCGTCGGCGCGTACGTGTGTGTCCTTCGTTACACGGTCATTTAATTAGAGAGCAGATTGAAGACGATGATGATGAGGAGGCATCAGCACCAACAATGGACAGCAACGGCAATGAACGATGACAACGAAGCAATGGTAATCAGAAACTGCTTTAATTATTCAAGAATGTATGCTGATGAATGGCCAACAAAAACAACATACAAAAAAATCGGGGAAAGAAATTTCAGTAGTCTGCCAATAACGAGCGGATTAAAATTACTCAGCGTTGACATTTTCATTGCGACGCATCAACGTTGCAAAAAACAAAAGTTTTGGAAAAAAGTTTTGTTTTTTTTTATTTTTAACTAAGCCAGTGAAAGCGAGAACAGCTATTAATGTTGGGGTTTGTTATCTCTAATGATGAACCAAATAATCGGTTTTGTTGAGAAACCTTTCGTGACGAGTGATTAAATGATGAAAATCGGGTAGCCACTGACTAGATCTAATAGCATACAAGAACTATTTATTTAAAAAATCCAGTATAGTCGTTTCAAAATAAAAAAAAAACAAAAAACAAAGACCATACATACAAAATTAACAGAAATGCCGCATATGAAGCCACTTAAACTGACGACCATGTCCAGTTCAGTTCATTCCAACTGCTCAGCTTCTGTTTGACAACAATGCATACATTAAAAAAAGGCAACAAAAACTGAAACGTGTTAAAGGACACGCTGTGCCGTGCAAGGATAGCCAACCAACTTTTTTTCAACAGCTACTGGCAACAATAAAAAGGTTTCGCATTACATACATACTGACAGGCGCGTTTAAACAGTAAAAGTTAATTTTCATACTGCAGTCCAGGGAATAAAGGATACGTTTACTATGTAAGTATATCCTCAAATGAATTGTTCGTAACATTGAGCAAGACCACTGCCGTAATTTTATTTTAAATTCAGACAACTCTTTTTCGCACTTGACATATTTAATTTTGCCCATGAATTGCAAAAGGTGATGCAATTGCCATTGGATGAGGGTTAATTAAATATGTGGCTGCGATATATTCAAGACATTAATGCCTAGTTTTTGAAATGTCCCAACATTCATTCATTCGATATATATTTCTATGATCAATGAAATTAAGCCATGTTATGATTGTGTTCGTGATGCTTTGCCGCAGACAGCAAACATTTTGAGCTGATTTGCGGTTCGAATTGCACATGGCATGTGGTGCCCAATACACGTGTTTTGTCGTTGCTTATTAAATTTTCATTTGAAAGTATCCCATAAATTTGTTGGTATGAAAGTTGAAAGCTAACAGTGCACAAAGTGGTATTTAAGCTCAAAGTGTGGCCAAAATTAAGGTTTTGATTTTTTTGTTTTTCACTGAAAAAGACATGATAAGTGATGCTAAAAGAAACAAAAAAAAAATGTTTACTGTTTTTTAATACTTCGTGGTGAATTCAATTCAAATCTTCGAAAAATCAGTTTTAAACGAAATAAGAAACTACAGTTCTTCTCCGAAATAGGACCGCATTCTCTTCAACTGCTTTGTTTTCCGTTAGCGACGAAGGCGACGGCACAGCTTTTATTGGCAAACGTCGCTCTAAGGCTTCTTTAGAAACTCCTTTGTTTTCTTTCTGAAGACCGCTCTCAGGATAGCAGAGGGTCAGACGTTAATAGGAGTCTATATACTACATCAAGGTTTCGACTTGTCAGCCTTTTTTAACTGCTCTAACATTTTCTGATACCTCTCAGTTTTTTCAACATTCGTCACTTTTTTCAACTTTTTTCGGCTGATTCAATATTTCCGTTCAATTTTATTGCAAGTTTTTTACTGTTTTCCAAAATAACTCCTACATTTTTTGTCCGATTTCCGCAAAATTATACATAAAATATTTGCAAAAAAATAGTCTCTCATTTTTAATTCTAAAAATATGAAAAAGAAAAAATGTTTTATTCAAATGGACCAATTGAAATTTAGTGATTTTTAAAAAAGACTAAAAAAGTCATTTTTTTGGACTTTGAGCGCTTGTAACTCCATCAAGTCTTATTCGATTCAAGCAAACAGCATACCGTTAGAAAGGGAATAAAAATATCTTTTGAGTGCTGAAAAGCCTTTTGGAGTCGAAAAAAAAAATTTATCGAGATATAGCCAAATAAATGAAAAAAGTACAGAAAAAGCGGTTTTTTGGGGCTATCTTGAAAACAATTCTTAAGAAAAAAAAGGTTTTCATTTTTGGAATCTACGCCCTAAAATAACTGGAAAGAAGTCTATGAGAAACCAGATCTCGAGATGAACCCTAAATTTGTAAACTAGTGTAATTGAATAAATAGAACTAGTAAAAATCAAAAAATTTCTGATTTCAATATTAATTGTCGACTGGTCTCTGATCTAGAGGAAAAAGCAGGTTTTTTTTAATCGTTTCTTCGCAGACGCAGGAATAATGTTGTTGCAAATGAAGATCATGAACAATGTAGTTGCTTGACATACCATATGAGGAATCTTATAGTTGAAGCTTATTCTATGAGTCAGTTACATCGTTTGATCTTTACAAAATTGCCATATCACTAAGAAACACAAATGCTAGAACTTCTAACTAGGGCTTGCTCGTATTCCAGTAATTCAATGCTAGATCTTATTGCTGATACTAGTAATGACTTATGTATCTTAATATATAGGTTTTACAGCCCACACTTTGGTTTGGAGCGACAAAACAAAGCTTATGATATTTAATGTAGCGGACAATGATTTTCAATTAAATGATCCTAATTTTTCACCATGGACTCTGTGACATATTTTTAATTGGTAGTGATGTTTGTAAATCATCACATCAAAAAACTTTGTATATCTTGGTCTGCTGCTTGATTGGAAATTGAATTGGGTTGAACATACCAATATACCTTTTAAGATCGTTTTGTTCAATCAAGTTACTCACCTGTGCTTATTATGGTTTGTTTTATTCCAAACTAGAATATGGACTAAGTAGTATGTAGGTGTGGCACTCATAGAAACAAGATTAATCCAGTACTGATTGTGCAAGAACATATTATTCGTACTCTTTGTAAAATAAACCGTATTTAGGGATTCTCCTCCTTAAACATTTGTATTCTAATAAGGTCTTACAAGAATACTTTAATAATAGTGGGTACCTTTAAAGTAAGAGCTATTCTACCTACAATTTAAGAATCAATGATAAAAATTTAGCTTTTGTACCACCACATACATTGCAACATTTTTTTAATTTTTACTGTAGTTACAGTAGTTCCTACGTTATTTAATAAATTTCCATTTGGCGAATGTTCTTCGCTTGAAATGGTCTTAAGGTTTCAATTCCTGCATTAATTAATTTTGTAAAAGCTCGACATATTGAGGTTTTTGCCTGCATATACGAACAAGCGCTAATGATTTCACCGAGTATCTCTCTATGACTGATTTTGTTAGTACTAAGGGTGGCAATCCCGGAGCTTTTTTGAGTTTCGGGATTTTCGGGATCGAAGTTTCCAATCCCGGGATCCCGGGATTAATCCCGGTATTGATAGTTCGTAGTAAATGCATACAGAACTACAAAAAAAACGAAAAGTTTATACTATTGCATACGAGTATATAAAATTAAAATTGCTTTATTTCACAGCGTAACAATGAAGAATAAGAACGCAAAATAATAGAAAAAATAATAGCTTAAAAATTGACTTAGAACATTTCGAGTGTTAATACATCTAAATCACATTTGCTAAGTTTGACTAGTAGAAGAAAGCCACTATTAAAAGGAGATGATAGAGGATAATCAAGCATTTATGATCGAACTATCAATTTCATTTTTACATTTAAAAATTCGTGTACCACACTTTGTACTTGATTAATACTTTATTACCTTCTTCAAATGTCACAGTGATGGCATTTAGTGGCACCGAATGGCTCGCTCTTAGTAGATGCACCCATAAGTGTTCTTCATTTAAGTTGTCAAAGTCTTTAGATGCTGATTTCAGAAAAAAAGCTTCAGACAAAAGTTTAATTATATCTTAGAACTTAAGTTTTGGTAGGTCTAGGTATGGGTCGAAATTTCAAAGTCAAATCAAGGTCGGCTGTGGTTTTTTTTTTTTAAGACAAACCTATATTTTTTGTTGTAGATTTGTATGTTATTATAAGAAATAGATATGTTTTGCTTATGTTGTTTTTCTATTGCATTTTTAGTACTTCCGTTAATGATAAAAATAATTTTAGTCTAAATAGGTCTGTTTTTTAACTGAAAATTTGTACGAATTTGTACAAATTTGTAACAATTGTTACTGGATTGTATTTGTTCACAAAAAATATCCAGTAACGAGAGAGGCAATGAGAGAATAAAGTGACAATTTGTTGCGAGAGAGCCTGCTAGTTTTTACTGAATAAAATTTTACCAGCAACCATTTTTCAAAAAGAAAAACATATGATTTTGACAATTGTCAATATTTTTTCATAAATAAAAATGCAAATTGTTTTGAAAAACTTAAATATTTTTTTTCACTTGTCAGCTTGTACGAATTTTTACTAAATTGTGTTTGTTTACTTTGAAGAAAATTTTTTTCTCTGTGAGCAAATACCTTCTTACTCTCTAAAATTTCTTTACTGGATAATTGTTACTGGGAAAGTAAACAAACACACTTAATTTCACATTTTATCATTTTTCTCATGAGCTATCAATTTTCAATACTAAGTAAAAAATTCTTAAAATTTGTCAAAGTATTAAAAAAGATATTTTTTTTTGCTAAGTATGTGACATTTTTAATAAGAAAATCTTAAACAAAAAATTGCTACAATAAAAAAAAATATTTTTACTCAATTTAAGGTTCAGACACAATTGAAGTGCATTTTGCAGGTTGATGCAATAATGTTTCATGCACATCAAATATATTTATTTTGCAGACTTTGTACTTAAATATGTCATATAAAAGAAGATTTATTATATAATATAACATTTTTTTCTAATCCCGAAAATCCCGGGATTATCTCTTTGTAATCCCGGGATTACTTTAGCCTATATTTAGAGCAAATCCCGGGATCCCGGGATTGCCACCCCTAGTTAGTATTTAACAATAGATGATGGATGGTATTATGAAGCAGTTTTCTTTGAGCCATTTAGATTTTATTTGCCTTTAGGTTGGTAAAATACCCAGTGGCCCACACTTTATATATGTTAAATAACTATGCAATGTAATAACATTTTTAAAATATGGGGATGCCCTGATGTTCACAGACCACAAACACAACAAGTCTTAGATGCCAACATTAGTGAAGTGATTAAAACTATCTTGAAAATAATTCAGCACCACAAGGCAGCTATTCAACCGAAATTGCATTCCATATATTTTAAAATTACAAGTTGTTTTTCCTAAAGAGATTCCATAGCTGAAACTTTTTTGAAAAATTTTAAAACTTCAAAACTTCAATTTTTAAAGCAATCTTTTCATTTTAATTCGACGGAAAATTTTAGTTTAGTTATCAAAATGTCAGAGAAAGTGAAATATTTTATTTTTATTTTAATCCTGCTACGATTGCAATATTCTACACAACTGAGGCATATTCGTGATGCAAGTCACTTGGACGACCACTACAATGATGACGATAATTTCACAATGCTTGTTTCCGGTGGTACTACTTTTAATAGTGAAGACTGTATCAAACACGTGGTATCGATAAGAACCGCCAAGGTGACTAAATACTTTGGTGATAATCACTACTGTTCCGGTGTGATAGTTGCAAAAAATGCGGTAGTCACCGCAGCTCATTGCGTTGTAGAGTAGGTATTCCAAATAGTTATGGTTCAAGTTAAACTTTGATTTTTCTTCAGCTCCCGTGGTATGCATACACGAGCAAAACGTATATATGTTGTAGCGGGTGCTCCGGAGCGCTTAAATCCAGAAGGTTCAACTGAAGTCGAAGTGGAGGAAGTTATACCACATGAAGGCTATATAAGACGTAAAAAGAATGATATTGCAATACTTCGGCTCAAGGAGCCTCTGCCTGAAAATAACAGAATAGTTATATTAAAGTCGGCAAGCAAGAAAGTAGGTAAAGGCAAAAATTGTATGGTTTGCGGTTGGGGACAACTTTTTTACGTAAGTTAATTGTATGTATGTCATAGTCAGAAACACATAGTGTGTAGAGACCTCAATCGCGCAAAGATCAGCCTCCAACTACATATATAGTTGATTCATGTTGTACTAAAAAAATGTATATTATTTGACGAGGCTTATCTTTCCGACATATGTCATTTCGGCGGATGGGGAAATTCAGAAGTTCTACGTAATTTAAAAAAAAAAGAAATTTGTCTCTAAAGAAAAAAAAAAGAAATCATGTGTGCAGTAAAGTGAAACCTTTAGAAAACTAAAACGGCTTTTGATAGAATGAGAAAAAAATGTTTTATTAAAATGATAAAAATAAAATAAAAATTGCGAATCGTTTGAAAAATATAAGTCACAAAATTTGCAGACTACAACAACATAACATACAGTTGTTTTTACTTTGCTCTTTCTCATCAGCTATCAAGCTCCACTGAAGGGAATTACTGACATACATTACGCACACACACACTTACTTTTTGCTATTGCTTTTGATATTTTAATCACAACGTTTAATTGTGAAACAATGACAACTAGGGAGAGAGAGAGAGAGTAGTATGTAGATTTGTTTCCTCGCTATGACAACGCTTTTGCAGCTGATCAGTGCAATGCTTGAACAAATTAAAAAGAATAGGAAATCTTTCTATGTTTATATCTCAGCTTTTTGTCCACCGATCTCAAAGCTGATAATTTTCGGGTACTCTGCTCGATAAGTTCTTTAATTTATTACATTCATTGCTAAAGCTATTCCAGATCCCGTCAACTAAGCCTTACATTCGAGGAAACAACTATACTAAGTGAAAGCATGGCTAGAAAAAAAATGGTGTCGTTTCAGTATACGCACCTAATTTCAAATCTCACCCTAGCGACATTTTTTTCTTTTCAGGATGGTCCTTACAGCGATGTCCCTGTTATAACATATTTGAAAGTATTACAGGGTTGCAAGGATATAAAACTTGAACTAGGCACTTTTTGTGCCGCTGATGAAAAAAATTGGGAGAGAGATGTGTGTCGTGGGGACTCTGGCTCGCCACTGATTTGTGATGGTAGTCTGCATGGTATTGTTTCATGGAATAAGGATTGTGGTAGAGAAAATACGCCTTCCATCTTCACAAATATCTCATATTATTACGATTGGATAACAAATCACAGTGGTGTGCAAGAAATGCAAATAATGTCGAAAATAAAACTATGTTTCACTATTATGCTGGCAGTTGCACTTCAAAAATTTTACGTTTACATCAAATTTTTGTGAATTCCATGTTTGAAGAAAATCTAAAATAAAATTAAAGGACCAGTATTTTCTTTTCATTATTTGTGGCGTGTGGATGTGGATGATTATGACACCCTAAGTAGTTTATTGTGGTTTATGGACAGAACAATGAACTTGGGGAATTTTATACACAGAGTGATAAGTTTTTTTTTTTTTTTTGTGATTGGTCTCTGCGCTCCCACTTACTAGCCCAACTGAACGAGAGTTGCATACGTCTATCGTAAGGATCGGTGATCGACTACGAACAGCTCGGACTGCCCTGCTTTTAATCAGCGAGACGGCACGTAAGGCACATTCAGCTATCGTACGGATCGGTGACCGGGACTGCACAATTTCGGTGAACGAAATGATAACTCAAGTAATTTTCAATCACAATTTCTACTAAGCCCAGAGGCTATGCAACAGAAGCAAAAGAAAAGTAACAGCTTCAAGTTATTTATTTTTTGCTTTATACTATTATCAGAGTCCATGGGTGCGATAAGATGACAAAGAGTATTGTAATCATTACATATACATACACTGAAATGGACAAAAATGCGCGTAATTAGAACGACATATTTCAAGTCTTAAGAAACAAGATCGTCTCAAATCTCTTCCTGGATTATTGAAAGTGCATCATGTTAGTGAGAATTGATAGTATATCCCCAGTTCTATTCTCTGCTGAAGTTACCATTTTTTACTTGTGCGCTTTTCCCTGGTATGCAACAAAGCTTAACACACGTTTTTAGACTTCTGTTCGAAGTTATTTTTCCAATTAAAATTTCAGTCTTGGATAACTCCTAATATTTTACATCTCTAGAAAATGAAAAAGTCCATCTTTTAAGTCAGGGATGGTTGGTTGAATCTCGGAATTTTGGTTTTTATTTGAATAATATTGAATTCACTTTAGCAGAACTTACCAGACCATACAAGGTCACTTAAGAATAAAGCTAACTTAAACTATCCAGTCTTGATACGGTATTGATATTAACTATTACAGCATGCTAGAAAAGGCGAAGGAGCACACCACCCTGAGGTGATTATCTGCTTACTACCTCGTGTATATCCATATTCGAATGGGTGATTCTAGTTTCATACATGGATACTAACAACATGAAAAAGCACTAGTCTTTCCACCACAAGAGCTATACATTAATCGCCTGGAAGATTTAATAATCTTCCAAATGTTTGCAGGGTTCTAGTCTATCCTTATTTACTTAAGCTCAAATCGTATCATGTTTGGTGTTTCTTTTTGGCTTATTGAATATACTCGTCATATGAGAGAATATCATAATATTTTGATGAATAAACTACTTTACCCGACAGCGTTGACGACATACTTAGATGCTGTCATATCAACATAATATTTACGAGCGTCTTTTGGTTGGAAATAAAAATTCGAAGGAGTTTTGCTGCTAATGGTAATAATGATGTTGATGACGATGATGTCGATTAAGTTGACAAAATGCAATCGTAGTGAAGTTGGTTGTGCTGCAAGTAAATAGTTCTTAGTGTGTGTACTGATATGCCGTCGCATTTATGTGTTATTATGATGTTCTTCTGTTTTGTCTTTATTGCCATATCTTATTGACGACGGAAAGGATTATTTTTAAGCGCATTTTGTAAATAAAGCTGCAGAAAATTGATTTTTCTGTTATCATTTTTCTCATTTGATGTACACAGGAAAAGTTTATTTTTTACTGAAAGACTCGTTTCATTGAATTTAGCTATACTCTAAGAATTTCATTTAATAATTGAATAAAACTACTGCCATAGTTGCCACATATTTGTGTTTATTTAATTTACAAATGGTGACAATATTGGTAAATTGAATAAACATTATTACTTGTTGTAATAATTGTTTCTGTACTTATTGTTGTTGATGCTTCTTTCATGTTATTTGTGTGTCCTTTCAGTTTGTCGTTGCTTTCTTTCAAATTCGCATGAAATTTACGGTTCAATGGCTTGGAAGTTTTCTCATTTAGCTTAAGCCTCTTTAACTATTTCAATGACCAAATAATACAATATTTTTGTGTTCAACATCTTGTCAGGATTTTGATTCGAGTTCACCTGTATTACGCAGCCATAATATTTCATGTACGTATATGTATATGTTTTTGTAATTTTCTTCAATAAACGCATAGTAAATGCCATTAAAATGGTAAATGTTTCTTAAATAATCTGGAATTGGCCGGTAAAATATTGACGCCATTTTGTCATTTGTTGCTAAGTGCACGGTTTCGAAATCTAACTATACATAGTTGAACGTTCTAAAAAGACTTGCCCAAATCAGTAACTAGCAGTTCAAGAACAATTTAATGCTAAAGTCTACATTTGTACATTCGCCAAAATAACTGAAGACTGTCATTACGTTTTTATTTTTTAAGGTTACTGTATTCTCTACTCGATAATTTTATAGGTCTAAAAAGACACGATGTTTATCTATACTCTATACTATTATATAAAGAGGTAAGGTTTGTTTGTCTGTTTTTTTGTTTGTATGTTCAGGGTAATCTCTGGAACTACGGAACCGATTCCAAAAAATTTTCTAACAATAGAAAGCTACACTATTCCTGAGTAACATGGGTTATATTTTTTTTTGATAAAAGTAAGAGGCGTGGCACTTTACATGCAATTAAAACCTTTAACTCGCTATATCTTGGTTCATATGATAGCAAGAGTCTTAAAATTCGGTGTCAGGATGCACATAGCCTATGTTAAGCACTTCACAAAATATGAACGGGATTAGACACCAGGGGCGTGGTGGCTATAAAACTTAAATTTAGGGTGGCCCTCATATACAAATATTTTTAAAATAGCATTTTTACAAAGACCACTTAATCGATTCACATGGAATTCACACTACATGTCTCTTATATTAAGACGCATAGCCAAGACGATGAAACTTTTATTTAGGGTGCATATTTAGGGTGACCCTCATACACAAATATTTTAAAAATAGCGATTTCTCAAAGACAGGTAAATTGATTCTCATGAAACTTACATAGTATGGCTTTCATATCAAGGGGCACAGATTAGTTTGTAAAAATTTTATTTAGGGTGTATACTTTGGGTGGCCCTCATACAAATGTATTTTTAAGTATCATTTTCACGAAGACAGGTTAATCGATTCAAACCGAATTTATACCACGTATTTTTTATGTTAAGAAGTATAGCTAAGGCTACAAAACTTTTATTTAGGGTGGCCCTCACACAAAAATATTTTTTAAATATCATTTTCTCGAAGACCGCTAAATCGATTCTTATGAAATTTACACCACATGGATTTTATGCAAAGAGACACAGATTAGATTGTAAAAATTTTATTTAGGGTGTATACTTAGGGTGGCACTCATAAAAAAATTTTTTTAAATATCATTTTCACAAAGACTGGTAAGTCGATTCACACCGAATATACATCACGTAGCTCTTATGTTTAGAGGAATAGTTAAGGATACAAAACTTTTATTTAGGGTGGCCCTCAGACAAAACTATTTCTCGAAGACTGCTTAATCGATTCTCTTGGAACTTACACCACATGGGTTTTATAGTAAGAGGCACAGATAAAGTCGTTTAAATTGTATTTAAGATGCATACTTAGGGTGACCCTCATACAAAAATATTTTGAAGTATCATTATCAAGAAGACAGGTTAGTCGATTCACTCCGAACTTGCACCACGTAGCTCTTATATAAAGAAGCAAAGCTTAGGCTACAAAACTTTTATTTAGGGTGGTCCTCATATAAAAATATTTTTAAATATCTTTTTCTCGAAGACCGCGTAATCGATTCTCATGGAATTTACACCACGTGGTTTTTATATTAAGAGGCACTGCTTAGGTTGTAAAAATTTTAATTTGGATGCATACTAAGGGTGGTCTTTATACAAAAGTATTTTTTTAATAGAATTTTCACGCAGACTGCACATCGAATATACACCACGGTTAAGGTGCAGCGATGCGCACAGGGTAATGCTAGTTCTATATAAAGTGAAGTTTAATATGATGTATAGCACTTGGAGATAGCATATCAAACGACTAAGATATCTAGATAAAAACTGTCTATACGGTTATTTCTAATTGTAAGAAGGGTTCACCTGTGTTACGAAAAAAAGGTTCAGACAGAAAACTAAAATTTTCTAACCCAAAGCTAGGGGCTAAGGTGAAACACCTTTTTAATCACCATCCCAACACCTCAGTGTGAGATATGGCAGTAAGAGCAGATAAATTCAAAGAGAAAAAAGTTTCTAAATTTCCGAAGCAGCAGCCTCAGAAGCAGCTTCTTTGTTACACAAGGCACAAATAATACCAAATTTTATATAAACGAGTGCCTCGAAAAACATGTTCTATCATTTATTCGTGCACATGACTGTACTGTTATATCCTGATTAAGAAACCTCTCATTACTCTAAAGCTACGATGGAATGGTATCAAAGTAAAAATATCAATTTTGTACCAAAAATAGCAAATCCACCCAACTGCCCAGATCTTCACCCACTTGAGAGATATTGGGCTCTAATGAAAAGAGATCTTCGAAAGAGTTATTAGACTGCAACAAATTTACAAAATTTCAGACTTAAGTGGAAAAATTGTAATGTCGCTGAAATAACTATGCAGAATTTAATGAAGGGCCTTAAGGAAAAAGTAAAAGATTTTTATAGAAAAAAAATTTGTTTATTAAATTTCAAATTCTGAATTAATATAATAAAAAGAAAAAAATACCAAAAAGCTTATTGCGTATTTTTGTATAATTGAAAGACAAAACATAAGTTTTTTCGATGACGATTTTCATTAGAAATGTTAAAATGATAAGCGCTGGACAAAATTTGTCATAACGTGTTTTTTTTAGGAAGAAATCGAAGTGGTTTTATATCTTTTACAACTTTGTTCAACATGTAATATTCTATTTGAGGCTACCATTTTAAGATATAGAACAACAACTCTGTTTCGGTCTCTTTAAAATTCAAGTCAGTAGTGATTTTTGCCATATAAAAGACATTGCAAAACACATACTTAATATTAAAGTCAAATACCTTGTGATCTAGTAAAAGTCTGCATTTTTGGTCGCATCCAAAACTGGTGATTTCAATATATTCTCTAAATTGATAATCTTACAAAAAAAATCTGTTGCGAGCTTAAAGAAGACAATCATTCTCAAATTTTCAGCCTTGTAACTTTTATTATAAGGCTGATGTGTAACCAATTACAAAAAGAACCCATTTCTCATACTTTGTAAAACATATTGCAAAAAGTGTGCCCGGAAAATGCGGGAATGCCATCTACAAGGTTGAAAACTTGAATTTTTTGCTTATGGTTTGATCTTTATAATATGTAAAATCGTCAAAGCTCAAAAAACAGAAAAAAAACTGGACTATGATATTCATCATACTAAAAATTTCAAACTATCGACTTTACAAGATTTGCTGTAATTATTTTTCACTTACAAATTCACTTATTTTGAAATGTAATTAATCATTGAAGAAAAAATTCTCAAAATTTCAGCTTCCTAGATCAAACCTGCGAACGGCGCATCTACTTTATTTTCTATTACAATTCATATGAAAAACGAAAAACAGAATTTTTTTTTGCGTTTTAGTAGAACAAAAAATTTCTTCTATATGAATTTTAATAGGAAACAAAGTGGATTCGCCATTCGCAGGTTTGATCTAGGAAGCTGAAATTTTGGGAGCCATTTCTTCAAACCCGATTCTACATATAATATAGGCACCAAAATACACAAAACGCTATATCTTGGCACCTAAGGCAGATTTTTTATACGTTTTATTAAGTCGGTTTTTTCGTTAAATTTCAACGAAATTGGACATAAACTCTGTCCGCGCCGCCTACAAGTTTGAGATAGGAAGCTCAAATGTTGGGAAAGTTATTTTTATTTCTTAAGCTATAATATAGGAAAAACATCCTATATTGAAGAAAAACACCCTTGTAATAATGTGCTCTTAATTCTTTTTTACTTCCTGTATTCTTTATCTCCTCACGGAGCATAGGGCCTCTACGAAACACTTCCAAAATGTACGATCAATAGCGAGAGCCTTCAATTGTTTTCAACATATCCTCAATACACGTCATCATTATGTTAGTATAGATAGTATCGCAAAGTATTGAAAAGAAACGAAAAATTCATAGCATAGTATATAATTTGAAAATATTTTCGAGTCATAAAATAACGCTTGAAGTCAAAGAACATCGAAAAATCGGATGTCGAATCGAATGCTCAAGTTCGAAAATAATCGAAAAGTCAATTTATGTTGAAAAGTAATAATAAGCATAAGAAGTCAAAAAAGGTTGCAAGATATCAGAAACTATCGAAATATCTTGGATGGTACCGAAAAAATCAACATCAGTCGAAAAATTCGGTTGAAGTTGAAAAACATCGGATATGTTGACTAAATCGGAAAATATTGCAGAAATTGATATATAGTATGTCAAAAAATGTTGAAAAAGTAAATATATGTCGAAAAAGTTATAAGGTTACGACAATTTAAAAAATATTTTTAAACAGCTATCAAGTTTTTTTAAATTTTTCCATTGCTGAGTCTCGATCCGTTTGCAGAGTTGTCTAGCGCATCAGAATTTTGGCACCAAATTTGTCAATTCAGAATTAAATTACATTTCAAAACTTTTTTCCAGTAGCAGTAATTGTTAAAAATTTTATTCCTAAATCTATTAAGATGCACAAGGAAAATGGATTCTTAATATTGAAAATGTAAGTGAACAACAACAACAAATATTAAATACATACACCTAAGCACTATATACTAAACAAAGCCTTTAAACACTCGCCATAATCTGCTGTTTATCCCTAGCGACTGAGGGTTCCCATTTGTGCAGTCGAAAGGTGCATTGAAATAAATTTCCCTTTGTGCGTTTGCAAAAAAATTGACTTGGTTGTAATGTGCCTTGCCAAGTTTTGGCAGACCCCATAATGATTGCAAGCTAAACTGAGCTGCGCATTTAGTTGAGCTCCGCTCAATAATTTGGCTGTTTGCTGCACTTGATACTGCTGCATTTTTGCAGGTGTACATTTTGGCATTTGGCCAAAAGCAGTCTATGCCGGTAACAAAATGAGGAGTCAATCTAAGACAAAAACTTGGTATCGAGTTAAATATATCGGTACTTTTAAGATAATCGATCGATACATACATATACATATGTGCGGGAAATGTTTTGTTTTCAGCAATATTGATATTTCTAATTGAGGTAGTTGTCGAATTAGTTAACAGATCTTACTTTAGTATATCCTCTTATCACTAAACTCTTTCATTTCGATATTGACAGAGTATCCGATACTTTTTTTTTTTCAATTCAAAGTATTTGTGCTGATGCAACGGTATGTGGTTACAAAAACCTCAACTATTTGTTCCAATGGCACTATGAAAACATCAAGCAGCAGCAGCGTTGTCCTTTTGTCTGTTTTTCTTGTCTTCTTGGTTCGTGTTGCAATTGTTGTTGTTTTGGTAAGACGCTCCATTGTTGTCCCTAACCTTTAGCTTTGTCTGTGCATAATTCGTGTATGGAGCGTCTTGGCTACCAACTAAACAAAAACAACAACAGCAACTGCAATGATCGGAAGAGTGGGTGTGTCTGCTGGCAGGCCATGAAATATGTTATGCCATTGTGGTTGCTTAAGGTTGCTCAAGGTAAAGCTTGACTTGGACTTTTGCGCTTTTTTGCTTTTCATTTCGCTTTTGTTTTCTTCTATCTTGTTATTGTTAGACTTCCTTCAAGTACCTTTAAAAATTCTATTAAAATTCTTTGGACCGCATTCAAAGTAGGGAAAAATTACAGGTTTTAGCAGACGATTAAGAGCGGTGCAGTGTACTGCGCTTATGAGCGGGAAAAATTGAATTGAAATAGAAATTTTATTACATACATTTAAGGTGAAGCTAAATAAAATTTAATTTTGCAGTAAATTCGAATTCGTATTTCAGAGAATTGAAACGTTTAAGGAATTTGATTTCAGATGGAATGATTTCTATCTAGCTCTGCATAGAAGTGTGTGAAACATGTTGAAAAAAAAAAAAAAAAAAAATATTTACTCGATTTCGGAATTTCTCCAAATTAAATTAAAAATCTTTAAATTTTAATTTTGATTTCGTTAATAGAAGTAATGACTTCATTTCGATTTTAATTCAAATTCTTTTGTCAATGAATCCGAAAAGACCATCTCTATCCCTAAGAAAGGAATTTAAAATGCTCAATTCCAAATTTCTGCATGCCAAAGAATTTGAATTAAAATCGAAATGAAGTCATTACTTCCGAGCTCAGTAAGAGATATAACATTGACAAAGGCCAATCAGAAAACTCCGTATTTTGTTTTTTCACATCAAATAACGCATTTTTTCTTGACGCATCTTCGCTCACACCAAACTCGAGATTTAAAAGTGATACTACAAAAATTCAATAGGTTTTTAAGAACGCTATGCAATGGACTGCAGTGATGCTTGGTATATTTTCGCTGAGTGACAAATGCATGCGCTAGACAGAAACTTGACGGGATTGTGTATCTCCGTGGAAGAATATGGCTTAAGTATCCCATCTAGAACGTTTTCCAACAGAGTGTATCGAAACTTTTATAGGAAAATAAATGACAGATTTTTCCAAAATGTTCCGATGTCACTTTTTTGTTTTGATTTAAAATTTCCTTAAGCCTAAAAGAAAGCAAGATATTAAAAAAAATCCTGAGTTTTGTTGAGAGTTGAATATTTTAGGATTCTGATCATCAAAAAATAAATTTCATAATTTTCAAAAAAGGTTTGGCATTTTTCAATTTCAAATATCTGGCATTACTTATGGAACTTGCTCAATTAAAGATATTAAATACGGCTCAGAGCAACGATCTCTATACACAACCAACAGCGAAATGTATTTCTTATGCGTGCTCTAACAGGATATAAAGCTGTTTGCATCAAATAGACTTTCGATTTCCTTTATCCTGGATTACTGGCACAACGACAACACAGCACAATCATCTCGTAGGCGAAGATGCATTGAGCATTTGAGTATTGCAAAAGGATTCAAGTTTCCAAGCAAGTTGCTCCAGCACTTGTACTCTGCTGCTGCTGCTGTGTAAAGTAGCTTAGCGCGTATTGCAATCCTTTTATGTTGGTTGTTATTATCCTTTCATATGCGCTCTTTATGCACTTGTTTGCGTTCGCATTTGTGTGAACGTCACACGAGTTGTTGCATTGTAAATTTAACAATAAATATTTTTATTGCAATTTTATGTAGGTTTGTTTGTTGTTGTTTTTATTGTGTGCGATTTGAAGATGAGCTTCTTTTAAGTGAAATGTGACACACATGCATAAATAAGATATATGTATATGCAAAATCTAGCATGGGATAATGTATGCTATTTTACGTCGGAGTTCGGTACTTTACATTTAATATTTTCACGTTTTGCTCTTTTCTGCGAGTTTTCTGTAGAGAATTTAATTTCGTCAAATTTACTATACAGAAAACGCTAACAAATTGATATATTTGGTATGGGCAAAACAAATATTTGGTGTTATTTAACATGTCACATATAACACAGTATTCCATAATATATGTATATTAGGGTGATTCAGATCTTTTTTTTTTTTGCTTGAAACAGGTTGAAAAGTTTCAGGCACACGAAAGAAAATTCTGGTGAAATCATAGCTCATAATATTAATATTTACTGGTGGCTCATCGAGCTTTTTTGTTTTCCAAGCAAAAAAACAAAAAAAAAAAAATTTGATTCACCCTAATGTACACATATCATATCATATATGTAGTTATTAGTGTTCAACGAGTTATATTTTGGTTGAGGCAATCATATTTTTGGCGTAACAATTCACTTGTTAATAATTAGCAAATTATGTATTTAGCTGGAGATTAAGACTTACATGCAAAAACTATTTAATAACTTCGATAGAAACATATATAATTTTCAATATCGTCGCATCTTAATATTGAACTACGTTTGAGTTTACACTATCCAAGCAAATCTCTTTAAACCACTCAAACAAATATCATTTTTTTTCTTCAATCCTCAATTCAGGGCATAGTTGTATATACTAAAATCTGTTAATTATTGGTGAATATCTTTAAAATCTATCAACTTAATATATTTATTTTAAATTAACATACTACAAGTATTTGCTCAGTGTACATCAAAAGTATAAGTTAATTGGTAATTTGTTCGGAAAAAGTCAATTACTTGCAATCATTATATGCGCATACAGATGCAAAGTTTGTGAAAATAAAATTTTAACTTACAATTAGTGTTGTCAACAGATTTTTTTTTTGCTCATTTGGGAAGATACAAAATTGCTTGTCTCTCTCTCACTTACTTTCTATTTCATTCGATATAAGTAAGATTTTTAAGTTTCTCGCAAAAAAAGAGGACACCAGAAAAATGTATAGCTTACTATACATCTAATTAATACAAATGGTCCAGTACGGCAAGCAAAAAAGTTTTCCCATTTGGAAAGTTTGCATTGTTTTTAAGTTTTCAGTTGTTGTTGTTGTTGTTGTTTTTTTTTTTTTTTTTGCAGTAATCGCAACTTTGCAATAAACACAAAAATAAACGCTGAAGTTTACCAAAAAAAAAAAAAAAAAACATAAAAAATTCTGCAGGATCGAGTAAAGTAAATTGGAGAAAGAACAAAAAAGTATTTAAAAGTTTTTCTACCGTGTTGAAATTCCAGCATTTTTTCTTTATTTCAATTTATAATGTTTAGGAAAATGACTGAAATTCTTATGATTTGCGTACGCTTTTATGTTGGCTTCCTCATTTCCGTAATGTTTGTTTTTATTAATACGCAAATTCAAATCTACTGCTATTGTATAAAACATGCCCAACAATTGTTAAATTATTATTTATGATTTTGAATTGCAATTACAACAGAAACTCATCTGCAGTAAATTTCAATTTTCAACAAAAAATATATATAATATCCGTGGCGGCCCAAAATAAGTAGGTATGTCAAAAATTTCAATATTTCAGAAAGATATTTTCATGTTTAACTCCATTCCCAAAATCTAACTATTATCACCTTATATTTCCCGGATTATTCAAATTAAATTACATATGGTTAAAGTAACCTGATATTAGTTGTATCATTTCTCTAATTATGATGATGACTTTAAGTTTATTTTCGTGTCAGTTCGACTTACATTCTTACTCTAAAAATCTTGACATTTTCACTTATAAATCACTTTGTAGGATCAAAAAATATCAATGAAATCCCAGGAAAAAATCAAAGTGGGCAGTTCAATGAAAAAAAGTCTTAAGCTATTAATGGAGCGAAAGATGTTTTAGCTTTATCATACAGCGCTTTTTTAAGTTTTAAAAATGAGTTATCCTATATGCAATATAAGTAAATATATGAAACATTTTTTTTTTTGTTTGCCAGAAATAAAATAGGGAGTAATTTGTCAATTAAATAAAGTTCAACTGAAAAAACTCAAATTTGAGTAATTTTAATTTTATTTGGAAAACGAAAATGTCTCAAATCAAAAATATGATTTTAACACCATCTAATTATCAAGAATTATTGAAAAATTTCCAACAGATAAAATATTCTTATATATCTTCTATTTTCATATATTCTTTACTATTTCTTGTGCGGATTTCATGAAAAGTGAAAAACCTTAGATATCGATACTAAAGTTTTGACGAATTTACTTATTTAACTTAAGATATCGTAACATTTGGTGCATTTTCGGTACATTTGAACCACACACTTTTTGTTTCTTTTCTATAAATTTTTGGAAAGCTTAATGCATTTTGCTGCCCATGACAAAAAAACATAAAAAAAAATAATACATTTGTCCTCGATTCAGTACATTTCCACAAAATTCAAGTATCATCACTGCTCATAGGCCCCATAGGTAGAAGTTTGCTTTTAGAAGAGCAACTACTTTCAGGATTTTATGTTTTGAAAATTTTTCGCAGAAATATAAGGGTATTTAAAAAACATTTTTTTTTTTTCACCAATAATCAAAAAATGTATTTTTTCCCCTTCTAAAAATTTTATTAAAATGTTATTTTCTATTACAGACATAATTTTGAGTAAAATTACTGAAAATGGCTGTTCAAATAGCTTGCAATAGATTCATGTTCAGCAATAAAATATAACTTTTTCCATTCCAGCTAGTTATATTTCACTAAGAGCTGGGAACTTAATATTTTTCAATGATACTCTCTCGCTGTGTGCTCCTGTTCTACCAACTGAACAGTGGACCAGCGTATTTCTATTGAGAGGATTATGAACTAACTAAATGAAACATAAAATGTTAGTATTTCTCGAAAAATGCACAAAAAGCTGCTAAAATGGTATCCACATTAAAATGGGATAACTGATAACTGCTTCTTCTCAATATTTTTAAACGTTGTTTTCATAAATTCAAAAAAATTTAAGATATTGAGATTCCTTATGGTTTTCACACATGTTCTTGTGAAAATATTCAAAAAAAAAAAAATTACACTCAAAAGAAAATTAAAGTTATACAAATGTGAGTTTTGGCAAATTTTTAAATTTAACTTAAAATATAGCACACGGTGGGCTTTAACCAACTTTTAATAAAAGTGTGAGTTACAAAAAAAACTTTAATTGGGGATTATTTGGGATGTAATTTAGAGTCGATATATGAAAAATATATGAAATCCTTAGAGCTTTTTTTTTAATTCCATATTTACTGTTTTTTAATGATATTTACATGTGCATAACATACGTATGAAATTTAAAAAATATTCGATTTTCTTCAAATATTGACACGTCAAAATACTTTAATAGATAGCACTACAGTCTAAATTTCAGCTTCCTAGGTGGTCGGGGTCTAGAGAAAGAACAATATTTAGACCTGAAAATAGTCGTGTTTAGTCCGGTTTAAAAATATTTGTTCTAAAAGCCCTCAAATCTAATTTTAAAGTTGTGGATATCAATTTTTTTTGTTATGTCATCTTTTATACATAAAAAATAATTTTAAGCCTCTAGACCTTAAGACTTATTTTTGCGGCCCGATTAAGTTAAATACGTCTTAGTGAAATATGACTGCTTTGAAAATGGTGTACTAAATCGTAGTTTTATTCATAATTCTGAAGACTAATCTTTTTATGTTTATCTATCTATTTACTTTTAAACGAGATATCATATGGTAAAAATGGTTGACCAGGCCCAGAGATATCAAACATTGAATTTGGCAATTTTCGCAAAAATTGCATTTTACCACCTCACTCACGTTTTACTACGTACTCAAAAACCCGAATACCTAGGCAGCTGAATTTTGGGATGTAAGACTGTCTTTTTAGGTTCTTTAACGTGTCAAAATTTGAGCACAATCGGATGTTTTTTAAATTTCATACGTACGTTATACACATATTATACTAGATAATATTACTAAAAAACTTTTTTTTTTGTCAAAATTCTACAAAAATCGGTGAACTCAAGTTCCAAAACTTTGCTTGATTTAGCTAAAGATAAACTGAGCTCTTTTCTTTGGAGTATGTGCAGTTTGAAGTTTACACCGTGTAAGTACATCTGAACAATCGCTACACTCAAAAAAGGTTACTACAAGATAGCCACAGAATTGACAAAATGTTATAAAACAAATCGGTAGATCCTCAAGGACACTCAGGAAAATGACTTTTACGACTGACACACTTCTTTCAAACGCAATTATGATTCGAATAATGTACAATCATTCAGTGGAATAGAAAATTCCAAATCTTTTTAGAACATTTGAATCTCTAAAAGATGCTCTATCTCCAATCTGCAGAAAGAAGAATACAAAAGCTTAAAAACAATTAAGTTATGAATTTTACAATTCACTCAATTCTTAGTGCAGAATAGTATTTTTTCAAAACTTTTGAAGTTTTTAAATTCTACAAATTCTTTTCTTGCCTTAAGTTTACACAATGCAAGTTTGCCTGTTCGCTCCTTGAACATAATTTTACATGCCATTGATTTTTATCGTTTCCAATTCGGCTTTCAATGCAAGATTAGCTGCATGCAAAAAGAAACCAAAAAAATAAAAATTCACTAAAAATCGAAAATAAGAAATCTTTTCAAAGGGAACATCTAAAAATACCGACCGAGACAACGCCAAGTTTTCTTGCTACGATTTCTTGGACGATTTTCTTTATTTTTATCTTTAAAGTGTAAACTTTCGTCTCAGCACAATAAAACATTTTTTTTTACATCTACTGATTTTTTTTTTACTCTTCTTCACTACTTCAATTTCGTATCAATTTTAAAGCGCAATTCAATTTTGAACAATAGTGGGGAATTCTAACAGTTCCTGTTGAAAGTTTTTTTTTTTTTTTTCGTAAAAAACTTTTTCTCAATGCTGCTTGGAATTCAGTGAATCTTGTGCTTGTGTTTTTTTTTTGTTGGTGCCTTCAAGTTTGTTTTCATTTTCGATAGTAAGACCACAACAACACAAACAAATTAATACAAATAGTCTGGCTCGTAATCTGTTCAATGTGTTGGCAACACCAGTAGCAACAACAACAACAACGCCATTTTTGGTCACTTCTTCAAATCTTTAAGTTCTGCAGAATGTTGCTGTTGTGCTGGCACATTCGATTATTGGCGCTTTTTTGCAGAGTGTTAACACTTCCTTAGACTGACTGCGCTTGGTTATCTATACTAAAGCAATTCTGTAGCATAGTCCTGCATTATAAATTATTTATTGACATATCTTTACTTGGAGAGGAGAGAGGAGAGAGGAGCGATTATGGTAAAGTGAAAAACTTTTAATAGAAACCATTGCTGATGGGAAAGTTTTGTCTACTGACTTTGTTGATATATTTTTTTAAATAAACCTTGTGTTACATTTATTATTTGTGACATAATGAAACATTTTTTGGTATTTGAGTTGTAGAGGGTAAAATTAATTGATTTGAAGAAGCTGTTGCACAGTGTTGCAATATGTTGAATGAAAATTTATCGAATACTTAAACATAACTCTTCAGAAAAACTAAAGCGTCTTCAGCTGAAGTAGCGCATTTTTAAATCCAAACACTCAACTATAAAAACAAAAACTTTCATTTATCTAATTAGCTAACATCCCACTGCTTGTTGGAATCAGTTACTTCCAGCGAGCATTTCAACAAAGTCCAATGAGGAGTAATTAACTTTATCTGAAAATCTTTGGCGCAGCACTTAATAGTTGCGAATGCTTCAATTAAAGCAAAGCCAACAGGAAAGTAGCTAAAATCTGTAGAAGGACTTCAATTTCGAGGCGTGTGCCAGCAGCAAAATTAAAACGGAAATAAGAAAAAACAAAAACGCAAAAGAAACTCCGACGATTGAAGAAAGCCACACGCTTTTATGAAGTTCGGACGCACAACTCGCTGACTTAAGGATGCTTTAATTTATGAGCTCAAGTAGCGCCATGTACACTCCGTTTCGTCCTCAAAGGGTGGTGAAACTTTGAACAACGGAGCAAATAAAAAGGTTGGGATGTTGGTTGTGTCATGTTGGCTGGTCATTTTCGGCAGTAGTGAGTGGTAACTGAAACAAAAAACAAACACAATCAGTGCAGCATTTTATATTGTGCTGTGTGCGCTTCTGTTGACGTTGTTGTGTTGTAGAGTTTTTCCGACATTTCCGTTTCCGCTTTTGATGTTGCTGCTACTTTGAGCGAAGCAAGCGTGTTTAAGTGCTTGGGTGTGTTTGCGTGTTTGTCTGTGTGTGTAATTTAATTGAAATCAATTAACAGTAATGAGGTGGCATTAAGCGCGGATTAGACTTTGGGGTATTTTGTGGTCCTTTGCATTGAAGTTGCATTCAGAATGCTTAGGTGGCTTATGTATTACGCTTTTCTAACATTCTTTTTGTTGGTATTTTCTACGTAATTGACGCAAGCATTTTGAATTTCCTTTAAGTTACGAAAAAATAAGAGTTACTCGTATGACTTCAAATATTTACTATGAAGGCAGAAGGCACACACTCGAATTGAAAATAAACATAAACTTTTCAGCCTCAATTTAAATTCACACCCTTGCTCGTTGCGCTGTGCTGCTTTCATTTCCGTTTCAATTTTCAGCCCTAATAAACTTCTCCTACACATAATTGGATTCTTCAATGCTGTGTTGCTCCTGATTTAACGTCAAACACCCACGTACTCATGCAAAGCCATAAAACAACTTTAATGACTTTGCATTTGGTTTTGTGTCTGTCGGTCTGTCTGTCGTTGAATGGTGCCGGTCATCTTGCCTAGCGTCAGTTATGTTCTGTTGATGGTTGTCCTTGGGTTGCTTTTCAGCTGTAGCTACCAAATAAAAACGCTTTCCTCCGTCCGGCAAGTAACGTAGTCCATTTCATAAATGACATATGAAAATAAACCGTATTAACAGTAGCGTGGCAATGTCTATTTTAATGAAAAATAATTTCAAAAATTACATTTCCTCCAATGTTGTCAAATCACTGCAGCAGACCCATTGGATGCATCGATGCTCCTTTTCAACATAATTATGTTCTTCACTCGATTGTGAAAATATACATTTGTGTGTCCTTTTTTTTATTCCATATGGATATGAACTGTTTTTTTTTGTGTTTTTTAGTTAAAAATGTTAACAGACTTTCCGTCACAAACTCTAATTGTATCTGTATATATCTGTTTCTAGATCATATTATACGGGAAATGGAAACAATTCTTGTAATTATTTAATTTATCTCAATTTTCATATAACGTAAGATTTTAAATATTTAATAAATTGATCTAGATATGATGCAAGAGACGCCAAAAATAAAACTGCTGTTAGAAGATGATAGAGAGATAAAATGATAGAGAAATATATCTAAAAAAAGATTGAGAAAAGCGATATAAAGAGATGTGAGGTATATAAGGAAATAAAGATTAATCGATATGGGATATGTGAAGACAAAATAAATATAGAAATGTAGTAACATAGGGCCTCCACAGAAGTTTCCCACGTTCAGTAGCGAATGGCTTCAATTCTCTCCAACTGATTCAAATTTTTATTGCTATAGCAATCGTTTCTACGATTCAATAGCTAGCTTCAAAATATTTGGAAAAAGTCGATATCTCGACTGTAGTCGAAAAGTATCGAACGGGGTCGAACTACATCGATATAAGCCAAACTCTATGACATCGATAAACATTCAGAAAGTCGATGTACAAAAATGAAACGCATCGAATTATTTTGAAAGAAATGTTAATAAAGGTAGAAAAATATTGAAAAGCTCTATAAAGTTGATGAGTATCGAACAGAAAGGAAAAATTAAAATATATATTGTCGTTATTTTTCAAAGTTCTTTTGAAAGAGCTACTTAGTTTTGCCTATAGTACCATCTTTGAGCGCCTTAAATTCAATAGCGAGTTCCCTTAAAGGTAGGAGAACAGGTACGGGGTATTAACCGGCTTTTCATTCCCATTAGCATCGAATGCATTTAGAAAACAGAATAGATATTATAGATATATATGTAGATGCCTACGAGTGAGGTTTTCTTTAATAGCTCAAAAACTACAAAAGATATCGCACAATTATTAACATTAATGAAAGTTAAAATTGCCAGGTTAATGGAAATTGATACCCATTTTAAAGAAACTGCTTCAAGCACACACCACCATTTTTTGGGAGGTAGGCGTGTACGTTATTTTTATGTTCCCAAACTTTTTATGGCATTAACTTTAAAAACAATTGTACAAAATTTCAAGAGTCTAGTGCTTTATGGCAGAGCCTGGAGAGAACTTTTGAGGTCGGCCGTAACCCGGTAACGGGTTGTTATGGCCACCCAAGTAAGTGCTTTATGGCCACCGTTTTTGGTTTTTTAACTTGATTAAGGTAGCGCACAATTTTCATTATTTTGGAAATCAGCATTGCCAAATTAATGGAAATTGATAACTAGTATTTTAAAAAAATTTTGCCACAAAAATTATTTTACCTAAAAAACATCTACATATACCGAATTTCAAGAGTCTAGCGCTATTCTTACTATTAAGGGCCGTTCTTTCATTCAAACCCAGATATTGTGAGGGCGTGAGATGGAACATTTTTTTCGAAAAGATCATTTCTTAAAAACTGAAAGGCTTGAAGCTTAATTTTTTATGTAAATTTTAATATATTTGTTTTTTGGTGAACTTTTATTTTATGATCTGAATCTTTCAAGAAATGTTGCAATAATATTTCCGAGCAAAATTTTGAATTACAAATAAATAAATGGCTACATTTATGAAAATTTTAAAAATGATTTTAAATTTGGGTTTTTTTTTTTTGTTTCTCTAACTTTTGGTGTTTCCTGCTCATTTCCATTTCTATTCAATTTATTTCCTGTAATTTTAGTTGTTATTATTGTTGTCTTACTTGTTGTCCTTACATTTTTATTTAAACATTTTATTGCCATCATTGTTGTTGCCTGTTATTGAAATAAATAACATAAGGTTCATTTGTTTTTGGGCCAAAAGTAGCATCAGCAGCAGCTGTTGGTTCATTTTAGTTTTATTCTGATTATATTGTTGTTCTTGTTTTTTAGTTCACTTATTGTTGTTGTTGTTGCTGTTATTCTCACAAAGGACATGAAAATAAGATACGCTACAACTTCAGTTGTACGCTCGTATTTTTTGGCCAAAAATTTCAAGTTGTAGTTATGTCAGTTGTTGTTATTGCTGCCAGTTGGCACATGTTGCGGTTAAATGCTTTCTGTTTGCTTCTGTTTGTTTGGTGTTGTCGGTGTTGCTGCTACCATTGTTTGCTTGTTTTGACAGCAACTTCATTTAGTTTACTTGTTTGTTTGTTTGTTGGTTTATGTGCCAGCTAAATATTTGGTAGTTCAAAAGTTTTATTTCCTCATGACGATTTAATTTTTGTATCTTTCAGCTTGAAGATAAATTTATTGCAATTGGGTTACATGTTAAACATGCTGTAGAATTTCATATATTTTATTATTATAATTTTTAAATTTTATGTATTTATTTTGTGAGAATATTTGCTATCGTAAAAAAAAATTTTAAATTTACCAAAAGTATTGTTGGTAAAAACATTTCAAAAAAATTTGGAGGGAAAAAATAAATTTCGTATGGATTCTCCTAAAGAGTTATTGCTCGAAGTTTTAAAACTGATTTTTCTACAGTAAGAACTCTTTTTACTTTATTTATAATTTTTATAAATAAGTCATGCGTATATTTGGGCAAAAAATTTCCTTTCCGATTTTGGGACATTTTAATATTTGGGAGCAAAACATAATAAAAACATATCGTTTTTTTTTTTAGATTTCAGAAACCAAAAGCTTAAACAATAATATAAATTAAATAAAAAGTTTTCCAAAAAACGCGTTTTTGAGATATGGGACAAAAGTTTAAAAAATGGCCGACACTGATGTCTTATACGTAAAAGCGCATTGGGGACCTCATTATGATTTTGTCAGTTGCCGTGGAGAACAAAATTACTATTTTACGACAATGACCATAATTTTTTTTATCATGCAATTTTATATTAAAAATTTTTTGAGGAAAAAAAGTTTATTCTAACACCGAATTTTTTTATGTTAAGTCTTAAGAGGCCCCTTTCCAGATTTCATCCACAGTATTAATCCTGCGGCGTAAAAATTCTGGATATGAATATTCTGGAAAGAATTGTCAATGGAAAAGTTGTCATTTATCAGCCTGCTATCGCAAATTAGCTAAATTTTCAACTTTTATTCCTGCATATACTATCAGTTTTTAACATCACTGGTATGTGACCACTTAAGCATTTGGACAGAATTAGAATTTATTCTGAATCTCATATATGTTAGCAAAGGTACAAATTTATTGGTAAATACCAGAAATACTGATCACTTTTAACATGGAATTTTATTTGCAATTTAAAGCAACATATTTTGACAGCAAAAGTACTTTCACACAAATATGTAATGTATAATTTTGAAATTCAAATACAACTTACAAAACAAATAACATTACCAAACTAATGAACGTAGTGCTATCGGAAATGTTTCAAAAACCAAAAAAGTTATTTGATATGAAATTTGGCAACAAAAAAAAAAAAACTCTTCCAAAATGCTTTTTCAAGCTATGTAAACAGAGTTTGTAATATAGGCAGGTATATGCCTACACAGAGCACGAAATCAATTCACATGCAAAATAACGCCAGTTACCTAACTAAAGGATTTAAGAAGGATATCAAATGAGCCCGAGTGTTTGTTACTCCCTTCCTTTGTTATTATTATTATGATTGCTTCAAATTTACACATGAATAATTAATTAGTATCAAAAATTTAATACTCACACTTTGGAGCTCGTTAAATATTTACAATTCGTGCCAAAATTGAATGCAAATCGCTTGCGCTGTTCGTTCACTCGTACCATAAATTCTCCAAAATGAAAATGGGCGAAAATTGAAAACCGCTTGCTGCTATTGTTTTTCCTATATTTTGTTGTTGTTGTTCTAAGCTTTGTTTACATTTTCAAAAATAATGGAAGAATCCATATAGCACCCGTTATCACCATTAATACAAGAGAAAAATCAAAATGCTAGAGTTGCCATTCTTTAGTGAAAATAACACCATGACGCGCCACTTTTACAAAATTGCCACCACCATTTCACCAAGCGATGGTGTCAACCTGGCTGATCAGTTTTCAAACAATTTTCGCAAGCACACACATTGAGCTTAAATCGTGATTTTAAAGCATATTACGGTGAAGTTGGGTTATGTGCCCGTAAATTAGAAATATTTTTTTTTTCTTTGGACAGACAATCCAATATACTATATAAACATTTTAAAATCGAACGCTTTCCATATACCATTTACAAAACAGTCAACAAAAAAACATTTGTTTGTTGTGAATATGTGACATGTCTTTTCCTACGTTCTTTTGTCTGCTAAATCCAAATACTTGGGTAAACGATTGGGTTTCTCTCGATTTTGAAATATTTCAGTATAAAAATGTTATTTTTGCCGTATTGGCAAATCTGGAGTTTAATATAAAACTATAAAAAATGATAACTTTGATTAGGATTATGAAAACGAAATTAAATTTTTGACAATTTTAAATTAAGTATCATACAATCAAGCGCCATTCCATAGAAGAAAAAGAAACTGTCCAGAATAAAAACAAATACGTTTGTGGCAGTTAGATAATTTAGATGAAAATTGCAATTTTTATCTAATAAAAAATCTGATCGCTTCACATGCATACTTTTCCTACAGCTGATAATTTCCAACTAAACCCAAATCTCTCGTTGAACTAAGGAATAGAGTTTCGCATATATGTATGTATGTGTCATCTTGTTTGTTGGTGTTAGCAGTAGGGTATAGTTTCACTGTAAAGAGTTGCCATCATAATGTATTTACAAACGTAAATTGATAGCAATTTGTCGAAAAAGTAAGTGAGGTATATAAACAGAGGTAGAGCAATAAGAGTTAGTTGCCTTTGATGCGACCAATACTTCGGCCACCGCATCAGATGAGTCACTTTTACTCAGGTTTGCAATAACCCAACTGGAAAGTAAGAAATGGGAATATAAGGTGCGTTTCATTATCATAAGACACTACAATTTTTTGAAATATTTATTTAAGTAGATTAAGCAGGAAAGTATTATTTGGTGAAATAATTTGTGGTATCAAAATAAACAAGTTTTAATAATAATAGCAACGGTGTGTTTATTAATAAAAACAAAAAATAACAAAAACGTTTTTTCAGGTGTTTCAAAATCATAAGACACTTTTCATTGTCACTTAAAGTTATTGATTAAACACGAATTCTGTAATATTTTTGAATCTTTAGTAATTAATTGAACCACCACTGGCTCTTGCAACGCGAAATAATCGTTTTTTCATTGATTCACATATTTTTTTAGAAAACCGACGTCAAGATAGGCCCACTCAGCAATAATTGCAGTCTTAAGTTCCTCAGTGGTGTCAAACTGGCGATTATTTGCATAGACTCGTCTGGCTCCGTCCTCCCGATTGTCTCCCACACATTTTCTAATGGGTTTAAGTCAGGAGAATAGGCCGGCCAGTCCATAGATTGGGTAGATCAAGAACTCAAATAGCGTTTAGTTTCGTTGGCCAAGTGAATCCGTTCGTTATCCAGTTGAAAATAAACAGTAATTTCCTATTTTCCTTAACGAAAGGAATAAAGCTATTTCACCACTTGGATGCAATCCCTACTATTCATTTTTGTTGATCTGAACTTTGAGTCAAGGGTAGAATTAGATGTAAAAGCCCCCACACCATTACATATCCTCCACCAAAGTTGCGCTTCGAAATATAGAGAGGTTTGTTCCGCAAACCTCTCCAGTAGTACTGCAAACCATCGGGGCCATCAAAATTTAATTTTTCTCACCATTAAAAGTAGCATTTTCAGCAAAAATATCAAACAGATGAGATTTAATTCCAATTAATTAAAATTTACTGTGTTCCAATCAGTTGAAATGTTTCGTTCTACTAATTCTAACTATTTTAATTTTAATTTCAGTTGAAAAAAAAAACAAAGTTCACCACGTAAAAATCCTTAAGAAACTTATTTGCTACTAGTGTCTTATCATTATGAAATACCGAAAAGAGCAACAAAACAGGACTCACCAAACAAAAGATAACGGTACTATGGCATGATGAGGACTTTGGCGTACCCTTTTTTTTCACAAGTGCACAGGAGTGCAATAGATCATATATTATAAAAAAAGCTTCTTCAAACAGCTTCCACTGACTTTTTTTTAAGCTTAAAGTTTTATTTCAAAAGTGTCTTATGATTTAGAAACGCACCTTATAAATGACTCTTCCCCTATCCATAAATGATGTTTATATCGGTCGCATTTAAAAAAATGTACCATTTCTAATCTTAAAAAGTCTGTTCTATGCGGCTGTTAATAAGTGGTTGAAAATCTAACTAATATAATATGACTTTTTATTAAGTACTATTTGCTCATAAGTTATTTTCCAAATGCAAATATATATAAAATTAAAATCAATCGATGATAAAATATCCTTAGTAATAGCTTTGCGTAAATATTTTACTAACCGGTATCATTCATCAAATTCGGCATTTTACAGATAGCAGAGATTAGTCATGATAAAAAAAAAAATGAATATTCCTATTGGGCACGTATATTAAGTTCTTTTTCTATGTGTCCGTGTTTGTTTGTCTATTGCTGATAAATGTATTCGAACACATCGTTACTAAACTATGAAAACCAAGGCAAGCTGTCTGTCCAGCAGCCTGTCCATTCAGCAGTGTGTGTTGTCGCTGAAGGTAATTCGCTTTCGATAAAATGTAACTCGAGCTCTTAACGGTAGCGCTCCCACGTGTTTTTTGAGTGTGTGTAGGTGCTTGTGAGTTTGTGTGGCAGCGAATTACAGGTAACGCAACGTTGGCTGTTAATTGGATATACTCTTTTTTGTTTGTTCCTGTCACTCTACACACTCTAGAAGAGAATAAATACTTTTTCTGCCGGGATAACGTCTTATTAGAGATACCTTTCCCAAAAAGGTATAACTCAGGTATTTAGGATTCTTGGTATTATTTATCATTGCCGTGACTATAATGTGCTTTCTGCTTCTGAATCTCAATGAAGATCACCAACATCGTTGTTTGCATAGAAAGTAATCGTAGATTGCTTGCAAAAACTGCTCCGTTGCTTGCTTCTATTGAACGCTCTTATGTGTTTCTCTGCAATGCATATAACGGTGCTTCCATTATTTATCGGCCATTGTATCTTGAAAATGAGCACAGTGTAGCTGATATGTGGTTTTCGTATTTTGTTGGTATGCTGTTGCTAAAAAATTAGTTAGACCATCGTTATTTTGGTTGTTGGCTATGAGATGCTTTCACGTTACTAATCTTTTAAAGGCTTTTTTTAGTGTAGTTATTCACACCTTATTTAATATATATATTTTTATTTAAATGTTTGTATTAAAATAATAAAGGCATCATTTTATGAAACAAAGTTCGAGCTTAACCAAATGTAGCGGCCTTACTATTTACTTTGTTACCGTTCATATTGTTGTTTCAAAAGTACAAATATAATAGAACTGATTGTTGTCTTTTTGTTTGTTGACTTTTTTTTACTTTGTGTTGGTTTTGAATAAAACAAAAACAATTTGACTTGGCATTTGGAACAAGTAAGCGCTTTGTTTACGTTTGCTGAAGTAACATTAGCTTTTCCAACAATTATACTTTCCAAAAGAATTAGATTAAAATCAACTTATAGGAATATAAGGCGTATTTTCGCAATATGCAATACAAATAGAAGCACTTTATGTAGAATTATCTGAAACAAGTTTCGAAAAATTACCTACACTTGCGAAAAGATTTCATCGAAGTTTTTTTTCGCTGAATTTCGTTTCAATTAAAATTTAGCCTTTTACAAAAGTTATAACATTTTTCCACTCACAGCTGTTGGAAAAATTCTTCAAAATGCACATCCTCTTCCAACAAAAATTCAATAAAACAAAAAAGAATTCAACAACAGCTCTAAATGACCAAATGAAATTAGAGTCTGCAAAGCTCAGATGTGATGTAGACTCACAGATAAATGCATGAAATAAAAAATAGCGCTGAGTTCATGTTGAAGACACAACACAACTTTATCTGACTTTGTCTGACTCTTGGAGCCAATTTGGAAATATAAAGAAAACATTGCAACAATTTGCTGTTACATTCATTTTCGAGTATTCGCATGTTGCTGCAACAAAGGAACTGTGTGGAAAAAAGCAAAATGAAGTGGAAAAGAAATGCGATGAAAATTAAATTCCGCTTATTTTTTGCAGAGAGTGAAAAAGACAAAGAGCATTTAAAAACAAACCAAAAAATATAACACTCAAAAAAAAGCAAAAAAAAAAAAAACCGTGACAGTGGAACAATTAAAAACGAGATCTTATTAGACTTTGCAATCTTGAAAATTATTTTTCCAGAGAGATCTTACCTCTTTGATAAGAAGTAATAAAAAGTTGGATTCCAGGAAATTTGAATAAACCTTCCAATTTAATAAGAAAATTAATTGATTATTTTGTCTATCTATTACAGGAATCAAAGTCTGAAGTTGGAAAATTCCATGGGAAAAGGAATTCATTGAAATTAAATTCGAAGGAACTGAGAGATCTGATATATATTTTGATTCTTGGAATGAAGCTAACAAATGACTTGACTTCATTCATTATGCAAGTGAAAAAGTCGAATTTAAATTTTAATTAACTGTGGATATCAATTTAAGAGGTATTTCTACCCTGCTTTGGATGTGAATTTATAAAGAAGTCTCAATAAAGTGAGTTTAGGGAAATAAAGATTTATTTAAACAATATATAAGGCTTACATCTCAACATCTGAGCATTACCCAAATACAATAAATGTTGGTTTTTAGCAAAATTTTGTACTGTGCTTGTGAAAACGTAGCAGTACTAGTGTTTGTTTTCACTATAAGACTCTGCAGCAAATACTTGCATAAATGTTTGAAGTTCTCAAAAAATGTTAAGCGCTTAAAGCATTTTTACTTTAATTGATTCTTTACACTCTGACACACATGTTCTTATACTCGTATGTAAATTTCCTTGCAATGGAAAACATTTTTAAATCAACTTTTGCAATTTAGCGCTATAAAGAAACATTTAAATAAAAGTTTCAGTTTTAGATGGGGAGCCAGCTGTAGAATAGTTAAGTGTATCGAGTTTAAGGTTGATGTATTTGGAGGATGAAAGTATTATATATTCATTATAACAAAATTGCGCAGTTTGCGCAATTCAAGGCTTAAAGTAGTTTTTACTCATATTTTGCATTATATTGGCCGAGCTCAGACTATATCAAATTTTATTTTCCTACCACAGAAAGTTTTCGCATTGCCTCAACATTATCTTGTCATCTTGAAAAATGTTCAAATTTAAGCGATAGTTCACAATTTTCAGTCAAACCAATTTGTTTGTTCTACTTCTGAAATCAATTATAAAGTTTTGCCAAATTAATTCATTTAATTTAATATTTGTGAGTTAATCATCTCACCAAACAGTTCATTGACACCCCATCTAACGCACGCTATGCTCCCCACAACAACATTGCGAGTGTCCATGTCAGTTGGTCGCGCCAAAACAGACACCCATTGTTCTACTTTACGAGTATACGGCCTACTGATTGCGTAGGTTATAAATTTTCGCTTTCCCGTTAGTGTTGTAACTTTTTCTATTGTTATTGTTGCTTTTTCTAATGTTTTTTGCTTTATAACATAAGGGATGTGTATGTGACATTGATGGGCGACCCATACAACCACTCCGACGGAAATGTCACTTGTATTGTTTCTGAAGTGTTGCTATTCGTTTTTATTTTGTGTTGTGTGGGGTAAGAAAACGCCTCTGCAATTTCTTTGTTAACTTAGGAAGTCAATAAACCAAAAGACAAAAGTTCCAAAGGATAATGAAACAATTTAAATTTCTTAATATAACAAATTTTGAGAGGGGAAAATTATGCAAGGATTCTTCTACATGAGCTTGCGACTTCATTAAAACACAATAAGCGACAAAATTAATTTTATGCAAACTCTGTTTTCAAATGAATTGTATGGAATTCGACACATATCGTGTGAGGCACACAAACGAATGCACTGAGAAAAAAGAATTTGACTTAAAGAATAAACATAATTGAGCTCTTCTTTCGAAAAAAAAAAATATTTCGAGTAAAACTAAAATCGTCCAAATAGTCTTAGAATAAATTTCACATGTGAAAAATCGAACTTTATTTTTCCTCTATAAAAATTGCAAAATGTTTTGTATTTTATACAAGATTTTTTAGGTTTTGACACAAAATATGAAAATAAAAGTGTGTTTGAGGCCACACATCATAATTAATATTTGATTTAAAGCTTAAAAGGTCGAAATGAGAAAGTTCACAAAACGACGAAGTTCTTGAAAGTATACTAACATACATATACATATATACCAAATGGTATAAGAAAATATCGAAAAAATTGTATGTATCGGAGAACATATGTAGAAGAAGCCGATAGGAATCTGCTGAAAACTTTTGAATTATATCGAAAAATCCGGTTGAAGTCTACAATCATACAATACAGTGTCGAAAAATATAAAAAAAAACTCAAAAATGAGCAGATGAATCGAAATTGTCTCAAAGCGAGAAAAATAAATAGAACGGGGAAAGTATCGAGAATCATGAAGAAACTCGATATAATTATTAAAATCTGAAACGAGAGTCTGCAAGTCGGAAGGACGTAGAAAACGATTGTCACCGAATAATATCGAAAAAAATTTATAAGCATTGAAAAAATTCAATGAAAGTCATTGAGTAACATCGAAAAATGTAATCAAATAGAAAATGAAAATGTTGAAAAACTTTATAGTTGTAAAGAAAAACTGAAAAATATTAAAAGAAGAAAAGTGTCTCTCAAAATAAAAAAGTCGATGAAATGAAAAGTCAATGAAACGAAAAATTTGATTAAATGCGAAAAGTATCAAAATAAATGGATTTATGGTGAATCTAAAAACATCAGAATACACGATGGAAGTTGTCAGTATCAAAACACATAAGGGACATTTTAGACGAAGCGGACAATGCAAAAAAATGAGATTTAGAAATTTGTTCATATTCAGCTTAATTGCACTTCTAGAAGGTGTAAGCACTTAATTTTTTTTTTATAGAAGACTTAGTTTTCAAGTTGTGGACTTCCAAAAATTCACGTAATATGAATAATGGATTTTTCGAAAGCAGTTTTTCGAACTTAACAAAGTTTCAATAAAATATGAAACATTGTGGTTGCAATAGGAAATTTACTGGTCTTTTCAATTATGAAATCGGATTGGAAATTTGATTTTTTTTTCTTGTGGAAAACCGGAAGTGAACATTTCATCTCAGAATTGAAATAATTTCGACATATTTTATTTGTTTATTTTAACTTTAAAATAAAGCATAAAATATATCGGTAATATGCTAAAAGTTTTTAACATGACCTACATTAGTTTACGAGATATATGAATTGAAGTGCATACGGGCCGCACTTTGTATGGGACTTGGCACTTTCTTAAGTACTCTAATTTATATATCTTTTTAACTAATAACGATCACGTTAAAATTCTTTTATGTGAAACATTTTAATACTTAAGGCTTTTTTTTAAAAAACAAAATTTTTAAAAAATATTATGTCGAAGTTACTGAAAATTTGATTTAAAATTTTTACTTCCGGTTTTCGAAAAAATTCGAATTTAACCAAAAAATTAAAAAGAGCAGCCTTTTTACTAGTTAAATAAATATTATTTATATTTTATTATAAATTCCTTGATTTCAATAACAGCGTTCAAAAATGACGGTCCTTAAACTTCGCCAATTCTTCAGAAGCCCATAACTCGGCAATTAAGCCTCATACGGAAAAAAAGTTATGTGTTCACAGTTATGTCTACTAGATGCATAACTAACCGGAATATAAACAAATTTCACGACCTCACTTTGTTTTAATTGCCCGCTTCGCCTGAAATGTCCCATATGTTAATGTCAATAAGTATCAAAAAACTTTGCAGTATAGTATGTTATCGAAAAGATCCGAGAAAATTGAGAATTTTCGAATAGTATCGATTATGTCAAATAAAATCAATTAGCATCTGAAATCTCATAAATTATCAAGAAACATAGAAAATGTTGAAAGAAGTCAGCGAGTATCAAAAAGTCAAAGTGCAGATTTTTATCAAAATAAAAGATTTAATTCTAGATATATTGGTGCAATATCGGGATTGCCTGCAGCGTGAATAATGATAAAATTTTGCAGCTCAAGCAGCCCCGCAGGAATTGTGATACAAAGAGATTTCCACATCTTTTGTTAAAGTCTGTTCAGTAGTTTAGGGCTTCATACCTATTTTCTACGATAGTGCTATGACCTTCGAAGTATTCACCGAAATTCAAATGTACCAAATAAAACCTTAGTCGTCTAAAGTTGTTTCACTCAACAAAAGAAAATAAGAAAAAAAAAAACTCCTTTACAGACTTAAAGTGTTTTCTTATAAGGAAAATTATTAAATTTCCTATTCGTTTTCAGAGAATATTGCACTTATGTTAAGGCGCTCAATTTTTTCTGCACCACTATCCTTACACCTGCTGATCAAGATTTAGAACAGTGTACTTTCGTATCCTTGTTAGTGTTTTTATCGTTGGTTTTTTGACTTTTGTCACTCACACACTCGCTACGGAAGTGGTTTCTTGATTTACTGTTCTCATCGGAAGTTGTTATTTGCATGCCCCCTTTTTCCCATACTATTTACAATGCTTTACTTGCTCTTTTTAGCTTAGTTCTGATGATGCTTATCGTTGTTGTCTGTTTTCAGGCGTTTCAACTGTCAAACGCCCTCGTCTAGTTTAGCGTTGCCTTAATGAATCTAATCGCATATGTTTTTATTTCTCATCGTTGCTGGTCTTGTTGATTTGACTTTGTTTTGCTTTCTTCATTTATTGTCATTTGTATGTTAGTGTGAGTCTATGTGAATGAGTCAGTGTGACAATAATTTAAAATTCACTTCACGCTTTATGCAAAATAACATTGCATACATTTAAGCGATTTCAAAATACATATGAACATTTCTTATTTAGTTGTCTCTATAGCAAATTTTATTAATTTAATTTCATTCTATTTGAATTTAAATTCGATCATCATACTGTAACCCAGAGATGCACACAAAATCTGGTTTGGGTAAAAATCCCCAAAATATTTGCGAAGAAAAAATTTGTATTAACGAACATTTTTTAAATAGCTGCGTCAAGGTTTTTGCACAATAAGAAAAACATTAGCGAAGGAGCAAAGGATTTGATAACGATTACGATTACGAACTGAAAGTTTTTATGTTTAATGTATTCAATTCGTTGTCATTTTATTAATTTTGAAATAAACTGTGCCTTGAACTAAGTCTTATCCGAAATTCTCTTTAGACTTAAAGGAAACTAAGAATTTTATGCCAACAGTTCGAATATCTAAAATTGTAGACCTCAACCCATACATTACTGGCAGCGATCCAATGAATACTTCACAGTTATGGCATTTGGGTTTGGTGAAAATGTACTGGATGGAGACTTTAAATGTACTATTTAGATCCCGAATGCACTTTTTCGTCATAAACTTAAAAAAATCAAATAAATCATTGAAACTACTAACTCTGAGATATATTTTTAAATCGTCAGCATATAACAGAAAATTAGTTTTTGAATAGCACCCTTGAAGATGACGAAAGATCTTCCTCGAAATAATGGGAAAAATTTAAATAAATTTTAGTGACCTAATGCTAGAAAAGTGATTTCACTTTTGTTGTCAAAGTGGTCGAGCAAATTCTTAAAACGCATATTTCTGATAAATGTAAGTCATTGTCTACATGAGCAAAATACAGTGAATCTGTGCTATTGGGAGGAATATAGGAAATAGAGCCACGTTTCTATAAGTACTATAACATCATAATCCATTTGCGATATAGCTAGTTAGACAGCAGTGGTCTTTGTCCTAAAACCAGACATGTTTTGGTAATAGATCTTAAGAGGCTTATCACTCGCTCTGCTGATCGTTCCAAAAGAACTTTTATCGCAATTACCTTTTTCTCTTGTCATATTTTTTCTTAGTTTTTTTTTGTCATTTGTTGGATAGTGATGCATACAGGTAAGCAACGCTGTCCTTTACGCGAGCCTGCTACAAAAATATATTCAACTTTGAAATCGTACTCACCTTTCGAATTTAATTATGGAACAGGACCCCTGGTGTATAACAATTTAGTATCATTTTCGAAAATATGGGGTGACTGCGTGATTCAGTAATCGTGGATTGAGTGTGTTTATTGGATTTTGTGCCACTCCACTCCTCATTTTTTTAAAAAAATTCTCCACATGTTCAGAAAAATTTATTTAAGCGCCGAACTATTTCACCAAAGCAATATTAATATTATCGCAAAAAATAAAGTGAAGAAACTACTACCAGCATGACGGCAACAACTATTCTCTTCTATCCATTTGCGGTAATGCCAAACATCACTGTAAATACCTGGAATACCGGCTGCACATCCCATTCCGTATGAAACCAATCCAACAAGTTTTAAATTGCATATTAGTGGACCACCTGAATCTCCGTTACAGGCGTCCAACTCTTTATCTTTTAAATTAGAAACACACAGCTTGCCGTCTCTGAATGTTCTGTAAATCCGACATTTCTCGTCCTCATTAACATCCATATTCACGTATATGGCATCAGCTGCCAATGGACCATTCTACTAATATATATAAGGGTTAAAGAAAACAGACCGTTTATATTTCGCACATACCTGCATTATACGACCCCAACCGACAACAGTACAATGCATACCAGGTGTTGCTGGACCCTTTGTTAATGGTAATATTGCCGCTAATCGGCCATCTAAGTCAATGTCTTCGTCTAACTTTGCAATTGCAATATCATTAATAATAGCTCCCCGATCATATCCAGGGTGGATACGAATTCTTTCTAAATCATACACCAGCGTATCATCAGATTCCACCAAGCGATTTGTTGTCTTAACAACAATACGTAAATTTGCAGCATTTCGTGGCTTAAGACTCTCTCTGCAATTAAAATTCAATTTAAAACAACTCTGATGCAAACGAATCAAATATACCCTTCTGTCAAACAATGTGCTGCTGTCAGTATAATGCGTGGACCAATAATGCTACCGCCACAGAGATGATTGTCACCAAAATATTTTATATGGAAACGTGTACGAATTGATACAAGATACTTGGTGAGCGTATGTTTCCCAGGTCGATAACCACCAGTTATTAGGAACGTAAAATCGGTGTCTTCTGTAGCATTATCTTTAGCGGCGGCACTATCATTGAAAACATTAAAAATTTGCGCCAATGTCAAAAATATAACGATTTGAACTGGAAAATTTGAAATTATTGACATTATAAGCCAATGCATGAAATTATTGAAAATTATCTCAACAAGCACGAGAAAGTGTTTGCTCCAATGTGTGATAAATATGGTTCAACTTCCACTTGATCTCCAACCTGTTTATCCAACTCAACTCCAACACCTTGGAGTTGAACTGTAAATCAGTTTGATAAATGATTTCTGGCATGAAAATCAGAGCCGAAACGAGACGAATCGAGATACATAAAGAGGCCCTTATAGCTTTTCAAAATAAATTGTTGTATTGGAGTTTGCTTTATCTCAAATGGAGCATCTACGTCCATTGCCTTAGAGAATGGCAAAGATATCAAGTGGATGTGAAGAGGAGCTTCAGCGTTGGAGATTGGAGAAAAGGACTGGAGCACTACTTGAGCTCCAGACCTTCACCATAATTAATGTTTGTCAGGATGATACAATTGTGGGGAAGTGTCGAAAAAACGGAATACTAACTCGTTTATAAGAGAGATGCTTGATAGGACGTAATCGTAAAGAGATATTTAAAGAAAACCTGACATGGCTAGCTTATGTTCATATGTACATTCGGTTTCGATGGGAGAGATTTTAAGTTAACGAAAGAGGATAAGCAACATCGGAACTAAGTGATTTGAAAATGACAAGACCGAAGAAAACTCCTGTGCCGAAGGTTTCTTTATACACGCGTCATCATCAATGAAACTGTTAGATCTTTTAAATGAGCAATTCATCGTATCTAGGGTAAGGAATCAGAGAATATGAGAAGCTTGAGATCATGTCTGGAAAAATAGCCGGATATAGTAGGGGAGGTGGCCCGGTTGTGAGACGGGTTTTGCTTTCGACCCATAAATCTTTACGAGCTCAACCAAATCGAGAGTTCTATATATCGTAATAAAGCTTAGGTTATTACGCAACTTTTGTCCATAGAATATATTATGATTTGATCAAAAGAAAAAAAAATATGACGACTTTTGTCAAGACGACATTTTTTGCCCCAAAAAAAAAGTGGCCCAGTTGTGAGACACCTAGAAAAAGTGGTGAAATAACACTGAATATGAGGGGATATCAAGAGAAAAATGCCATAAATGTGTAGAAAATTATTCATTTATTAATTTGGAGGCCTTCGGTGGCATAAATGAGTTTTTAAAAAAAGTTTCATTCATTCGATGACTCATCTTCATCGCTGTTGCAATGATTCAAGTGAAGAAGCTCGAATGCATGTCTGCATACCTCAAATGGACAGGCCGCTTGCATACGTTGCATTTAATAGAGTTGGCAGAAGTCAGTCGGTTCGGCAACAGCTTCAAACAAATGATGCGAAAGTCTGCATCATCATCCGAAGGTGGATACGTTTTCGCATTTGGTTTGGAGCGTTTGGCTGGTGGTGTCGCCTTTTTCGGTGTCGTCTTCTTCAGGGTCGCCTTCTTCGGTGTCACCTTCTTCGGCGCCTTTTTCTTAGCTGCTGCTTTCTCTTTAAAAAGAGCAAGGTTCTCTGGAGAAGTCAGCTCAGCGCTCTCCATTGCCTTTCGGCCACGCTTCGACGGTTTTTTTGCTGTGGCGGCTTGCAATGGGCCGATAAATGCATTATGCCATCAAAAATCACGATATTTTACAATTGCACATGTTTTTATGCCGAAAAAAAAGTGTCTCACAACTGGGCCACTACACTGTCTCATAACCGGACCTTGACGCTATTTTGAAAATGACAACAAAAATTTTTTTTCCACTCGCCACGAGCACAAATCATTATAGATTCACAAAATATAAGTCAAACACTGAATTTTAATGCAAAATACTCACTTTGCAGATGATTTTCACAAAGAAATTGAACTTTAAAAAAAAATATAAATTTGATTATTCAGTCTATTTTTAACACGATGTTTACTGAATATATACGCAATGCGTCTTTTCAGTTCGGTATCACGGCAAAAACTAGCTCCTGTCAAATGAAGCATTTGACAGTAGTTAGATTGCCAATACCATATCACATGACAGAAAAAATTGACTGTCTCACAACTGGGCCTGTCTCACAACCGGGCCACCTCCCCTACAATGACCCCAACAACTGTTAACTATCTACCAATTCGGTAGAGATTTTTGCTTCGCAAAAGTCATTGAAATCAAAGCCATTTGTATTTTTTAAGCAATTTTTCCATTTATTCTACTGAGATTTGTTATACACTTAAAAAAAAAATCAAAACCATCGCTTAATGGAACAAATATAGTATTGGAAACTTTTGATTGATATATTGGCGAACCCACCATATGCAAAAAACTTAACTCGTTTGTCATATTACGAGAGCCCACATACTAAAAGATGTGAAAAACTGAATCTGCTACAAGTTCACTAACAGGACTGAAACCGTGTAGATGAAAAACGATTTATCACTTGTTGAACTAAAAAGTACATGAAGAGAAAGATTGGCTCTCTCGCATAACTTATGTTGCTGGTGAGAGCGCCTAAAGTTAGGAAAGTTTATTATTTAAGTAATACAAGTTATACATAAAAAAAATGCAAAAAATATAAAATATTTTGATAAACATTAAAAAATATAAAAATTAGTTTTAATTTTATTTCGATATAACTGGGATTTGAACAACATCGGTATTTTTTGTCTTTTGTTCAAATTGACTGAAATTTTGTCAGTCGTGTGAGGAATAAAAAAAATAATTCATGAACTGGGACTTGAAAATCCGTCTGGATCTCAGTACATGACTTATACAATAAGTCGAAAGCTAAAAATTATGTTTCAGTATTATCGAAAATCAAACATGGAAATATTCAGTTATGAAAACCAAAAAGCACGCCAAGCCTTAGATAATGTAGCTGAAAATGTTTTGAATCAATTCTGCGGTCACAAGCAATAACAGCTTGAGTCGATATACACATATAGTATAATCACAAGGCAGAACAATATAAGTCTTGTGTGTAAGTATGTGGCTTATACTGTTTCGGATTGTCATCGTAGATCGACTTAAGCTGTTATTGTTTGTTGCCACAGAATTGTAATATTTGATGTAATGCTTATGATTCATAGTAAAAACTTCAATGTAATATATAATGTTCTATGATAGAGTTCTTTAAAATTCTCCAGCAAAATTCCTTACACCGTCTTGCTTGTTCCATTACTTGATTATTATTTTCTCCAACTTAACTGCAAAATGACACTTCCATTGGAAACCTAACCTCATGTAAGTCTATGTTAAAAGATTTCTTACAAGATAACTGATTTCGGGGAATAGGGTTATCTTAACTAATGTGCTTGCAAAAATTTGACGAGCTCATGAGATTACTCCAAACATACTCACGATATATGTATGTATATAATTTCAGTATTTGGTTGGCGATACCGTAAGTGGATAACGCCATTTCATAAACTGAAATTGATGAGTAAAATTCAAATTTCATCACTTTAACCCTTTTAATTTTTTCGTTATAGTGATTTTCCTTGAGATAGATCACGAAAACAAACGGATATGGCTAGATCAACTCAGGAAATGACATTGATCAAGACTATCAACCATGCTCCCATTTTCGGAAATGCAAAAATATTGCGATTTCCTTTTCAAATCGCAAATGTACGTGCTCCGATATTCGTAAATCACAAAATGTTCCCGGTTTCAAATCGGTTACTGTTGAGTCGGTGAAATGAAAAGTAAATTGCCATTTTCGTATAAATAAAGAACTGACTAAAATCAAAATTTTTTTTATGTTCTTCTGTAATGTCTTAAAATAATTTTGGCGTACTCAAAAATCAAATTCAGATTTATTTGATTCTTTAAATAAGTATTTACTGGCTACACCTCAATTTTTAATGTTGAAAAATTTTTCAAAACAACAAGTTGCGATTTGCTTTTGAGTGATAAGTGAAATGAAATGAAATGAAATGAAATGAAATGAAATGAATGAATGAAACTATGGATATGTCTGACAGAGTTGCCTTTGTGTCCTTGTCCACTCGGAATGATTTTATGAATCTACAAACTACGTTGTTAATAAACAGCCCACTTTAGGCCTATGATTGCAACTCACATTTCGTCTGACATGTTAAATGCATTTGCCTTCGACCGTAGATGCTTCATTCTTCTTAATTCAAGAAGTTTCTGTCTTCTTTTTGCTTCAAAACAAGCAATTGAAAAAATAAATGGCATTTTTTTGATTCTTTTAAATTTATTTAAACTACCAGAACAGCTGTTTTATCTTGTCAAAAACAAAGTGAAAATGAAACATATCGATAACTAAAATTTACGAATTTCGGAGCACCTAAAAATTAAATCGTACGATTTGTATAAAAACGCAAATCGCAAAATCAAGTGTAAATGGGAGCACGGCTGTATATATTTATTTTGCATGCTGTACTTATACTAATTTTACAACTTTAAAAAACGAGTCATATTAAAATATTGAAAAAAATATATATAACTTTGAAATCGTACTCACCTCTCGAGTCTCATTACGGAGCAAGACTCTTTGATTACAACTCATTTTCATTTCCGAAAATATGGGTTGAGAATATGATTCAGTAGTCGTGGGTTGAGTGAGTTTATCGGATTTCATTCCACCGCTCTTCATTTTTTTTTAAGAAAAGTAATATTTCTACATGTTGAGAAAAATTTATTCAAACGCCGAATTATTTTACCAAAGGATTATTAATATTATGGCAAAAACTAAAGTGAAAAAACTACTACCAGCATGATGACTACAACGATTTTCTTCTATCCATTTGCGGTAATACCAAACATCACTGTAAACACCTGGATAACCGGCCGCACAGCCCATTCCATATGAAACCAATCCAACAAGTCTTAAATTGCATATAAGTGGACCACCTGAATCTCCGTTGCATGCGTCCAACTCGTAATCTTTTAAATTAGAAGCGCACAGCTTGCCGTCTCTGAATGATTTATAAAACCTACACTTCACGTCCTCATTGATATCGATATCTGCGTATATGGCATCAGCTGCCAATGGACCATTCTATTAACATATTTGTGAGTTAACGAAAACAGACCGTTTATATTTCGCACATACCTGCATTATACGACCCCAACCGACAACAGTACAATGCATACCAGGTGTTGCTGGACCCTTTGTTAATGGTACAATAGCCGCTAATCGGCCATCTAAATCAATGTCTTTGTTTAATTTTGCAATCGCAATATCATTAGATATAGTGCCCCGTTCATATTTAGGGTGGATACGAATTCTTTCTACATCATACATCAGCGTGTCATCAGTTTCCACTAAGCGATTTGCTGTCTTCACAACAACACGTAGATGTCGAGCATTGCGTGGCTTGGGAATCTCTCTGCAATTAAAATTCAATTTTAAACAAAAAACTCTGATGCAAACGAAACAAATGTACCCATGTGTCATGCAATGTGCTGCTGTCAGAATGATGCGTGGACCAATAATGCTACCGCCACAGAAATGATTGTCACCAAAAAATTTTGCCTGAAAACGTGTGCGCATTGACACAAGATACTTGGTGAGCGTATGTTTCGCAGGTCGATAACCACCAGTTATTAGAAACGTAAAATCGGTGTCTTCTGTAGCATTATCTTTCGCGGTGGCACTAGCGTTGAAAACATAAAAAATTTGAGCCAATGTCAAAAATATAACGATTTGTACTGGAAATTTTGAAATTATTGACATTATAAACAATGGAAATAGTCCGTTAAAATTTAATAGATAATGCGTTCCAGATAGTGCGTAAATTATGAAGTCTACTCGTATTTGTTTAGAATTGAAAGTCGAATAATATATATACTTTAGAAGCTTCGAGGAGCAATAAGTCCTAAGCTCAGAAAGCTGGCGAAGTATGTTCCTGAAATACCTTCTCAACTCACTGCAAAGCAAGGACCAATCTAATTTAGAATTTAGCCATAAGCCAAAATACTCATAGGAAACAACAGACTCAATTACAAAACAGTTAAATGAGCATTATGCATTATCAACATACATATGTCTTGTAGTTATAACTTTAGGAAATTTACTACAAAAAGGTCCATGATAGTGTAGTTGTCCCATTGGTACAAAATGTCCAGAGACATTGAAAAACATGAGTTTTGTCCTATCACTAATGACTAGCCTATGAGCTTTGAACCATCTGCTCAATAAATCTACATCATAATTCAAATTTGAATAAAGATCAATGCGAGATTTACTAGTTAATGAGCAGGCCATGCCATCAGCAAAAACAGTCCAGGTGCTTTTTAATTTTAAAGAAAATAGAGACTCAATATATCGGGCATTTCACGCGAAGCGGACAGGGGAAATGGGGTCATGGTTTCAATTTCAGATATATTTGAATATGTTGTGCCTGTACATGACCTCGACACAGAAACAAAATATTTTTAGAATGGCAACACTGGTTTACAAAATATGGTTCTTTGAAAATTTAAGAAATCGTAAGGTATGTACTATTTCAAATTCCATTATTCAGCTTAAACAATTCTGGTGAAATGAATTAACTACTGGATTTTATACTTCATTTATTGGCCTTTTTAACCTCATAATTTGATTTTAAAAATAAATAAAAAAATACACTGAAAAAAATAAAAAAAAGTTTTCTTTATCGTTTTTCTCAATAATCGCCTAACAAAAACGGCTGGGCGTTTCACTATCAAACGTAGCACGAAGTATAAGCATACTATAAACTTTTTTTTAATGCATTAAAAAAAGAAAATTTTGTTAGGCGAACATTGAGAAAAACGATAAAGAAAAATTTTTTTTATTTTTTTCAGTGTGTTTTTTATTTATTTTTAAAATACAATTATGTGGTTAAAAAGGCCAATAAATGAAGTTAAAAATCCAGTAGTTAATTCATTTCACCAGAATTGTTCAAGCTGAATAATGGCATTTGAAGTAGTACATACCTTACGATTTCTTAAATGTTCAAAGACCCATATTTTGTAAACCAGTGTTGCCATTCTAAAAATATTTTGTTTCTGTGTCGAGGTCATGTACAGGCACAACATATTCAAATATATCTGAAATTGGAAACATGACCCCATTTCCCCTGTCCGCTTCGCGTGAAATGTCCGATATATGAGAAACAAGACTGGTCCCAAAACAGAACCTTGTGAGACACCTAAGCACAATCTTATATTGGAGCTTACATTTTCACTAGCCTTTCGATGGCTATTTGGCAAATATGAAGAAAGCCAAGAAAACCTGAAACCTCGGAAACCACACTTGTAAAGTTTATCCAGCAATATTTCAGGATGCACTGTATCGAACGCTTTCGTTATATCTACGAACAATGACGCAGCTTTCATAACCAAAATTGGGCACAGCATGCCTGTGGGCGTGGTACATCTAACAAAAGCGAAAATATTTAATATTGTATGTAGTGTACTACCAGTAAATGCTAAATAAAATTTCGTGTATATAATTCGACTGGATTGCATCAGTAGACGTGATACCTCTCTTATTCGGAAAAGTTTGTAACAGTCGTTTTAAATGAACCATTGGTGACATAAAACGTATGTGGCCTACTTGCAATAAAGTTGATGATTCAGAAGCGGGCGAAATTGCAAAATAGGGCGTGGCACCTTCCATTTAAGTAAAATACCTTATGTGACATATATAGCGACTATGTCAGCAATTATACTTAAATTTGGTGTAAGAAAAAAGTTATTTCCGAATCAATTTCAGGCTGGATGGTACCTGGTGGGTGAGTCACCGCCCTAAATTTTAAGCCTTATGTCGTAAAGCATATCTCACAAACACAATTTGCAAATTTTCCGCATATTCTGAAATGCTTTTCACTCAGCAGAACGCAGAACCGAAATTTCAATTGCACACATGGTTACCTGCCGAGCCTCTTTCAATGCTTTACAATCGGAAAGCGAAGTGAGCCTACATACCTCAACGCACCTCCCTACTACACATGCCCAACAAATCCACCAAAACCAATAAATTCATATTTCTTGGGACAAAATCCGTTGCTTCCATATACGTTTTGGATTTTAGTAGATAACGTGAGCAAATTATTATACCACTTTCATAAAATGAATTTACTCCAAGTTATTCTCAATCAATTTTATAAATTTAAAAAGCTAAACCAGTAGCAGAGATACCTTTAATATTGAGATTTCAAATTACCACTTTATCCGAAATGGCACTTCCCGGAGATATTAGCTTCGTTGAGAAATTTCAGACAGCTAAGTACTTATATAACTCGCAGATTGTGCGAGCAATTTTTGAAACAAATAGCAAGTTGAATGATTTATTTAGGCGCACAAACATTTCACTGGAAGACTATTACTATAATGGCAAAAAATAAAACGAGAAAACTACTACCAGCATGACGGTAACTGTGATTTTCCTTTATCCATTTGAGATAAAACCAGACATCAGTATAAACACCTGGAATACCGCTGGCGCAGCCCATTCCATACGAAACCACGCCAACAAGCTTTAAATCGCATATTAGTGGACCACCTGAGTCTCCGCTGCAAGCGTCCAACTCGGGATCATTTAAATTGGAAGCGCACAGCATGCCCTCTTTAAACGTCGGATATAGTTTACAGTCCCAGTCGTCGCGAATATTAATATCTGCATAAATGGCATCGGCGGCCATTGGACCATTCTATTAATAAAGAAATTAAAAGAAAACCAACCGCTTACGTAACATATTTACCTGCAGTATACGACCCCATCCAACAACAGTACAGTGCATACTAGGCAATGGTGGCCCACTTGGTAGTGGTATTATTGCCGCTAATCGGCCATCCATATCAATATCTTTTTCTAATTTTGCGATTGCAATATCATTAGCTATAGTTTTTGGATCATATGAAGGATGGACGCGGATTTTTCGAACATCTAATAGCATCATATCTTCAGTCTTCACTAAACGATTTGTTGTCTTTACAACAATACGCAAAGAGCGGGCATTGCGTGGATATCCTCTTGCTCTGAAAATAGTTGATTGGACTTCAAAAAATAGCTCTGATGCATATTAAGAAATACAAAACATGTACCCTTCTGTCAAACAATGTGCTGCTGTCAGTATAATGCGTGGACCAATAATACTACCGCCACAGAAATGATTGTCACCATAATATTCTCGCGGGAAACGCGTGCGAATTGACACAAGATACTTGGTGAGCGTATGTTTCGCAGGTCGATAACCACCAGTTACCAAAAATGTAAAATCGGTGTCTTCTGTAGCATTATCTTTAGTGGCGGCAGCAGCATCAAAAGCTTTGAGAATTAGCGCAAATGTCAAAAATATGAAAATTAGTACTGAAAAATTTGAAATTATTGACATTATAAACAAATTTTGGAAAAATGTCTGATAAAATTTAGTGGATAATGTGTGCCAGACAAAGCGTGAAAGTGTAAAGAGACCCTAAACGGTATATTTGGAATGAATTGATTTGAGTCAGCGTGAATACTTGTAAGGTAAAGTGAAAATATGGAGACCTCGAAAGCATTAATTGACAAAACCTGAAATAACTCACGGTATCACTTATTCCAAGACGTAAGATCTATTTATCTCCACATTATTCAGTTAAGGCCGAGTTTCAACAGCATATTTTTGAAAACGAAATCAATGATGAAATCAAATGTGTACGCAAAAAGAATGAAAGATAGAAATCAAGTAAATTGGAGTGACTGGAAATCTTACAAAGGATTTAACAACAGGGAGCTAACTCATTTGAGATAGTAAAACAGTTGTCATTTCAGGTTATGAGCTCATAAAACTAATCGTTCAAATTTTGGAAGAGGAGGGGCTGTGATGTATATATTGCAATAAATTTAAATCATCTTGCTTTAAAGTTATCGCATTTAAAATTTTATAAGCAATAAATCAGGTCTAAACTGGAGAACTTTTTGCAAACACTAAATTAGGATAAAATTGACACAAATAGGGCTTGAAAAATATCATCAATTTAAAATGTATGATGATTTCAGTAGTAAACCTATGTGGAATCAACTACGTAACTTTGGAGATAATGTCTCAAACCAGGATCATCTAAATATCCACGCATTAAAATTGATGTTTTTTTTTTTGCAAAAGTCAAACCTTGCTTTATCGGAACTACCTAGAAACGTAAATTATTTTGATTTTCATATGTGGTCATTTCTACGAAAACGGAAGTTTTTGTCCCATGCGATACATTGGTTTTTTGCAATGATCTTGAAAACGAAAAATTGTTCAAATTCAACCTTAGCACCAATTTTAAAGCTAATTTGGAGTTAAATCTATTGCCAAAATAAAAATCTGTTTTATTTTGACTGTGTCCGACGGTCGAACGGAACCCATGGAAATGCCCATATCGGTTTATATATTTTCTCATTTTTATAATATTTTGGTTTCATACCGATTCGTAAATCAAAAAATTCACCAACAATTGATTGCATATGGCCAATTAAGCAGAATTTTCCCTGCTACGCTTTAGATATTTAAAAAATATGCATTTAAATATCTATTGCTTAGTCTAAATCATTTAACACCTACCAACTTAAGAATTAATCTCAATAACATCTATTCATATACACCCAGCATCGTTCCAAGTTTTACCACTTCCAAGCAACGTGCTATTCAAAAGTAGTACGTTTAGTCTTAATAGTTAGAGAATTGTTGAACATTGAAGGATACGATTTTTTTGAAATTTTAATTGACAAAAAAAAGACTATTAACTATTTTATAGCGTCTGCCTCAGATATATTGCGTTGTGGAATTATGCTAACGAGAATTTAAAAGGCAGAATTCGTCTGCTTTTCTATTTTAATGTTTTAATAAGTAATGTTTTTTTCAGAAAAGAGGCAGACGTGATGAAATCATTTAATGGTCAATTTTTTTACATGTTTGTGATAATACTATTTTAAATGTATTAAATGCGTCAACCACTTAGTTGTAGAGGTTGTTTCTCTCGTTTCTTATGTCATAATATTTATATTAACCGCAATCTGCTTGATTCCATAAGTGTGTATACTAGGGCGGATTATATTTTTAACTGGTTCGGAAACTCTATTTTTCTGAAAGTTCGTCAAATTTTAAGCAAACAAGTCCGTTACACCATGTGGGTACAATGAATTTCGAGCCCGCGAGTTTTTATTTGAAGCAGTTAAAACTATTCAAACTGCTTATGGCTTCTGTTTGAAGGCTTCTTCCTAATGATTTATGAAATTTTCAATATGAAAAACGGATCTCGCTCGTAACAGCAACAGGGATGAGTTGTTCAACAGTTTTGTTTAAATTTGAATAACTCCGAAACTAATAGACCAATTTGAATGAGAAAAACGTAATTTTATTGCTTACGAGATGAGGAAGAGAATGAAAAACTGAAAAGTTGTGAAAACTGCCACTTGATGGCGCTATAAGCAGTTTGAATAGTTTTAGCTACTTAAAATAAAAACTCGCGGGGTCGCAATTCATTGTAGCCATATGGTGTAGCGGGCTTTTTTGCTTAAAATTTGACGAACTTTCAGAAAAATAGAGTTTCCGGACTAAAAAATGTTTCTCCATACAATTTAATCAGAAAATTTTGGAAAAATTGTAAGTACTCTTAGGCGCAGCAAGAAATACGACTGCGCCTTTTTGATATCAAAGGCAGACGTGATAAATTCGAAAAAGCACACTAATACATTGTAAAATTTATCGGTTGTAAAGAGTAAAGGTCCAATGGTACACCAAACATAATATTCAACGTTTTTTTACATACTTAAATATTTATATATTTAATAATAGTAGACAACTATGTAACTCGAAGATAGCGAAAAAACTTTTTTAAAGAAATAAACCTTCTCCACTTGTTCAAACATTTATTTAAGAACAGAAATATTTCACTGGCAGACTATTGTTACTGTGGTAAAAAATATAATGCAAAAAATACTACCAGTTTGATGGCAACTGTGATTTTCCTCTATCCATTTGTGATGAAACCAAACATCAGTATAAACGCCTGAAAGACCTCTAGCGCAGCCCATTCCATACGAAACCACGCCAACAAGCTTTAAATCGCATATTAGTGGACCACCAGAGTCACCGTTGCATGCGTCCACCTCCATGTCATTTAAATTGGAAGCACACAGCATTCCCTTTTGGTACATTGGATATGCTCTACATTTCTCATCCTCTTGAATATCAACATCTCCATAAATGGCTTCAGCGGGCAATGGACCATCCTATTAATTTATATAATAATTAGAGGGAGAGGGAAACTGACTGCCTTTACCATATTTACGTGCATTATACGACCCCATCCAACAACAGTACAATGCATACCAGGTAGGGCTGGACCTTTTGGTAATGATATTATGGCGGCTAAACGGCCATCCATATCGATATCTCGGTCTAATTTTGCAATTGCAATATCATTAGATATATTATCCGGATCATAGTCAGGATGAACGCGAACTTTTTCTACACCTATTTCTAAAGTATCAACAGTCTTCACGAGGCGATTTGCTGTCTTCACTACAATATCTATAGAACGAGCACTGCGTGGAGTTCGATCTCGAGCTCTAAAAATTAATTAATTTGACTTTAAAAAATAGCTCTGATGTATATTAAGAAATTTAACACAAAATACCCTGTCGCCATGCAATGTGCTGCCGTCAGTATAATCCGTGGACCAATAATGCTACCGCCACAGGCATGATTTTCCCCAAAGTATTTGCTTGGGGCACCTAAGCGAATTGACACCAGATACTTTGTGAGCGTATGTGTCTCAGGTCGATAACCACCAGTTACGAGAAAAGTGAAATCGGTATCTTCTGTACCATTATCTTTAGCGGCGGCAGCAGCGTTGAAAGCTTTGAGAATTTGCGCCAATGTCAGAAATATAAAAATTAGTACGGAGAAATTTGAAGTTATTGACATTATAAGCAAATATTGGAAAAAGTCAGTTTTATAGATAATGAGTTCCAGATAGTGCGTAAATATATAAAGTCTACTCGTATTTCAATTTCTCTACTGTTCCCAAGGATGTTTATTTTTCTTCTATACAACGGGCGTCATGTTTCGCTTGAGGACGTAAGCAAGTGTGCTTATTTTATTGATTTCTGAATATCCTTAGGTTACAAGATAATATATAGCGATATTGAATTTGACAGGATTAAGTCACAGCTACGTAATATTTAATATTGTAAATTTGATAAATAAATACTAAAACCAAATAAAATACAAATAACACAAGATAAGCAATGAAAATTCCACAAAACATAAAATACGAGTTAGGGTTTTTGGGCAAGTCAATACTAAAAAAACCTATATTTTAGTGAGTTACTTAGGAAAATATAAGACTTTAATTGCTTCGCGTTACTTAAATTAAACAGCTGTGTTGGCAACACATTCCGAAGACAAATGGCATGAAAATAAAGTTGTTGGTTCGATATTAAAAGCTTATGTTTAAGGTGAATAATTTGTTTCTATCGAGCAGAACCAGATAACTTGAGACGCGAATAAAGATATTCCGGCTCTTCAGTAATTTTATGCAACTAAAGCAGAGTTCGAGTATTCAGAAAATTATCAAAAGAGATAGCAAAGACTTTTTTTTTGAATAGGCAGATATTCGATCAGAGCGCTTTAAGCCATAATGCAATGTTGGAATGCGGTAACTTTTTATTAAAAAGAAACGTATTTTGAATATCGTATAATACTGCATAACCATATATACCAAGAGTATTCGCGTTACAAACGAGCTCAAGTATCGTCTATTTTCCAGGTTCTTGGGAACTTAGACGTAGTCAGAATTTTGCTATAAAGATGTGTAACAACAATGCTTTAATGCAAATAGCATTGATTTCATTGAAACCAGTAGCATTGGACTTTACTTTTAGGACGGCATGTAGTACCTCAAGCTGATCGACACAGGAAAAACTAAAAGAACGATCAGAGTGATTGCTAATTATATCATTATTGCTGCAGTTCCTGGCTTAAGGTGCAGATAAGCTTAGAAAATCAGCATTTATTTTGTTCATATTCACTTCAAAAAAGTCAAAATGTTGTGCAAGTTTTATTTTTAGTCTCAATTTTACGAATGTATCGCCATTTTGATTAGAGTCGATGCGGAAATTAAACTTATTTTTATTTTATTTTAGCCATTTTTGTCGCCTTTACAACAGCATTTTTCAGTTTTTTAAAATTTGTGTACAATTGTGGGGCTTTGTATTTTTTTCATTTATAGTAGGCCGTGTTGAGTTTTATAATATTTTCATTGAACCATGATTTTTCTACACTAACCATTTTAATCTTTGTTGGAACGAAATGATTAAAAGTAGCTTAGTGGCGTTTTGTGTTAGATAGTAAAGTAGGGGAAATAACTAGTACAAGGTGAGTGAAACTCATGCCATATTGGAAATTGGCTGCCAGTTTGTTGGAAATGAAAAAATTGGACTCTGTTTTCTGGAGTTTGGGAATAATAATTATGCAAATTCAGAAAGCTTAACTTAAAATACTTCCAATTCCTTCTTTTGCCTTTCTCCGAGCACATACTACATACATTTTTTGAATACCAATAGAGACAACTATGTATGGTACATACTGGAGGGTAATGAATAAGAAAAGAAAGAAAAATTCTGCACATGTCGAAACATTTATTTGAGCACAGAAATATTTCGCTGAAAGACTACAACTGTTATGGCACAAAATAGATTGAGAAAACTATTACCAGCATGACGGTAACTGTGATTTTCCTCTATCCATTTGCGATAAAACCAAACATCAGTATAAACTCCTGCAATACCGCTGGCGCATCCCACTCCAAGCGAAACGACACCAACAAGCTTTAAATCGCATATTAGTGGACCACCTGAGTCACCCTGGCATGAGTCCAACTCGGGATCATTTAAATTGGAAGCACATAGCATGCCCTTTCTGTACATTGGATATGTTCTACATTTCTCATCCTCACGAATATGAATATCTCCATAAATGGCTTCAGCAGGCAATGGACCATCCTAATAATTATTATAAAAATTAAAAGAAACTGACTTGTTACGTACCATATTTACCTCCAATATTCTACCCCAACCAACAACAGTACATTGCGTACCAGGCATGGCTGGACCATTTGGTAATGATATTATTGCCGCTAAACGGCCATCCATATTAATATCTCGGTCTAATTTTGCAATCGCAATATCATTATATATATTAATCGGATCATAGGCAGGATGAACGCGAATTTTTTCCACTCCTATTTCCAAAGTATCATCGGTCTTCACTAAACGATTTGTTGACTTTGCTACAATAAGTAGAGAACGAGCACTGACTGGACCTCGTCTAAAAATTAATTAATTCGACTTCAAAAAATAGCTCTGATGCATATTAAGAAATACAAAACATGTACCCTGCTGTCAAACAATGTGCTGCTGTCAGTATAATCCGTGGACCAATAATGCTACCGCCACAGTTATGCTCGCCACCTGTGCGAATTGACACCAGATACTTTGTGAGCGTATGTGTCTCAGGTCGATAACCACCAGTAACGAGAAAAGTGAAATCGGTATCTTCTGTAGCATTATCTTTAGCGGTGGCAGCAGCGTTGAAAGCTTTGAGAATTTGCGCCAATGTCAGAAATATAAAAATTAGTACGGAGAAATTTGAAATTATTGACATTATAAGCAAATATTGGAAAAAGTCAGTTTTATAGATAATGAGTTCCAGATAGTGCGTAAATATATAAATTCTACTCGTATATCAATTTCTCTACTGTTCCTAGTGATGTTTATTTTTGTTCTACACATTTATAGGCATGTGCAACAACGGGTGTGATATTTCGTTTGCGTTAGGTTACACGGCTTGTTAGTATCTCGGTCTAATGTCACTTCATTATGTGAAAAAATCATTTATCTCTGAAGCTGTCAAAAAAAGATTTAATTTCGACGACATTTTTTAGATGTTTGTTTTACATTCAGTAATTCAAAATCCGAAATATTAGTGATGAAAGAGGTAATTTTCAATCGCCAAATACATATACACTTTTCGAATGATTTTGTTAAGCTTAACCCATTCGGCATGTAACGTTTCAGAAAGTTTAAGAAACATTACGAAACGTTGCAGAAATGCTTCATTTAAAATGTTGCAAAAGGAACGTTTTGAAATATTTCTGATATATTTCAAATGTAATGCAATCATTCTGAAGTGTTTCTATAAGGTTTCAGAAACGTTTCATGCCGAGTGGGAAGGTATGCACAAAATATTACATAATCATCGATTTCGATGAAACTTCCACAAATGGTTTCTCCATAAGAATCAATAATATTAGGAGTTTTAATTTTACAATGTTTTTACTTTCTCGAGAACTATCAAAGTAATATCAATGAAATTTGGTATTTATATTCCGATTGTAAATGCCTCCTTTCGAGAAAAATATGGGCAGGACAGTGGCACGGCACCAAATTAGATGATGCTTTCCCTCAAAATTCTAAGGAAGATAGTTGCAGATGTATTGAAAAGATTAAGATTAATACCAACCACTTCATGTAGGGTGGCGTAACAACTCCCAAAAGAAAAACAGAATGCCTTATTTCAGAGACGAGTCGTAAGAAAAATGTTGATGATATTCGGGTTTCAAAAAAAGATACTAGAACGCTGTCTTCCTCTTTATCACCACAGTTTCATCAAATTGTTAATTTTGGATTTAATGATTGCCCCTTAACGAAATCAGCGGAACACATCATCCATATAGGTGTAAAATGTGTATACCCGCAACTTGACGACCTCCACATTCAAGTTTTAGGATTTCTTCTAATAGCTCGATTGTGGTGAGTGGCATTAAATCTCCTTTAAAGTTGTAATAAGTATGTTTCAACTTCAGGAAGAGCAAATAAAAAGAATGCATATCGTATGCCCCAACAAATATTGCGCAGCACGGGAAAAAACACGAGTTTTACAGCAAATTAACCTCGAATCTAGCTTCGATTAATATAATATTGCTATGATAACGGCGGATTTAAATGTTCGAATTGGTAACAAGAACATCAAAATCGAATATGTAGTAGGTAATAGCATCCTTGGCAAACCGAACAATTGCAGTCTCATAGCTCTTCATTCAAAAACTTTGTCATAAAGCAACATGGCACAGAGATACAAATCGATCTCTTTTGCACTAGCAAAACCTAATCAACGTTCGCGAGAGGCGAAGACTACGGTTCTGATCAATTTGTTGCTTTGGTTCGACTACGAGATTTGGCCATAAGCAAAGACTCTAGCCACATTAACAAAAGTTTTATAGTCAAACGCTTCGAATACCAAAGCACTACAAATATTTCTACCGAATTTATCAACAGCAATGCTGCCGATTTCAGGCCAACAAAATCTTTTAAGCAAAACAAAGCACCAGGTAATGACAGTAACCCAAGCGAAGCATTGAACGTTAACACAATGTCCTGCCTTATAATGACTGTTTTGGTCGAAGGCTGAGGTGAGTTCAATTTCGATTCCTGGTTATTTCTTTCATGATTTCAGCTTGCCAGTTTGTTTCGATTTTTAATATATCACTGCCTTTTATTTGGCGCCACGATCTTCCAGGCCTTTCAACAAATGCTCTGATCGACAAGTTTCCAAATCGTTTGTCCTGATTGTGTGGCCTAAAACAGAATTAGGTTTATTGTTCATAAATAGGATGAGTGTCTTACTGGTTTTACCATCGCAACTCATTTTACGTCAAATAATTTTTAATTATTATTTCAAAGGAAACAGTATTGTCTACATATTGGCCAAAATGTATTTAAGCGCTGAAGTATGAAGTATTTCACAGCACTATCAATATTATGGTTAAATATAAAATATAATAAAAACTACTAACAACATGACGGTAACTGTGATTTGCCTCTATCCATTTACGATAAAACCAAACATCAGTATAACCACTTGGAACACCAGCAGCACAGCCCCTTCCAAATGAAACTAAGCCAGCAAGCCTTAAATCGCATATAAGTGGACCACCGGAGTCTCCGCTGCAGGTGTTCGACTCGGGATCATTTGAATTGGATACGCACAACATGCCTTCTCTGAAATTAGGAAACGAATCGCACTTTTCTTCCGCTTTAATTTCGAGATCTGCATAGATCGCGTCAGCAGCTATTGGACCATTCTATTAATAAATGTAAAATTTTGCAAGATTAAGGACAAACTGTTCCTCATACTTACCCTCATTATACGACCCCAGCCTACAACAGTGCAATGTGAACCAGGCATTGCTGGACCATTTGCTAATGGTATAATTGCCGCTAAACGACCATCCATATGGATAGCTTGTTCTAATTTTACAATTGCAATATCATTAGATATAATTCTCGGATCAAACCAAGGATGAATGTGAATTTTACGTACATCCAATATCAACGTATCATTAGTCCACACTAAACGATTTGTGGTTTTTAAGACAACGCGTACAGCACGAACATCAACTGCAGTTTTCGGAACTTGGATATGGCTAAGGAATAAATTAAAGTTTTATGAAAATGTATCACATTGGAGTTTATTGAAAAATAACGAATATGGTATACCTTCCCGACCATAAACAATGCGCTGCTGTGATTATAACGCGTGCACCAATAATACCTCCCCCACAGAAGTGATTGTCACCAAAATATTCTCTATGAAAACGTGAGCGAATTGAAACCAGATACTTGGTAAGCGTATGTTTTGCAGGTCGATAGCCACCAGTAATAAGAAAAGTAAAGTCGATGTCATTTGTGGCAACATCCTTAGCGGTGGCAGCAGCGTTGCAAACCTTAAAACTTTTCGCCAATGTCAAAAATATGATGATCAGTATTGATAAATTTGGAATTTTTGACATTATAGACCAATGTTGGAAAAAGTCGAAAAAATATTAGGCAGATAGCTTGGTATAATGATGGTTAAATCATGGTAGATAGGACGTCTCATAAAGGTTATATTATCTCCGCTTCATATCAAATCGAATACAAAATGTAAACAACCGAGCTGAGCCGAGCATTTTGAGAACAACATAACCACATTTTGCTCTTAAATCCTCTAATATTGAATCATGAGGCATCTTAGTTAGATACAACATTGTAGATATGTAGATCGTGAAACTATTCAAATAACAGTATATCCTCAAGAAAACTGATGATTTTGGTTCGCTTTTTGTTCGAGGTACTAAGCCACAGTAAATAAATTCAAAAATCAATTTTTTATATTGGTTGAAAAGATGACATACTAAAAAAGTTAGGGCAAAAAAAATATTCAAGAAATCGAATTTTGGACTTCTGTGGTCCGCTGTCATAACGTACTGCTCCATGAATCATGGCGAAAACCTATGTTATTGAATCATGTGATTGACTTAATATTTTGACAGAATATTCTTAATGGATAAGTATGCTCTTTTTTTATATTGCAGTTTTTTTTTTTTTTAATAATTTGGTGGGGATTTTTTTTTTTTTTTTTTTGATAATTTAGAATTTTTTTTTTTAAAGCGCGCCATTTTTGCTATATTCAAGATATCGAAATAGTCCTACGTGCCCAGCCCAGCGATATATGCGATGTTAAAGGTGTTAACTCAAAATTTTCATGTTCTTGCTGCCCATCTATATTTTTGATTATAAACGATTTAATATGTAAAAAAACTGATACAAAATTGCAATTAGCATCGAAATCATCATTTTGCCAAGATTAACCTTCAAGTGCTTATTCAAATTTAGCTGCTAATTGGAATAAATTATTTGTTGATTTAAACTATCCGTGTGAATCTAAAACGCTAAAGTATCAGCATGTTAACATTCCATTAATCTGAGAACTACAGCTTTAATTCATGGCTACAATATCTCGTAAACAATATCTTACACTCTCTATACAAATTTGCCGAGCAGGAAACTATTTGAACTTTTTATTCATTGCATTCAAAGGTCTTTGCAAGTGGAAAACATTTGTTTCAGTGCATCATGCATATTTTATTTAAGAGATGATTACCATAAGTGCACACAATAATATTAAAATACTGCGATCAGCATAATAGCAACTACGACTCTCCTCAATCCATTTGCGGTAATACCAAACATCAGTGTAAATTCCTGGAACACCATCACCGCAGCCTATACCAAAGGAAACCAAACCAACTAGTCTGAGTTGGCATATTAATGGACCACCAGAGTCTCCAGTACATGAGTCCAATTCTGGATCATTTAAATTGGAAACACACAACATGCCCTTACTAAATACTGGATACGACATACATCTCCAATCCGCATTGATATCGAGATCTGCATAAATCGCATCAGCGGCCATGGGACCATCCTATACATAGATGTAAAAATTAACAGAAAGAGCATCTATTTTACACTCACTCACCAGCAGGAGACGGCCCCAACCGACAACAGTACAACGTGTACCAGGTATTGCTGGACTATTTGCTAATGGTATGATATCCGCTAAACGACCATCCATAGCAATGCCTTGGCTCAATTTTGCGATTGCAATATCATTAGTCAAAGTTCTTGAATCAAACGAAGGATGTATGCGAATAACTTCTACGTCTAATATCAATGTATCTTCAGTCTGTACTAAACGATTTGTTGTCTTTGCGACAACATGCACAGAACCTGCATTATGCGGATATCCATTCGAGCTGAAAATGAAATTGGACTGAATAATACTGCATATATTGGAACATAACACTTTTACCCTAATGCCAGACAATGTGCTGCTGTCAGTATAATGCGTCGACCAATGATACAACCACCACAGGCGTGATTGTCACCAAAATATTTTCTTTGGCCATAAATGCGAATTGACACAAGGTACTTTGTAAGCGTGTGTTCTGCGGGCCGATAACCACCAGTTATTAGGAAAGTAAAGTCGGTGTCATTTGTCGCAGCATTCTGAACGGTGGCTGCAGCGTCAAAAGATTTGAAAACTTGCGCCAAAATCGATATTATTATGATTAGTAATGACAAATATGATACAACTGACATTATAGACAAATGTTGGGAAAATTTGAATTTTGATAAGGAGTGCTAGATAGAACTTAGTTCACTCACCTCTTATTTTGGAAGCTACCAAGTTCTCCTGAGCATTTCCATCAGCTGTAGTTCTTGTTAGCGATGCAGTTTCCTGGTAGTAAAAACATTGTTTGACACCACAAGAATAACAAAAATAGTGCGGGAACACAAAATATCAATGAAAACGGAAAAGGTGATCTTGTTTCTCGTAGATTGTCAGGAAAAGTTGTAATGATGTTCTAATGATGCAAATTCTAGTAGTTAAATCTTTAGTATAATTTAGAGTAATAACGGAATTTTTCTCAAAAGGAGACTTAACTTAAAAAGTAATCACTCAGGAATTCGTTAAAATTTTGGTAAAATTAGGCTAAGTGGCAAAAATCTCATTCTAATTTTGAGTGGAATACAAAACAAATATTAGCCAAACTTTCTTCTTCTCTCCATTTTGAACATTTTGGAATGACCAAGTTTACACTTGGCTGCTCGCTTTTGTTTTCGATTTCTGGTGTTTGTTTCTTTTTTGGTTTTTATCAAAGATATTATTTTTACATTGAATTCAAATCTGCTCTATAACTGTTGGAGCAGAAATGCAAAAGTAGTTAAATTTGAGAGACTAAGCACAAATTCCCTCTGAGCTTGAGAAATTGTAAAATGACGGGAATTCGTTTTAGTAAAAGTTGCAATTTTGGAAGAAACGTTAAAAACACATTTGGCAAAATATTTTTCAAATAGATTAAGTTGCCAACTCAATGTTTTCGATTTTCTTGAAATTAACAGATTTCATTCTACATACATATGTTCAATTTTGATTTCGCTGAAAAGCCACATTTTTCAAAGTTATCGTCATTTGAACTTTGTAGTTACATTAAAATTATATAAAAAATATTTCTGAAAGGATTTTTCGTCGCATTTATTTAATAAATCATCTTCGAACAAGCTTAGCCCATATACTTAGCACCAAAATATTCAGCATACTTTTTTTTTTAAAAAATTTGTAATGAGCTGGTAAATTGAAAAAAATGGCGGAAAATAAGTTTGAAGTCGATCGGAAAGTGCACTTAGCCAACATTTTTTTTGAACTTATTCAGCGCTAGACCTAATCGAAAAATTTTATTTCTTCAAGATTTTGAATATTTAAGCGCTTGGCCTACTCAAAAAATTTGACATCTTCAAAAATAAGAATTGCCAAATGGTTATCCTGAAAAGTGGCCATTGATTCATATACGCATCACCATAGTTGAGTGCTATATATAGCTCACCTAAACAATCTGGATATATAATTTTTATTGTGGAGAATAACATTAGTCCTTTTGAATCTATTCTGTGTAAGTTTTGTCTACATTTGATCTATTTTAATATTTTTGATTAATTTAATCCTAAAAAGTGGGCGTGACACGAGAAAGAAAATTTTTATGGAAAAGCCAAACTATTAAACTTTAATATAAAAAATATAAACCTTTGAATTTTTTGTTATATTATAATGAAAGAAATGTCTAAACATGAGCAATTTTCGTGATTCGTTAACGAATCAAACGTACGATATGGGTTAATGGGATTGCCAGCCACGCCTACCGCCCATACCGTACATATGTATATATAGCCAAAACTATTTCGTAAAAAGTTGCCGCGATTTTGATGAAAAATAATGATTTGGTACACATGTGAAACAAAACAAGGTTCTTACAGAGGCGTGGCACTGCAGTAAATTTTAAAATTTATAGCGCCGTATCTCATATAGCATGCAAGATATTGCGATGGAATTTGGTAAACGTATACAAATCATATACTATATCTTGAATTGTACCAAAAGTGGGCGACAGTGGTCATGGACATCAGAACATTTTGAATTTGTATATCTGGAAATTTAAAACTACGATTTTGATAAAAATTTAAGTGATGTCATAGCCCACACAATAAGAGAACTAGCAACGTATTCCTTATAAAATTTACTATGGCAGATATAGTTACTATAAGGTAGTTTATTACAAAAATATGGTGCATTAGTACATGTGGGCGTGGCACCTCCCATTAAAAGCATATAATGTTATAGTAATCTTTATAAGACTTGGTGTATAATTGTCAGTTACTATAAGCTTTGAAATAAAATGGTACTCGGAGGGAGAATCAATGGGGGTGGCACCTCCCATGTTAACACGGTACGCTTCAAGCAAGATCAAGATCGATTAAATTGTCAACCAAATCTGACAATGCACAATTATTATATAGTGTCCGGAGATTCCAAATATATAAGCCGCAAAATCGGAGCTGCTCACTTACTCGCTTTATCTCCATTTAAAGATTAGCGATATGGCCGACACGGTTCGTTTTAAGCAAGATTAAAATCGGTAAAAATTTTCAACCAAATCGGATGTGAATCTGATCTGAATCAATGCACAATTATTACTTAGTGTTCGGAGATTCCAAAAACATGATCCGTAAAGTCGTACCTGGTCATTTACTCGTTTTATAGCCATTTTAAGGTAAACACTTTTACCGTTAATATCAATAAAATAACGTTCCAGGAAAAATTGTGAATAAACCAATAAGAACTTTAATTTTTTTATTTTGCTTTTTTTTGTTTGATTTGTATTAGAAAATACTTTTAAAAACTATAAAACAAAACTATATAAATTTTATTTTTAATTAGTTTTTAGGCCCAAAAGAATTTTTTAAAAATTTTTTTAATTCGTTTTTTTCATGAAAAACGGTGAATACCACATCAAATATAAAATATTTTTTATTTATTGTTTTTGTGTGAGCTTTGTAGTCAAAAATACCTCTAAAATTTATAAAACAAAAATATAATTGAAATTCTTTTTTTACCAGTTTTAAGACCTAAAAGAATTTTTTTTTTATATTTTCAATTCTTTTCCATGGAAAATGATGAATAACGTAACATATACTCGTATAAAAATTTTTTTTTCCCTTGTTTTCTTTATAGTCAAAAATACTTTTAAAGCTCACAAAAGATAATAAAAAAAATTGCTTTTTTCACTAGTTTTTCAGCCGAAAAAAAAAAGTTTTATTTTGGTATCGATTTTTCCATGAAAAACGGTGAAACTGGTAAAAAAGAATTTAAATTATTATTTTGTTTTATAAATTTTTTAGGTATTTGTGACTACAAAGCTCACAAAAAAACAATAAATAAAAAATCTTTTATAAGTATGTCGAACCAGCCAGCATGTAGTGAGGTGAAAATAATACCCTTTTAATAAAAATTTAAGACTGACGCGCACTTTACTGTTGACGCGATGTAGGGTATTTAATTTTTCCGTGAGGCCAAAGAAACTGTATTAGTAATTTTTTTTTTTTTGATAGTTATTCAATTTGGTCATGAATCAATAAAATCAATATTTTATTGATTCCTGCAATTTGGTGATTGAATAAATTTTACATTTACTGCCAAAACATTGTTTTTTTTTTTTTTTTTTATTATTACTTACAATCTTTCAATATTAATAAACAAATTTTACGAGTGTTATTAAGTGCAATACTCCGCTACGATGTGTATAGCTGGCAAATTTGATGACAAACAGGGTGTCATAACACATCCGATAGGAATATTGTGAAATTTTTTCAAATCATCGCTTAAGAACCATAATTGTTCTATTCACATGAAATAATAAAAATCACAAGTACACATGTATATATTTATTTAAAATTTGGTATCGATTAGTTTTGTATTTAATTCAACAAGATATACGATATGTTCGTTATAACTAAAATTATTGCCAAACAGGAAGCTTTGAGCAAACGTCCAGCTTCATTCCGCCGTATCCAATCGAGATGAGCATAGACTTCTGTATAAAGACTTGGTAATTCTTTGCTACCACATCCTATGGTCCACGATATAATGCCCGTTAGTTCTCCATTACAAATTAAAGGGCCACCAGAATCACCACGGCATGGATCTTCATTATAGAGAACGTGATCACCTGCACATAACACACCCTTTAAATTTAATTGAGGCGCTATTACTTCGCATTCTTCCCGTGGTAGCAAAAAAACTTCCACATGCACTGCAGAAGCCGCTAATGGTCCATTCTGTGTGCAAAGAACAGAGAAAAAGTTAGTTAGCCGACTATTTGAAACATAAGTAATTAACTTTGTACATAATAAATTCTGCCCCAACCAATAACTGTGCAATTTATGCCGAATGGCGGTGGATTCTTTGGCAAAGGCATCACTTGTATTTGTTTTTCATCTCCGGGCAAACTTCTTTGCAAAGTGATAAGTGCAATATCATCTATATTATGCATGATGTAATTGTCATGTGCTACGACTGACTCAACACTTATCTGGCGTGTTGTGTTCTCGATACGCAAACGATTTGGTGAGCCGGCAACAACCAGCAATCGACGTGGTCTCGTAATCACTTTTCTTTTACTGTTTGAATTAAAAGGAAAACATCAACATTAGAATATACCACTGCAGATTTAGTGCAATGTTTAATTGGAAATATCAAACCGAAACGAACTCCATCACACAATGCGCTGCTGTTAAGATCGTCTTGGGTCCAATTATCGTTCCGGCACAAAAATGATTATCGCCAAAATATTTTTGCGGGCGGCGTGAACGTATTGAAACCATATATTTGACATACGTCAACTTCGCTGGAAGTCTCCTCCCACCAGAAATTAAGTATGTGAAATCATCTTTTTTATATTCAAAATTGTCACGTTCAAGTACACTCGAATTTTCGTTATCGGCAATCACCAAATTTACGAGGGAAAAAATAAATAACAGCAAAAGAAATTTTCTCATAGTTCTTATATTTTTCAATTATATTTCTTACTGACAATTCATTACAAAAAAAAAAAAATCAAGGTATGTTGATCGTTAAAAAAATATTTGATAAATATATCTATTACGTTGACAGGTTGAATGAAATGAAAAGTTTTTTGTTCAAAACGTTTTATTTACATCATAAGCTTTTTTCTCAGAAATTATTAAGAGCTGCTTTGCCGAAGGACATGCATCAAGAATATGTAATGGGTCTTGAAAACGTAGCCACACACTTAGTTATTAGAATGTTTTATGATCCTATTGAGGGTATTGCAATTTTTCTGCTATACATACCGTCAATTCTGGTATTACCTGGTATTTACAGAAGCGCTAGAAAGGTTGCCTAAAAAGCGTATTTACTACTAATCATCGTCTTGCCAAGCGCCAAATAGATGAGACAGTGTAGCCACACACTTAGTTATTAGTATGTTTTATGTTCCTATCTGTATATAAGTAAAGTTTACAGTGGCTCCAACGAATAATCGGACAAAGCTTTTTTTTTTTAAAAATTATATGAAAAATTACGAACTAATTGGAACTTCAAAAAAATTGGAATGCCATTCAATTCATCCTTAATCCTCCATTCATACAACAACAAACAAATTTAAAAAAATCTAACCATGAATTTTTTAAAAATTATAAAGAATGAATAACTCAGTTTTACTTGCTCAATGAATAATCGGACAACATACCAAGTAGTGAAAAAACTGTCGATATTTCTTTCTATAAAGGATTATTAAGAGTATTTTGTTTTACGTTGCGTTACTTTGCACCTATTAGTTTCATTTAGTGTTAGAAATTATATTAATTTCAACGCGTATTACCAGCAATGGCTCCAAAAAGGAAAGCAAGCATGCCAGCTTATTGTAAAATCACATGGAGAAGGAAAACTGTCCACGAAATTGGTGAATTAGTCGGAAAAAGTCATTCGACTGCCCACGGAATCATAAAAAGGTACCGTCAAGACTTTAGATTGACTTGCAAGTTCAAAGATGGGCAAGGAAAAAAGTTTAATAGAAGATTAGATCGCAACATTTTAAGCGAAATTAAAAAATATCCGCTCAAAACTGCAAAAAAAAATCAATTATCTGTGGATAGTAGGCTTGGAAAGGATGTATGCTTGAACACTCTATGTAGTGTGTTACATAGGAACGATTTTCATGGTAGAGTTGCAAGAAAAAAGCCATTTATGAGCCCAATTAACACAATCAATATGGTGAAATTTGCAAAAGAATACCTTCTCAAAACTGATGAATATTGGAAAACCGTAAGAACTCATTTAATATGTTTAGAATGTTGTCATTTTAACTTTATCTGTATAAAGAATCTGTGTAGAGAATATTCAATATACAGAAAAAAGTTGAAATGACAACATTCTAAACATATTAATTGAGTTCTTACGGTTTTCCAATATTCATCAGTTTTGAGAAGGTATTCTTTTGCAAATTTCACCATATTGATTGTGTTAATTGGGCTCATAAATGGCTTTTTTCTTGCAACTCTACCATGAAAATCGTTCCTATGTAACACACTACATAGAGTGTTCAAGCATACATCCTTTCCAAGCCTACTATCCACAGATAATTGATTTTTTTTGCAGTTTTGAGCGGATATTTTTTAATTTCGCTTAAAATGTTGCGTTCTAATCTTCTATTAAACTTTTTTCCTTGCCCATCTTTGAACTTGCAAGTCAATCTAAAGTCTTGACGGTACCTTTTTATGATTCCGTGGGCAGTCGAATGACTTTTTCCGACTAATTCACCAATTTCGTGGACAGTTTTCCTTCTCCATGTGATTTTACAATAAGGTGGCATGCTTGCTTTCCTTTTTGGAGCCATTGCTGGTAATACGCGTTGAAATTAATATAATTTCTAACACTAAATGAAACTAATAGGTGCAAAGTAACGCAACGTAAAACAAAATACTCTTAATAATCCTTTATAGAAAGAAATATCGACAGTTTTTTCACTACTTGGTATGTTGTCCGATTATTCATTGAGCAAGTAAAACTGAGTTATTCATTCTTTATAATTTTTAAAAAATTCATGGTTAGATTTTTTTAAATTTGTTTGTTGTTGTATGAATGGAGGATTAAGGATGAATTGAATGGCATTCCAATTTTTTTGAAGTTCCAATTAGTTCGTAATTTTTCATATAATTTTTAAAAAAAAAAAGCTTTGTCCGATTATTCGTTGGAGCCACTGTATATAAAAACTTCATCGCTCTTGGGCAATCTCTAAGCATTCGAGTTCCAAAATTTCCTTTGGAGTTGCTGTTCGTATAGCTCGTTTGTATGTGTTGAAAAGTTATTAAGCTTATGCCTTAATTTCTATAAAATCATATTAAACTGATATTCAGATAAAAATTAATACTTGCTTTTTCTTAGGCCAAACTAGATCATCCAAAGCTTGTTAGGATGAACCAGTTTAGTCAAGGAAGGTTTAGTAAGTGTGGCCCTCATAAATGCAATCTATGTGTGCATAATTAAATGAATAATTGTCACGTTCAAGAAGATATGTGAGACGGAAATTATTTGTCCGCCTTAAGGCGATGGCAACAATCCTGGCAGTTCTAACTCAACAAGTTTACAAATGTGAGAGTTTTAATTGGTCACTTATATTTGTCATTAAATTTACTTGTTTTTGGTAAGCTCCAAGTTTGCTCAGCCAGTTAAAGTCACAGTTTAGTTTCGCATTCAAAAGAAAGTTTCGCAATATTTTGGTTCCACATGTTTTTATCTCTTTATTTTCGTAAAAAATTCTATTCATTTTATTTATGTCCTTTTGAAATTAATTTTTCGCAAATGAATGAATGATTGCATTTTTCTATTACTTTCACATTTATTATTATTTAACTTAAGATAACATTTGCAATGGTCCAAACAAAAATAATGCTCGGAAGTGCACAACTAGGCGAATGTCTGGCATGATTTGTTGTGATCCAATCTAAATTTCTGTAAACATCTGTGTAAAGACTTGGTAAAGTTTTGCTACCACACCCTACGGTCCACGAAATAACACCCGTCAGGATACCGCTACAAATTAAAGGACCACCCATATCGCCACCACAGGGATCTTCATTATATAGTACTCTATCTACGGCACATAACATATTATGTTTGTAATGTGTCATGGTTTTGCATTCGTCAGGTTCTAACAACAAAACTTCTGCCATGACCACCTTGGCCGATAGAGGTCCTTTCTAAAAAACATAAAAGAAAACTAATTGAAATAATGCACAAAATAAGTTGATTATTCAGTCAGCAAAAAACAATCAGCTATTACGTAGTATAATCTGCCCCAACCAATAATAGTGCAGTTTATTCCATATGGCGGTGGTTTTACTGGCAATGCCATTATCTGCATTGCTGTGTTCTGATATATCTCCTCTTCCAAAATCACTAGTGCAATATCATCTATATTGTTCCTGACGTAATTAAGATGTGGTATTACTTTCTCAACACCCATTTGACGTGTAGTGTTTTCTATACGCAATCGATTCGGTGTACCAGCAACAATCAGCAAATGCCTTGCGCGTGTTATTACCTTTCGTTTACTGTTAAATTTGACGAGAAAAAGTGAAAATATTGAAATATATTCTGCGTAACATACAGTGCAGAGAATGACTTATTAAACCTTTAACGCGTATAGAAGATTTTCGTCCCCACATAGTTTCTGTGTTTCACTCAATGCCATTTCAAATATGTAGCATGCAAATATGTCCCATATGCGTTAAAGGGATAAAAATATCAAACCGAAACGAACTCCATCAAACAATGCGCTGCGGTTAAGATTTTTCTGGGTCCAATGATTGTTCCAGCACAAAAATGATTATCGCCAAAGTATTTTGTTGGTCGACGAGTACGTATTGATACCATATATTTGACATAACGCAATTGATTTTCATATCTTTTACCACCAGAAATCAGATAAGTGAAATCCCCCGCTTCGATTTCACTTTCACTTTCAGTTGAATTATCTGAGTTAGCGAATTCCGAATCCTCCTCTTCACTTTCACTTTCACTTGAATTATCTAAGTTAGCGAGTACCGAGTTCTCCTCTTCACATTCACTTTCAGTTGAATTATCTAAGTCGGTGAATAAAGATATTTGAGGCAAATAAATTAGAAGAATTATTAGGATAGTGATATTATTGTAAACTTTTTTCATGGTCTTTAATTTTATTTTTAAAAAGTGTCAGTCAGAAAAATCACAAAACTTTGATTTTTTAAAATGATAACTATGCCATCTAATACTATTTGACTTTGTAGAGAATTACTTCCAAGTGATGTAGTTTCTAAACATGATTCTATGGACTAACCGTAATTAGGAATGGAGTGTGTCAGGTATATACTTAATGCTCTTGGAAACATTCAAAAATTAAAATTAACAAGGAGTGGAATATCATATACATAAGGTAGAGTAAGTAACACCTAATGGAAAATTTTTTAATTTTTCTATTGTTTGAAGCAACCCGTGGTCCATGATGACGCCCGATGCAAGAATTTTTGATTTTCTTGGGTTTTAATGGTACGAAAAGTGAAGGCTGTTCTGTTGCTCATCAGATGGAGCAATCCGGGATTAAAAAGGGATTTTCAAAACACTTTTGAAAAATTGTAAGAAAATGTATAAAAATAAAAAAACTTTTGTTTTTATCTGTGACTTTCCCACCCAGGCTATTATCCACTTTAGCAACGGCACTTCTTGAAGAACTAATGTGAAAATAGACTATAGACTGAAAGACAGCGTTTCGATCCATGTGTGTAGTTCATTTGATAGTGTCTTTAGATTAAATGATAAAAAAAAGTTGCTCTATAGCTTAACCTCATTCCCACTTAGGCGGAGAGCCGGCTGAAAAGTCGAGTGTATAAGATTACATTATGGGATGTACAGGAAAGGTAGTAATGTACTTTGGTGAAACTAACCTACCAGGGTTGCCTTGTTAAAGCCTGTGTCCATGACCGAAAAAAACTAACTTTGCACCGATTTTTTTTTCATAAAAAGTGTAGAAGATTAAGCTTGGAATGTATGCCAAATGATGATATATGCCAAGGGTTGCCACCCATTTTTTAGGTCAACATATTTTAGAAAAAAGTTTATAGCTTAAGATTCCCTGAAAGCAATTTGGTCGTTGACCTCGTCTACAAGAGATCTAATTCTTAAATGTTTGGCTTCTAATAGACGGGATCAAGTTAAGTTGACAGGCAGCTATTTTTGTAGGCTGCAACTTACTATGTATAATGTGAAAAATTTTCATTACTTTACAACACATCGAGAGCAAGTAATTTGCTGGTTACTAAGAACACCAAAACGAATAATTAAAGCTTACAAAATTTTACCATGGATGAGGGGGTTGAGCATAGATGGCCGATGATTAGAAACCATTGATGGTCAATAATTAGAATAAATCGATGGTTTACGTTGATGATCGATATTTTTGATGATGACAGAGATTCCAATTGATTTTTTGACGTAAAACACGATTAAAACTAACTGTTCATGTAAAATTTTTGAAAAAATACATAACAATAAGGTTTTTCGCCAACCTTTAGAGCAGATGGGAGCTTCATCAATATTGCAAATAGAAGAAGAAAAAAGCCTTTGAGCAATTTCATCACGTATGACCTTAAAGTATGCGGTATATTTGAAAATAAAGGGATAAAGTGAGTGATGTAGTCCAAGAAAAAGGCAATATAATCATCCCCTTTGTTTCGTAACATTCATAACCTCAAAAATTATTTGTTCTGCCTGATAATACGCATCAGCGATGGCGTTTCGGATTTGTGGAAATGTACTGAGCCGAGACTTGGAATGTACTTCTTAGAACGTACTTTTTTTTTTGGATATCAAACTTTGTTAAAAAAAATCATTAGTGGTATTCACACCGCTTCGTTAATTCGGTAGTCGTTTTTCATTACTTTTTTATGTGAATTTTGTTTTTATAATATTATCGAACTATCGAATGAACGAGTAACGAAGACACTAGGTGGCAAGCCTGATAGTTTTCTGTTGGTTTGTTGTCAAAAAAAAAAAAAAGGACAAGTTAGGAACGATCGAGTGAGCTAGACGTAAAAGATCAAAAAATTTGTGTGCCGAAAAAAAAAAAAAATAAAAAAAAATATAAGATCAGAATAAATAAAAAAAAATTTTTATTTTTTTGATTAACTCACGCGTCTTATAAAATGGACGATATTTTGGAGGCTGCTAGACATCTTCCAAGAAAGAATGTACCTCCTGATAAGGAAGATGATATAAAGGGAATCGAGACCACAGCCTTTGAGACACTCCTGCAACAAAGTGGCACAGAGTGCATTCAAATGCAACCCACCGTGGGACAGCACAATACCAGCGAGGTAGCCTCAGCACCAGCCACATCAATAGCTGGAGCCTCACTTGTTGATGTCGAGGAATATCAATTTAGTCACAGATATGACGATTTAATGGAAGATGACAACTCTAATTTCATCACAGTCCGGAAGAAAGCCAAGAGGTCCAGTTTTGGAAAATTCAAGCAACTAGATATGTCCAGTTTTCCATTAAATTTGGACAACACAAATCGTTATGCAGCTCTGGCTGACATTTCTATTGAGACAACTCAACAAAAATCAGCAAAAAAAGTGGTAAGTTCCGGTAAAAACGATGTGGCTGAGCCAATTAAACACACAAAACTCTGTCCTCCAATTATAATTTATAATGTTAATATCAAAAATTTAGTTGACCAGCTAAATAAAAAAAATCCGAAATTAGATTTCAAAATAATTAATAAGTCTCGAACTAAAAACAAAATTTATTTAAAAGATCCTAATGTTCATTTGGAAATGATGGCTCTTCTAAGGGGAAAAAAAATTGAGTCTTTTTCTTTTACCCCAAAAATGTTTAGGCATGTTTTCTGCGTGGACTTCATTTCTTGTCCGACATCGTTAAAATACAACAAGAATTGGATAAAATTGTTCCAAAGACAGTAGAAAAAGTTGTGAAGTTTACAACTCCGAACTCCCTCAAAAACAATTTCGAAACTGGTCTATTCTTAGTTACTCTTTTTCCAGAAAAAAAATTCAACGATGTCGCCAAGATACGAAATCTGATGTATCGGGTTATAAAATGGGAAGCTCCAAAGTCTCGTAGTAAGGAGGTGCAATGCAAGCAATGTCAGCAATGCGGGCATATCGCTAAGAATTGCAATAAGTCGTACCGTTGCGTTAAGTGTGAGAAAGATCACGGACCGGGAGAATTTTCGTTGGTAGAAGGTGCAGATGTCAGGCCTTTCTGTATAAACTGTGATGAATTGGGTCACCCAGCCAACTGGCGGGGATGCCCTTCCTATAAAGACCATGTAAGAAGAAAAAACTTTTGATTAATCAGGCAAAGGAAAAAAAAACTAATTGCTATTTCAAATGTCCAGAATGCTGTCAACTAGCAATCTTTGGTAATCGAAGGTAAATCATATGCAAGTAATTTTTATCAATCGAATAATTCCAACCATTCCATTAATGCTGAGAAGCCTTCAATAGTAAAAGAATTTTTGAAGATTGCTAATCAAATTTTTGAATTAGACCAGCCACCGCTTGAATTAAGAGTAGAAAATTTTCTCAGAAACTTTAAACAATTATCAAAAGATGAGGTTAAAAGAGAGTGCATAACACTCTTAAAAGAGGTCAGGGAAAAGTATGGTCCATAATGTGACAAATTTTTTAACTTATAATGTGAGATCCTTAGTAGAAGGAAGTAGATTGATCGAGTTGAAAAAAATTCTGGATGCTAATCATATAAACATTTGTTTTCTTCAAGAAACCCATATATCTAGATCGAAGAATATGAATCTGAAAAATTACAATTTTATTAGAGACTACAGTTCTCAGGGAGTCGCTATTGTTTTAAAAAGTCGATTCAAATATTCTCTAGTCACTTTTACAAATATTACTTTTCCACATATTTTTCTAGATGTATGTGTTTCAGTTAATGGTTTAAATAAACATTTGTTGGTAGGACTGGTTGAAATTGCAAACTGTGCATCTAAATACCATGGACTAATAATTGGTGGAGACTTCAATTCGAAACATCATTCATGGAATGACAGTTTAAATAATTTAAATGGAAACACATTTTACAATTGGTTAGAAAATCATTCTCTAGACTTTGTCAGAATTTGTGATACAAGCCCGTCTTACCCAAACGGTAGTTCTTTTCTTGATCACTTTGTACTTTCAACAAACTTATTAGACAATATAAATCCAAATTATGAAATAACAAGTCTCTCATCATTCTCAGATCATTTCCCAATACATCTTCAAATATAGTTGAAAGACATTATTTTTGCTGTAAGCCAACCAAGGTCTTACACCTCATTTAAAAATACGAATTGGGATGCTTTCAGGATGGATTTAACTGCCGCTATTGAAAATAGTTTGCCACCCAGTAATATTAATTTACAAAACTTTGAAATCGATTATTATATAGACTTCTTAACGTCAGCTGTCAACTTTACTAAGGACTCGCACTGCGAAACAATTGAAGTTAAAAATTTTTCTACATACTCCCTGATCCAATCAATAAATTGTTTAAAGTTAAAAATAGTTGGCAAAGAAAACTGAAGAAAATTTTTAATACGAATTTCAATAGAACAACACCAGAGTACAATATTCTTGCCAAACAAATTTCCCTCCTGAAGATTATTATAAAAGAACAAGTAGAAATACATCAAACTCGAGAGTTTGGTGAGAGACTCAAACCTTCGGCATATTAACAGATTTATAATTTGATTAAAAAAAAAGGAGGAAAATTTTGTTCAAAAATTATCCACGAAGATTTTGTAATAACTGATGATGTCGAAAAAGTTGAAGCTTTAAGAAGTCACCTTGAAAAAGTTTACGAAGAAACATTCCCGACTAGATCAGATATTTCTAATTTAGAATCCCATATTCATCACACTCTTGATTCATATCCATCTTCAATTTACAAATTCTCTTCGGACTTCAACTCTTTGAATAATTCAGATACTCAACACTTTGTCAGCTCTGAAGCTATTTGTTCTTATGTGCAGGAGCTAAACGCCAAGAAATCAGCTGGACCGGATACCATTTCAAATTTTATTATTAAAAAATTGCCTAAAATAGTCTTTAAATTTTTAGCAATAATTTTCAACAATTGCATAAACAATGGATATTTTCCTATATCCTGGAAAATTGCTAAAGTAATTCCAATTCAAAAGAAACCCAAGGTCTTTGAAATCAATAATTTTAGACCCACATCGAGTGATTTTAGATAAAATGGATGAGGGTATCAATGTCCAGTATATTCCTGATTTTCAGTTCGGCTTTAAAAAACAACATTCCACTGTACATGCTCTTTTGAAATTTGAAAATGATTTAGTCCTTAACCTTCGACAACGGAAATGCACGGTATCTCTGGACATAGAGAAAGCTTTTGATAAGGCATACCATAATGGAATTATATACAAACTAATAATGATTGGCTTTGATCCTTCTATTATAAAAATTTTGCATAGTTTCTTAAAAGACCGAAAGTCTTATGTAAATATTAATTATGCTTCTTCTGGATATGGTCTTATTAAGAGTGGTGTCCCACAAGGAGCAATAATGGCTCCTCATCTATACAGTAGTTTCATTCACGATTCCCCGCACTCACTTGCTTATGCTTACCAGCTTGATCAAAAAGTTTTAGGACTCGTCACCGTGTGGCGCTCTCGTTCGTCCGATTTCAATTCTCTTTTTTTTGTTGTGTTGGTAGAAGTGTCATGGACGTTATGTCAAATTTTCAGCTTGACAGCTTGACATTTCTTGAAGTGACGCCGTATTGTGTGCATCTACTTTTGTGTGTGGTTTCGATTTTTTACAAAAAAAAAAATGTCATCAACTTTGCAGCAACGAGTTTGCATTAAATTTTGTGTTAAAAACGGATTTAACGGTGCGCAGACGTTGGAAATGTTGGGAAAGTGTTTTGGCGACGATACTCTAACGAGATCGAACGTTTTTCGCTGGCACGGACGCTTCAGAAATGGTCGAAAAAACCACGTCGTTTTCAATCGAAAAAGAAGGCGATGCTCACGGTTTTCATGGACTACAGAGGTGTTGTGCATCATGAATTCCTCCCAGAAGGTCAGACCGTCAACAAAGAATATTATTTGGGCGTTTTGAGACGTTTGCGTGAAGCAGTTCGCCAAAAAAGACCGGATTTGTGGGCAAACAACTCGTGGATTTTGCATCACGACAACGCGCCGTCGCACAATGCGATCATTATTCGTGAGTTTTTGGCCAAAAACTCCATGAATACCGTCCAACATCCACCGAATTCGCCTGATTTGGCTCCCTGCGACTTTTTCCTGTTCGGCCACCTGAAGAAACCGCTCCGCGGATCGCGTTACAGCAGCCGAGAAGAGGTCATCGAAAAATCGAAGATGGCCCTGATGGCCATACCGACGGTCGAGTATAAAAAGGCTTTTGAGGACTGGGTCAAGCGTTGGAATAAGTGCATTGCAGTCGATGGGGAGTACTTTGAAGGAGACAATATCGATTTTGATGAATAAACTTGTATTTTTCATTTTAAAAATAAAGTCCTAAAACTTTTTGATCAAGGTAGTATGGTAATACGCCAGAAGAAGCTTTAAGTTTAGTCCAGGAGCATTTAGAAAAAATTAGCTGTTTTTATAAAGATTGGGGAATTAAAATCAATGCAACCAAATCTGAAGCCGTTTGCATCAGAAACCCTTCAGGAAAATGTCACAGACACACTGTTCCTCAAAGTAAACGCTTAAAATTATCCCTAAATGGGGCAAATATACCATTCAAAAACCAAATTAAATATTAAGGCATAACTTTCAACAAACTTTTAAAATTCAATGAACATGCAAATATGGTTTTAAAAAAAGCAAATAAAATTTTGGGGATTTTTTCTAACTTATTAAGTTTCTTATTTATAAGATAAGCATTCGTTCTGTAATAATGTATGGGTTTCCCATTTGGTTCACGGTTTCCCCAACAGTTGCACAAGGTCTTGAAAAACTTGAACGTTAAGTTTTACGTTTATGCATAGATCGTAACTTTGAATCCTTCACAAAAAGGTACTCAAATTTTTACATTTACAGCCACGCTCGCATTGTCCCTCTTTGCAAATTCTTACTTATACATATGAAAAAATGTGTTAATAAACTGCCTTACATAGAAAATGATTTGGTAAATTTTGTATATAATTCGCAAAAGGAGTTTAACTGGTTAACTTTATTTATATCTCGCCAATGGGCATAGTAAATGAAAATCTAAATTTAGAGGAATATATAAATCCCACATCGCTTTTACCGGAATTTTTCACAAAGATAAGCCCTGGTACTCACAGAGGCTAAGTAATTCTTAATGTAACGTGTTAATTAAGTGTATATATGTAAATAATGTAAATAGTTTAGTATTAGTTTTGTAGTTGTAGTTTTTTTTTCTTTTTTTATCTTAAGATTCACTTGATAAAACATCAAAGCCAATCAAAAATGTCGAGAGCAAGCATTTGATTTTCTACACAAATTTAAATTCATAGCTGTTAGCATTCATCCACATTTCATTGTAATAGAATAAATTTTCACGAATTCTATGTATATTCTTACCTTGTATTTTAATGTAATAGACTTCAAGCCTCAATAAATTTACTTACTTACTTGTAAAAAAAAAAAGTTGCGCAAACACAAAAAAGAAAAAAATTTAAAAAACTCTATTAGATTTTTTTTGTGTGGCGTTTTCGTGCTTAAATTTAAAAATTTATTTTAATTTTCAGGTTAAAAACACAAAAACAGTTGTTATTGTCAGGTTAACGAAACAAAAAAAAATATGACTTCACAGTTCAAAGTTTTACCGAATTACCAACCAAAGATTTATCAAACTAACGAAGCCGGTGTGAATACCAATATTCAAATTTTTTTAACGCAAAATAAAACAGAAATTTTTAAAAATAGTCCAAATACTCTGAAATTGTATTAAATGTACGGAAGATTCGTCCATTTTACCGAATATACTAAACATTTTTGAGTGCACTGACGCATATTTTTGATAACGCAAATGTACTGGAAAAATGTACCGAAAATGCCATCACTGATACAAATTCCTTCTTGAAGCTTCTAGAATGTTCAGTTGTTGCTTTATTTTTTCTCAAAACGGTCGATAAGCAATATTTTTCCGGATTTCACCACATTTTTTTCAAAAACTTGATATGAGTAATTTTTGAGCACAGTGAATTGTGGGCGGGTTTTATTTTATTTTAAGGGACAACAGAATCAATTGAAAAGTGAGATATCTTTTTCAAACTGTGAAAATTATTTTGAGCAGCGAGAGAAAATTTTGGGCAATGATTGAAAACATTTTTCAACACCAGTTTTGTTAGCAACAGTGCTTTGACACTGAAGTTTGAACTTAAAAGCGAAACAGAACTGGGACGAGCGATTTTTCTTTTGTTTTTCCTATACGTTTGTAATGAGTAAAAAATTGACACTAGAAAATTTATCGCAGAGATATAGAAAAAATTCTATTTTTTGGTGCGATTTGACACTAATGATAAATCGCACATCCCAGTTCTGTTTAGCCCTTTAATTGTCTTCACCGGTAAAGTCAATTTCTTCAATACGTTTCTGAAAACTTTTTTTGGACCGCCTAAGCAAGTTTTGAATACCATTAAAAAAAGTTTTTTTTACTGCTAAGAAAATTTTGTTTCATCGCTAAAAGTGCACCATTTAATTAGTTTTTCACTACTTTACTAGTATAATACTACCTACTTAAAGGAAAATTTTTACGTAGCTAGATTTTAGCCTCACAGTGTTACTGCTCAGATTAATTTTTTGTCGCTGAATTCACGTGGAAAAGTCAATCCAATTGCGAATAATTGCAACTGTGAGATAAGTAACTAATTTCTTGCCAAACATATTAATAGAATGTGTAACATTTTAAGCATTCTTCTGATATTAACTGCTTTCTTGGTAATGTGACTGCACGATAGCGCATGCAGTAGCATGGTATGTTTCGATGAAATTTAACGATAAGCGGATTTTCACGCTGACCAACCCAACGCCGCAAATAATAATGTTGGCAAATTGTTTTCTTGCATATTTTGTGTCACTGCCAAAATAAAGCTGAATGTGTGAAACAGTTCTACCCTATAGGAAATTTGAAATCGACTGAAAGCCAAATTGTAAAAAAAATGCTTTTGGGTTTGATGGAAGAAATATTTTACTTCTTTTTTTAATATAACATACATACGAGTATGTATATACCTATTGTATATGTTTCATGATTTCTATATAATAAATTAAACTTTCTACATGAGGTTAAGATAGGGCTAGGTGTGCAGCAAAAACTATCGTCTGTAAAATGTAAAACCAAAAATTTAAAACAACAAAAAAAAATAAAAATAAAAATTGTTTGCCTAACATGCGAGAATTTCGACTTGTGAATCTTAGCCGTAGAAGTTTAACTGAAAATTACAATCTTCTGGCAGTATATTGAATCACAGAGACTGATGCGACGTTCCGATGATACAGATGCTGATTCAAAACGATGCGAACCAATAAATATATAGACACGTCTGTAACAAGCATTCCAAGATTTTCGGTTAAAAAGGGGCTTGAATTTCCTGAAGAAGTAAACCATAATACAAGCAGAGGATTGTGACTCCTCTGAAGTCTTTCAAATTTATGTTACTGCAGGATATGCAATAACACTGAATAGCTGTATTACTGAGAAACCAAGTATTTCGTATAACTACCGGTCGACTACAAGACAAGACCCATATAGGGAATGTTTTTTGAGACATCTCGACGTTAAAAAAACCAATTCCCTTTTTTTTTTAATGATCGTCTACTGGGATCTGTAAACATGTACAATAATAAGTTTTATTTAATAATGTACATCTTATGTTAAGTTGGGAAACGGATTGAAACCCATTGGGAAACCTATTGATAAGCTATGTGCTACATAATTTTAAAATTTGTGAAACGCTAAGGAGTGTTACGAAAATACTTCGCTAGGGCCGCCGCTGCACAGTCTCCCATCGTGGCCATAAATACAAATTAAAAATGAAAGTGCTAGGGATTTAAAATTTTTATAAATCAATCCTCAGATACTAATACTTAGGGAAGGAAAAAGATACTATAAAAGTTTTAACTTTCTTTTGGATTTACTGGCACAGTGGGCTGGCTTAAAGTTGAATTTTGAAAGGCAAAAATGCCATCCGCAACCTTTTATATAACTAACTGTTGGATAAAGCGCTTCAGTATAAAAACTAATTTAAAATTTGCATTGAGTATTTTATATGAATTGTACGGACTTTTCAAAAATTAGAAAGAAAAATATTGGCAAATTTGCAAAATTTTGAAAAAAAGAAAAACAATATACACATATATCTTCTGATATAAACTAAAATGCATCTGTGCCTGAATTTCATGAGTCTAGCGCTAGTAATATTGTAGCCACAATTCCATACAAACCAATCCACTATGCGCTGGTATCGCTGCGGTCATTGTGTGCAGCAGGCTTCCTTTTTTTGGAAAAATCATAGCAAGTAACTACATGTAATACAACATTTTTGTTAACTCGTCATTGTCGGCTTATTTATTATATAATTATTATATATTCTGGGCTTGCAGTTGAACGCATATACCATATTTGGGTTAGCACCAGTCGACTGGCAGTTCTCTTTACAATCAAACGAAACATTTGTTATGCGACACCTAAAAAGTTTATGAAATTTACATTTTCCAGTTCTCAAAGAAGATTTAAGCTTCGAGACAGTTATGAGACCAAATTTAGGAATAGTTCCAACCAATTAAATATTTTGTATATAATCTTGCATCACGTATTAAAACTTCCACTTGCAACATTTTCTTGGTGGGTAGGTAATACATTATCTGAGGGAAAAAAATCTCGCATTCGCTCATATAAAACCTTATTTAATTATAACTATAATGGTTAAGCTTTTTACTGGAGATAGCAAGAAAATAATAATGAAGTCGTCATGTTCCCTCAACTGAAATATCTTTACTAAATTTCTGTGTAGCGGGCAAAACAAAGATGTTCATTTCCCAATTATGTTGCTTGGCAGTTAACATTTATTGAGTTAATTAAATTTATGAGTTTGCATATGTGTGAATTATCGTTCGCAGCGCAGTCAGGCAGGTCAGGGAGTAACTCTCTCTTTGAGCGTTGGATTGGTTATATAAAATTATTTTAATGTTCATTAAAAAAATAAGTCAAATAGCCTGGGTCTAATGTGCAACGCGAAAGTGTGTTAGCGGAAACAAAGTAGAGGGTATTGGTTTTGACTGTTTTACATATCATCATTGCACGTTTTACATCAGAGCAACGCTTGAAAAATGCCGAAACTCACTAAAACTTCTACTTTAAATTCACTCAAAACTCACATTATTTCTTGCAATTTTGAAGTGCATTGGACGCCTAGTTCATGTGGTATCAGATATCTAGACCTTTTCCTTAAGGGCTTTGTAAAGCTTAATTAGCCGCAATTACGCCCAACATTGGAAAGAATAAGGAATAGTTCTTTTGTAAGTTAATAAATATACCCCATAAAATTAAATTTTTTGATTTTCATTTCGTTTTTGAAGAAAGTACATCTAAACGTATCACCATATAGGACGAAAAAATATGGAACAGCTTGGGATGTAATCAAAAAGGTCAATTTGGGTCGGAAAGTATTGAATCTTATCGGAAAATATCGGGTAATATTGCGAAAAAAATTCTTTAGTACTAATTCTCTAAGAAGAATGAAAATATGTTTGATAAGATCGGTTCAATAGCTTAGAAGCCATGAGCTGATTTGCACCTCTGCATGATGCATTTGCGTTTTACTTTCTACAGCTTGAAATGTGGCCGATAAACTTCAACTAAGTGCCCCTTAACAGGCTGCATCTCAAAAATGTTGGTGAGAACAATTTCATGAATTATTTAATTCATAAAGATAAATTCCATGAATATTTCTAAAAATGTATAAAACATTCGAAATAGTGCCGCGCACTTTGCCTTCATTGCTGATGCTGCATTTGAATGACAAGAATGACAGCAACTGTCTTGATGGGGATTTAATTACATCGCAATTGAATGACATGGGGCGATTAATTAAAAGCGTTTCAAGGAAATCAGTATCATCACCCCATCCATGGGTTGGCTGCGAAGGTGCTTCTTGGCAGCAAACGCCATAAGAAAACATACAAATATTGCCAGAGCAAAAAAAGGAGTTTGACATAGAAAAAGATAAAAAAAGTGGATGTAATGATTGCGTTGGAATTTTTTCGCTTGCAGCTTAAAATGCTTATAAACTTTTCTAATTGCCGACATTTTTTACAGCTTTCGGTGTGAGGCACCAACTCTAATGAAACACATATTTTTGCGTTATTAGAATTGACTGACAGTAAGACAGTCACGAAGATTGTTGGCAACACCAAAGCAGTCATACGCTTTTAACTAGAAGATAAAGATAAAAATTAAAAAACAAAAAAAAAAAAAATGGCAAGCTCATCAGCAAGCTTTTAATTTGTGCTAAGAACTTAAATTCCTTTCAAGCTTTTAAGTTCTCTAAAGTGGATTTTTGCATGCCAGCATTTTTAATTACAGCATCAATAGGGCGCGTCATTTTGTTTTTCCCTTCAATTATTCCCACTTTGTTTGCATAATCTGGTATTTTAATTTAATTAAAGTTGTGTTATTGTATGTGGGCAAATCTGCAACTCTGTGTGTGTGCGTATTTTTGCAGCTTAAGAAAGCTTTTTCACACTCTATTAAAGCGCTTAACGAGAGTCCTTCGTCTTAGTTGTATCAATTTACTTTAATTATGCAAAAACGTTGGTATTAATTGAATTTTGGCGATTTACTAGGCATTTCTGTACTCGTAGTATGTGCATTAGGGTGTTGTGAAAAAAAAAAATACAAAAGACAACGACAACGACAAAGACAATGATAAAGACAATGATAAAGGCAAAGACAAAGACAAAGACAAAGACAAAGACAAAGACAAAGACAAAGACAAAGACAAAGACAAAGACAAAGACAAAGACAAAGACAAAGACAAAGACAAAGACAAAGACAAAGACAAAGACAAAGACAAAGACAAAGACAAAGACAAAGACAGTGATAAAGTCAAAGACAAAGACAAAGACAAAAACAAAGACTAGGGCAGGGACAGTAACAAAGACAAAGACAAAGACAAAGACATAGATAAAGGCATAGACAAAGACAGAAAAAAAGACAAATATAAAGAAAAAGACATAGATAAAGACATAGACAAAGACAGAAACAAAGACAAATATAAAGACAAAGGCAAAGACAGAAAAAAATTAAAGAAAATCCTAAACAAAAACCGAAACCAAAATAATAGAAAAAATAAAATTAAAAGAAAGATCAAAACATAAAAACCAAATTCAAAAACAAAACAATGACAAGAACAAGATCGAGAACTAGATCAAAATCAAACATATCGATCTTAATTCGGTAGCGAAGAAATATTTGACAATAGAGATCTACACTTTTGCTAACAGCTACTAGTTTATTCTCAACACTCTAATACGAGAATATCGTATAATTACAACTGCTTGCTCACTTATATATGTGTGTGTATGTACTTATACATACGTATGTATTTATGTGCATTGAAATTACTGCTATTTGCATTTAACCGCAATTGAATTTAATCGATTTTCACTGCTAATCTGCATAAACTTAAACAAACATTTACACATTTGCACAATAATAAACAGGAATATTGCCTTTCGACAGTCGTTCGTAAAGAAAAGTTCCACATAACTTGAGTAACTTTATCGCCCAACAAACACACAAACAGTTCTTGTAAATATTGCAGTAAATTTGCTGGCTAAATACCACAAACATACTGAACAACACCTGCAAAATTGTTGCATAAATTTTTTACTTAACAACAACAATAGCAACATTTGCAACCCAAAGCTCTTACTGCTTTTGGAAATTCATTAAATTCTATGAGGATTCCGAAAGTGTAGCATCTCCTTTTGTTTATCTCTTGTATGCCGTATGTTATGCATTCATTCACTTATGATGTTGTTTACAACAACATAAATTTCAGCTACAACTGCTTGCTGCCAACAACTTTGCAATTTTTATTTTCCGAATATTTTGTATTTTACACTTCTTTTGCTGGGATGCAATATTGCAGTTCGAAAGGAAATGTTTAAATAAAATTTGTCATGCGGTCAAGCAAACAAATTTTATTAAAATAAATTCATGTAGCATCACTTGCATGCCGTTAAAGTAAATTCATTACATCACGATTTTAAGATCGAGGATCTGTTAAATTAAAAATCCTATCAGGAGAGTTTTTAAAACGAGCACCAGATCATTGCGCGTCAGAGGGAAAGCCGACATTGCTCATCATGTGCGATTTTCCTTAAACTTTATCCATAGGACTTGGGTGGTTGGGACTTGAAAAGGGATATGTATATGGGAAATTTATAGTTCTAAACTTCTTAATCGATTGCTAACTATAAAAATTAATTTTAAAACATCCGATGTGCCTATTTAACTGAAACTTGTTCATAATGTTAACTTTAGTTTTCGCCAACTTTCTGAGTGGAGAACCTTAAAAGTTGAAAGATATGGTGATATTTTTCATTTTATTTGCAATGCTTTTGATGTCCGAAAATTATATCTTAGATCAAATACAAGGAATAGATTTGTTTAACAATTTTATTCTCGTTCACATACGGCAGTTGTTAAGGATTTTTTATTAATAAGTCTAAAGAGCTACAAAAACTGACGAAAGGAGCTTAAAGTTCATAAATTACAGAGTCAGCAACATAGCTTTATACCTTTATAAAAAAGTCAGGGAGGCAATTCAAAAAATATTAATTCAAAAATGCATGTAAGACTTAAAGCCTTTCAAGAGTATTTTTAAGGCTTACATTTCCTTAGACACCTTTAAGGAACTCAGTTAATCCAATCTATGATACAGTACATGTATACGAGTATATAAAAAAATTTAAGGAAACAGAAATGCGTTTAAACTTCAGTCAACAACAGTCAATCGCAAAGTAATGCCAATGTCAAAAAAAAACAGAGTCTTATAAAATATTCATATTTTTTGGCAAATTTTCTACAAATCCTATCATTACGAGAACACCATCGGTACAAACGGAAGACAACTTATGTTTTCTTACGATTCTACATAAAGTTATGTTAAGCACCTTATTTTCCACTGACACGCCCATGAAATGATTCCAAGCATATACCGCTTTGAGAGCATTGAATATGTACTTGTCATTTGTGTCCAAGCAAATCACTAATTGACAAACATTGGTAATATCTGACCTTTCATCCGAACAAATTGAAAAACATTCGGTGTCAAGAATTGAGTTTTGTCCGAAACATTGTAAAATGAAAATTATTATTTTCTATTATATTTAGTAGTTCTGTTGAGAAAATCTTTCCAAAAACTTTTCCCTTACAGAAAATATTTTCAAAAATATTCTGTAGAAGAGAAATATTTTCAAAAATTAGTATTTTTACCTTACAGCCATACCTTTTATTCCGGATTTCTCTTCAGAATTCATTTTGCATCAATAACGTAATTTTTTTTGTGTCAAATTTATTTTTCTTGGTGGCTTTGTATCTCAAAGTATAAACTGCACACATCCTTACACACTTTAAGCGTATATGTTTGAATGCATGTACGTGTATGCCGTGCATTAACTTTTCCTTTATCTTCCATTGTAAAAACAACTTAGATTGTATTTTAGATCACATTTTTCCTGTAAAAGTCTTTCGAAATCTGATTATTTGCACACTATTTCATGTGAATTATCTGAAGACGGATCCTAATTATTCGACAAGCCTGAGCAACCCCACAGCGAACGCCCATTCAAATGCTTTCAGTTGAGGTATATTTAAATGAACAGATTATATTCATAAACAGTGGGGAAAAATGAAAAATATTTCAACTGTGAACTAAGAAAATAACATTTTCTACCAATCACATAAGAAAAAATTTAATATATAAGGTCTTTGTGTTTTCCATATTGTCAAGTTATTAAAATTTTAAAAGTTTTTTTTTTTTTTTTTTTTTTTTAATGTCGTTGGACATTATATGTTCCGAAAACACTTTATTAAAATCTCCCAAATAATGTGTGCATTGAATGTCCAAACTTAGTTATTAACTTGACTCCACTGTAGTGGTTAGAATGTGTATGATTTCCTAAGTTCTCTGATCGCCATAAGGGAAATGCAATGCCTTCATATCCTTGGGTTAAATTAAAATTTTGCCATTTATGCAAACTAACTGATAGCAATTTGCAATTTAATGGCGCAAACAAATTCAATCAATGCATGTAAACAAAAACAAAAATTTCCAAATAACAACAACTTCCAGAAGAAACTTGGTACCACAATTCATACAATGGCACCACAATGTGCAGCACACACAACAGGAAGCAACAATCACTGAATGCAAAACCAATGGCTGCATCTAATGCTGATAAGGCAAACATGGGAATTGGCACAGGTGAAGTTGAAATTTTTTGAGTTTATTTTGTCTGGACATAAGTTAACAACAAATTAGAAAATGTGAGGGCGAGTAGTAACTGCTTAAAGGGCCGCTATGTAACGTCAGTGTGGTGACAGCATTAGTCAAAATTTGGAATACAATCGTATGACCTGAGGTGTTAAAACGACAAGGACCACGAACAAAATTTTACTAGTTTTCAATCTGTGTAGGACAGGGCTTATGGAACAATTAAAATTTATTTATTTTCCGAAACAAAAAATTGTAATTCTTCTGACATCAGCTATAATTTAAATAGCGTTCAATTGAATTAAACTTTGGCTTATGTCAACTGTGCTCATTTATGCCATCAACTCTGACCGACATCAGTTATGACTCTGCCTCTATCTGACATAAAATGCATATGACTTCCACTGCGACGACTGATTTCAATTGACTAACTTTAACTAAGACTGAGGTCAACTATGACTGACAATGGTGTGAATCTCACTTCCGCTTTAAATGACTTTAACTGTAACTGTATTTAATTATGACGTAGATCTATTGAAATTTACTTTGAACCTAACTGACTTGGACTGCGACTAATTTAAACTAAGTCAGCTGTAACTGCCTTTGACTTCAGACTGATTTCTACTATGACTGAGTTCATCCATGACTAACTTTAACTATGACTGGCTTTGAATATGACTCAATTCAATCACAAATAACTTCAGCTCTTAGTGTTCTCAACTGAATGTGACTTCGACTGTGAATGACCAAAACTGTAACTTATTTCTCTGACTCCAACTATGACTGGCTTCAACTGGAAATAACTTCAACAGTCTCTATCTTGAACTACGTTTTACTGCAAATGCGTCTGGCTGCAACTCTGACTGACTTTGAGCCTCATATTTGATTAGGATTGAATTGCGACTGACTTCATATATGAAAGTCATTGACCGTTACTGATATTATCTGTCAATAACCTCAACTCTCACTTATTCTAACTGACTTCACCAATGATTGAATTTAACTGCGATTGACTTCAACTGTAAGTGACTTCAACCACGACTGACTTCGGCTCGAACTGAATTCTACTTTAACTGAAGTTGATTGCATCTAACTCTTTGTCTGGATTTCGCGGTACTAGTCTAATTTGCATTAAAACAGACATCGACTGTAACTGAATTCAACTATGACTATCTTCCATTTCAAGTGACTTCAGTATGATCAAGTGCGACTACTTAAAAAAAAAGTTTAAAAAGTTAAGTTTTTCAATTTATGCCAATTTTTGAAATTTTTCCATTTTTAAAATTTTTAATATTTCATAAATTTTTGAAATTTTCAAAAAAATAGAAAACTTAAAAAAATTGAAAACTTTTAAAAAACTGAAAAAAGCTGAAGACTTTGAAAGTTCGAAAGTATTATAAAAGTTGCAAAAAAACATCGAAAAATTAACAAAAGTATCAATAGAATATCCAAATTTTATTCTTAAGTTTCATAAATCTTTACTAAAATGCTTGTCAAATCAAATAGGGTGCAAAAACATGAATAAAAGTTTAAGGGCTGGTATTCCTATATGTTTTAAACATTTTGAGCCTAAAAAACCTGAAATCGATTTTGGAGTATTTGAGAAATCGGTGTTTTCCTGAAACGTAACTCTTTTTGTCTTTCAGTGTATATGTAACGCTTAGGCGTTAATTTTTCCAGAATTACAGTTTTTTTTGTCATCTACTAGTACACAGCTACCTAAAAATAATATGAAAGCGAATTTGAATTGTGTTTGTTTATTCAAGTTTTTGTGTTATTTACGAGCGGCTCTGAACAGAGTTAAGAAATAAATTTTTTTATCAAAACTATTGGTCGGAAAAGTTTGATATATTATTTTTCTATATATTAGATAATGCCTTAACCACTCAAAAAATGTTCAGCCAATTTAAAACACGTCAGGGTATAAATAGGCAAATTGTAGATGGAATGACCTCGGTCCATTAGAACAATTTTCAAAGTACTGATGGTTTTTTCAGCTTATCATTTCGTCTTGTTATGGCTTACACTGCCATGATAGGAATATTTTTAATTATAAAGTTAAATTAGAAAATGTACGCTCTAAATCGTTCAATTGCAGTATTCAGTTCAATTCGATATTCAAATGAAAAATCAAGTAATGATATATTTTTCAATAAATTTGTGTAGAACCCAAGAGACAAAATGTCACATAAAATTGGGGGATGTTCGCAGAAAACTTGAAAAAAAAACAAACACCATAAGAACTCCCAAATAAGAATAAGTGACTACTAAAAAAAAAAAAACCGAATAAAATGCACAGAGTAAACAATTTTAATGGTGTTAAATTAATATTTCCTGTCAACATTCGCAGTCGTAGTCGAACACAAAAGTCGCGGCAAAAGTGAAAAGTTATTTTTTCCATTGAAGTCCCAAATGGCCAGGACAAACAAATGGCAACAAAAAGTAACAATAATAACAATGAATGAAATGGCCAAGCAAAAAATAACAAGTTAACTGTAAGTGGCGAAAGCACAAGTTAAAGTGAAGTGCATAAAAACTCCACAACAACAACAGAAGCAGTGGTGGGAGGTGTCGCCCACAAACATATCCTGCGGGACAAATAATTTCAATTTTTCACTTTACCATATTTTTAAAAAATGCATGAAGGCAGCGTAAAGATAATAACAAAAAAGCACAAAGAAAGTCAAAAGTATAAAAAACAGCTTAAGCAGAGTTTACGAATGTTTCATTTTTTTTTTTTCGTACAAGGACCGTATTTGTGAGATTAACACCCGCTAGAGATTGAATGTGACAGTAGGCTGGTGCCAAAAGGCTAAGCGGATTAACAATTTAAATTGTGTAAAAATATGAAGTCAACACAATTTATGGTCTTTAACCCATTTTCCTTGCAGTTGTTTCAATGAGCTGAATATAAAATGTACTCGTTTGAATTTTAAAGCAACTGTAAGAAAAAAAAAACATTTATTATTTGCTACAAACTAGGAAGAAGGCAAACCAAACATTTTCTTATTCCCGACGCCCAGCATAGGCATGTATAGACTTGCGTTATAATATGACAAAAATTATTTATTTTTACTTCGAGGATGTATGTTATTTTGATGGTTGAGAAAGTGTTATTTAACTTTATGCTTTCAATGTGGTACACACATAATGATAACCTGCCTCTGATAGAGACTAAATTTTGAATACACTGGATGCAAATAATGTTCTAATCAAACTCATTAACATCATTATGACACCTTCTAAGAATTTGTTCTTAAGTGTTTTAAAATGCCTATAATTTTTATAAGAAACAAGATATCATAAAAGCTATAATGCCGATCTTTCTATCTGTAGTTCATTCCCTGCATTTATATGAGCACAGCAGCATATTGAAATTTCAGAAAGATCGGTCCAGTAGTTTTTTTTTTATTATGCCCTCCAACTCGAAAAACGAGGTTTCGAGAAAAACACGTTTAAAGTTTTTTAACTATAGCTTTTCCAGTACTATAACTTTTACACGATGTTACTAAAATGCTCGCCATATACTTTATAAGCCGAATTTGAGGTTGATTTAATTGATTTAATTAAAAACGTATTTTTCAATATTTTTTAAACAAGAAACAGTCAAAAAAATTTTTTTTAATTCTTGAAAATTTTAAGGTGTCATGTCCCCTTAAGGCGCTCTGCGAGAGCTTCAAACGCCGAATTGTCCTCAACATCAATCTATCACCGCCAATTTAACCACATGGAGAGTTTGAGTTTGCGTATGCGCCCCTTTTATTTCTAATTTTATTTTGGGGAATGTACTAAGCCGCACTCATACTAAAATTTTTGGCATGCAATGGGAGATCCGGGGTCATCTGAAAGAACTGGCTCATGCTGAAAATATAATATTTCTCTGATGTTTTCACGATCGTTTAATATGCTAAATAGCCTAACACGATATAGCGACTAGGCAGTCATGAAATACGTCAAAAATATGTGAACTCTTCAAAAACTGGAGCAATATATACAAGAACCCTCCCACAAATTTTACTATATACAGCAAGAACAAAAGCACTATTGCATCCAAGTATATATGTATGTTAAAAACTTAATTTCAAAACCAAGTTTTTCACCAGTCACCAGTGATGCATAATATTCATTTTTAACATGGCCAGGGTCAACGTATGAACATACTCGTACATACTATACAAGGCTTGCGAAGTTCCGACATCTTTCTGAAATAGATTCTCGAAACTATGTTCACACAACTTTTCTCATTAAGTGTTAGTCCAATGGCTCTATCGCATTCGAAGCTACTTTCATAAAATGAAAAAGTAAAAAAAAAATAACTAAATACTTGTGAAAAATGTAAAGAAAAAATGTACAAAAATATTTAAGTTTGTCTTTTTAAAATATGAGTTTCAGCTCTTATGTCATACTAAAATACTGGCAAAAAAAAAGAAGTGAGATGAAAACACGAGCAGCGGCAACACCAATTGAAGTAACAACTAAAGATCCTGTTGACTTATTGCACAATCTTGCCTGAAAATTAGCGATAACAGGAAACATGAGTGTAGCAATAGCAAGGACGATGACGACAACGACTACGATGATAAAAAAAAGGCAGCCAGCCTGGAGTACTGCAAGTAGGCTTAAAACAACATGACAGCTATGACACGGGCAATAAATAAGAATGCACAGTAGAACGCATGTTAACTACTGAACTACTATAGAGAAAATATTGAGGCAAATGTTGCCTGTTGGCATATTTGCGGGTGACTAAAAAACTCCTAATAACTAACAACAATTGCGACCAAAAGCGGTAAAACATCAACCCAACAACCTTTATCGGAACTTCAGCAGTACCACAGTCCTTCAACCATAAAAAAAAGGCACTGCGGTATCAAAGTTAAGGCAGCAACTAAGAAAATAGTCTGCTTTCTTCTTTTATGTGTTGAATTTTCTTGGCTGGTCGTGGTACTGACTCTAATCGCATTTTATTTTATTTATGTGTAAAACTTTGTCATGTCTTATCTTGATGACTGGCATAGCAACGTGTACGACTTTTTCCGCATATGCAAACATCATTGCATTTAACTTAATTTTTGCAATACTTTTTTATTTGTCTTTAACTCTTCAAAATAAATTCAGGAGATCATAATTTCATGTGTAACAAATGCGTAAACATAAATTTCAACTGAAAAGGTCATGCATGTGCCTATTTATTTGAGTTTTTAAAAGCCCCAAAGTCTATTAAAAAAGATGACTGGAAGACCCATGCGTATTATGTGATACATGAAAGTACCTCGAATTATTTAATAATGCACAAAATATGACTGAAACGAAATAAATAATTAAGACGTAAAATCATTTCATATTCCAAACTCACTAAAAAAATAAAAAAACAGACAACATAAGACTTTGATTTCGATATGGTTTCTCGTTATTATTGGGAGCTATTCGTTTTTCATTTCTAACAACATAACTTCGGCGTTTCTGCCCTTCAAACCTAAAGAAATACCCATTTAATTCTTACATGAAATGGCAATACGAAGTAGAATGAGATAAATACTTGTTCGTAAACTTTCTTTAATGATTTAATGATATAGCATGTAATAATAAAAAACTTATAAATTTGATAGGAATTAACATATATGAAAATGTAAAAATTTAAACAATGCTTGATTATTTTAACAAACTCCAAGTAAAATATCAGCAATATTCACAATAGTCATATGTGACTTAGAATTCACAGCAAAATGTAATTATTTCGGAAGTAAGTAATATTTCAAAAAGTCATATCGAATTTTCAGAGCAAAATGCTATAAATGCAAAATGCTTTCAAATATTGCTTAAAATATTGGTCGTGCTTTAATTCCTTAATATAGCTTATAGTCGTCGAGCAAGAGACAATCTAAGCCGAAACGAGTTTGTCCGGAAAACTCTGAAAACGATTTCTGCTTTATTTTTTTCTGTAACATGATTTTTTGTTTGACTTTTGTAACTTGGACATACATGTGATTAAAATCTCAAAAACATTTCGAAAAGTCTAACCATCTAATCGTTGATATTCTCCAAGAATTGACTTTTAATCTGTTTGATTTTCAACTAACTTCCTCACCTAACAATTAAAAGTATAAATATACCCATTAATCAATTGAACTTATACTGATATTCGATTAATAGTACGCACGGTGAGTAACCATTCAATCGTCCGTCCACGAAATTGCAATTCACCAGCAATTGCAATAAAACATTGTTATCAACTTCAAAAGTTAACTATCCCCATTAAAACGGACTAGATGCTCCCTTTTATTTTACTTTTACTTAATAGCTCTACTTTTCGTATCGATGGATCGTTAATTTTTATCAATTTTGTAAATCTTCAAAAAAAAGTAAACATAAATCTTCATTCGGCAGCAATTAACGATTATCGCTAATTACCACGTGCTGTGCTGTGCAGTCACTTGAACTTTTCCACAGTTTACAGTATTTTTTTTTCTTTTTTTTCACAACTGAACGAAGGCAACCTCAAGAATAACAAGCGCAAAAACAACAAGGTGCTGCTGCATAGCAAAGGGTAAATAAATAAAAAGTTCCAAAAAAAAGCCAAGTTAAAAAAGCAGAAGCAACAAAAATGTAATTTGGATTTAATTGCTTGTTAACACGCACGCACCACAACGGCAACAGCAAAAGCAACAGCAGCAGCAGCACCAAACAACAAAGTCGAAGTCAAACACTCTGACTGAAAAGTGAACAGCAACACTGGACAAGAAAGTCGTAACTTTTATGCGCTAACGGAAGGAAGTGCTACGCCATTGGAGTTTTCCACACGGTAGCGAGGAAAAAAAATATCCTTGCTATAAAGCAAGCGGTGAAATACTGCTAGTGTTGCAAAAAAGTGCATAACTTAAAGCGGCGCTGAGAAAACTTACCAACTGCTGCTACCAACACCTATGTTTCAAAATGATAAAGTGTCAGTTTACCTCCTGGGATACGCTAACTAACCAAAAACTGATTGCTGTGCATATCGGATGGAATTTTAATCGAGTGTGAAAAAAAGCAAAAATTATGTTGCGACACTGAAAAAAGTGTTGGCACAAGGTAAAATATTCAAAAAAAAAAAATTGAGTTATTGAACTAAAAAAAGAACTCATTTGAAAAATCAAGCCTAAAGGTATGCAGTAAATATTTTTAAATATGCACTTATGTTGACTCTAAACTAGTAAAGCTTTTCAAAGTGCATACTCTTAGGCGCATTTTTTGAATCACTTGCCTGAGTAACATTTGTTTTTAAGTTTTTTTTTTGAGTGTACCATCGTTTAAAAATTCCAACACCAGGTCGTTCATTCATATTAGTAAAAGCACAGAGCAATACAACACGTACACATAGTTCCTTACCGTATCGTATTGGCTGCCAACTGAGCAACATTCTGCGAGATTTATTAACTTATTAAACATAAAACCTTTACAACATTTCACAATGGATTTGATGAGTTCGCCGAAGCGCCGACAAATAACAACAACAGTAATGGCAATAACAAAATACCAAGTATGGTATCCGTAAGCCAACTACAAACTCAATACTTGTACACAGTTGGTGTCTTCCTGTGACCATGCGAGTTAACGTAATTTAAGCGCGGCGCTATCTGGCATGAAATGAGAACATGAAAAACTAAAACATCACTAAAATCGCAAAAACGCGCTGGTTGAAATGGCAACAACAACAACAACTTAAAGCAGCAGTGGGCATAGGAATCTAACAAAAGAGCAAAACATCAACATCAAGCAACAACAAACGAAATTTTAAAGTTTTTTTTTACTTTCATTTCCAAATTTGTCATTAGCACAAAAAAAAAACCAAATTGCACTACAAACAAAAACAATTGCTACATTCGTCAAGACACAATGCGGCGCCGTCGTTTATGCTTTTGTGTTTTGTTTTTGTTTTCATTTGAATTCAAGTCAACGCTGTCCCTCGATAGCGTTGAAATTCTGCGAATTTTTTTTCGCTAGCTTGTGCGTCAAATAACGGTAAGAACAATGAAAGCAAATAGAGCCACTATGTGCCCATCACTGACTTAAAGTATACGATTAACCGACCAGAATATGGCCACAACATAATACAAGTTATAGCTAATGCTAGCCGTATTGAATGGCAATTGTAAACCATAACTATAGTACCATAGAGTGATATGAGAAACAAGATATATACTTTTGAAGTTAACCCAGACAAAGATATGATAACGTAATTTAGTTCTTAAATAAATAGTCTCCACTTTTTATGAGTTCCATCTGCGAAGTATGGTACAATCAAAACACAATTTTTGCCGTTTATTAAATTATGTAAATATTACGCTCAAAATCCATACAAAATTATTTATTTCAGCATAAAATAATTAAGGCACACTAAATCTTATATCTTCTTACATCAGCCGTTGATGGTTTGTACAAAACCCTAAGACATTCTTGTGAAGTCCTAAAATCCACAGATTTTTGTTAATCTCATTGAATATATCGTCCACTAGCTCGTTCGATTTATCTGCAGTGAAACTGGTGATATTCATTTGGTCCACTGTTTTTCTATTCACGTGCTTGGGAAGTAAAACCTTCATCATTTGACAACGAAAGTAAACTCTCTCTTCTGCTTCTACTTAATTACATTTGGTTGTTGCTTCATTTACTTTTTGTTTCTGAACGGGAGTCTATTAATTTTTGTATGCCGATACGGATGGACATTTAATGGATTTATTGCAAAATGAGTTAATGTCCGTTTGTTCGTCTATGTTAGCGATATTTACTGTATCTAACGTAATGCTTGTTGTTGCTGTTGTTTAGTATTGTTATTGAAGCTACAACACTCCAGTAATTATGCATATTAAAAAATATATATTAAATCAATTAGAATTGTAAGAAGAACTTGAAGAGTTGATTCTTAAAGAATATTGAAAGTAATTTCGCAAATAATCAACCAAAATTTTTAAACACTACATAAACAGGCGTATGAATTTAAATACACAATGCAACTATCTAAATAAAAGCTCGCTAATTAGGAGCATTTCCACTGCAAATGACAGTCAAAGTACGAGCAGTAAAACAAAAAAGTCTGCTTTTGTGGTTTATATAAAAATCCGAATAACTTTGGTGCTGTTGTGACCACAAAAACAATATCAACTCCAACTAAAATGAGGACAATAGTTTGCTAAATACTATATAAACATCTACGAAATAATATTAAAAAAAAAAACGCACAAAAAAATTTCAATATAAAGAGCAAATCGAATAAGAACAGAGAAAATTAAAGTAGGTTAAAACGAATCAACCATTGTCAACTTGTTAGAAACGTTTGTCCATGTGATATTCAATCGAATTGTCTTTCTTATTTTCGATGTTATCTAGATCATCTTTTTACTTTCAGAAGTAATTATATCGCTCGTCGAGAAGTTTCTGTTCCGTTTGCCAATTTGACAATTTTGCTGTCCACACAATGTTTAATTTCTTCAAAGTTTTTATTTGTCCGAGTAGTTTCTTTTAAATTATTCAGAAGACATATTGTGTGTCAAAACTTAAGAAAACAATTATTAACTGTTCGAAATATGTTCTTCATATTACTACTTAGGTGAACTATTGTATTCTAAACTGTCTTATACTTGAATGTTTCAGCTGAAAAGTAATCAGCACACAATATTTTATAAATGTTTTTCGAGTTGCAACTCATTTTCTTTGTCCAAATGACTTTTTTGTTAATACGAACCTTTTGTTTATTTTAGCGAATTTTTTTCGGGAAATTTTTTGTTCTGTACAAATTGTTGATATTTTTCTTTACATTTATGCCTTTGTTTTAATGTTTTTCCAAATTCTTTTACATTTTTGATTGCTATCAAAATATATTGTTTAATTTCTAATTTCTAATAAAGCATCTGTTTATCCGAACGATGCATATGATTATTTTGATAATTCATTCACTTTTTGGCTTTTAAATTTTTTTCTACCTCCACTTATTTTATGATTTCGAGTTATTTTTTCTGTTTGGTCTAATTTTTTTTTTTTTTTTTTGAAAGTGAATGTCTAATAAATCAGTTTTCTTACATATTGATGTTTTCTCTCTAGGTATATTTAAATAAAATTTTTGCAATAATAGACTTATAAGCTGCTAAATGAATTTTTCTTGCTTTATTTTAAGTTGGCTTATGATTTTGATTTTTCTGATCTTTTATGTTTTAACACGGCTTATGTTTAGCTAAATTTTATTTTGAATGATTGACTTCAACAATTTTTTTAAATATCAGAGGATCTTAACCTTCTAACGATTTTGTTGCACAGAAATAATTCCAGGTACCTGCTGAAGTCTTTCCTAAAAGAAGACTAAAGTAATATTTCCAAGTTTGTCTCCTTCATTTTGAACATTCAATAATGAATTTGAAATAATTTAACACAAAAAATGATTATTTAATTCAAATAAACTGCATTGCATTCATACATAAATTTATTTTTGAGTAAAATATTGTATATGAAATGAAGGGATTATGCCGGTGGTTTTGAAATTTACCACAAGCATTCGAAAATACACAAAAAATATTTGTTTTCCTCAAAATAGTTTTCTTACATCTGACAATAAATTCTGATCGCAAGTGTGGTAGACTTGATACGGTCGTTGTGAACCCATATATTTTTCTAATACTGCAACACACTCCATCATGCGTTACAACTGGAAGTCCAAAGTCAATGTAACTTGTGTGTAGGGTGTATATAAACAAGAGATATCACACAGCCGCAAAACAATACACTTAACTATCATACTGTTTGTTGTGCACTGATTTAAATAGATTTTTTTTTAACAAATTGTCGCCTATTTGGGTACTTACCATTTCCGTTTGGCCAGAAACAACTTTTATTGTTGACAATTGGAAGGGACGCAGTGCAGAGTAGATAGACCCTTGCAAGTAGTCACGCCCTACTGTTGGAAAAATAAGCAAATTTATTTAATGATAGATAACAAATGAAATAATAAGAAAAGTTTAACTATGGCGGAGTTGTGGAAATTGAAATTTCAGTTAGAGTTGGGTAACTTTAAGCAAAATATCATCATTACCGGAAAGTGTATCCTTTATTTTTTTGTTTCAGTTTTTTTCATTCAGCTACAACAGGATACATTTTAACAACCCAAAAGTAATGGCCACCTACGCCGTGCTCATGTTTGTTTTCATATTAAAGCCTGACTCCGGACGCATGAGGTTTCGATTTGATTTCTGTTATTTTTGTCACCAAACAAAAGCGAAAAAAAAGGATTAAGTTTTGCTGCCAAAAAATGTCCTTTCATTTGCTTGCCGTTGTAATTTCGCTGCTGTTGTAGTTTTGCATTGTCATCGTTGTATTTGTTGTTGTCACTACTTAAGTTGGCAAATTCAATTGAGCAACTTTTCTGTAGTTTTGTTTTCAGCTCTGTTTTTTTTTTTTTTTTTTTTTTGCTTGTGGTATTGCAAAATCCTGCATTTTGTACTCGTTATGCTGCTTTTGTGCTGTCAGATTTCTTTTTGCATTTTGTGGGTTCTACAAATGTGATTTTGGGGTTTTCATTTAAAATAAAGTTCTCAACTGCTTATGACGCGTCTCTGTACATACAGTAATTTTTATATAATGAAATGGGTATGTTTGTGTCTTCTAGTTACACCCAACATAAAACCTACTGAAGAATATATAATATTTTGAATAAAAGCTACACATATAAAAATTTCAAATTGGCGAACAAAATTTTAAGGGAGTTAAGGTGATTTAACAAAATGTACTACGTTAAAACAATACGAGTACGTGCCCAAACTGCTGTCATTTTGAACCTATTCCATTAAGATGCAACAGTTGATTAGTGCTTGATATAAGCCAACCAAATTGATGTCTATTGTTTGTGAAATTGAAACGTGTTAAAATGTGTGCTAGGATTGCAGGCTGTAGCGAATTTAATTTTTTTCTAAAAAAAAAAAGTAATATTCGAATCATTTCCAATTCTCTCACTAATCATCAACTTTCCAACGAACCGATTGCCGCATTGCGATGCACCGGTATGCAGTCCGTTTTTTCTTCGAAAATCGAAATAGCGGAAGATTGTTTGTCTTTGCTCTGGGGACAAAGTCGGAAAGTACAGACGATCTAACACTCAGTTGATTTTTTGAGTTTGAAACGCGTGGTTGACTAAGCCGTACTTAGCGTATTAAAAATGTTAAAAATAGTAAAGTGGAACTTACAGAAAATTATAAAGACGGAATTTTATTAAAATAAATTCGAAAGAAAATTAATAAACACATTTTTAAATAATAATGTGATGTGAATTTCAAAAAATGAAAGAAAGAAAGTATGAACTAAAAATATTTGAATAAAGCAAAGCAAAAAAAAAAAGTGACATAAAATCTAAAACTTAGTTTTGTTTGTGTTTGAATCAATTATAAAAAAATGAAGAAAAAAAAAACTATTACATAGAATATATATGTATATTAAGCCAAAACAAAAAAAATGTAAAAAAGAACTTGTCGAAAACTGAAAGAATAATTTCGCCCAAGAACGAAAGAAATTGTTTTGTAGTCATTGAACTAAAAATAAAATAAAAAAATTCAAAAAAAAAACTAGAGAAAAAAAAAACAACAACAAAATTACTTAAAAGAAAACAAAGAGAAAAAAAAATCATCAAATTTGAGTCTCACTTTGAGACAGTTTGAAGCCCCAAAACTCTACGCCGAAGCGTCGTCTCCAGCAGTCAACGTCGCAGCCACCGTATGTGCAACAACAAATTCATCACATCGGATTTCGTACAATAAGCTAAGTTTAGTTTTAGTTTGTATTTACTTTTATTAATATTCATAAAACATTATCTCTTTTGCCATATATATATGCGTAGCGAATTCCAAGCGCTAAAATTTTGTTAGTTTCTTTATTTAATATTATCTACTAGTATAATGTTAGTTTAAAAAAAGAAAGAAATAAGCTATAATGCTTGAATAAAGTGAATTATTGGTCTGATCAAGAGTACTGTGTGGTTGAGTGAATTTTTTTTTGGGATTCCGATAACATCTACGGAATCATGGAGGGAGGGTTTGGAGCAGCTTGTAAGCATATCAAAGCGCTGCTATCGTTCTTTCTAGTTTAGGTAAGATTTTCTCTTCTCTTTCGTTCTCTCTCCAAGTTTTAATGCGGTTTTTTTAAAAGCGTGTGCAGTTTTTTTTTCTTGTGTGGAAGATCGGCATGAATGCATAAGAAATGAAGCTAGTGTTGTTTAACCCACCCCCGACTGAAGCAGCCATAAGCAGCCAGTGCACACGTACACTAGCAATCATTTTAGTTTATTTTTTTGATGTTCCAACAGCTAGGCCGAATTCCATTACAGAAATGGCGCCCAACGTGGGGCACAAATGAGGATATTTCATTTTGGGATTTATTGCAGAATATATGAGTAATTTTCACTGGTGAAATGGTCTCATTGTCTATAATTACCGAACGGTTTTGAAATGTCTGAAAGATTTAGTGGCCTAACTATCTATTTTTAGGGAATTATAGCACTTTTGGCTTATTGCCTTGTGCGTATCCGTATGTTATAGACTTTTTAAGATATTTTTTTTTTATTTTCGTATCAAGATTGAATTATAACGCAATTGACGGAATTGTATAATTGTACACAGCTAAATATGCTTAACAAATCTACCACCTTTGTGTATTTTTTAAATTTTGGTATATATTCCTTTACTTGTTTAGTGCTATTGTTTTCTGGATTTGCTGTCTGCAGAGGCTTTATGTCTTGCTGACATACCGTTGACATGTGTAGTAAATTATATTTGGGTTAAAGAGAGAGACTTAGAGCATAAACGAGAAAGAACGTCATATTATAAATTTTCGTTTCCTCAACTACATGTGTATTATTGATCAGACCACAATTTAAAATTAAATTTTTCTTTCATACTTTGAAATATATTTGTCTATTTTTTTTATATTAAAAAAATAAATCGAAAATGATCCGTCATAGTAATGAAAACCTCGTCCAACTAATTCCATCAACTTGCACGGTTTGTAAAAAGCAATTGGTTGACACTGACGATATTTTGTTAACACCTTGCAACCACCAGTTTCATCAAAAGTGTTTGACCAACTGGCTTAAACGGAGTCCGACTTGTCCACAGTGCAAAGTTTTTTGCCAAACAAAAAGTTTAACAATTTACAAAAACTGTAGGATCCAAACTAGATCATTTACTGCAAATCGGCCTATTTCTACTGGTTCAGAACCACCACCAGGAGCGTCTGTTTTAGAGGATTCCTCAGCAGCACAGGCTGATGAAACAGTTGCACCACAAAATTCGTCTGAAGAACAAAGCAGGCCATTACATGAAGATCAGGTAGCAGCACAGGCTGATATATTATCTCAATCAGGTAGTAATCAAATGGGAAAAAATAGCTTATCTAATGAGCAACTTGTCATTTCGGAAGAAAACCGAGTTAGAAACATAGTCAGTGCTATTATATCTGCTAGGCATAATACGCTTTATGATAACTTAGAAACTCGTGTATCACAATTAGTCGAACAAAGCATTGGAATCAATTTAGAAAACTATTTTAGTCGTTTAAATTTAGGTTACCTTAATTTTAACCAAGAAACTCACCAAAATATTGCCCAACAAAATATTTCAAACGAAAATTTTCCACCAGATTTTTCAAACAGCCCGAATTTGCGACTTAATCATTCAGAGCGTATATCTAGTCCTAACTCTAGGTTACAACCTAGTAAACTAGCGCATTTAATTTCAAGCTGGGATATAAAATTTGATGGAACTCCGAAACTATCGGTAGAAAATTTTATTTACCGTATAGAGTCACAAGTTATTGACACTTTATCAGGAAATTTTAATGTCTTATGTGAAAATCTTCAAGGTTTATTTGTTGATGAAGCCCGTGATTGGTACTGGCGTTACCGACGCTCAGTAAATCGAATTACTTGGCCAGCATTATGCGAAGCGCTAAGGGTAAATTTTGAAGAACACAGATCTGATACAGACATCAAAGAAGCAATGCGAAATAGGAAGCAAGGTGCTTCAGAAGGTTTTGATGAATATAAAAACGCTATTCTTAAAATTTCTGAAAGTTTACATAGCCCGATCTCTGAAACCGAATTAGTTGAAACTTTACAAAGAGGATTACGACCTCGAATTCGACAGCAATTATTATACGTTAAAATACGTACTGTTGCTGAACTAAGACGCCTTTGCTTGAAAGGTGAACACTTAATTAACGAAATATCGAAAACAAACAATAATTTTGTATCTAATAATAGGATGACCTCACGTAAACAAATAAATATGATTTCTGAAGATGACTTGGATTCTGTAACTGAAGATACAGGATCCATTTCTGAAATTTCAGAAGTATCCAAGCAAATTGTTTGCTGGAATTGTAGAATCGCGGGACATCGCTATCATGACTGCTTGTCAGACAGGACTGTTTTTTGTTATGGGTGTGGCACACCAAAAATTTATAAACCTAACTGTCCGAACTGCAAGTCAAAAAACTCGGAAGCCAGCGAAGCTGCCAAGATGACACTTCGCAAAGGCCAACTCAAGCCTCAAACCAACTAAGATCACCAATCACAGATAACCAGCAAATTTGTAAAAATTTTAATATAATCCCTTTTGAAGAGCGCTTAAAAAGATATAATGCAAGAAGAAACGAAATTTTTATGAATTGTGTTACTAAACCTAATAAGAAAAAGTTGAGATCGTCCGTCCGTATAAATAAATTCTGGAAATCCGCTCGTTCCGAGTGTAAAAATGTAAATAAAATAATAAATTCTATTCAACATAAGTCTAGTGATTTTCGTGCATATGCAAATATAGCTGTCTGTGGTGAAAATCACTTAGGTCTTTTGGATAGTGGTGCCGAAGTGTCATGCCTTGGTGGATCAGTAGCGAAATCTTTGTCAAATCAAAATGAATTTAAGAAAAGGTTTACCCGAGTCAGCACAGCTGATGGTCGTGAACAAATAGTATTTGGTACACACGAAGTACCAGTAGAATTTAAAGGAAAAACTGAAACAATTAAATTTTATATTATACCCAGTTTAGTCCATAATGTCATCTTAGGTGTTGATTTTTGGCGCAAATTTAAAATTGCACCAAACGTAATTGCGCCCATTGAATTAGATAACGATGAAGATCATAACAAAATAATTTTGACGGAAAAACAAATACAGCAACTGGAAACTGTTAAAAATCTCCTCCCCTCATACGAAAAAGAAGGACTAGGGAGAACCTCACTTCTTGAATATGAAATTGAATTAGAGCCTAACACTCGACCCGTTAAACAGAGATACTTCTCAATATCTCCAGCTATTGAGAAGCTTGTCCATAAGGAAATAGACGAAATGTTGAGACTCAAAGTAATCGAAGAAAGTCCTAATAGCCCATGGTCTAGTCCAGTGGTGTTAGTAAAAAAACCGAATGGTAATCGCTTATGTTTAGATTCGAGAGCAGTTAATGCAGTGACCGTTAAGGATGCCTTTCCGCTACCCCTTATTGAAGGAATCCTTAGCAGGTTGCCTAAAGCTAAGTACATTTCGTCACTAGACTTACGTAGAGCGTTTTGGCAAATCCCTTTAGCCAAAAAGTCAAGAGATTATACCTGTTTCACAGTGCCAAACCGCCCACTTTATCGCTATTGTGTAGTACCTTTTGGTGCGTGCAATGCCCCACAAGCCCTATGCCGCTTGATGGATAAAGTGATACCACCTAAGCTACGAAATGAAGTATTTGTATATCTCGACGACCTGCTCATAGTATCCGAATCATTTGAAAGTCATTTGCGAGTACTCTCAGAAATTGCATTTAGTTTGAGAAATGCTAATTTAACAATTAATGTAGCCAAGAGCAAATTTTGTATCAAGGAAGTGCGTTTCTTGGGCTATGTTGTAGGAAATGGTACTTTAAGTACAAATCCTGATAAAATCTCGGCAATCTTAGATTATCCCGCTCCAACTACAAAAAAACAATTAAAAAGATTTTTGGGTATGTCCGGATGGTACAGGCGGTTCGTGAGTAACTTTGCTTCAATAGCTGCACCTCTGACTAGGCTTTTAAAGAAAAATATTGACTTTAAGTGGGAATCTGAAGCTCAGTCAGCGTATGAAACTTTGAAAGAAACTTTGTCATCCGCACCTGTGTTAATCAATCCAGACTATACCAAACCTTTCATTATCCAGTGCGACGCCAGCAAACTTGGTGTCGGAGCTGTTTTGTCTCAAACAAATGAAGATGGTATTGAGCAACCAATAGCATATTTTTCAAAAAAGTTATCACAAGCACAATCTAAGTACAGTGTTACTGAACTTGAATGTTATGCGGCACTTTTAAGCCTTAAAAAGTTTAGAGCGTACGTGGAAGGGCAAGAGTTCAAAATTATAACCGACCACGCCAGCCTTAAATGGCTTATGAACCAAAAAGATTTATCTAGTCGTCTCGCTCGTTGGGCTCTCCAAATACAAGGCTTTAAATTTACTATAGAACATCGCCGTGGTTCGGAAAACGTAGTACCAGATGCGTTGTCGCGCCAAAATTTTTCTGAGTTGTGTGAAATAGAAGTTTATCCCATTGTAGATCTACAGTCTCCAGAATTCAAGTCAGAAGGGTACACCAAATTGTTGAAGCACGTAGAAGAAAATCAAAGTAGATTACCTGACCTACAAATAGTTGATGGAAAAATATACAAACGCACCGAACATCCAAATGGTGATCCTATTTCTGAAACTTTTAATTGGAAATTGTGGATACCGAAATCTTTAGTCACTACCGTTATTCAAAATGCTCATGCACCACCTAATCGAAGTCACGGAGGAACAGGTAAAACTATCCATTTATTACGCCGAAATTTGTATTGGCCTAGTCTCACAGTTGACGTTAAAAACTTTATAAGTAAATGTAATATCTGTCACCAGACAAAATCACCTAACCAAATTCTTCGACCACCCATGAAGTCTCAATATATAGTTGACCGCCCTTTTCAGAAATTATATATTGATTTCTTAGGCCCTTATCCGCGGTCAAAATCAGGAAATATTGGGATACTTGTAATCTTGGATCACCTAACAAAATATCCACTTTTAAAGGCTGTTAAGAAACTAACTTCTTCTGCCGTGATAAACTACTTGAAAGATTCAGTTTTTTGCATTTTCGGTACCCCCGAGCTTATACTGAGCGATAACGGTAAACAATTTAAGTCCGTAGAATTTCAGACTTTCCTCAATAAAAGAGGTATCAAACAAATTTTCACAGCTGTTTATAGTCCACAGGCTAATGCCAGTGAAAGACTCAACAGATCTATTTTGGCAGCCATAAGATCTTATATTTCAAAAGACCAAAGCCATTGGGATAAATACTTACCCGATATAGGCGAAGCACTTAGAAGTTTACTGCATCAAAGTATTGGTATTGAACCTTATCATGCTTTATTTGGCCAGCAAATGATAAGCAGTGGCCAAGATTATAAACTTATTAGGCAGTTACAGTTATTTGATGGTAAAGTTTTGAGCAAAGAAGATCAACTTAAAATTATCCGAAAAAGCCTAAAAGAAAATATATCCAAAGCTTTTGATTCCTCTGCAAAGAGATATAATTTAAGAAGTTCAAACCGATCGTTCAAAGCAGGAGATCTTGTATATCGAAGGAATTTTATTGCTAGTGATGCCAGTAAAAAGTTTAATGCCAAGCTTGCGCCTAAATTTATCAGGGCAAAAATAGTTGCTGCCAAAGGAAACTCTCTTTTTGATTTAGAAGACGAAGATACAGGAAAAAAGGCAACATTTCATCTTAAAGATATTAAAAGTAGTATACTTTAAAATTTTTTGAAGAATTTCCATATGGCATCATGCTTAACAAGATCTCATGTCAATCCTTTTTTTTCAATTTTTGCATCGTGGTCGCAAAATTTGTTTTGTGCTAGGATTGCAGGCTGTAGCGAATTTAATTTTTTTCTAAAAAAAAAAAGTAATATTCGAATCATTTCCAATTCTCTCACTAATCATCAACTTTCCAACGAACCGATTGCCGCATTGCGATGCACCGGTATGCAGTCCGTTTTTTCTTCGAAAATCGAAATAGCGGAAGATTGTTTGTCTTTGCTCTGGGGACAAAGTCGGAAAGTACAGACGATCTAACACTCAGTTGATTTTTTGAGTTTGAAACGCGTGGTTGACTAAGCCGTACTTAGCGTATTAAAAATGTTAAAAATAGTAAAGTGGAACTTACAGAAAATTATAAAGACGGAATTTTATTAAAATAAATTCGAAAGAAAATTAATAAACACATTTTTAAATAATAATGTGATGTGAATTTCAAAAAATGAAAGAAAGAAAGTATGAACTAAAAATATTTGAATAAAGCAAAGCAAAAAAAAAAAGTGACATAAAATCTAAAACTTAGTTTTGTTTGTGTTTGAATCAATTATAAAAAAATGAAGAAAAAAAAAACTATTACATAGAATATATATGTATATTAAGCCAAAACAAAAAAAATGTAAAAAAGAACTTGTCGAAAACTGAAAGAATAATTTCGCCCAAGAACGAAAGAAATTGTTTTGTAGTCATTGAACTAAAAATAAAATAAAAAAATTCAAAAAAAAAACTAGAGAAAAAAAAAACAACAACAAAATTACTTAAAAGAAACAAAGAGAAAAAAAAATCATCAAATTTGAGTCTCACTTTGAGACAGTTTGAAGCCCCAAAACTCTACGCCGAAGCGTCGTCTCCAGCAGTCAACGTCGCAGCCACCGTATGTGCAACAACAAATTCATCACATCGGATTTCGTACAATAAGCTAAGTTTAGTTTTAGTTTGTATTTACTTTTATTAATATTCATAAAACATTATCTCTTTTGCCATATATATATGCGTAGCGAATTCCAAGCGCTAAAATTTTGTTAGTTTCTTTATTTAATATTATCTACTAGTATAATGTTAGTTTAAAAAAAGAAAGAAATAAGCTATAATGCTTGAATAAAGTGAATTATTGGTCTGATCAAGAGTACTGTGTGGTTGAGTGAATTTTTTTTTGGGATTCCGATAACATCTACGGAATCATGGAGGGAGGGTTTGGAGCAGCTTGTAAGCATATCAAAGCGCTGCTATCGTTCTTTCTAGTTTAGGTAAGATTTTCTCTTCTCTTTCGTTCTCTCTCCAAGTTTTAATGCGGTTTTTTTAAAAGCGTGTGCAGTTTTTTTTTCTTGTGTGGAAGATCGGCATGAATGCATAAGAAATGAAGCTAATGTTGTTTAACCCACCCCCGACTGAAGCAGCCATAAGCAGCCAGTGCACACGTACACTAGCAATCATTTTAGTTTATTTTTTTGATGTTCCAACAGCTAGGCCGAATTCCATTACAAATGTCATTTAAGTAGTTCCTGTGAGATACGATAATGTGCATCATACAGCAGCAACTATCCATGGTTACCATGAAATCATCAAAATTGTAATGCAACAGCAGCAACTGCGCAAAATATCGCGCTGCATTCAAGGACACTCAGCTTGATGTTGCTTTATTCATGTTATTTAGTCCTGCTCCATCCTATTACTGTTGTTGTTTTGTTATCCTGCTACCATTTATTTTCTAGCAAGCATGCGACACAACTGTGAGTTATTTTGAGTACTGAACTTCACTTTAAAGTGGGCAATTAAGTGAAATTGTATGTCATTATACAAGTCATGCTTCTTTAGATTTATTGGAGTTACCGATTAGGGTGCATTAAGAAATAATAAAATTAAAAGAATATATGCTATACGAGCATCTGCCTAATTTCGTTTCTTCAATTTCAATTAATTCCAAGCCAGACATAGCATATCAATCACTCATATTAGACTACAAATCTACAAAAGCACATGTAGTGCTATCAGCACCGAGTCTGCAGTATAAAAACAGTCAGCTAAAAATTGATTTTAATTTTTTTTTTACGGTATAATTCTCCTCATGTTTGTCGAATAATTTCTTGAAATAAATCTTGCTTGGATGCTTAAGTTGAATGTTCCTTATGTAAGTCCAGAAGCGGCTAAATTGTGTGTTAATAAATTTTTAAGTGCGGATAATTGCCGACAACAAAGGTAATTAATTCTTATTCGAAGAGCCAATTTCTTGCACGTTTATATTAATGATTCCTAAAAGAGCAACGTCTTCAGCGAATACATCTTCTGACTTCATAAGATCTGGGAAGCCCGAAGATATCAATTTTTTCTGAGACGAATTTACTTGTCGAGTTGGTAAAGATAAAGTTATAATCCAGACTTCATGTGTTATAATGTTCTTTTTAAACCAAAGTTTATACGTATCAGTCTTTTACGTGTGATGGCTTAGCACAGGAGGTAATAAAGCTAAACAAATACGCAACCGTCATCCAACATCGTATCATTTGAACGCAACTATTCTTATAAGAGTTGATAAATCAGGAGACTTTGCAATTTCAATTTGATTTTTTTTTTTTTGTTATGATATGGTGCCTTCACTTGATATTTTGATGACGTATCTTCAGTACAAATAAATAAAGTGATGATAGATAAGTGCTAGCCGAAAAATATTTGAAAATCGCTCAATCTAACCGTTCTTGATATTCATCAAAATGAATAGCAGTCTAATCGCTTAAGAGAACTTAAACACGAAAAATTTCCTCCTGCTAATATGCCACTGAAAACTTTAACCAATTATAAAATATATAATTTAAGTTCGTAAGTAAAATCAAAAAGACTTGTGAACTGTTTTGTGTAATGAACAAAAAATTCCTTTTTAAACATCAAAAATGTTACTCTTTGTAACACAACTCATTTAACAGTTTTCGAACTAAATTATGTCGCAATAACAAAATCATACATTCTCCACTTCAAGATAAACTTTTGTTGTCAAAAACTTATACCTCAATATTCACAAATAATCTAAAATTTTTTAAAACACCCTAAAATTTTTGAAGCTTCCTTGTTACCTACATAGCACACTGACTTACACTTTGAAATAACAATCCGACTTAACTACTAGAGTTATGCACTTGGAATTTTGTTAAGAATTCCAAATAGACGGACAAAAATGTAGCAACAGCCAGTGGAGTAGGTTGAAATTAGTGGCAAGTGTTAAGTTATGCATACCGGTGGTGTAAGTTTGTTTGGTGTGAACGTTGCACGCCTGTTTGTCGCATGACAGAGCGTATGCATTAAGGTGTCGGAAAATGTTTATTTGTTATAGCAGTTGTTGTTGTTGTTTCGTAAGTGTTCTAAATTATTATGACATAAATGTTGATATCGTGTCAAATGATTGAATATGCATGAATGTGTGGCAGCATCATGCCACCGACTCTAAAAGTCGATGCTGTTTAGCGGCGGGTTGTGCAAAGGCAAACCAAAACCAACGATTTGTTGCATGTCGGCCGTCAGTGTGGTAATTAAAATTTAATGGTGGTTAATAATTAAGCCGGTAAGTAATTGAAGTTCTTAGACAACTTTGCTTTAGATGTGGGAATTTGTAGGGACTAAAAGTAATGAAATTTACAATATGGAACCAAGAACTTTAACGACATTAAAGTGTTGGTGAACATTTTTGAGAAAGCGCAAAATGAAGAAAACCTTACCAGCTATAAGATGATTTGTTAGAAGCAAAATATTTCCTGCATACATATATTTCCACCCAACTAAGTCAGAAGCAAGTAGTTAATTAAACTACGTCTGAAAGAGTTTCGTTAAAATTTTGTCAATGGCAATGTGCATGGAGCGCTGGAAACTTAACTTATAATACTCATATGTTAGTACGTTGTTCGGTAATTAGGAAATTTTATGGTACAACTGCTTCCGCTTGCCACCTTTTGACGTACGTATGTATACGGCAAGCTGGCATTAAAGATACCGATAGCGACAATAACGACAAAAGCAACATATTGCTGCAACATGCGGCAAAACACACAACGCCAATCACATAAAATAAAGTGGCAAGAAAACCCTTTTGGAATATTAATAGAACACTGAATATTTTATGAGACGAACAAAAACGAGAGTACGTAAGGATACACTGCTGCACACTGTGATAGTGTCATATAATGGATACAAAAGGCCTTTTTTTGCTTTATGCAAGAAGCTGTAGAATATTTTTGTGTAGAAGTGTAGAGTTCAGTTGGAAGCAACTTTCAGGCAATTTTATGTTCTTAAAACTTTAAATTAATTATTTTTTATAGTGAAAATTGGAGGGGCTTAACGATCCCGTGCACCCCAGGAAGCGCTTGGTGCCAGTTTGTATGAAAGTTTGCTGAGAGGTACTGCTTCTCGTGAGAGCTAGAAAGCACTATTGTGTAGTTAGATTCATACTGTATGAGAAAGGAAGTGCCATACTATTGCTGAAAAGTATGACATCGAGGACAGTGCCAACAGCGAATAGGCAGAGTGAATCTGAAACAAGTAATACGACAAGCTCCGCGGAAGGGGATTGCATTTAATTGAGCTGTGCAGCCCATACGTGAGTCTCACAGGCTAAGCTTGAGCTCCCTACACATTGCCTAGTTTGTTTTGAGACTTAGAATGTTTAACTATCATCGGACTTTGAGCTTTGAGCTGCATCCGAGAAATATAAAACGAACTGAGACCTTAATGATGACTTAATCCAACGGTAAAAGGTAACGAATTGAAACCTATAGCACAAAGACAAATTCGAAATATTTTGGTGGTCACAGTATGTTCCAATGATACTTTATTTGATGAAAGTTTTAGCACTGCAGTACTTACCAATTTAAGCGAGAGGTTGAAAAACGTATGTATCTGCTGGTAAATGATAGTTAAAAATATAAGGCGTATCAACACTTTTTATATCGATTGAAGGGATTTTCGTGGCACTATCATTTTTATTCAGATATCGATTTAATGCTAAAACATATCCCACATATTTATAACTTATATAACTACTTTAGGGTCTCTCTGCCTTTTATTTAATGCAGTGTTGATCCGATTTTGGACATGTCATTTATTGCTACTTATCGTCACAAAGAAATCATAGAAAAACACAACACTTATGCTTAACTCTGATTAACGAAAATATATGACTTCTACTCTTTTCACAGTTGCAGGGTGTTTTTTTTTAAATGCTTTACTTTTCAAGTATGATGAGACGTCAAAAATATTATCAAATCTGGCAATTTTCGTATCATTTATGTTTTTTAGAGTTTGTCATTTAACTTTGAAAATGTTGCCAACGCAACAATGCTTGCAAATTGTGAAAATTTACCAAATTCAATCCAAAATTTTTGTTTTGAGTTCACTCAAAATTCACATAACTTCTTGCAGTTATGAAGTCAAGTGGCCGTTAAGATCACGTGATTTGACACCACTGAATTATATATTGCGGCAATGTTCGTAGTTTTTGGCTGTGGTAATAGTCCAAAAATAATTGACTTTTAAAAATCCACATACCTCGTAATATGTCACAAATAAGTCTCAATTGCTCGAAAAGGTGATCGAAAAATTAGTCTTCAAACTGAGCTTTACTTTGGCTATTTGTGTCGCTCATTTGCATAAAACCATATTCGAATGCTAAGTGACATAAAATTATCCTTCGACTACATAAATTGAAAATTGAGTTCACTTAAACATTTAAGTTAATACAATTTGGAATAATATTAGGCGGTACGAACTCAGTGACGAAATTACCAAAATTATTTCGAAAACACACCCTCATATTCTTTAGTAATTTCGTCGTTTTAAGCTCACAGTTACGTGGATACTCACCCTAAAAGTAAATTACGGGTGTTTTCAATTTAATCTTTGCAATAAAGGTGACTCCTTTTTTAAATTCGTTACTTTTCTTATTTAAGTTTTATGTATGTAGATCCAAAGTTATTGTTTGTTGGCAATACGCTAATCAACCAAGGCTTCGTCTGCTGAGTACTTATAATTACTTGAAAACTCCTTTAATATAATTGCCACTCCCATATGGAACGATCCAGACAATGAACTATACACTAAAAACTCCTTCTGGAAAAAATTTAATCGATGATGATGACAATCTTTAGTTAAGAGCAAACAAATTAAGAGATCTTGTAATTTTTAAGTAATTAAAATTAATTTCCATAAAATGTGAATACTTAGGTTATGTCAAACAGCTGACTTCTTTTTTATTTGTACTTAAAAACTTTAGTAGATATCGATAAAAGTCGAGACGTAAAGTTTTTAAAAATTTTTCGAAACTCGAATCATTCGAGTGCCGAGGAAAAGTTTTTGGGGATAAAAGACAATGAGATACAGGAAACTGTACAAAACTATAATAATGATGTTTAAAGTAATAATTCTTAGGTGTAGAAACTACAAAAAATATTTTCTAAAATATATTTTTAAGGGGGGAAAAGAGTCAAAGAGACAAAAAAAAGCGTATTTTTGTGATTTTTTTTTTCACAGTACCTTCTTTATTAATATTTTTAAAATTTTTGTATAATAAAGCACTATTTCAAAAATATTCTTATATTAAAACTAAGCCAGTGGTAGTGGGGAGAACTAAGTAACCTAAACAAAAAGTCAACATGCAGTAGACAGGATAACTCATGACTGTTTTATCTTATATCAAAAAACAAAAAAGAATTCTTTGCTATATAAGATCATCTTGGATTTGAACGAAGAAATAAACAAAATATTCATTTTTGGTACAGGTTTAATCAAAAAACTCGGATTTTTTCCAAAAATTGCTCCTTTTGTTTAATTAAAAAATAAGTAGTAATTGAAGAAAAACAAAATCCTTCGTTCAGATCCGAGCACTTTGTATCGAAAAGAAGTATGTAAAATTTTGGCAAAATCGATCCACAAGTTTTCGAGAAATTTTGACTACCGACTTAAAAAAAAGTTTTGAGAAAAACGCGAATGAAGTTTATATATGATTACTTTTTCATATGACCGCTCGGACTCTATTGTCTGGATCTCGAAAAGTTTTGCTCCAAATGACTTCAAATTTTTTGACAATATTCCTTATGACTTGTAGTATCAGAAAACAAATTTAAAAAAAATTGATTTTTGACCCTTTTCCCCCTTAATAGAGCGCAATTTCAATTTTTCTCCGGTCTTTCTTTCTTTTTGACTGCTTATGTAGAATATATGTATTTTTATATTCCGAGCAGTCTTGCCAAGTTTGCTTGTACCGCTTTTGAGATTAATGAATCACATATTAAATTATTGAAAACCAAAAACCTAATTCATAATAATTTGATGAATATTTCCAAATATGGCAGCTAGTATATTAAATAATTTTACTATTTTTAAGGCATAGAAAGTTTCACTTTCTTTTGTTCACAAATTTTTTAACGAAATTGATTTTTATACAAAGCATTTGCTCAAAACACCTTATATTTGCATCAAAATGAATTTGATTAAAATGTGTTGCCTTATACCTCTTACCACATGTCAAAGGCTTATCTTCTAAAGTGCTTGAACAAAAAAGTATGAACTCAACTTAATTAAAATAAAGTGAAAAATCTCTTTATTTTTAAAGTTTAAACAAAGATCAATGATGCTGTGGTAACTATGACCTTTGCTTTCCTTGAACTACAGTAAAATATTGCTGCTTTTGTCAGTGCTGTTGCAAAGTTAATCAACCCCAAAACAACAACAAAATCAGCAAGAAAAGCTTTCATTTTTCACACTCACTCATAAGCGAAGTCTTTTGGTGCGTAAAAAATAACTCAATTTATGACTTAAAATTTTACGCTCTTCTTAAATTTATAGACGCGTCTGTCTCAAAATTTTCAACTACTTCCCACAGCTGAAAAAAAAAAAAAATTTAAAAAAGTCCACTTATATTACAGTGCGACACACCCATTGCGTTGGTTGTGTTGTTGAACTCATAAGTTGCTCCTCCTAAATGTAGGCAACAGAATTTTGCATTAAGATGATAGGGCGGCTGTAAGTTGCGCAAAATCATTTTTCCAGAGCACGTTGAAAAAACACATTGTTTTTTTTTTCTAATATATATATTTGTATTTATTCATTTATTTTATTTCTATTTATTTATAATTTTGTTAATTACTTACATACGAAATTTCTCCTATTTTGTATCAAAATCTTGTTTGTTTTTTTATCATTTTAATTATAAACATAATAATCATAGTTTAATTTACTAATTTTGCAAAATAATTAACTGAATTTATTTTTAAACAAAAATATTTTTGTTTACTTAAAAATTAACATTTTTATTTTATTTTATTAATTTTTATATATTTTTATTGAATTCTTTTATTTTTACATGTTTTCTATGCGTGATATTCGTTTTTGGATATAATTGATCCTTTTTATATTCGTTTTTTTTTTTTTTGCTATATAATACATAGTACTTTTTTACATTAGGCTAATAAACTATGTGTTTGTTTTTTCTATAGTACATATTTTATATTCGATATAAGCTATTTACCTTTTTTTATCAGTTAATTAGCAGCGCAAATAAATTCCAAGCGCAATTACTAAAACAACGAAAAATATTTAAATAATTTTTTTTTATTGTGAAAACAAGCAAAATGAACACATTATGTATATGAGAAAAGCATTGAGACTCATTACAGGTAGATTGGAAAATATTTTAGTCTAAGCTTTTATCAATCTCATCGAAATTGCTGAACATTTTTGAAGCGCACAGTAAAAATATTTCATTTATGCCATAAAAAGCAGGGAAGTCATGTTGGCGCATTTCCTGATAGAAGTTCTATGACGCGATGTGTGTGGCACTTCAAAATATCGATGTCTCTACATATTGAAGGCTCTAATGTCATCAAGATTGATTAAGTCAGAGGACAGTGCATTATTTTTTGAAGCCAAAGGTGTTTTTATTTATAAAAGCCCTGGAGACTCATGTCGAATCGAGTTCGGCTTCCTTTTTTCTCCTCGAAGTGTCTTTATTGAAAAAAAGTGGAATTCTTTTTTAATATATAAGACTTGAACAGATATATACATATATATTTGACTATTTTGGGCTCCATAAAGATCTCCGAAGTACATGCTAATTAAAATGAACTTTATAATACATGAGTTGCTTTTTCATCACTTCTAATGTTGATATACAATAAACATTTATTGTTTGGAAGATACGCAACGCTCATATTTTCTCTTCGACATTCTGATGCTTCAAAGGAAAGCGCAATAAATGACATTAACGATAAAAATACAATGACTGACCTGAGTGCAAAAACTTTTTGATCCAGCACTCACTTAAAAACTTTACAAAATAAAAATTTAAGTTTAACAAAGGTAATTAAAAAAAAAACATTAATTCATATTTCAGCAGTCAGGATCCCCGAATATGAAAGCGAAAAAAGTTTTTTAATTTCTGTCTACTGCACAGCATTTTTACACAAGTTTTACTAGTCCTAAAGCTAAAGTAATATTAAAATATATTTTCCAGTACATTTCTACAGCGGTAGTTATTTCTCCCTCCCCGAAAATTGGAGTGTGTAGTTAATTTTGCTTAGATTCATGATGTGCCCACGTTTGTGTAGTTTTTTATGTAATTTAGCAATTTTCAAAAAAACTAAGTGGTGAACCCAACATGCTCAGGAAGGATTTATTTCGAATTGTTTTTGTTAAAAGTGAAAAACCTTCTAAATGATGTAATTATCTGATATTTTAGTAAATATTTATAGTACGCTTTAAAAAACGTCTCTCAAACTGTTATCAGGAAGTGCTCGAAATTTTGAGGATTAAATATAGAACCAATAAAATAAATATTTCCAGAAATATTGTAACCAATACACGCCAATATTTTTAAATTTCACAGTCGGAAATACAAGAACAACACTGCAGTGAAAATCAGTTGTGTCAGCTAGAGCGGGAGTAAATAGGTATACGCACGAATGATCGAACCAAATTTGTAATAGATAAGAGTGACAAAATAATAAACGACTTATTCGACAAGATGAGCTTTGGCAGATGGAGCAATCGTTGGATGACAGGACTTTACGAGAATGGTCTGGAATTCTATAGAAACCAGCATCTGCTGATATAAAAATAAATGCGTTTAATGCTGTCAAAAGTAGTAAAATGAAATATTTATTTTTAATATCTTGCATCATTTTTCAGATTAAAAATGAAATTGTTATTTCAATAAACAATAAAAAGTATGATTTGACTGCATGTCAATCAAATTGAACTCATAAAAATAATCTAGATGTTAACTTGATAACCTTATTATTAAAAAATGTATTGGCTCAAAGCTATCTGCTGACTTTGCTCAACTAACTTGTAATGAAATACCAAAATTCGAATACCGCTCTATATGCCAGACTTTGTCAAATTGTTGATGCATTGGAACTTCGGAAACAGCTGGGTACTTTTTCAGTAATTTTTTAAATACTGAAGTGCCTGCATTGTGTCAGTTACTCAAGAACTAACCGAAAAGGTGCACACAATAAAGTAATTGCCCGAAGAAATCTAAGGACTGTCCCAGAAAAAACTTGCACTTTTATTTTTTAAGATTATATTCTACCTGATAATCTTATAGGTCTAAAAAGACAAAATATTTATTCCATATAAAGTGACGTTTGATATGATGTATAACACTTGAAGAAGCACTTCTAAGGACAAAGATGTCTAGCAAGCAAGAAAAAGTCCGCGAACTGATTTTGTCCACATACCTGCAAAATCCAGGGTTAAAATATTCAGCTATAGCAAAAATAGTTGGTGCATCAGAAAGAACTGTCAAAACGGTTATTTCTAATTATAAGAAGGGTCTACATGTTTCACGAAAAAAGGGTTCAGGCAGAAAACCAGAATTTTCTAACCCAAAGGTAGCGGCGAAGGTGAAGCGCCTTTTTAAGCAGAATCCCAACACCTCAGTGCGAGATATGGCGGATAGAGCAGGTACATCAAAATCTACTGTGCAAAGGATAAAGGAAAAAAGTAAGCTGAATATATATAGAGTTCAAAAAGTACCAGACTGTTCTGATGAAAAGCAGTTGATGGCTCAGATACGAGCCCGAAAATTGTATGAAAGGTAACTGACTAAATTTGATTACTGCGTTACGAACGACGGAAGTTACGTCAAAGCAGATTTTAAGCCGCTATCTGGGCACAAATATTATACATCACCGAAGAAGAGGCATATGCCTAGTAAATTTAAAGAAAAAAAAATTTCGAAATTTTTAGAAGCAATATATGGTTTGGCAGGTCAAATGTACCTGTGGCCTCAGAAGAAGCTTCTTTGTTACGCAAGGCACAATCAATTCAAAAGTTTATATAGACGAGTGCCTCGAAAAACGTGTTCTACCATTTATTCGTGCGCATGAAGGTACAGTGATTCTCTGGCCCGATTTAGCAACCTCTCATTACTCTAAAGCTTCGACGGAATGGTATCAAAGTAAAAAGATCAATTTTGTACCAAAAATTGCAAATCCGCCCAACTGCCCAGAGCTTCTCCCAATTCGGAGATATCGGGCTCTAATGAAAAGAAATCTTCGAAGGAGTGATAAGACTACAAAAAACTTGCAAGACTTTAGTCTTAAGTGAAAAAGATCGTTCCGTACTGTCGATAAAACACCTGTACAAAATGTAATAAAGGGCCTTAAGAACAACGTTAGAAATTTTTATGAAAACAAAAAATTTTTAATTATGTTTTTAGTTATTTATATTCTTAACACTAGCCATTATTAATAAAAAAAGAAAACAGACCAAAAAAATTGCTGGGTATTTTTTTATAACTAAAAAATAAAGTGCAAGTTTTTTCTGGGACAGTCCTTAAATGCATTAATATTGAGCATATTAGCCATAAAATAGAATTTTTCAAGGTGTCAAAAAAACATTTCGTATTTAATGTTTAAAAAAAGTTGTATGTGATCATATGAGTGTCTTACTAATGTCAATTCACTCAGGATACAATAGCATAGCAAATGTGATAATTTTACTTTTGATTTAAAGCTGAAAATAATAAAAATAACATTTTTTCCTTTCCACAAATAACTTTAAATTGCATATTGAATTTGAAAAATATTCAAAATTACAGATTTTAACTTAGTTTCAATCGTGAAAAACTTTAAGTTGTAAAATATTTTCAAAAAAAACCATTGATTTTGCTCATGAGTGTAATTATATACCAGAGCAAGTTTAGAAATGTCCTACATATGTCGGCAAGATAACTTGAAATGGCAGCAAAAAATGGCCAATAAGGATCAGCGCAAACAATATATTTTCAAGCCCTTAAGTTTTTGCAATAAGAGGTACAGTTGAATACTAACAGACTATATATAATATTTTCATATATTTTTTGTAATCTTCTAACTGAACCCAACTCCTATAATTTTAAATGACACTATTCCACTAAAGTTTTATAATAACAGTTTTTTTTAAATAGGTATGTAGGTATATATGTTATATATTACACTTCCATTTAAGTATACATATATACGAGTATATTCTATTATACGTTACATTTTATGTATTGACTAGTTGATGTCATTAATAGGCCTCAGTTTTAAATACTAATTAAACATATAAGCTATCTCCTAATAATGTTATTAATTGTTATACATATGTATATACGTAGGTATGTATGTGATTATGTTTTGATTTCTACTTTATCTGCATATCTGTTTCAGCCAAAACAAAATAAATTCAATTTTTTGGTATTTACACTATCAATAACTTCCGAAAACTCTGTAGTTACTCCCTGCATAGCCCCTTATGTCCTGATTGACTTTTTTATGGACTTCATTGTGTTGTACGTTCATTTATTGTCCCCATTGAGATCAACTGCATACAGTGGTCTCATCACCGGCACATATAGAATGTGGCGCTGCCAGAAATAGTTTACCATTAGAACAGGCGCACAATTGGAAGATACTGCGATGTAAATGATCATGCTGTGGGGTGCTGCCTGGTAGCGGTGGTTGTGCGGTACGTAAATTTGGCATCAATATTTTCGATGATTCCAAGCGCAGCTAAAGAAAGAAAGAGAAAAAATTTGTTTTCCACATATCAATTGCCAGGTATTAACATTTTTTTTTGACACATTTCATTGCATTGTACAATAAAACTGTCAAAATCAATTGACCACATGTCGATGGCATATCTGAGTGCAATTCATTTTGCTGTTTGCGTACAGATATGCCGTCGAGTTTATCATTCGAACACAACCCCCAATGCAAGGTCACCACAAACCAAACAACAACTGGTCAACAGTAGCTGTCAAAACGGACTTAATAAATTAAATTGCATTTTCAACTGTTGTTGATATGTTTGCTGCACGCACACACGCACACTAGCGCTATAAAATTGAAAATTCTTCCAAAAAATCATTGAAAGTCATAAAAAACAACCAGTCATATTCTGTCAACACTTACCTCGCCATCTAACGCACTCAGTTTTATATTTTCCAGCGCTGAAAATTCAATTTTGCCGGCACGCGATTTCAAATTTATATCATGTGCTGCTGATATGTCCAATTGCCGTGTGGGTGATTCCAATCTAAAATGTAATAAATGAGAATGCAAAAAAAATATAAATTATACAATATGTTTGGAGCTTTCATCAGATCATGAGTAAATTATTTTTAAATTTAAGCAAAGAAAAGAAATGTTACTGCAATTTTCTTTGGGATCTAACTTTTATTGTACCCTACACAGAGGGCATATTCACTTTATCATTCCGTTTGTAACGCATAGAAGGGGGCATGGCATGTATTGAAAAGTATATATCTTCCTGTTTAGCCTCATCACCGGAGTCAATTTAGCCATTTCGGTCTATCTGTCTGTCTGAAAACCAAGCAAAAGGATTAAATTAAATCTGGCAAGCAGGTCACATCTTGAAACAAATTTCTTGAGATTGTAAGTCAGCGTAATCTGCTCACGGGCACGCCTACCGCTCATACAAGTAAAGCAAAACGCTATATTGAGAGAGTAATTTGATGTTCTATATCCGAGCTTCACAAAAATACTGGGAAAAACTTTAACAATCTTTTTTCGACTTAAGGGCGTGGCAGTTACCATGCGAGCAAAAATTCCAAAACGCTATCTGTGAGAATTGTTTAACGTAATGGAGCCAAATTTCACACGTATAGTAGGAACGATTCGGAAACTCTGTAGAAGAACTTGACAAGCTTCGTGGGCGTGGCACCCTCCATAGAAACAAAAATTTTAAAACGCTACACTGAGAGAATTTTTTTAAGTAATGAAACTAATTTCACACATATACAAACAATGGTTCGACCAAACGTCAGAGAAAAAGTTTGCGAATATTGAAAAGAAGGCGTGGCACCACCTATGCGAGCATAAGCTTCAAAGCGGTATACAGAGAGTTATTTATGTACATGTTGTCATGTTCAATGTGGGTACGTTTAGTCAAAACAAAAAAAAAACACTTGAAAAAAATACACTTTTAATAAAAATTTGGGACTTACGGCACTTTAGCAGTGTAGGGTATATGTGCAAATCCGCCAGAATTAGCGTTTTAGCTGGCCTCGTTCTGCTCCAAAAAAATAAAAAAAAATCGAAATATTCATTTTTTTTTTGGAGCACACTCTTCAATTATGGTTTTTCTTGAAGTTAAGAATATCTTTAATTAATATTCAAGGAGGAACAATTAAAATTCAAAGGGAGACATAGTTAAAATTGCATTTACATAAGTTAAAAAAGAAGATGAAAAGTTACATATAAAGTTAAATAAAAAAATAGCTATCAGAATTTTAAGTGCTCAACCTTGAATATTAAATTTAGACAGCATGAAAGCTGAGAGATGTACTCCAAAAAAAAAAAAAAAAACGAGGCCAGCTAAAACGCTAATTCTGGCAGATTTGCGCATATAGATTTTTGATGAAACCAAAGATAAAACCTTTACTCGTTTTTTATTCTTGAAACTTCTTTTATTCAGCAAATGTTTCCCATATAACACATTTGGTCTAGTTAGTATTTGGACGAACAAATCTACGATTGCAATTAGCATTCTTAAAAAAGTCTCTCTGAAAATTCTGCCCTTTCCTATCTTCTTTTATTCTGGACCAAAGCAGGGCACAATTGACGCTGGATAGTAGTAATTTTTTTGTTCATCCATTATTTCCCAAATCCTTCTATCAGTCTGACTGAAGATACAACCCAGTATTAAAGTAATCGCTTTATAATCGAAAAAAAAAACTTTCAACAGTGATACACAACATGGTCGCTCCAGCGTCTCTTATTTATGTTTACTGTTTACTTAACTTTAAAACCTTTAAGCATTTTTTAATGGACCTGCGAAAAGTGTCAACTTTATATAGCTCGCATGCATACGTTTACAGTGCGAATAAAAACGATACTCGTGCAGCATCACTGCAGTCAGTGCAGTGAATTTGTGAACTTCATACTCATGTTAAATGTATGTGCTTTACACATACAAACACACAAATGTGCTACGCAAGGACATGCTTCTACAGCCTGTGTGTACTTTTTTTGACCCAAAAGTTTTTATTTTTACTTTTATCCTGCAACGACTGCGTATTTTATGATCACTGTCGCCATTGCAACGCCAGCACAACTCACCTCAAATCATGGCGTGGCTCAGCTCGTACAATTGGTGTTTGTATTGATTCCCGAAATATGGCACCACCTTCGCCATCAATTCGCAGCGCGTGTGCACCGATTGTGACTTCATCTCGATTTACGGAAAATAAATTCCTATCCTTTGTATCGTTGATGTAAAATCCCGTCGAAAGGCATTCGAGCTTATCATGTCCCAAAAATAAATGATTTTCCAGAATTCCATTCGTGTCACGTGTATTGATTGAAAAATTACGTGATGATTCTGTTGATGATGCCGGGGAAAGACGCCAACGATGATGATGAAGTCATTGCAGCCAAGGTGAATTATGTTTGTCCGGCGCATAAAGAGAGAGCAAAAAAAAAACGGGAAAAGTTAGTAGCATTATAAATATGAGATTTGATGGAGCATTTGCTGGAATAATAAAAAAAAATTGAAAATACGAAATGTCACTCTCCACAAAAACATACAGCATGCGGAACGTACTCTTATTTCTAGATTATGGTTACATGATAGCGGAAACGGAAATAACATTTTTTGTTTGGATATCATGGTCATGGTAGTTTGCAGCATCTTTTCCTCTTTTTTAAACGCTCACACACACAGTGTGCTCTACCTTTGTAGGTCGATTTGTGCCTTGAGGTGGAAACATAGTGAAGAAATAAAAAATGGTGCCACCTTTTGGTGTCATCTAAAATACGCATCTGTCTTATGGTTTTATCTTAAATTGTGCATCGCAATGTGGTCGCAGTTGTCGTCGTTTTGTACTGAGATTTATGTACGAGCATTCGTTGTGAGATAACGTAGAGTACTGTGGGGTGAATTTAAGCAAAGTACACAGAAATCTATTTCCTTCAATAGTAGACAAAGTTGCTGAATTGAACTAAGTCAAAACCTCTTTCGGAATTTATCTATTGGTAATTTCCTATGGAATTAAAAATCCTTATTCAGTAAGTTAAACATCAAACGGAAGATCAAGCTCTTCCTTAATGCGTGCAGAATTGCTTAGGAAAAATGTATCGATCAAAGCGGATGCACAGTGTACACAACTCAGCTTGGTTGCGTTTGCTCCCCAGCGTAAAGTTGGAAAAAAATTTACCTTTTTTTGACAAAAAGAATTGAGAAAAGCATCGTATGAATCATATGGAATGTAGTGAAAAGCATTAGAACTGGACTTAAAAAGAATTCTGACTTTATTTCTGCAGTACTTCTTAAATCCAGTTCATGAATTTGATCCCCTACGACCAAACAATAGTAGCCAACAGGCTACAAATTTATTTCATCTTGATCGTAGGGAATCAAATTCATGTCTTTTTCAAATGGGTGTAATTTTGCGAAGAAAGATCGCAGATTACCACTTGAAAGCTTGAAGGCAAGGTTGAAATAAAATTTAAATATTATTTTTTGGAGAAAAAAAATGTTCCACACCGCAAATATCTTTAAGCGCGCATTAAACTCATATCATCTCTTTCTTATATAGTACAAGTCCAAAATAAAATTTTAAGCGAAAAAAAAGGTAGGGTTTTCAGAAAATTACCTTTGTTTTTTCTCTTAAAAAGCACTATAACTCTGCCAATCTTCAACCAATTTGAAATTTTTTTAAAGACTCTAACAGAGAATAAGAAGTTCTTTCAGAATCAAAAGACAAAACGGGCATTTCACGCGAAGCGGACAGGGGAAATAGGCTTCATGTTTCCAATTTAGATATGTTTGAATATGTTGTACCTGTATATGTCCTCGACGCAAAAACGAAATATTTTTAGAATGGCAACACTGGTTTACAAAATATGGGGTTTTGAAAATTTGAGAAATCATAAGGTATGTACTACTTCAAATGCCATTATTCAGCTTAAAAAAAGTCTAGTAAAATGAATTAACCACTGGATTTTATACTTCGTTTACTGGCCTTTTCAACCTCATAATCGGATTTTAAAAATAAAAATAAGTAGACTGAAAAAATGAGAAATGTTTTTTTTTATCGATTTTTAAAATTATCGCCTAACAAACTTTTTTTTAAGTGCATTAAAAAAATGCTTATATTATGCTTATACTTCGTGCCAAGTTTTATAATGGTCCGCCCAGCCGTTTTGGAGCTGTATGCATTGCAATGCCGAAACCCGAGTCGAGCCAGTTGATATTCATAAAATTAACAAGATATTCATAAAAATATCAAGATATTTCTAAAAATAACAAGATGGATTTGGTCTAATCCATTGGTTCCCAAAGTGGTCCAAGTGGACCCCCAGGGGTCCATGGGAGACTCGACGGGGGTCTACGCTGTCGTGACAAAAAAATAGGGGTTCACAATTCGTAAGCGGGGGTCCACGAAAAATGGTCTGCTTTCGATAGTGAAGAACTAAAATGTTAGATTGACTTCAGGTTTCAGATCAGATTCGAAGATATTCTGACGATGGAAATACCACCATGGATCATAAATCCATTTGATGAAACGAAAGTGGAGAATGTGATATTACAAGATAAGCTACTCGAGCTTAGCACTAATGAGGAGCTGAAGCTGAAATTTAAAAGAGGGTATCAAACATTTTGGCTGCAGGCAGAAATACCTGAAAAATATCCTGGACTGTGGGGAATTGCGAGAAAGCTTTTGATAGCGTTCCCCTCGTCATATCTTGTCGAAACATGTTTTAGTGTCGTTACAAACCTTTTAACAAAAAAAAGAAGTAGATTGAATATCACGGAACGGGGATATTTGCAGTTATTCCTAACAAAACTGATGCCTCCCATTAAAATTATGACTATTTTGTGATAAAAATTTAATTATATTACGACTGCTATCATATTACATATTACAATATAACAATAATAATTAATAGTGTAATAATTACATATTTGAATAAACACAACACAAAAAAATATAATTTTTTTTTCTGTTTCTTTTTACCACTCCGAATGGGGAGTTTTCTAAATGAATTAAGTGAGGATTGATTGGTTCCTTGTGCTGTGAGTAGATGTCAAAAGAGTAAAGTTGGATGGAATCACTTTTTTGATTGGCCAACTTTACATTTTTAACATCCACACTCACATCCACTCACAGCACAATCAATTAATTAGTAAACCAATCAATTCTCACTTTTTTTTTCGAAAACTATTATTTCGTGGTTGGAACTCAGCCGAAACGCAAATTTCCATCTTCACATTTTTTGTCGAGTTTTGGGAATATGGTAGGAACGTAACTTCAGGGGGTCCACCGGAACCAGCTAAATTTTGAAAGTGGTATATGAGAAAAAAAAAGTTTGGGAACCTCTGGTCTAAACATTGAAATTATGCACAAAACTTTAAAAACTTTTTTCCATATTTGTTTTCAAATTTCATTCACCTAATTTTGTGCTGCAACAAAACCAAACTGGAATAATGGAAAAAAATAAAGTTGTTACCTTTACAAGCGTTCAAAGGGAAAAAGGTCTACACAACTTTTCATATAAATAAGTGATAAATTTCTGAGTTTTGTATTGAAACAAGCTTTTCTTATGAAAATGCATCAAAAATTTAATATTTTTCGTCGGTTTGTTTTAATAAATAAACATGATCTTACAGCTCAATCATTGTTTTACTTCCATATGAAATAAAACATAACTCAATTTTTTTTTTGAATAAATTTTGTTTTGCTCTAAATGGCTATTTTAAATACGTTTTTAGTATATTGCTTGGTTTCTAAATAAATTTGTTTCACTATACCCGCACACTAAAAATTGCTTTAGGTCTAGAACATCATTTTGTTGGTAGGAACACCCTCTTTTGTAGTTGTTGCTTGACTGGCAATTGTGTCAACATACATATTAAATAATTTACAAATCACCTTCCAGGCAAAAACTCATTACAAAAAAGGATCTGCATGTCAAATGATTTGAAATATGCCAAATGCTTCACTACATAAGCACAAACGTACACAAATACAGAAGCACACGCATACGGAGCATACCCAAATACCCATTAATGAATAACATATGGACACAAATCACACAAATTTGACCGTGATTGTGTAAAACCGCAAGGGTTTATTTATGGTATAGCTCTGTCATACTCCGATAACAACAATTCGAATAGCAGGAGAGATTAATCTGAAAATCAGAGGTTAAATTTATGCAAAATGAATATTAATAGAGAGACGGCTTTTGGGAGAGATGGAGGAAATCATTTGAAGGCAGTGAAATTTCTCATAAATTAGTTCATCATTGCTGCATTGAAATTTATTAGCGTTAGACATAAACATACATCAATTTTACATAGACACACAATCACACACACTCAATTACATAATTATATACACATTAAATCACGCACTTAATTACCGCATACCTACCTATTGAAATTGGTTGCCCATGCCTTGAGCGTATCGTTGATGCTCGCAGCATATCCATGATTAGTGCCTGTCCCGTGAGCTGTATGCCGCCAGGTATGATTTTCAGTGGACCCATGCCATCCTGCAGGTTATTAGAAGAAGAAAGAAATCAACTGCAAATTAATTTTTGAGTTTTAAAAATCTTCGAATGAATGTGAACGGTTTGCTTTCATTTAACTTAATATTTTGGAAAGTCTCTAAAAAACAAAAATTAAAATTACCAAAATTACTTAAATATTAATTAAATTACCCACGATGGAAGGTATATCTAATTTTAAAATCTTCTTTAGTACTTCTGACTCTACAAATGTTTATAATCTCTATCTCTGTTACTTTAAAAAAAGTGTAACGCTCACAAAATCATGTTTTATTAATTTACTCAAGTAGTTTATTCAAGGTTTAGGCAATTGAACTCGCATTTGATGCAATACGGGGCCATAAGTCGGCACACTCTTTAGCGACAGGTCCAGTTATAGCAGAGCCCTTCATTTCACCTTTGTTATTTACTATGACACCTGCATTGTCCTCGAAATATATAAATATACCATCCCTCCTTCTAAATGGCTTTCTTTGCCGAATTACTACTGCTGGCATTACCTTTTTTCGCAACTCCGGTTTGCCCTTCTTTACAGTGGCAACGAACATGTCACCAACACCTGCAGCAGGCAATCTGTTTAGGCGACCACGAATACCATGGACAGCAATAACAAACAAGTTCTTTGCACCTGTGTTGTCAGCACAATTCATCACAGCTCCGACAGGCAAACCCAAGGAAATACGGAACTTTCCTCCCGCGGTTCCACCACGACCTCTTTTAGACATTTTACAGCTAGTCCGGTTACGAAGGGAAGTTAAGTCACAGTGCAAGTCACAGCGCCACGCCAGTACCCTGATATCTTTCTTACCCACACATTTTTTCCCAACGAGTGTATGAATTAACAAAAAGTGACAATGAAAACCCTATAAGTGTCGCAAATGAAATTTTAAAAAAATACACCAAGTCTGGAGAAAACTACTTAAGGCCCACTAAAAAACTTTATTGAAAGCTACTCTTTAATATTTTCAACAAATCATAAGAAGACAAAGTCAAATTTAGGTCTCTGAAAACGTGCCTACGAAATTTCTAAAATCGAAACGTGATACCTTTGCACGCATTTGTTGCCTCAATCAGCCACTCTCGAATAAGCATTTATTTTAGCTCGTGCACCTTGAATAGGCCCTACAAGTGCCAAAAACGAAATCCTAGAAAAACTCATATAATCGGAACAAAATTTAACTTGAAACATATACATGTTCTGCACTTCACTTTCGAGTGGAATTCATGTGATTTCAATTCTACTTTCACTCGGGAGTGAAATGTAGAACATGCCTCATAAGATGCCAGTAACCGTTAAAGGCTACACAGACATAAAGCATACAAAGAAATTGGAAAAATAAAAACTTAAAATCTTAGTGAATTTCTAAAGACACTGGCGCTAGCCTATACACCTGCTTACTTACATACCCTTTAGTTTCGTAATGGTCCTTAAGTTTTAGCGGTGATTTCCCAATAATCACCTAAAATATTGGGCATTTTTTTTTTATAAAACTATTTTATATTAAAACTTTTACAATTTTTTGATATGCTTATTGTGAGAAATGCATTATTACTACAGTTCCACCCCGAAACTTGTATGCAAAACATTTAATTTACCGTTGAAAATTCCATGACCTTGAGTATCCATAACGTCAGCACCAAATTGACTATAATCAACAGCATCAGCAGTACCAATAACGTGTAGAGCAGCTTCTTGCGCCAGCCGTTAAGACCCAGATGTGCCTCCATACCCGCAACAAAACTTTGAGGCGTGGCACTCATTTTATTGTGTGCACCTCTACGAGTCCCTGCCGCCGCCGACGTCGTCGTCTTACTTTCACCAACTAAATCGATGATGCCAACATCTGCATATGCAGGTGATCTGGCAGCAGTGATCGGTGCGGGCAGCGTGCGGGTCTTACCAATGCGAGTTGATGTTGTTGTTGTATCTGAATCTATCTCAATACCACCACCAATGCTAATCATCGCCTTTGTTGAAACATCGTTGAATAGTTGTTGCTGTTTGATTTGGTTGTTGTTTTGTTGTTTGTTTGTTGCGAATGCAGTTAATGGTTGTTGTTCTTGTTTTATTTGTTCTTGATTGTAATTTTTTGTTGTTAGGCCTCTTTGATTGTTATTGTTGTTATTTATTGTAGGGTGGAGTGGTGGTTGCTGCAGTTGTTTCTTGCGTTTTAATGTTGATGTTGCTATGTCGTCTGGTATTGTTGAGCTGTTACGCTTGTGTTGTTGCTTTATATCCGTTGATTGTTGCACCTGCTGTGGAACACAATCAACAGCAATTTTAGTTTTTGTTGCAATTCCATTCGGTTTACTACAGGATTGTATTATTCGGAATGCAGTTGTGTGAGTTATATATGGATTTGATGATGATGTTGATAGCAAGTCGAAAGCATGAAGGAAATGAGGGGGAAATTAAGAGCAAAAGATGATATAAGGTATTCTGCAGAAGCTACAAAACATGCATGCTTTTTTTGTTAATTCAATTAAATAAAAATTTATGCGTCATTTGTAAGGTTTCAGACTATTTTCTATTTAATACAACTGGCAAATATACCAAGGTTCTTGTGCAATAAAATCAAATTGTTTGCGAAACTAACGTTCGTAAAGGCCGATAAAATTGACTAAAAAACAAATTTTTTTTAACTGATCGAAAATTAAAAACGCTTGAGAAATTTGGTATCGCAAATTACTTGAGAAATCTTTTGCAATTCCAAACAATCAACCAAGACCTACATTCTGTTGATAGCTATGTTTGCCATTGTTTAACTATAATCCGAGGAAGTTTTTTTGACAGTTTATAGTACTATATTTGATATTATGAGCAGGAATCCAACTTGTAGTCGGAAAGTGGCTAAGCATGGGATTTATGCCGTCTAAAACGACAGTAATCCGTCTTAAACAGATCGATATCTATCGTTCTTAAATTGCTCTCCTCTTAATTTTGAGGAAGTCTGCTAATATTTCGAAATATTTAAATGTTTTTAATAAAATGTCTTTAGGGGTGTAAAGAGGTAAAATAAATATTTGTGACTTACAATCGCCCTTATCTATTAAGGTATAGATAATTAAATAAATTTATGCATTTGAATGTGGAAATTATCAGCTTGAGGTCCTAGAGATTATAAGTATTTCTTTTCCGATAAAAAAAACTCTTTTAAAAAGATGACAGATCAGTTTCTATGCCAAACTCTTCCATGTTACCAACTTAGAAGAGGTCCAAGATTCCACATATAATGTCATCAATAGATCTTTCAAATGTACATACCTAAAATACACAGAAGTTTTTCATTCAGTTTTAAATTTCCATCCACCCGTCCCTATTGAATTGGGAAATTTTTCTCAATTTTTGTCCATATAGATCTGTACACCTTTCATTTAAGTATTTTCTCCAAATTCTCCATCGGAAATAGGACTAAATATATAAAAATATACAAGGTGTCTAATACTTTTAACTACGGCTGTGTGCATGTACATTATTTGTATTTCTGAAAGGGACGCGTTCAAGGATTTCTAAGTCATAAAGATCGCCGCCTTTTTTTACCTTAATCTTGTCTGCGTACCCCAAAAGCGTAGAGAGCGTGGAAAAGAGAAAAATTAACAACTCTCACTCCCTCCCTGCGGTGGCCTCAATAATTTCTTTAGTTAAATTTTGTTAAATGTCAAAAACATAAACAGTTAGTTGCCAAAAAAAAACTAATAAAAATTTGACTTAAATATGTATGTTAAAGACTTATTAAAATCAATAAAATTATTCAACAAAATCAAAACCAAATACTTCGCCACAAACTATTAATTTGTTTTGGCAATACATAAATAGTTTGATGGTCATTTTAACTATTTCTTGTCTGTAAGAAAAATTTATAAAAAAAAAAATAATAATTCTAATCAAAATGACATGATGAGTGAAAGTCTAAGACTACAAAAAAATTTTGGAAATGTTCCAAAAATACGAACAAAAATATTAATGCAATTTATTTTAGGAAACTCATAATTACTTTGAGATTGTCAATGAATGCTGCTGCTCCTCCTCAAGTAAAGACTTTGAGTTTTCGACCATCGAATCTACGTCATTTATGAATTTTTTTGTCTCTGTGCTGGCCTGCGTTGTGTTTGTTAGTTGGCCAACTGTTTCACTTCGAGTAGCAGTTGTCTGCAAAAGTAATATAAAATGAATAAACATTAATTAAAATATTTCAATAGAATGAAAAAAAAATGTTATATTCAAAATTAATTTAATTTTTTTGTCGCGAAATTATGGAATTTTGTTTTATTTTCAAAATTAAAAACTATTTAATAAATGTCTCGAAAATCATTAGCTGGAACTAGATATATACAAAATGGAACAAAATAAACTTTAAGGCTTGACTTTGTTTTAAATTTTTTATATCAATGTTTTTTCTGAGTTTTGCAAATAAGCCCTTGGATGGAGAACATTTTCAATTATTTAATTTCCTAAGCAATAATATGTGCACCACGAAGGCCTTAAAATTGACAAGCGACAATTACACCAGCTTAAATATACTGAATGCAATTACTCTGGAAAATCATAGACAATTGCTGTGTACCCTCACTGAAAACCCATATTCGCATTGAAATCCAGGCCAAAATTTCAAAAATATTGTGACTTTCAAGACGCTATATCTTACGTTCAGGGCTAATTAAATCCCACATCTGTAAACTGTACTTCAACAACAAATTATAATTTATTTATACGAATTTAAAACATTTACTTAATTTTGTGGCATCCTGTACACTTCCTCAATTAACCCGCTGGCATAACAAAACTATAAATGTTTTTATATCATTTTTACTTCCACTAAATATTGTTTAATTTCGCTCTTAATTTATGAGGACGTCAGTGTATAACACATTAAGAAATTATTTTCACACTCAATTGAAAATTGTGTTCATCAGTGGCATTCAAGCGAAATCATCATTATCGAATTATCGATTGCACTGAATAAATAAATAAGTTGGTTTCTCTTGAAAACTTTATATTTCTTTCGTATCTGTACATATGTCTGACATGTAAAAATAAACAAATTCTCAGTTATAATTGCCTGTACTCTGGCTTGTTTTATTAGTGTAAATATATAGTATAAGTCTTAAGTAAATATTCTTCAATTAAGCCCAACACAATTTTTGGTTAATGATTTTTTTTATATGCAGGAAATTGTGTTATTTATAAACTTATTTTTAATTTTTTGTGGTTAAAGTTCCGCAGCACCTGGAACAATTTTAGCTTTCGAAAGAAGAAATCTCTGTTCATGTGCTTATTTTTGCATTATTTTAGATTTTGACATAGACTCTGTTATTTTTAATTTCTCAAATATTTAAGAAAAGTAAATTTATGAAAGTAATAATCACCCCGAAATTTAAAGAATATTTATATTTTTTTTTCAAAAAAGTGTTGGCATCTTTCATACAACTAAAATATCTGAAACGCTACATCTTGGCATCTTAAGTAGATTTTTTCTACGTTTTATTACGTCGGTTTTTTCGTGAAGTTACAACGAAATCTGAGACAAACTCTGTCACCGTCGTTTACAGGCTTACACTAGGAAGCCCAAATTTTGAGACAATTATTTATTAATATCTGGCTAAAATATAGGCGAAAAAAAAACAAAATCCATCTACAAAGTTTTCAAAAAGTACACCCTATTATATGCGTATATCAAGACCAAATTTCCAAAAGAGCACATTTTGAATTGTGCTCTTCTACATATCAAATAGGCTTATCTCACCAACAAAGAAACTTTTTGCTTAAGATATATTGTATGATAAAATATTATTTTATTTATTAAATGAAAAATACAATACAATAAATAAAATAGTGTATCAATACTGTTTCTCAAATTCTCTGGGGACATTATCATGCAAAAGATACCTCAGATTTTTCGGAGATATTGTTTTGTAAAATATATAGTTTTGGGAGTTTTTTTTTATCTTCTTGAAGCCAGCTTAAATATTCCACAGGGCCGGTTGATCAAAAACACACCTTTATTAAACACTACTAAAACATTTTGAATTTAGATGAGATTTGTGTTGTCTCAATATTACTTCTCCTAAAATCCATCGTTTCCGAACTTAAAACATTTCAATTTTTGAAATGGCAGCAGATGTGATGATGTTATCGAAGCAGTTGATGGCACAATGGTACAGAAGAGCTGACTTTTTAGTTCAGAGAAGTGACGATAGTAGAAAAAGATATAAGGAGCAAAGGCTGCGCCCATTATTTAACAGCTTACTTATCCTGGATCCTCTGAATTTCACAGAAGAAATTGTTTTCGGATGCACGGAAGAGAATACATCTTGCAGACTTGCACGATTACTCAGGGGATGTACTATTCTTATTGTATAAATGATACGGTTCGTTTTCGTGGTTCTTCAATACATCAATGGTTTAAAATGTGGTAAATTAACGCAATTTTGGTGTACAATTTTTAAATTAGCATTGTAGTTAGATCCCGACCACATAATATAGCATTGTTAAATGTACATATTTTTCCTCTGATTCCAAAGTAAATAATATTTAAAGTATGATTCAAATTCGTGATAATTTGAATGTTTACAGAAAGCTGTTCATTTATGCGTGTAATTTTAAAAACAAATTCAACAATGGAAATTACAACAAAATTAATATGTTAAACAAACGAAATCGCAGTTGAAAGATTTTTTAAAAATAACAACACAAAAAATCACTTGTGGCATTTGCCCGCATTTCTACCAGAAAGCATCAAATTGCATTAACACATTTTTTTGGCATACGTTGAATTTTTTAATTTTAAAGTTTTATTTAATTTTGCATATCCAATAAAAATAAAATAAAATAAAAATAATACTATTTGTAACAACAACAAACGCATAACAGTCGAGCATTTTTGCATTTACAGGTGCGAAAGTTCCAGCGCACTGTCACGCTGTTTGTTTTAATGCTGTCGCCGTCGTCCGCTGAAAGGTTTTTATACATGCAAAAGTGAATGCATATGTATGTGTTTGTATATGTGTTAGGGTGCACCAATATGTTTTACTGAAACCTATAGAAACTTGATGAGAAAACTGGCATAAAATTTAAATTTCTCATGAGCCACCCCAAAAACTTTCTATGTAAATATGCAAATAAATTTATGCATGTATGTACTTACATTTGTATGCATGTGTGTTCAGCACGCGGCTGACATGGAGTGCGTTCACACTCAATTATAAATAAAATGATAATTATTGCGACATGGATGCCCTTAATGCGCTTTCAGCGCTACAATGGCAACACTGGCAATTAATGCGGGCAGCAAAAATTTACTTAGGCAGCTAAGTGGGTGGGTGAGTTTTAAAATTGTTTTAATTTTCTTAAAAGCAATACATATGTATATTGATTTAATATTCAAGGGCACTATGTGCGAGAGACTTTGAAAATTTTGTTCATTTAGTTCTGTCTGAAATTAAAATCTTTGGTTCTTAATTTGTTTGCCTATTTTTATTTACAAGTCTGTGCGTGTGTGCGTGTGTCAATATGTTGAAAAAAATAAATAAAAAATAGCCAAGTGAAACGGAAATTGGTTGTCACTTCTTCAACTTTTGTCAATATTTTTGTTTGTTTTTTTTGTATGTATTTATTAAATAAATATTTGCTAGCAATTGAAAACATAAATGTTTTCATAATATTCATGCCAATTGTGTATTCAAGTGAAAAATTTGTTAACACATAGGGTGGACCACTTATAACTTATAATTCGATAGTGCTATAAATAAAAAAAAAATAATGTTTTATTCCACGTGTTTTTTTTGTATTCGAAAATTCCGCTTAGCTATAATAATAATAAAAGATTTTAGCTACTACAGCTATTGACCTTCTTAGCTATTTAGCTTAAAGCTTTAAGTCAAACTAAAATCTTATTAAAAAAATATTATGAAAATGAAAAGAATTGTTATTTTGAATTTTTTTTTTTTTTTACAGAACACTTTTTCATTAATAGCCTAGTACATTTTCGACTGTAAAAAGCTTTATTTGACTGATGGCTGCACCTCCAAAACGGCTTATAACGGGGATTCTGTTGTATCCAAATGTTGTTCAAGGCTATATTCTTGAAAACAGGCCACACAGAAACAGCTATCATTGCGCGGTAGTGCTCACCATTTACTGTGACGCATTTTCCTTCCTCATCTTCAAAGAAAAATTTTCAAATGATACCGCAATGTTACTCGTTGAGGGTGCATTGGCTTCTTAACAATTACGCATAAATTTTATTTGCCCCATATGTGACTATTATGCATATTTAAGTAACCACCGAGATGGAAATGAATTTCGTCAGAATAGATTAATCTAAACGTAATTTTCTTACAGTTTTGGTAGAAGATTCATCATTTTGCAAGTAAATTTTTATTATATCCCAACGTTGTTACGTGTATAGACCTATTTTCTTAATGGGAGATATGAAACTAACTTTCGGCCATAATACGGATGACATTAGAGTTGTCACACCCAAAAAAATAAGCAATTCAAATTCCGAATGCCAGATGGATCGCCATGTATATTTGAGTATTTCTAAGAACAGTACTCCTGTGTAATTAATATTGTTTAATTCAGTATTATAAAAATTGCACAAAGTTATAAAAATTGTCCATTCTAGAAGATTTTAAAACCACTCTTGAATTTTGTTACACAAAAAATTTATCTGACCTTAGGTTTGATATATGAAAAAGGTTTCCTAAGGTAAATTTTTATAAGTTCACTAACAGTTAGAGAAACTTGTCCCTGATCTGATTTCTTGTTTTTAGAACTCTAAGGACGTCTAATATTCTTTCTAAGACAATTTACAAATCGTAGAGAAATTTGTAGATCATCAAAGTCAAATCATTTTAGAATTTCAGAATAAAGTCTTACATTATAGTTTTTTTAATTGATATTATATCAGCATTTGAAAATTCATTAAGAGTCATCTCTGCCTTAGGCCCAACAAAACTATTTTGTTTGTTATTCATAAATAAGCTGTCTTGTTTATTAGACTTTATTCCCTTGGCAGTGATAAAGGACCAACCATAACCGTCAATTAAATATCCACGATTTGACTGGGTTCAAATTCTCTCAAAAATTTTGAAATATCTGTGTCATAAAGGAATAAGTTGAGTTAAGTCAAATGGAGTTGACGCCTACCTTCTATTAGTTTTGGGTGATATTTGCATTCCGTTTTTGGGTATTATTAAAAGACCTAAATAAGTATTATTCAAAGAAGAAGAAGAAATTTCTCTCCGAACTAATAGAAAATTTACCTGAACTATATATGTCTTATGTCGACTTAAGCAGTTATTTCCTATCACCACAGATATATTTGATAGCAGCATAAGTTCCTAACATTTTTAGTCTGAAATTACAACGGAATGCTCAGCTATCATTAAGTTGTTACTGTTTTAGTTTTGTTTTCCCCAGAGCAAGTGTCGCACGTTTATTTTTCACCTTTTTGCCAAGAAGGAATCCCCCAAAGTGATTAAAGTGTGCAGTCCTGCAGCAACAGCAGCAACACAAATAACAGCAAAGTGCAACCGACACACGCAGTAGAAGACGACAACTTCCTTTGGCAAGAAACTTTTATCGCTGCTTAAGTTCTACCTGATGTTATTTGTTTTTGGTTTTCATTTTGTTTTTTTCTTTTTCTTCCTTCAACGATTTTCATTTATTCCTGATTCCGTTAACTCTTCGCTATGACAAGCGAAAAGCGATTTCATGTCTTGTTGTCAACGCAATTGCAAAAATCTCTCGTGCAGCACACGACAGGATTAAATGACGATGATGAGTATGCAGCTGTTGCCGACAAGTTCAAAAGTCTTTAATGTTTGAGTGTGGATGTTTTGTGTGTGCAAGCACAAGTTCGTTTGTTTATGCACCGATCTTTGTCATGCGTTGGCAACTCCACCGCATTGTTGCGTTCAAACTTTAACGCTTCGATAGTACGACTTTTGTTATTTTTCAACGCTTTATTTTATGTTCCAAGGAAAAAAGTTTTCAAATCTTAAAATTTTGCTGATGCTCATTTGAGATGACAATTTATTCTTTAAATAGGAATTTGCTTTTTTAATTTCTCAAATAAGAAATATTTGAGAAAAATAACGTAAATTTATTTAAATAAAAATATAAAAAACTTGAAATTAAATATTTCAAATAAAAGCGAATTCAAGAAGAAATATTAAAAAATTTTGTATATTTTGCCCAGACGTGCATCTGTTCAGCAACACCATGGGGTGTAAGCAAATTATTGTATTCTGTGAAAATTTATTAATATATTTGAAGAAAAAAAAACTGATTTTATGTGCTCGTTTGTCTATTTATAGATTTTGTTATGGAAAAAAAATCTCAATCTTTCAAGAGAAAAATAAAACTAAATTGGCGTGATTTATGATGTGCTTAAAGAGGCACAAATGAAGGCTAAAATTGTACGTTCATTGTGTGTAAGGTCAGTTTTAAGTGGAAATGTCTTAATAACTAGAGATCTTTTGTACTTCTAAGTCAAAAAAAAAATCTAATTTTTGAATTTTGCGACAATGAATACAAAACTTGTGAAGAAATCGCCAAATTTAAAATAATATAATAATATGTATGTAATAAAAATTTAAGTAATATATACAATTACTTTTTTTTTTTGATGTTCTTATATTAAAATAAAATTCTTAAAAAATTTCACCACACAATAAATGGTTTTGTGTATTAAAAATTTAACTTTTTGGCAAACTTGATTGCAACAACATTTGCGAGATTCGGTTCTCATTTTAATAAGATTTATGTTTTCCGGATTTTTGTTGCTTTGAAATAAAAAAACAAACAGCTCAAATGAATTGAAATCTTCATATAATTTGTTTGTTTATTTCTTTTTGTAATTTTGTATTTCTAACTAAATAATCTTTGGATATTTGCACTGTAAGTAAGTGGGCAGTGAACGGAATATTCAATTAATTGCGGTTTTAAAAATTAAAAAAAAAAAAAATTTAGTTTTTGTGGAATACTTAAAAGTTTTATAAATTAATTGCAATGAAATTAAAAATGGGAACTTTTTTCCTTAGCGAGAACTCTTAAAAACAATTTGCTCGTAAAAAAAATAATTTAAAAAATGCTTAGGTCTTGAAATTTGGTATTAAAAAAAGTAATGAAATTTTTTTTTAACTCAAGGTATAATGGAACAAATAAAGTGGTTCCCTTTCACCTGAATTTAACCCATTTACCACCATTGCACTCGCTTGCGAACAAAAATTATTTGGCTAAACTTTCGAAGCTATAAAAACTTTTTCAGTAATTTCCCTTGTTATCGCTCTTACGATGTTTTGGCAACACTTTTTTGCCTTTGTCAAAAAAAAAAAATTTAAGGAAGAGACTTCCCCGATGAATAAAATAAAAAAAAAAATTTTGTTTTTTAAACTTAGAAATGCCTTTGGTTTTAAATGGGTTAATCGGTTTTTTTTTTTTTTTGAAAACTGTTGTAGTTTCGTCATAAACTGGGATTAAGCATGTGATGTGACACCTCTGGATGATGTCATTAAATTCTTTTAAAAAATATCTGGAATCGTTAAATGAAGCAAAAGAGAAATTACTTATTGATAAAAATTTTTTTTAATGCCTTCAAATTTGGTCCTATCACATGTAATACAACTACGCCAGCACTTACACCAGTCATCCATACAGTTTCCTTCCACAAATTTGCTTTTATAGACTAAAACCTAGCCATATCAGGTGAATACGGTACTTGGTTGATGACATTCTTTAAATTTTCGGCTACAGGGACTTGCACATAGATGGCTTTATGCTGTGGTGCATTGTCGTAGTCTAAGAGTTGAAAGTTTTTCTTTCAAGAATCTGGTCGTTTTTTGGCGAAATTTCTCATGCGAGCGAAGAAAATACCAGCATTACCGTGTTTTACGAACGACTTAATGGGATTTTTTGGGTTTCGACTCGTTTCTGATGTATCAATCTAAAGACTGTTCTGGTTCGCATGTCATACTTGTAAGCCCATGTTACGTTGCCAGTTATAATGCAGTCCAAAAAGTTGGAATCTGTTGAGGCTCGAGTGTTCTGACTTTGGTGACCTGCTTCTGATGCTCCCTTTGGAGCAAAATACTTAAGCCGAACTTGAAAATTACGAAATTTTGTTTGAAGCACAAGACTTAGCAAACTCTTTGTCTAATTGAGTTTTCTTCTGGAAAAATCGACACCACTAACAGTGTGAGTAATAAAAACTACAGCAGTAGACACACTGTGTGACTGATAGCGCTCAAATTCCACGTGGTACAGTGTTGTCAATATGGTGATTTCCGACGATTTCTGAGACGTATTCCTTTTTAGTTTTACACATAATAGTATGTCTCTGGATAATGCAATAGAGAAGTGCACATAAAATTTGAGTCTTATTTTAAATAAAGTGAACTTATTTTCTGAAAACCCATATTAATTCTTCTTTTAGCCAATTGGAAATCAAAAAAATTTTCCAATAGAACCTTGGCATTAGCTTCTTTACAGTACTTAAAAATAATATTGAGTGTAACATAAACTTAACACATGTTTAGAGGCAAAGATATCAAATTTTAACCTGTGCTTTGAAAAAAATGTTTGAAAAAAGCCTAAAAAGGATGTGATTGACGCATGATAAATTTGTACTGCAATATTGTTTTCCGAAATGTTCCAGAAAATAAAATTATTCAAAGAAAAGCAAAAATTAAAACAACATTTATTGGAAAAAGCAAAAGTTCCATAACAATAATAATACATATTACTTTTAAAGCCTTTATAAGAACTATATTCACTTTACTTTAAAAAAAGTGCTTTTTTTCTTTGCTAGCCTTGCAACTGACAAAAAATGCTTTGAAGTAAAATATGCGTTTGTTTAAATGCGTACTACTTTTTCAATTTCTATACTATAGCAAAAATAATTTTAGGCTTACAGCAAATCACCATTTAAGAACGAAACCAAAACCGAAAAATAGAAGCATACTTTTTAAATAGCTTTGTGCTTGATAGAGATGTGCAAGAGAACCCAGGTTAAGTTATGTAGCAAGTTAACATTTGCATAGACTTTAAAATGAAATATCACCCAGTAAAAATAGTTAGCCTGGTTAGAAGATATTCGGCAGTTCTTGCAAAAATTGCGTTTTTTCAAACTTTGATCTAACAGTACTCATGACTCCGACTATCTACAGAACTGAAAATTGTGTTGTGGAGCTATCTTTTAAAGTTCTTAGAATTGTTAAAATTTGAGCAAAATCGGATGTTTTTAAAATTGCATACGTACGTCATACGTATTTCATACGTGTGTAATTTCATTAAAAAACAGTAAATATGGAATAACAGAAAAAAGATCTAAGGATTTTTTTCCTTTTGATTTACTTATATCGACTATAAATAACATTCCAAATAATTCCCCATTCAAGTCTTTGTAGTAACTCAACTTGTCATTTAAACTTGGTTAAGGCCTACCGTGGGAAACTTAGTTACTCATTTTCACCTCCATTTTTGCATTTCAATTTGAACCTTTCGAAAACTCAATTCAACCTTTTGTGAGCAGATTCAAGATTTTCTAAATAAATTCATTTACTTTTGTTGACAGGTTTTTGATTTTTAGTTCCATTTAAGAACTCCAAATTCACAACTAATGTTTTGGAAAGTTACAGAAAATTAGCTAAAAGTTTTCAATGTATAACTGAAGAGCTGAGATGCAAAATCCGCCAAGTCCATATTTTGCGTTTTTGAGAAAATCGAAAAAACTGTTTTCCACTGAAATTTAACTACAGTAAAAAAGTAAATTGATCCATTGTAATAGTTGTCAAAAGTTATTAAAATTCTGATTTTTCATTACATTTTATGACCTAATCTATAAGGACTATAATAAAAAAGAGTTTGGACTTGGCGGGTTTTGAAACAAAAACTGTGGACTTGGCGGGTTTTGAAATTGAAAACGTGGACTTGGCTGGTTTTGAAAGTGAAACCTCGGGACTTGGCGGGTTTTGAAAAATAATAATAGTAAAAGGTTTCGAAATCATTTTTTAAAAGTTTAAATTAATCTCAAAAGATTTGAGATTGAAATTTTAATTACATAATATAATTTCAATGATAAAATAACATAAAACTACTTGCATTTATGAAAGCCGAACTTTTTTAATGAAAAATTGGACTTGGCGGGTTTTGATTCTCAGAAATATGGACTTGGCGGGTTTTGATAAAAAGAATTTAACAGAAATTTTTGCAATCAAAAGTTTGTGAAAGGAAAATTTTTGTTTTAAAATTAAGAGTATACAGGCTTGTAGACAAACGTTTTTTCTGTCCCCTCCTACAATATCTCACATTTTAATTTTTTTGGACTTGGCGGGTTTTGCATCTCAGCTCTTCAACTGTTCAAAATACTAAATCCCTTTGAAAGAATTTTATATTTTAGCTGCCGGAGTTGTAAGAAGAATCCGTATAGGGAACAATTTATCATATTTGAAAATATGTATCATAGTTAAAAAATGTGACATTACCAAGAACATAAAAAAGTTCCCAGATTCTCTTATGCGCCAGTTATTGTTAGTACTATCACGAGGAAAGACGTTTTTGTTTTCTTTGATTTTCGAAAATCCACTCAAACATTTTAATTATTTGCATATCACACATTTGAACAATTGACATCGTTTTTATTTCCTATTATTTTTTTTTTTTTTTCAAGAGTTTTATAGTGTTAAATTTCAGTATGAAACAACGCACCTAGGTTCTTAAAATCAATTAACTTTCACCTAACTGAACAATCCGTATCTACTTCGTTTCACCTAACCTTAAGGAAATGTCTTAGTTAAACTAAACATCAACGAAAGACCAATACTTGATCTGAAATGCGAGCATTACAACCAGAAACTTTTAAAGATTTAATGGAAAAGTAACCGTTTTTGTTAGGCGCTAAAAATTCGACACATTTGAGAAAATTTAATTTTCTATAATTACTGTAACAATGTATCAGAATGAATGTTTTATTTTTCAGAAGGTAAATAAAGATGTTATTTTAAAAAGAAAGTAAGCCACAAAGTATAAGAATTTAAAGTTAATAAAAAACAAATAAAAATTATATGACAAAATATATAATTTTTCTGCCACTTTGTGTGTTGCGTTTCGAAAGAGATTGATAGTGAAATTCTCTACAGTGGTAATAGATAGTACTTTACCAAATTGAACAGATGTATAATATTGTTACGAAATTTCTTGTCTCTTTGACGATAATTTCGATCTTTTACACTTCTCTGAGTTCAATCACTGGATTGTGTAATAATTAAAAACACACCAACTTATTTAGTTTTTACACGGTACAATTGTTTATCTCATTAACATTCAAATTCTAACATTAATTTAACACTGTATAGAAAACTGTTTTACTTTACTACGGATCACACTGTATTGCTTAAATTCAAGTGTTCTACTTCACTGTTTAAATACAACTGTTCTGCTTCACTGTTCTAACTCTACTGTGTCACTCAACTCAGATGACAACCCTTTTATACTGCAGTCATCACTCTCTCGAATAATCCAGTACCTTCTAATTGGCGTATATTCTACCATAATCCATAATTTTATCAGTATGGCGTATTGACATTGAGTTCACAATTATCCAGAATCTAGATGGCGTTGTACGACGTTGAATTCACAATCTAGATGTCTCTCGGTTATTGACTTTTATAGTGTACTGCAGCGTCTGTTTGGTTTATTGTTTGCCGCTAGATGGTGCTAGTATCGTTTAGTTTCTTTTGTTGGTTTTATTTCAAGAATTTTCTAGCATAAACCAATTTTCGCTACAATATAATTTTCGTAAAATGTGTAGCTTATCATAGCTTATACACCATATTATTTTTTATTATTTTAAATTAAAAAGTGTGAATTACTTACTTTAAGAGCTTGAAATATTTTTCAAACTGAATTTTATTTATCGTAAACTTCCTTTTTACTATTTTATATACTTATTAGGACTTTAAATGGTATAACTTAGATTTTTTAATTTAATAGCTTTTCATAATTTTTATATAATCAATTAAATTATTCAAACCATTGCGTGACTAATGCACCCCCCTTAATAACTTAACTTTTTGTTATGATTCACTGTTTTTTGATATGAGTGCTACACTTTATTTAGCTTTCTTTTATTAATCCAAAAATATAAGGAAGACTCACAAAACTCTATCGGGGAGCGATTTCTAGAGTATCGTCACTTTCAACTTACTGAAGCCTTCCTGGCTTAGAAACAAAAATTGTATCCAAATATCTGTTTCTAAATATAATTTTTCTTGCAAATTCACTTGTCTAACCCATCTCTAGACTAGCTGAATATACAGAATGTTGATAACTTAATGGCTGAGGACAATGGCACACTTTATATGTATGGGAGTAAGCAAGTAAGTATGTGTTGTTGTATTTGAATACCATATGCACATTCAAATAACCATTTGGTACCAAAAATTACCCTAAGTCAAGGACTTTTAAACAACTTCATAAGTTTCCGTTTCCGTTCTTCGCAAGGGTATTAGGGTGCATAGTGAAACAGTAGGCAGCGGGGAATAGAGCAAAGTCTGAAAAGTGTCATTGGTGAGCATATGTTTTTAGTAATTTCCAGCAATGTTGTTGTGTTACTGCGTATCTCCTGTGTATGTATGTATGTAAGTGTGCACAATTGTGTGTTGCCAAAAAATTACCGTATGTTGCACAAGCATGAAATGTATGTATTTGTGTGTGTGTGCGACAGTGTAATAACCGCTTGTCTACAGATACTAAATCAACTCAATCGCATTTGCATTTTCAACGCACTCCCACTATGAGACCTACATTTTTGTATCTCCCTTGACATCCTGCATCCACTATTTGTAACCATTTCTCGTGCCGCTGCTGCCGCCAGGATTATGGGTTACATTCACATAATATAAGTACTTCCATTGAGTCGTGCCAAATATCCTTAAATGTTAAGGACATGGTGTGTATGTATGTGTGTGTGCGAGCATATGAAATTACAATTTTTGCTTGTTTTCATTTTATTACTACAGACACAACGCGTATGTAAAGCCAAATGAATTTTCAACAATTCCCCTCCCCCTCTTACAGTATGCTGTACTATTATCCATTTATGTTTGTCTGTCTGTTTGTCTCTTGGTCTGTCTGTTTGCGCTCACATTTTAATTCATTATACTTAAATACAAAATAATTTTCAGAATTTATGGTTTTTCTTCTTCTCGTAGAATATTGCCAGTTGTTAGTTTTTTACCTTTTGCAATAACAGCACTAAGTACTGTAAATTCCACGAATGCATTATACGGTTAATCTGCTTAAACGTTGTTACCTGGAGCAAGACTTTAATTCAGTTTAAGATAAATTTAATTTAACAATTAAAGTTGGCCTTGGGTTTGCGAATAAAACTTTTGTTTTTATTAACATCTGTGTTGCCAAAATTTTATTAAAATATAAGAAAGAAAGAAAGAAAGCCATGGTAGTTACATGGACGCTTCTTATAAGGGAAAATGAAACCCTTTTTTGATGAGTAAATCTTTCTTTTGTGTATTTTTTATTTTGGATATTGACACATAAAGTACTGAACAGTAAGCTCAGTCAAATAATTATAAAAAGAAACAAAAATTATCCTTGAACCGGTATGTGCCCTAAATATGTAACTAAGTCATTGCTTTTCGCTATTCTGGAAGGTCTGATTCCTTATTTTATTTTAAAACATTTATTAATGGCTAGAAATTTTGAATATGTACATTAGGGTGACCCAAAACAAAATCGAGTTTTCGACTTCTATGTTGCTTGTATGAAAAGTAGTTAGTGTTATGTAAAGAAATGAAGCCCTGAAAATTTTATTAAAAAATATTGATATTTTTGTACAGAGCTTCTTGTTAAGTTCTTTTAGTGCAAAAAACAACAAAAAAAATTACAAGCGCAAAATGCATTAAAATGGGTTGACGAGCTGCTTATACTAGTTTCAATGACCGCTACGTCATATCATCAGTAAGCTTTGTTAGCCGAAGTATAGTAGTCTGCAAGCCCACTATGTTCTATTTCTTGCGTTGATCCGTTTAGAATCACAGCAATAAACGCGCTCGTAATTTTTTTGTTGTTTTTCGTACTAAAAGTACTGAAAAAGAAGCTCTGTACAAAAATATTATTATAAAATGTTGTTCCAAAAACACAAATAGAAAACAATATTGATATTTATAGGTCACTAGTGTCCCAGTTATGAATTAAATTCATTCTTTTTATTTGCGAGTGATTATAACTCTTCCCAAAAGACAATTCTGCATGAGATACAGCCTGTTGGTATTGATTCTTATATTTTCGGGTCTGCTGAACACGATGGCTGCGTATTTTGGTAGCATCGAAAAATTTTCAGAAAACAGCGCAAATTTGGGTTTAAGTGAGGTAAATTCGAGGAATAAATTTTTTTTCTTAATCTAATATACTTCAACATTGTAGTCCGAAAACAGACGAAAAAATTTTAACTAGTCCCGATATTAAAGTAGCAGAAAACAAGAGTATTAGATAAATGAAAAACCCTCGAAAATAGTCCAAAATGAGGTAAATCCGGGTAATACATTTTTTAAAATTCGTTTTCCAAAGTAATTCTTAGGCGGAATCCGAATTTGGCCTCAAAATCGACCCATTACATCAGAATTCTGAAATATTTGCGGTTAAGTACTTACAAAATGGGGTTTTTGTCTACTTGCAGTGCTTCTTTTTCCTGCATAACAATAACTACTTTTCTTATAAGCAACATAGAAATCGAAAACTCGACTTTTTTTGATCACTCTAGTGTACATAAGCATATCAATAGCTCAAATTTTAAGAAATGGGAAAACTCCTACATTTGCTCATGAAACACAATTCAATGTATTTCAGAACTAAACTTTTTAGAACTAAGTTCAGAGTTTGGCTTTGGGTAAATTATTCGATCCATGTTAATTTTAAAGAACTTTGCTTTGCACAAGATTACTGCGTCTAGCGCTATAGATCAGATTATTGTCTACAATGGCTCAAATATGTCGCTTGTTTTTTTGAGAGTCTCTTACTTTCCAAAACGCAACAACTTTTACTTAGTTTATAAAAGTTTCAATTTTAAATTCAGCTTAAATTATTAGAAACCAACTGACCCCAAATGTAATATGGCACCTATGGACAATTTTTGGGCGGAACACGTGAAGTTCTTGACTTATGCGTATAAACCAGAGACGTAAGCCAACTTTTCTACATTTCCGCCGAGATACGGCCTCAGTTGCTGGAAAAAAAAAGGACCAGAATTAAACATCCAACTGTGCTTTAATTTTGCCAGGCATGGCGTTTATTTACCCAAAAACACCCTGTAGTTATAAAACGATATATTTTAAGCCATTCGAGCGCGATTTCGAATAATATCACTGTGTGCAGTCAAATTGGATGGAAATCTACTGATGTCAATTTAGGATCGCTGAGCTCGAATCTGCTATCAGATTCAGGCCTTCACGTCAGCGCTTTTAGGTAACGGACAAATAACTGGTTATTGACACAGTTTCAAATGTTCTTTTACGACTTTTTTATTTTAAGTCAAATGGATGTGGTAACTTAGGTAAAGTTGTTCCTTACGAAAAGACAAAATTACTTTCTTCTAACACTACCCCTTCAGCGCTTTTCCTGAAGCCCTCTGATGGAGCATATTACTTGAATTTTGTGAACAACTAACTGATTTCAATTAGGATCGAAACATGCTAGTCACAAGAGTGCATGTAACAGGATAGCAAAATGTTTATGTGGATTAAGGCGTATCAAGCTTTAAGGAAAAAAAAAGACTCAAGTGCCACCTTTTATTTTAAGATCTTAGCTTGATAGTGTTTCATGGCCACAAAAATGTGTTATTTGCAAAAATATCATACAATACTAATACCTAAACCTGCAAATATTATCTCTTTATATATCGATAAAATGTTGATGCCATAACTCGCAGGAAAAAAGTTTCTTGAGCTAAAATTTTGCCCGCAAGTCTTTTGTATCAAAATTAAACTAAGACAAAAATTTTAAAACAATCAAAGAACAAAAGTGGAAACGATATTTCAGCTCATACATTTTGACGCTGTGAATCTGTCAAAATCAATTTTTTTTCCATAACTTTGTTGTTTAATATCCGATCTAAATGCTCAAAATATTTTTTAAAGAGTCCTGAGTAGGACTTAATTATGTGCTCAGGTTATATTCACCTGCAATTTGGCATTTGCTACCAATTGTAGTATCTCTAAAATGTTGAGTTTTTTGTTTCTTAAAATTAAGATTTTATGAAATCACATGATACTCGTATAACTGATGCAAGCAGTTTCATTCAAAAGGAAAAAATATTGGTTTAGAACGGATGATTTCTTTGCTATTTGTTTTTCCAGTGAAACTTTTTTGACATTTTGCACATGTTTTGCAACATGTGTTAAGACAACAAATATGCTCAATAAGGTTTGTCATTTTACCACAAATAGACTATCAAACGAACAGCGCTTGCAAATATTTGAATTTTATTATCAAAATTCGTGCTCTGTGAGAAATCGAACCATCATCGAAAAATTTTTTTCAACGACGAAGCTCATTTTTGGGTCAATGGGTCAACAAACAAAACTGCTGAATCAGATCTGAAGAGCAGCTAAAGGCAGTTCAAGAGCTGCCAATGCGCCCTGAAAAATGCACTGTTTGGTGCGATTTGTGGGCCGGCGCACTTTTTCAAAAATAATGAAAATCGCAACATTACAGTCAATAGAGCAAGGTACCGTGCTATGAATTCCGACTTTTTTGCCCCAAATGGAAGAATTGGACTTGTTTGACATGTTGTTTTAACAAGACGGTGTCACATGCCACACGGCTTACAATACCAAGGACATATTGAGAAACAAGTTTGGTGAGCAATTAATCTCACGTTTTGGAGCAGCCCAATGACCGCCAAGATCATGCGCTTTTACCCCACTAGACTATTTTTTGTGGAGCTACGTGAAGTCCTCATGTACAGGGATAAGCCAGCCACAATTGCAGCCCTGAAACACAAAATAACAGTTGTCGTTGGTGAGATACTAGCCGAAATGCTGAAAAAATTATGCCAAAATTGGAGCTCAGGCGTAGTCGTGGACAACATTTATATAAAATTATCTTTAAAAAGTAAATGGAAAAAATTTATGTATCGTTTCAAATAAATGTTTTTATCACTTTTGCAAAGTTGTTGTTCTTTTTTTGATTTTGAAAAACCAAACGCTTAAAAAATCACTTTAAATTAAGTTAATATTTTCTCATAAAATTTCGCAAAATCAGAAAATTAATTCAATTTTCTGTCTTATCCGCTCGTTTTTTTTTTCATTTAACTGAATATAGTTGGAATTGAAAGTTTAATTTAGCTAGTTTGCACACAAAAAGATCTGGTTTTTCCACACTTTTTTCTATGTCTTTTGAGCCAGTTATTCCAAAGATGCCAACCATTTTTTTTTAAAGACATTTTTGCACTTTTTCATTCATTTGGTTATAAAAATTTACACACATTTTTTTTACCTTAATCACTTACACACTGTTGAAAAGGTTATTTTGTCTTCTTTCTAATGGTTTCAATAAGAATCGGATAAGATTTAATGGAGCTACAAGCGATCAAAGTATCAAAATTTCAATTGCTTCGTTTTAGTCCAAATTGTTTTCTTTTTTTAAATACATAGAAAAAATTTTATGAAAGATTTTGATCTCGGGATGAGGCCTAAATTTTTAAACTATTGTTATGATTCAATGAAATAATTTATTCTTTGGATATTGCTGCTTTGGATGGTTATTAGTAGAATGACCTTTTATCTGCCGCAAATATTTCCCCTTATCCTTTTTGATGGATCCATGAAATGCCGATGAACGGTTGCCAATGATAGTGAATTGATTTTTTGTTATCCGAGATGAAAATTGGAAAAAATTGGTACTACAGTTTAATTCGATGCAATGTTTTTTTTATGAATTAGAAAAAAAAAGATCAATCACAGAAGTCAAAAGATTTTCAAAAGCCTTAATTTTACGAAAGAAAAATCACAAAATCTTCGAGGCACAAAATTGGGCAATAAAAGTCACCAATTATAGGTGAGATTGCTGACCACTGCAAACTGAATACAGAATGTAATGCTTGTCAAAATCACTCGGAAAATATATCGTATTTGAATATCGCACATCAGACAACTTTTGACGAAAACTTTACTCTGGAAATGTTTACAGGGTGAATAAAAATAGTTTTGTGGCAAATAGTCAAGTCATAAAAGTTAAAAGGTTTTTGAAAGCTTCAATTTTATAAAAGAAAAAGATGTACTCTCAAAATAAAGGGTGACATATTAAATTTCGCTGATGATACACCATAGATTTGATACTTTGGTCTTTCCATAAGACTTCTGTTACTGATCACATTTTCGATTTTACAATCGTCAGGGTAAAAGTTGATAGCAAATTTAAAAAACTCCTTAAAGTTAAAGTTTTAAGAGAACAAAACAAAAATTAAAGCATTATCAGGACATTTAAAATATGCCGAATTGTAGTAGAAAAAAATTTTGGACCCCTCCTTTTGTCTTCGAAGTAAGTTACACAAAGTCCCAAATTGCTTATTTTGGCGATAACTTCTTTGGGTTTTTGCCCACACACATTGGAAAATTGTAATTACTGAAGTAAAACAGCAATAAAAAATTCAAACAGTATTTATATTTTAAGCTTAATATTTAAAAAACTATTCAAGTTTTAACTTCTCGATGCCTACTAAAATTGAAAAAACCCACTGAAAAATTTAGAAATTTAGCATGAACTTGGACACATATGCTCTTGTACCGGGGGTATTATGGTTAGTTGCTTTAAAATGCAAAAATAATAATAATTTTCGAGGACAAAGTTTCACAGGACTACTCCGTTCTTTTCAGTACAAATTAAACCATAGTAAAAATTGCAGATTTCCTACCTGAACAAAAATTAAAACTATTTAAAATAAGAAATTATAATTCACCCAGGGAAAGAAATTTTTACTTTTTTCAAGAAAATGAGTTCAAAATTCAGCTTATTAGAACTTCTATCTTTTCGAACGCTTTTTTGACTACAATGCTCAAAATTTTTTTAAGATTCTGAAACTCACCTCTTCTGCTCTCAAATGATTATCCAGCGATGAAACTTCTTCGAAAAAAGACCAACTCAAATTTTCTGCACTACTCGGTAAGAGACGATCATTAAATGAACTTGAAAGCAGATCCTTTTTAGATGATTGCTGGTGCTGCTGTTGTTGTTGCTGATGAAAAGCGAAATCAAAACTGCTGCAAGATCGCTGTAAGCTCGTCTCGACTTCTTGCTGTTGCTGTAGCTGTGCCAACTGTTGTGAACGTTGAGTAGGCAGACCAAATGAATGATCTAAATTATGCGTTGCAATATCAATGTTTATGGTTTCATGCACCATGGCCGGCGAAACAAAAATTGGCACACAAAACTTTATGCTGCATGCAACATAATTACAATTTAAGTGAAACGTAGAGCTAGCTTAATTAATATAAAATTAATTGTTTGAATAAACAAATAAACAAACACTGCAATTTAATTGCGATTGCAAACACACGACAGACAACAACGACGATAACAATAAATGTTGCACATACGTCACGTGACACTCACGCAAGAGCACACACGAAAATCAACCGCTGGCGCGTAATCAAAATAATTTTCCAATCAATTTCACCCGTAATGAAAAACCGGCCAGAATGCAAATTGGTCAAAAACGGCCAACACGAATAATGAAATTTAATTGACTGTGAAAAAACCGCAAAAGTGCTGCTGCTGCAAGGATTTCTGATAAAATTCAGAGAATTTGTTGTTGACTTTTTAGCACACGCACAGCAAATATTTATGAAAAATTTTTACACTTCGCTTAATTTTTTATTTTGATTTTAATACGAAAATAAAAAATACATATATTTAGGTAAGTCTTTTTTTCTTTACTGTGCGAACTTTACTAATATTACACTAAATGAAATGCGTTTTGCGCATTGCCGCTGTAAAATGACCGCACTCACTTACTTTTTGGATATCACTGAAAAAATTTCAAAGGCTTTCGCTGTTGCACAGCATCGCATGTGAGAAAATCAACGCACGACTGACGAACAAGCGAACGAGTAAAATTTCACTCACTCGGGAAAGCTTTTCTCGTCGCTTTTTCGGCTGCGCTGCTTTTGCAGACGAGCAGGTTGTTGTTTTGCTAAGGTTTATCATGCAACACGTGCTATTTGCTTGACTGCGCAAACTCGTCCTTGATGTGGTCTCAAGCGTTTGTTTACATTTTGTGTGTGCGTTTGTGGTGTTGTTAGCACGTGGCTTCTTGCGAATGTCAGTTTGTTTGCATTTTATTTTGACTTGAGGTCAATTTGTGGGCAACTGTTGCTTAATAGAAACCGAGCAGATAAGAAAATGGTTTATATTTCTTATGAAATATGAGGTTCATACAATAACAATTTATTATTGGATTCATTTTCATGGGTTCTAAGGCTTTTATTTCAAACTCCACTTTGAAATTACCGTCTATTAGAGAACATAAATTTGCGATCGAAATTGTTGGGAAAATGACCAATAGACTTAAAAACGAAAATATTGACCATAAGAGAATATTAAGTTTTGACAATATCTAATATATAAAACTCTCGTGTCACAGTGTTTGTTACCGAACTCCTCCCAAACGGCTTGACCGATTCTTATGAACTTTTTTGTGTATGTTTGGTAGGTCTGAGAATAGGTGGTACTTTTATTTAGAATGCATATTTAGGGTGGCCCTCATACAATTTTTTTTTATAATAGCATTTTCACAAACACCACTGAATCGATACACATGTGGCCGTTATAAAAGAATATTTTTAAAATAGCATTTTCTCGAAGACCACTTCATCGATTCACATGGAATTTACACCAAGTGTTATTTTATATTAAGAGAAGACAAACATAGCCTAGCTTATAAATCTTTTATTTCGGGTGCATACTTAGGGTGGCCCTTATTCAAAAATGTTTTTAAAATAGCATTTTCACAAAGAACAGTCCATCGATTGAGATAGAGTTTACACCACGGTCTTTTATGTTAAGAGACATCGTTTGGTCTATAAAAATTTTATTTAGGGTGGCTCTCAAACATAACTTTTTTTTTTGCACTGATTAACTAGCAAAGCCTTGCCATAGCAACGAGAACAAATATATACCACTCCCTTTCATTGTAATTGTTAATTAAGCTTTTTTGTTATGAAAACATCTAAAACAATAGCAAATTACGATGAGATAGCGTAGTGGACTTTTTTCTCTTTGCTATGGCAAAGCTTTTCTAGTCAATCAGTGCAATGCTTGAAGGAATTGAAAAAATAGAAAATCTTTCCACGCTTATACCTCAGATTTTGTTTAACCGATCTTGAAGTTGATAGTTTCTGACACTCTGCTTGATGATACTTTAATTTGATATAAGTATAATTTATTGCTGTAGCTAATCTAGATTCTGTCAATTTAACCTTACCTTTGTGGAAAAAAACTAAGTGAAAATACGGCTAAAAAAATAGTGTCGTTTTTTGGGTTCTATTGTACACTGATAATTTCAAATCACACCCTTACTAGAGAAGTTTCACTTCTCAAGTTTTTGAAAGTGATGTTAAGTAAATTCATATTTTTAAAGAAAATCATTTTGTTAAAAAGCAGTGCAATGATAGGATTTAAAATTTTGCTGATCCTCAATCTGGGCCAAATTTATAATATTTTCAATCCATAAGAATATGTTCCTATTTCCTTCATATAACACCACGAAAGTCTCTGTCAAAATAATGTCACTTAGAATTGTATTTAATCACTTTATAAAATCAAATCAGTTAAATACTAAGAAATGTTAGGCATTTACATAAATCCACATTGCAAATTTTAGTTAAAAATAAAAAGAGTCAAACATTAAAATCGTACTGTCTATTCTCTCCTAAACGTGGCAACGCCAAAAACTAATCCTTTAACGATGAGCACGTACGCGTGTCGATAAGGCAGTAGAACAATATGTACGAAATAAATTTATGGCTGATAAAATATGTGAAAATGCAATATGGTTTATGGTTTATAAGCTTAAATGCAAACAAACTACAAAAAGGATCAGCTACCAAATGCAAAAATATGCGTAACTCAAAAACACAGAAAATTCAAAGAAATAACTTCGGTAATTCTTTCATGAATGCAATTATTTTTAAGCTATTTAAGTCTTATGAGCTAAAGGTACAGTTTTATAAAGCCAACCTGGCAGCAATGTGGCAAATGTAAAGTGCATTATGTGAATTACGCAGCTGAAGTTATGTGTAAGAAGTGAATTAGTCAAAAGCATTAAGTAGTCTTTGAGTAAAACTAAGTTTTTCTGATATAAGAGCTCAAAGCATTTGAATTGTAGAATTTTTTTTTTTTCTTAGGATAAGCTTTTAAGTACAACTAAATATCATTCAAATGAGGTACATAGTACAGAAGAATAAGGCAATATGTAGTGATATCACCACCAAAGATTGATATATTGCCAATGAGATGAGTGTTATGCATTTGTTCTTAAAGAATATTAGCAATAATTTTTACTTAAAAGCCAAGCTTAAGAGTTGCAGTCAATAGGTCCTAAGTCTCAAAATGTTTTGTTTTTATCTCTAAAAATTTCCTACCGGTAACTCATTATTAGCCAAAGATCACAAATGTACATTCACAGTTATTTCATATGTGCAACATTGCTGTCAACTCAAAAATTAAATAAGAAAAACAATGTTGACCTTTATCTTTTTACTTTTTTAAGGTTTTTATTATTTTTTAATGCGTTTGCGTCGAGCCAACACCATGGCCTGATATTAACAATAGCACTCTTCGCTGGAATTGAAGCTTGAATCATTCATGACATTTGCTTCATTTAAAATGCATTCTCTCTCCTTAGCCTATTGTTGTGAAAATAGTGATATTGGTGCAGATAATGATGATAACTACAAGATTTATTAGCTATATTTTGAAGCTAAGTAAAGTTAACGATTTTGATTAAAAGCGATCGTTTAGGCTTAAGAAAGGCCAAAGTCCTAGCAAATTTTTTAGGACTTTGGGTATTCGCTGCAATAATATGCAGAAGCTGTTGCTGAGAAAGAGTTGAGTTCGTCCTCTTTAGTTGATCTGTTGGTTGTAGCAGAAGGTCTAGACGTATGTATGTATGTGGTGTTATTTTTGTAATAATTTAATAGACTTAGTCAACACCAGATTTGCTCTATTGTAATAGAGAATTCAGAGAGTAGAGCAACCCGTTTTTTTTTAAGATTATCACAAAGGAATAAATATATTCTATTTTTGTCTGTTAATTAGTTTACTGGACAGCCCGTTACCTAATTGGCAACATGTTTTATATTTCATGTATTCTCGTAGTACTGAAAAACTCTATATCAGCTCTCAAGTATTTTGATAATATATTTAAAACACTTTTACAGGAAAAGTTTCGTGCCAGGTTCTGAAAACGATAGATTTTTAAATATTTAATTTTCTTGTGTGCCACTTGCAATTTTTTTTATGAACTCTGAAACATAATCTTCAAGACAAAAAATCTAGGAAGTAACCTTTTGTGAGAAAAATTTGCGGGCAATGCGAAAAAAGTTTAACAGTCTAAAAATCTACCGTCAACCGTAGGCTTTTTTTTTATTATAACCAAAAATAATTTTATCTCTCACACGAAATCTTTCCCAAGGTAAATTTTCAATTAAATACCACTGTAAGGATTTAAGCTTTTTTTAATAGATATTTGCGCCAACAAAAAAAAATGCACAGTTCAATATCATAATTTTGTGTCTGAACATTTTATTCTTTTTATGAGATTTAGCAGTATTAGCAAAATTATATTAAAAAAACATATTTTCAATAAAATATATTTTATCCCGCAAATAAAAATATGTATTCATACTTAAATAACGCTACAGATACATAAGGTGATAACTATATTTACACTTCGGATAGTTCATGTTCAAATCTACATATATGTAGGTGTACTGCAATTTTTTTAGTATCTACTGCATTGCAAATGTGAAACTTATCAATTATTTACAAAATGCATAAAAATCTACTCAGCAACTCAATCCAACATTTTCAACAGCTACAAAATCCTTTCAGACAGCGCTGTAGCAGTAGCAGTGGTTTTAAAATGCAGTTTGTCAATTTTTATATGAATTTATGACAAGGCATACAGGCACACAAACACAACAGCATATACACACATACTTCGGCATATGCATACTATCAAAATGCAAACAAAAAACAGCAATGACATTTCGCACTTTCACTGTAGGCAGTTTGTCACATGAAAAAAATTAAGGATTAAAATTGATTTTTAGCGTAAGTCAGCTGTGAATTGCAGATTGGTTACAACAAAAACAATTGCTACAGCAAAACTGTTTTAAATAGAATAGAATACAAAATTTTTATTTAAATATTTTAGCACACAGCCACCATAATTCAAATTTGCTTAGCCTATTCTGACCTTCCGTCATACAAAAGGTACTGGCGTCAATATGCTGGATGAATAACATACCTAGCAATGAAGTCATAAATCTTTAAAGTAAATTTCATTGTCTTTTTTTCATATTAAAGTTAGTTAAATTTTTGCAGTATATTTTTCAATAGTGATCCAAATATACTTACTCTGAAATTTTGGACAAATTTTTCAGAAGATTAATTAATTTTTTGATCTAAGAAAGTTGATTTTTGCGACTGGTTATTTTTATTATAATTAAACATTATGAACTTACAGTCATTTTAGCAAAGACCAATATTGTAAATTTTACTTATTGATCAATGCTATTTTTTATTCAACAAACATGACAAAGATAACAAATGGAACAATTTAACCTGGTAATTGGTGACATATGTTTCGGCTATTACCACATAGCCTCATCAGACCAGTTTTTTGGTTAATGTTGTACATGGAGTCGAACCCCTGACCGTACATGCATTTCAATTGCATATCTGTCGACGGCCGCTCTAACAACTGAGCTACTGAGGAACTGACCTTGAACTGTACAAATTGCGTATATCCATTTATTATCTCTTGTCACTTTCTCGCTTGTTGTCACAGCTGCTAAGCCATTGGCTTAGAGACTTGCTATGATTTTATTTTTCGAAAATTGTGGTGTTGCCAGCCACATATTTTTTGAAATTGGCGTGTTCTTCCGTATGGTTTAAGAAAGTTGATTTTTGCGACTGGTTATTTTTATTATAATTAAACATTATGAACTTACAGTCATTTTAGCAAAGACCAATATTGTAAATTTTACTTATTGATCAATGCTATTTTTTATTCAACAAACATGACAAAGATAACAAATGGAACAATTTAACCTGGTAATTGGTGACATATGTTTCGGCTATTACCACATAGCCTCATCAGACCAGTTTTTTGGTTAATGTTGTACATGGAGTCGAACCCCTGACCGTACATGCATTTCAATTGCATATCTGTCGACGGCCGCTCTAACAACTGAGCTACTGAGGAACTGACCTTGAACTGTACAAATTGCGTATATCCATTTATTATCTCTTGTCACTTTCTCGCTTGTTGTCACAGCTGCTAAGCCATTGGCTTAGAGACTTGCTATGATTTTATTTTTCGAAAATTGTGGTGTTGCCAGCCACATATTTTTTTGAAATTGGCGTGTTCTTCCGTATGGTTTAAGAAAGTTGATTTTTGCGACTGGTTATTTTTATTATAATTAAACATTATGAACTTACAGTCATTTTAGCAAAGACCAATATTGTAAATTTTACTTATTGATCAATGCTATTTTTTATTCAACAAACATGACAAAGATAACAAATGGAACAATTTAACCTGGTAATTGGTGACATATGTTTCGGCTATTACCACATAGCCTCATCAGACCAGTTTTTTGGTTAATGTTGTACATGGAGTCGAACCCCTGACCGTACATGCATTTCAATTGCATATCTGTCGACGGCCGCTCTAACAACTGAGCTACTGAGGAACTGACCTTGAACTGTACAAATTGCGTATATCCATTTATTATCTCTTGTCACTTTCTCGCTTGTTGTCACAGCTGCTAAGCCATTGGCTTAGAGACTTGCTATGATTTTATTTTTCGAAAATTGTGGTGTTGCCAGCCACATATTTTTTGAAATTGGCGTGTTCTTCCGTATGGTTTAAGAAAGTTGATTTTTGCGACTGGTTATTTTTATTATAATTAAACATTATGAACTTACAGTCATTTTAGCAAAGACCAATATTGTAAATTTTACTTATTGATCAATGCTATTTTTTATTCAACAAACATGACAAAGATAACAAATGGAACAATTTAACCTGGTAATTGGTGACATATGTTTCGGCTATTACCACATAGCCTCATCAGACATATGTCACCAATTACCAGGTTAAATTGTTCCATTTGTTATCTTTGTCATGTTTGTTGAATAAAAAATAGCATTGATCAATAAGTAAAATTTACAATATTGGTCTTTGCTAAAATGACTGTAAGTTCATAATTTTTTGATCTATTTAAAAGTATTTTTCTGAAAGTTTTTTTTGCCTATATTAATATTTTGTTTATCAATTTTTGACGATTAAAAAGGAACGTATATGAATTTTGAAACGTCTACTGTTAGCAGAAATCTAATCCCATTCCCGTGTAGTTAGAGGCTGTTACTACAGACAATTGAAATTATTATTTATGGTTGTACTTACATAGAGATTTTAAACATATAACTTATCCTCGATTCTGAATTTTATTGTCGTATATTGAGAACAATCCAGAGTTAGAATAATAAGACGATTCTCCTACAAGGTTGCCGAGCGGCTGCTTTTGATAAGGTCATTCCTGGAATTGTATGTCAAAACCGAGTTCCTTGTAGTAATTCAAAAATTATTTCCGAAAATTTTGGAGGATTTTTATCATATCTAATTACATTGTTTTCTTAGCAAGCAAAATAAAAATTCTTGTAGTTTTTGCTTCCAGACAAAAATATAATTTTTTTCGATTATATCAATTAATAATATTGATGAAAAAAAACTATGAGCACATGAAAAAGGTTTTCGTAAACAAGACGTTTCACTCACAGCCAGGGCTGCTTTTTCCAAAAGAAAAATTATCATAAAAAATTGCTATGAGCAAAAATACCTTAAAATGGGTCAAAAACCCTTATCAAATTTTTTCTTTTTTTTTTGTTAATTATTTTGACACTGTTTTCAAAAAAAAACTATGCAATAAAAAAATGAAATTTTGAATTTTATGAATATTTTGATCAATTTTAAAACTTCTTACATATTGTGCGATTTTTACAGGAAATTGACCGTTTGGGAGAAAAATTTGATAAGAGGTAAAGATTTCACCAAAACTGTCTTTATCACTAACAAAGACGCTTAATATTTTCAGAAAGTTTTCATATCACAAGAATGTCCTTAGTCATCTTAGCTATGCATTCGAAGCACAAACAAATTTTTAACATTTTATTTTTATAAAATCTTACAAAAAACATTTAAATATTTCTTATTGTTTTTTTTTTTCCTTTAGTTTAAGTTAATAAAAAATAAATTTTTTTTTCCAAAATTCAGGCCACAAAGATTTATTGTAATTTTTATTAGCTTTTTTACAGAGCGAACCTACTTACAGCCCAGCCTTATAGATTTATTATTTATTACAATAGCTCTAGCTTTTCTCTTGTTGTTCTATTGTAGCCTCATAAATAAATTAAGCAACATTTTTGGAATAATTATACTTTTGTATATGTATCTGGTATATCTAGTATCCACATCAAATACTTCTCCCAAAATATAGGTTGACTTACCCAAATATGAATTTGCATGTCTGTGCTTTCAAGATGGTCCATTAAAATTATTGTAATTTGCTTGAAAAGTTTCAAACAACAGCTGTTCAAGTGTAATCACTCTGAGCGAAGAAGGAAAAAACTACTTCAACTTTGAGTTGCTTCTGAGTTACTTAAAGAAGTTTTCTTTGCTGCACAAGGACGAATATGTCTTTTTTCTGCCATTACTTTTTAACTCCAGCATATTAAAGTCCTTTTTTCTCGTCATCTGCTACTTATGTATGTAGTTTGTTTTGGCAAGCTCTTAAAGACTGCGGTATAAAGAAGAAAGAAAAGAAATTATGTAGCAGGAAATTTACTTGCTTAAGCGTTAACTTCTTTGACTCAGGATAATCGCATATAAAGTGAACGAATGAATGAATGAAGTGCAGGAGTTGCGTGAGCAGCAAAAGTTTTTGTGGAACTTAAGGAACCACTTAAGAAGTCGTTAAATAATCAATGAATAAAGATTTCCACAAATAAGTCGTTGCTTTTGCTTCTACGTTTGTTTGAGTTTTTCTTTTATTCTACTTATGGATGCAATATATCCTTTGATGGTATTTTCGTGAGCGAGAAATTGACTTTTTTGCTGTAAGGATTAGTGCCTTTGATTTTGGTGAAACGAGTTCTAACAAACTGTAGAAGTAAGTTTTTGGAGCGCTTTTTTTACTTTTAGCGCTTAAGTTAATCATATGCAATTAAATTTCGGTAAAATTGTGCTTTAAAAAAATATATTGAATATTCTTTATTATTACCGGTACTTAAAATGTAAGTACATTTACTTTAGATCTACCTGCAGGTTTTTTTTTTCGAGCAAAAAAAGTTATAATAAAAAACTACGAAAATCGAATTGCCTTCTACCTCAGGCAACACTAAGATTTACCTATTAGCCGGCATGTCAAATGTCAGCAAACAGCAACAACAAAATCAAAATATTTTGACTTAACGCTCTTGACATGAACATGTAACCGCAAAAATGCAACACCGCAAAGACCGTACGTGACATCTGTGATAGCATTTAGTTGTCCCTCAAGTGGACAACATTCGCAACAAAAACAGCAGCAACAACAACAATAAAAAGGACAACAATAACAGTTATGACAGCAAAACAAACCTCAACAATTTGCAATGAAAATTGAGATCACGTAAAGAATTGAAAAAAAATACACAAATTTTTTCATCTTCACTTTCATATTTTAGTGCCAGCTAGTGTATGCAGTAGTTAGTAGTAAAGAAAAATTAGAAACACAAAAACAACCAAGAACAACAACAATAATAAAAACAATCAGCAACTAAACTGTTTGCACAATTTTCATATTTTCTCCTTTGGTTCGTAGTTTATTTTTCAGAAAAATTAGGGTGGCTGAAAGAATAACTATGTTGACATTTACATTGTACGACTGTGTAAAGTTCTAGACTGTTATTTATCTATGATATGTGAATATTTGTACCCAGTAATGAAACCGGAAAAAAAAACTATTTAGTTGAATATTTCTAGACAATTAACAGGAGTTCATTTTCGCAATACCATAACTTTGTTGTCAAACAATTGTTTTTGGTCATGATGGTCATTACGTATACAGTATAAACATAAGAGAATTGTGGTGAAAAGTAAGCTGGACCGAGGCCTTTTGTGGGCTATTTCGCCTTTATATTCTTTAAACTTAGGTTTACGTTTTTCCAAAATTTCAGATTATCTTCTGTTTGACTGCATTCTTATCTTCTAATCGATGTCCAGTGCTGTGGGTATAAATACCTATTGATTCATAGGTCACTGGTGGGGGGTATTACCCTAAATTTACAGGGAGGATAAAAAATAAGATTTCAGAAGACTACTTTCAATAGAATTCACTATTTATAAAAATTATTGCCAGAACATTTTCACCCGTTGAGTTAAAAAAAAAGAGTTTTGATCATAATTTCTCTTTCTCCTAAACTATTAATTTTTAGTAAAAAATCGCACTAAGTAAAAAGTTCTAAAAATTGGCCAACATATTCAGAAAAATATTTTAAATCTTTTTAAAATAAAAGTCAAAATAAATAAAAATTTTTTTACCTCAGAAAATTTTTTATGAAAATGTCCACTTTGAAACACACAAAAAAAAAATTATAACGTCACAGAAAAAATAATTGTTATAGTTTTTTAAAAAAAAAAAAAATTTATCTAAATGTTTTGACAAATTCTAAGAACTTTTACTCAGTACGGTTTTTACTAAGAATTGCTAGTGAAATTTCATAACTATGTAAATTTAGGGTGATTAAGGGGGGGAGGGGCGAGGGGTAGGGTTTTCCCAAGTTTTGTTTTTCCATTTTTTTTTTGTTTGTTGTTTTATTTGAGTATCCTTTTGAAATTTGAGGTCGATTGGAATAAAACTGACGAAGATACAGTTTCTTGAGTCTCGTATGTATAAGTATATGAAAAAAAAGATAGAGCTAAAACTTTAAACGTGATTTGCTCTAAATTAACTTTTCAAAGTCGGTGGAAACTTTCCTAAATCAATACTACACCGATTTTCTTGAAATTTGACACACTTTTTAAATACATATAAAACTAGGTAATGACGAAGAGGTTTTTTTTTTTGGATTACAATTAGTTCTGCAATAATAAATATACTGATTTTTGTCTTTTTTTTTTAAAAAAAATCGTTTTTTGGCTTAAAAATTATGCCAAAATCTTAAAAATCGTCAAAGAAAAAAAACCTTTCGTCAATACCTTCAAAAACTTATGAGCTAACCAAATTTTTTGGTTTTTTTGATATCAGATGTTGTCCACCGCAAACCACCTTTTTTTTAGACGTCCGCGGAAATTTGCTGCCAATGACTGATTTTGCAATATTTTTTAATGAAATTTTCACAGAATACTCTTTGAGTATTGTACTTTTATATGTTTTTTGAATAAATAAATTTACTTTCACCATATCCCCCTCCTTAATACACCCCACTAGAAGAGGACTGTCAGATCCATCTCTTATTGTTCAGCAGGTATACACAATTTAGTATGACTTTTCAAGACTTTTGAAATTCTTTGGTTTTTTGACTTTTGGTCTATTTATTTTATGATTTGATATCTGCCATTTTTGGTTCTCTTACAGAACAACTTAATCATAGAATGTCTGTTAAGTTTTCTCAAATTGAGAAAGATTTCTTACTATTAAAGTTAAAACGCCCACTTTGAGTTTCGAAATATTCCTCTTGTTCGAACCACCCTTATATCCAATATAACTTCATTTATTCACATCCTTAAGCTGGAATTCAACAACACTGATTCGCAGTTCAGCGACTCATAAAAAAATATCCAAAACAATTGCAGAAAATGAAGCACGGACCAAGCCGGACCATGTCAGCGCGACTGACACACTCAACGGAAATGGTGATGATGATGAGCACTGGATTTCATGTGAAGTGCCAGCAAGGAGGTTGCCCAGCATAGAAATCATGTGGAAAAAATTTTAACTTCAACGAGAGAGAAAGAAAAAAATTAAAAACAGCACTTTTATGATGGCATTTATGTGTTGTAATGAATATTAGATTAAAAATGTAAAATCATGGCAATTTATGAAAATAAACGAGAGGAAAAAAGTCAGAAAAATAAATATGCGAGGAAATTGTATGTTGTATAATTAAGAGATGAAATTAGATTATGTGAAAGCATTAAAATTACATGAAAATTATTTAAAAATAATATATGAAATTTTTCGAATTAATGCAATACATTAATTTAACTCAGCAAAAATTTTTATTTCAATAAGGTTTCGTATTAAATATGAATTGTCTATCTGATATGATTTCAAAAATGTAATCAAATAAAAATAAAATACTCGGAAAATTACATTCAATATGAAAATATAAGAAAAAGAATTAATTCATTTACTTACAAAATGATTCGTTCTTATATCAGAAAAATAAAATGAACCTTAAATAACTTTAATAACTCACAATTCTCGCATTTTGTACAAAAATCATTTATTATGTCGAAAAAGTTCATACTCGTACTTATGCTTCCTGCCAATGCGACTGGTCACGTTCGTAGTGCAAGAAACTTTAATATGAGTATGCAGTGAAATATGCGCATTTACATGTTCATTTCGAATCCTAGCCCTTCACCCCCCGTACAATTTCATTTCTATATTATGCATAGCTTTGGCTGCCGTTTTCACAAGGCAACAACTGCTTTCAAACTATGAGTACTTTCCAGACAGTAACTTCCCTAAAGTATAAAATATCGTCACCTACGCATTTGTAGTAAATCAACTTTTTCTGGCAAGGCATCTTTGCAAATGTGCAAAAACTTTCTTAATATATTGGAGTTTCAAGCATATGGAAATCGATGCATCAATAACTTGACTTAACATCCTTAAAAGAAATTCAAAATATTTACATGTTGGGAGCAAAAAAAAAAAATATCTAGGGCATACCTTAAAGAATAATTTTAAATGTCGTAGCAAAAAAAATAAATGAAAGGTTAGTGCTCGGAAAGGGAATTTTCGTGTACACGAAAGAATTTTGTTATTACCTTCTTACCTCAGATAAGATAAAAAAAAAATTTCCTGTTCAATATACGTATTAGTTATTCTGAGAATATAAACGTTGAAAGAATCATTTGCATTTTAAACTTAAATTTCATTTAACCATAAAAATTTTGTAGTTTGGTAAAAATTTGTAATAAGTATATGACAGACACTAAAGAGTAAAACTGTGATTTTTATTAAAATTTAGTTAAACTCTTGTAAACAGTCAACCTGAATTTATTTTAATTAAAAATAAATACGCCATTAGTTAAATCCAGATATACAGTAAAATGTTAACTCGAACTACTAACTTCATTGTCTGCGATTCAAGAAAAGTAAACAAAGAGCATTATAACAAAACTTTCGTACAAGGACCACATTAAGCCACCGCATTTGAGTATAAATTTCATAATCCATTCATTAAAATAACATACAAAACAACACCACCACAATTAACACCCACACACATTCAAAAGTAAAACTTTTGCAAATATTCACCAACACAAATAAATAAACAATGGCAGTAGTTTGCAAAAATAAAAGGCCAAATAGGCAAAACTTTACTGCGTGCAGCACATAAATGGACCCACAGCTGCATTTGTGTTTTGATAGAAAAATCCTCGACATTTTTTATTAAGAAGGCACACAATGCGTGCATGTGTAGAGGGCGAGGCGCATGGAAGATGACTTATGTATTTGTGGAGGCTTATAACTCAAAAACAACAGTTTTATACTTAAACTTTAATTTCTAAAGATCAACACATTGGCAGTGGCAGAAAGAAGTACGAAAACAACGAGGATATACGTCATTAAGAGCTGTAGGATGCAGCTTTTGTGTTGAAATTGTTGTTATATATTATTAGGTCCGACCTAACGATCGGGTTTACAAAACAAAATCCATTTGAATTACTCCTAGAACTCTCTCATTCTCGATTTTCATGTCACCACATGTGAATTTACTGTAACTAAAAAAAAATACTGAATAGTTAATTCCTATATCTTATTCCTTTTAGCAGATTTTGATTCTCATGTGTTTTTCGAGACGTACTTTACAAATTAATTAACTTAAACTGGAAATAGCGAATTCTATTCAAATTCAAGTGGTATCAGATCGAGCATCCTTTAAATCAGCCTTATGCAGTGGATTCATATTCATTGATCAAAAGACTTTTGGAATATCAACTTTCAGCTAATTAAGTACATACATATGTAAGTATATCTGATTTTGAGCTCGGAAATTAATTTTGTCCAAGGGTTTTCATTACATTCCCACTATGCGCCCCTGTTTGGCAATATGACTAGCAGCATTGTATTCTACTGTATCGTTCCCCCAGAACAACTTTCTCAAAACAAAAATTTTAAGACTTATTTGGCAGAGCACGCGCCTAAAGTTTATCATTTATCTCCAAAACAACTTTTTTTAATACAAATCGAATATCAAACAAGAGCAATACGAACCACGCTTTCTACAAAAACCAGCCTCGTTTTCAGAAACGAATTTTTTCCCAACTTTTAAAATACATCATCAAAGAGCAGCTATAAAAAAGTATCTTAAAGCAGCTAGTAGAAAAATATGATAGAAACTTATGTCATACAAAAGTGAGTTTGCAAAAACGTGACAATGGTAGTGTAAAAGCTATATCTAAAACAAGATACAAAAACGCGATAAGTAAAGAGAGAATTCGGTGCTAATGTGAAAGCTTTATATAATGCTAAATTGATAAGAGTACACAAACAGAACGCAAACAGAACATTTTTAGATTGCATTATTTGGAATTTTGATCAAACTGGAAAATGACTATTTTAATTACGCAATTGATTACCGGTTTCTGTTAGCATTTTTTTCAACAAACCTAAAGAAGAGCGTGCTATTTTAAAGGCATTATATAATATACACCCATATGAGCTGAAACACGTAACTGTGTTTGTTTTTGCCGCCATGCGTAATCCCTTTTCATACAAATTCTTAAATTACAAATTATAAATGTACAAAAAAGGATTCAAAGCTCATACAAATATCGTGAATGTGTTTGGGGAACAATTGTGAGTTCAAAAAAAATGAACAAATTTCCATGTCAAAAGTAAAGAGTTTGGAAAATGAGACCAACAACATATTATGCTGAAAAATATGGTGTGACATAAACAACAACAACAACAACGAATAACTTTTGCATCGCACAACAATTATTACAGCAGTGACTCGACTCAATGTCTCATATGTGGCTGAAATACCCGCAATGGGCACAAAAGCGCATAAGTGCTGAACTTGAGATATGAAAAGCGAAAAACGCTTTTAATTTATAAATGGAGTCGCTTTGCTCATTTAACTGTCATTTCCGCCTACTTCACGCTAACACCCAACTAATAATACCAACCTGCAGCAGCAGTGGCAGCGGTGGCAAACAATGAATGAATTATTCACATGCAACCGAAAACTTTAATCAACTTTTCACTTTATTATCCAGTGCCTTGGTGCTGCGCTCGGGAGAGAGCTTGATGTTTCCTAAATATTTTAGTGTGTGCTGAGTTTGTCATAAAGGCGTAATCATCTTTAGGCATCACGTTGCAAGATTTTGAATTTTTTAAGAGACGTTTCTGGCTTAGAAAACTGTCATTAGCAGCTTTGTGGAAATACAAGTTTCAATAGAGTCTTAATGTTTCCATCACTGAAAACTCTTCAGAAAAAGCAAGTGCTTTTTTTTTTTGGTAACGAAAATAAAAACTAAAATTGCATATAAATGCTTTTTAAGGCAGTAGTTGGAAGAATATTGTAAGGAAGAAACCCTGTGATGTGGAACCGAGAAAGCAAAATTAAAATCAGTGAGTTCATGTATCGTGTATATTTTAAGTGCTGTGCTAATATGAAAAATTCGACCTGGATCTTTCCGTTTGCCTCAAAGATTTTGTCATAATTCAAAATCTTTATTTACAAAACTTCCTAGTTTTGAAATCTATGGGGTGAATGTTTAAGTTATGTATATTCCAAAATCATACATTACATTTTTTTGATTCTCTAGATTATGTCTTACATCTTTTTATGTTAAAAGTATAAACATTAAATCAAAAAAATTTAAACTAATATCCATTTATCAATTACGAAAATCGTGCACTGTGCCGAAATACCTCCACAAAACTAACACAACTACAATAAGCCAAATACCATTTTAAGCGCATAAGTTAAGTAAGCAATGAATAAGTTTTTACCGCTTGCTACACCTGCTGTTGCTGCTGCTGCTGTTGTTACCATACCTTCAAACGAAGGTCCTTCATTAAAATGTGCTTTTGAGCACATGTGTTAGAGTTTATTTGTTTTTTGTCCGCATATGTGCGCGATTGCTTGTTTTATTGCAACTGGTGCGCTTCTTTTCCCTAGAACAATAATTGTAATGAGTTTTACCACAAAATTTAACAAGAAGCCAAGCGTTTTTTGTTTTGTGTTTGTGCTTGAAAGCCGGTACCTTTTAATGGCGGTCGTTGTTTTGGCAAGACACAGTAAGGCATTTACTTTAATTTCCCCAATTAAAACTGAAATGATCTCTTTATGATTAAAGTGTTTTGTTTGTAAACAAGAAACTTCATGATTGTTTGTATCAATTCAATTTTCAATTTTGAAATTTAAATTTAAACATCTGATAAAGTTTACAATTTAAAATCTTTATGATCTTTAAAGTTTTTTGTTTAACTATAAACAATGAAGTGTTGAGCTACGACATAATTGCTTACCACTCTGCATTATTAAGCAAGCAATCAACTATAATTCATAATATGCTGCTAATATTGAACATGCTTGCTGTGAGTGTTCATATTGAAAGCAAACTTGCAAAAAATTTAAATTGAAAGAGCATTATGCCCAATTAAAATCTTCCGAAACATAACTTTTCATTTCATGGTTACATTTTAGTAAATGAATATCATCACTAACTGTCTAGTAGTTGTCTACAGCAATGTCTGTCTGTGTTTTTGATATTATTGTCTAAATGTCTCATGGTATGTGTATTGGTTTCATTTATCTGTCTAACAGCAGTACTGTCAGCAAACAACATTAAGTTTTTGGCCATTGTTACTGCAACTTTACGTCTTATGTACCTGATAACCAGCCAGGATTTGTTGATTATCACAACAACCTTAGAGAAGCAAGACAACAACAAATTGATTTGCAGGAAGTGAGAGTGTAGATAAGTGTTATTTCATAACAATGATGAACGACTTGCGGCATCTACAACCGGAAACGGAAATAGCAACAAGCGAAGCACAGCAGACTCAGACATAGCAGACGTGCCCTTACTGATGATAGAAAGATTGACAACAGTGATAACATTAAGTAATTTATTGTATTCATAGTTACAATGGCGTCTAATTAGTTGGCCAAATAGAAACAAATTAAGCTAATTAAAATGTACGAAATTTAATTTACGGAATTTTAAGGCAACCAGGATTAAATATTTGCTTGATAAATTACTAAGCATCCTTAAAACCAAAAAAAAAAAACCCAAACATTATTATGAAATATTTTTTGTTTAATATTTTTGGAACTGTTTTCTAAGAAAAAGACAATGAAAATTAAAAAGAAATTGAGAAAAATGAGATTTGAGCATACGTTTATAAATAAAAATATATATAGTACTAGCTATCCCGGCAGACGTTATTCTGCCCTTACCGGTAGGTGGCGAGAAGCTGTATGAACTCATGCTATGGAATGTAAAAGCGAATCAGCCGATTTTTAAAGCGAAATCAACTTCTGTCCCTACTCTTTTACATAAAGTACCTTACTGCTAGGTGGTGCGATGAGTTTAATTTATTATAGTTATTGCGTTTTATATTATTACCAAGTCTCAATCATCTGCATCAAATAATTGCTGATATATACAAAATGTTGTTTTATTCGCATTTTTTCATTTAAACTTCTTTTTTCCCGTACTTTTAATATATGTATCTAGTCTCATTCATCTGCATCACAAATTTTGGTATTTTCTTATATGTTAAGCGTGGTACTGCAAGGTATTAGCTGTGCCTCTTAATATAAAAGATACTTGTTGTAACTTCCATGTGAATCGATGCAGTGGTCTTTGTGAAAATGCTATTTCAAAAATATTTTTGTAAGAGGGCCACTCTAAATAAAAGTTTCGTAGGCTTAACTATGCATCTTAACATAAAAGTTACGTGGTGTAAATTCGGTATGAATCGATTAACCGGTCTTAGTGAAAATGATTTTTTTAAAAATATATTTGTATGAGGGCAACCCTAAATAAAAATTTTTTTTTTTATTTTTTTACTATCTCTCTTAATATAAAAGGCACGTGGCGTAAACTTTATGTTAAACGATGGACTTGGTCATTGTGAAAATGCTATTTTAAAAAGATTTTGGGTAAGGGCCACCCTAAATATGCCTTCTAAATAAAAGTTTTGTAGGCATAACTATGCCTCTTACTATAAAAGCTACGTGGTGTAAATTCTATGTGAATCGATGCAGTGGTTTTTGGGAAAATGCTATTTTAAAAATGTTTTTGTATGAGGGCCACCCTAAATATGCAGCCTAAATAAAAGTCTCATAGACTTAACCATGTCCCTTAATATAAAAGCTACGTGGTGTAAATTCTATGTGAATCGATGCAGTGGTCTTTGGGAAAATGCTATTATAAAAAAAAAAAATTGTATGAGGGCCACCCTAAATAGAATTTTTTTAGTTTATTTCCTATCCTCAGACCTACCAAATATACACAAAAAATTTCATAAGAATCGGTCAAGCCGTTTGGGAGACACAAGAATTTTATATATTAGATATCTCTCAAGAAATTAAAATTTTTGACAATTTCCATGAAGTTTTAATCCGAAATTTAAGCCAAATTGGATCAAAATTTGTGTTTTATCAGCGATTTATCTTACACTATATGTAAGCAATAAGTAACTGAACGATCATTATATTTGTTGTGATAAATTATTGGCTGATATATAGCGCACACTTAATTATACAAACATTTGGATTATTTTTCATTTTGATTTAGAAACCATTTTTCCTAAAAATAAAGATAAAATACTAAGTATTATCTTAAAATCATTTTGTGCGGAATGTTCAATATTTTAGTGCTCTATTCATCATATCGATTTAGGAACGCTTTGATCGTTAATTTTTATTTTTTGATGTTCACCGAATAACACGTAAGATTTCATACATTTTCCTTTTTTAAGTTTTGGTGATTTTTTATGGGAAATAATTGAATATCTTCTATCAATAAATCCGAATATGCCACTATGCGCTACAGGAAGCACAAAACAGATCCATGTTTTATCAAAATATTTCCTTGTGTAGCTTTTATTTTATTTTTAAGTCTGAAGGTTTCACTAATTAACTCATCTTTCTTATAAAATAACTTTTGATTTTCTTGCTATACTATACTAATATTTAAGAGAACTTGAAACCGCAGGATGTCATCCAAATCAACTTACGATATAGCAACAAAATATCAAAAATTCATCACAAAGGTAGACGAATCCGCAATTCTCTGTTTATGACGTGAAATTCATAAAAATTATTCAAGCTGAAGGATGTATGATAATTTCCGACTGTGACAACGGAAGTGTAATCAAAAATCGCTTAGACTTACGATATATGGGAGAATAACTTTAACACTGTCTGCGTCTGTTCATTCGTTAACACATGTATCTGTGTATGTGTGTGTGTGTGTGTCTGCAAGTTGTAACTGTAAAAATTCGTTAGTGTTTGCGCAACACCTGTGATATTATTTTTTTCACGTTTCTTCCTTTCTTTTCTAATTTATATTTGAAAAAAAAAAAAAAAACAGGATATAAACAACGGATGCATGTGAACAGAGCTGAGTTGTCTCCAGTATCTCAACTTGACTTCTGCTAATTTACTTTTAATTTAATTTGTGAGTGCGACAATTTTTTCCGCTTTATTTTCGTTTTCTAATTTTAATTTTTCATTTTTTTGTATGGGAACAAATTATAATCCAATTCCATGGTGTAATTAGCTGGCTTAAATTTTACCAGTTTTTTATAGCGCTAGCTAAATGTATAATGTAACTACAGGTTTAAGGTTTCTTTTTTTGTAATTTTGCTTCTTTCTCTTTTAAGTTAATAGCAGTAAATTTTATTCTTTATCATATTTTGCAACTGAAGTTACCACCAATGTTGCTGAGGTACCAAAACATGAAAATTACTTTCGTTGTTTTAGTCATAAATATCGCCTTGTATTAAGTACATCATAAATTTTGCTTTAAGTACCTCGCTAAATGGAAATAATTTTTTAGTAAATTTTTCCAACAAAAATTTATTTTGGCCTCATTATTCTTATTTGCTTAAGTAAAAATTTCGTGGATATATTACATCGATAATGGCAGCATATGAGTGAGACTTCGAAAGGAATAGCTACAGAAATTTGATACAAAACTGTTCATTATATGAGTTTTTTATTTCGAAAACGCGAGCTAAGCGTTATGGGTGGCTTGTCATTTATCATTTTGGAACAAAGTAACCAATGTTCAGGTCGCGTTTTGAAATAAATCTACTATTTTATGACATTTTACTTCTGGAAAAGTACATTTAAATCTTAAATAAGAAATAATAATTTTTTGACAATTTAAATTATTTTTGGGGTGAGTTTGTTTAAGACCCGTTTCGATTCATGGCAAAATTTCTCAAGATCTTCCAAAAAATATTAGTTGCAAGTTTTACTCAAGTTTTGTGGTCAAAAATTATTATATTTTTTTTAAATTACCGTACCTACTTTAATAGGAAAATTGCACTTTCAGAAATCTAGTGTAGATGCGATATTTTTATAAGGCAATGGCACCTTCCTTCTTGTTAAACAAATTTTTGGGTAACTTATTTGTTTGAATTTGAGATAATTTTTCCAAATTTTTATTTTGCTTTTTTGGGAGACTTTCTACTATTTATGCCTCAATTTATTTTAAGCTGATCTCATGCACATCACTATTTGGATTTTGGTTAAATCACTCCAAAATAGTTACACAGATGTCTAACGAGGGTGTCTTCAAATGATGTATCCTGGCGTTTCTATAAGGATGTTTATTTGTTGAAGTGAAATTGAATGATTGCTATATTTAATTGGTTCTACTTAGAAGAAAAAGGTTTTTCCGGAAAGTTGAGGTTTTTGAGCAAAAAAAAAATGATTTCCACTTTTAACATAATGATTACATAAGTTCCGAAACAAAAACTTATAGAAATTTTTGTTCCAACATAGCTTAAACACCAAAAGTTAATTGTCTTGCAGTATTTTCACCAACCATATTAAGTGGTGGGGAGTAGAGTAGCTTGTGTTCTATCCTGATATCCTTTTACCTTTTAATTGACACAAGCAGCATTAGCCTACTCGGAGTTTGTTTTTATACGAATGGATATGCAGAAGATTTTTTTTTTATTATAAAATTTGTACAATTTCTAAAACAGAGGATAAATTCTGTTGGTAGGGGTCGGCAAATTACCTCTTTGCCCCTATGTGTACGGTACGCTACTGCGGATACCATGTCCTACTCTCAATTTCCAAAGAGAGTGGACATCGTTGGAAGTAATATGCCCAGCAATTATTACTGTCCTCAACAAAAGAGTTGATGTGGTCCCAGAAGATAATCAAAATGCAATGTTTTAATGTATCCAAAAGTAGCACAAATGCTCACATAAGAGCGATAAGCACATTGGTTCCACCTTGTGATCCTTTTATGTTTAAATAAAATTAGGCCTTGAAATAAACCTCAATTAACTGGCACCTCAAGCTGTTTTGGCTCTGAACCCACTCTGAATTAATTCTGCTTTGCCTTTAACTTTGCTTAAATATCTATATTTCTGATGATACTATAATTGTTGTTAGTTTCAACGTATCTTCATTTGATTATCCTTAATTATTGGTTCACTTGTATTATTGTTTTTTTTTTTTAGTTTAACCCTTGTGAAAAGAAAAAACGTAAATCTTTAACCCAATAACACGAAAAATAAAAACAAAGTCACAGGCACACAAATCCAACAGGTAATTGAGTGGAAACGTGATCAGATTTCATTATTTATTGTGTGGGACTCCTAATGGAATAAGTCTTCAACGTCATTTCAGGCAGAAGACAGGAGCATCAACCCAAAGGAAGAGACGCAGCGGTACAGACAGCAAATGACAGCACACAACAATTGCCAACGGCAATGAAAACTGACGACGAGTGAAGTGAAAAGATTTCAACTGCTGTAGCGCTCTGCAGTCGACTGGCAAAAGCGCGAAGGATGCACAGGATTCTTGATTTCAGGCAAAATGTGATTGAATTTCCGTTTTGTCCTATTTTTATTGTGTGCTTTTTTCGTACGTTAGCAGCGACAATGAAGACGATGATACACAGAGTGACGAAATTTGTAGCGTTCTGTGAAGAGAGGAAGCATATTTGTTGTTATTTGTAATTTTTCATAGGAAGTTTATTGGTTTTTTTCTTCTTCTGTTTGCTTGCCTTGAGTGTGCAGCTGTGAATGTGTGGCAGACTCACATGTACAAGTGCCTTAATTCGTGGATTTAAAATAAATCGTTTGGAAATAATCGCTGTCGCGCAGTATAATTGTTTTTTTGTCTGTCTAAGTATTTTTTTTTTTTTGTTTTGTTTTGTTTTATGATGGCATAGAAAAACATTCATTAAAAAGGAAACGTATGCTATAAAATTGACAAAATTGAAAAACTTTTTTGTTATGTGATATTCGTGACAGCCTGACTTTTAAATATCAACAAAAAAAATCAATACTTTAATAAGAGAATATTTTTTTTTTCATATGAATCTTGATAAAATAATCTTCTCAATAAGAGACAGATATATTTGGGATAAATTAAGTTGATTTTCTAAGTGTATAAGCTTTTGAGAATTATTTTTTGAGATTATGTGGCTTAGCAAAATAAATCAATATTTCTTAAGCAAATTTCTTAAATTACTTTAAATTACACTGAAAACTGCATATCTCTGTGATGATTCACCTTATTTAAACTTTGGCCACAATTTTTTCAGTTTGCTGTTCTGTGCACTTTCATTTCGCATTTCGCCTGTGGCGCAAGCTTTTCCGCAATCATCTCATACTCTTCCCTATGTGCATGATAGCAGTGACTCTGGATGTGTGCACCTTTTGTACGTTTTTAATTTTCCTGTTTTATTTCCGGTTTTGTGATTCCGATTTTAACGTTATTGCGTACATTTGGTTGTTGTTGTTGTTGATTCTGCAGTTGCCAGTGCTGTCGATTTTGTTGTTGTTGTTGTTGTTGTTGTTGTTGTTATCACTGCAACACTGTTGATTAAGAGTCACTCATTCAACTCGTTCAACTGCGTGTGTCTGTAACTCAGGATGAGCCAATTTTTTTTTCATAGACAACTCTTAACCCATTTTTATGTCATATGACATTCATTAGGTACATAGAAAAAAATTATAAAAATATTTTTCAATTACAAGATATAAAAACTTTCTAAAATGTACGGACTCTTTAGAGCAGTCTTTAGCCCCGATTAATCTTTTAAAAAAAATTAGCCAAAGTTAAACTAAAATTTTTCACCGAAAATTTTTTACCTATGCAAAAGTCTCCATAGATCAAATTTTGGTCAAAATTTCAATTCGCATAAACCTGACTAGATTTTTCTTGAATTTGTTGGTTTTTTTCTTTTTGCAAGCAAATTACAGTAGATGAGGGAAGAAGAGAGGAAAGTTGGCAATAGTGAAGAATTGGAATTTTTCAATCGAGTTGTCGTATTTTTTCTTATGTTGGTTTCAAAGAAATATTTTTTTTAATGGCTCAAAAGAAAAAAAAATCTTATGTAATTCTAAGCATATTTTAATTTCATTTCATTTGAGACCTGTCTTTTAGTCCATTTATTTATCTTTTTTACAAACTTTAGGATTTCGCTAGATATTTTCAACAGTAAAGAGCGTAAGTAAAAGTTACCAGCTGAGTGTCATAGCGAATGGGTTAAGTATCCTTACTTATTTAACTAAACTATTCTTGTCTGCTACACTAAACGGTTTTATAAACTCTGCCTATTATAGTTTTTTATTATATTTTTCTTTAACACATTCACATTTTTACTCAATGCAGTGCTTTTGAAATTTAAACGTTTCTTTTTATCAAAACAAAAACTGAAACCATATCGTCATCATCATTTCGTCACATCCGCTTTATACTATGCCTTTTCTAAATCTCTTTCTATCAACGTTCCCCTAGCAGGTTGTTGATAAAGTTATCAGAAGTTTTTTTTCGTTCAACTTTTACCTATTTTGCTACATTTTTTTCTTCATCGTTGCGCCTGCCTTTCATTGTAAATATTTGCATAAAAAGGTCAGTGGCACCATCAATGGGCCAACATGTCGACGATAACATTTGCTGCTTTTGTGTTGCCTTGTCGCCGCTTTCTGAACCTATTGAAAAGTTATGTTATGTTTGCTACTTGATGTGATGTTTATGCTAAACACAACTCTTTTGTGTGGCGGCAATTTTATGCAAAACTTTTCAAGGAAAATAACATTAGATGCATGTAAATGTCATCTTGAGGTTTTAAGAAACTTGAAGAAAATACAAAATAATGTTTAGAACATTTGCTACGGAGTAAGACGTTTAATATATCAGTAGAGTTCAAAAGCTGCTTTTGAAATAATAGCATTGAGTCAAATTATTAGAAATAATCAAAAATAACTTATGTTCCTACATTATCAAATTTTACCAAAAACTTTGATTGAAATGCAAAACACGCATTCTGCAATTATCACACGCACTTGGTAGCAACAACAGAAATCAATCACGGCCAAACAATTTGTCAACGATTATGCTAATTTGAATGCAACACAATGTGACCCTTGACAATTGACACGTGATTTAATTGTGTGTCCTTGCGTGCGGTGCCTACTGTCAATGTGTTTATTAGAGTTGATAAGTGTGTATACATTTGATTGTATTGTGTTTTATCATCTATCTGTGATGACAAAATTGAATTGTTCGCAAACAATTAAGTAGCAGAATACTATTGCCAACAACAATATCAACAACATCAAAAGTAGCAACATTACTATGACAAATTATCATTGTAGACAAAGCAATGATAAAAATAAATACACAATAAAGTACACACATACATATGTGCATGTGTATACAAACAGCCAGTTAAAATTGTGACAGTGTTTTCACATATGCAAGTATAAAGTTGTGAAGTGAAATCATTAAGTTTCCCAGTAGACAATTGAGCAATGCTTCTCCCAAAGTAGGCCTGCTAGCACTGCTGTAGGTATCGTTTACAATTGCTCTATTCATAAGTGATTATTAAGAACCTTATCCAGATCAGCTTTTCATGTAAATATTTCTTCTGATAGCAAGACCTGTAAGCATAGATAACAGTTGTCTTATTTGTGAAATTTTTAATATGCTTTTGTAACTTCCAATAGCAGGCCTCACAGCAAACCTGATATGTGAAAGCATATTCTTTATTTAAGTACCTAATTAAAAAATTTCTGTTCACTATTGACAACCACATATATAAGCTAAGTTTTAACTTGTTTCCTTAAATAATACAATTTCAGTCTTTGATCCTTGATAACTCACAATTGATTTCATGACGCTTTATATCAGTATATCTATGGCGGTGGTAAATAAATGGACCGTATCTGGCTACGCAACCGAGCGATTTCTACATCTTCACGTTCCATTTCACGAATTAACTGTGAAAACTGCACTAAGCCCTCTCGATTGCCAGGAAAACCATATGTTTTGATTACATCTGTTTGTAGCTGCATTACCAAGGGGAAAACATGCTGCATCATGAGCAGCATTTCCTTACCAGCCGAAGCCTTTGCTTCCGAAAGTTTTTTCGAGTTTTCTGGCTGATTAACGGTTCGAATAATATCGATCAGAATTTGTTTGGCAGTATCAATGTTGAAATTCATTAAGTAGGACATTATGAATTTTTGGACACACAGATTGTGCACTAAGTTCACTAGTTCGTCTTCTGTTTTGGTCTTCTGTCTGGTACAAAATACTTTCTTCTGAATTTATTTCCTGTACTTTAGAAATATGTGAGATCTTTTGATATGAAAACGTTTCCTTATATGGTTCTTAATTAGCTTATGAAAAGTTTGAGATAAATAAACTTTTTTTGAAACTCACATATTACTGGATATTTACGATATCCTTCGTAGTAAATTGAAAAATATCGAATTTTCTTGGAAATTGTTGAAAATGCAATATTTTTTCAAAAACATACCAATTTCCTCCATTCTACTGCGAAGCGTACGAGGTGGTCCTACTACTCTCCTTTCCACTTGGTCTAGTACGGAAGATCTGCTATTCTTTTTCTACTGCTCTTCCATGAAATGCTTACCTTTCTGCATTCTACTTAGAAGCAAGTGTGGTAAGCTTACTTCGGATTGGCTTTCTAATCTTGTAATTGGAGACGGAAATCCTTTTCTCACGGAAGGTGTTCTAGAAACGTATTTTACTACTGGCATATGTGTCAAAATTATGGCTATAGGCCCAAGAGGACAATAGTCTTAACAATCCCACAAAGCATATACTTGTTATACTATTGTAAGTTATTCATTGCATGATGCGATAAATGTCTAAGATATTGCGCTATAATTAAAGCATTTTTGAAAACTATTCTTTTTGGGCTTTAAAGGTAATTTTTCCTTAGGAAGATAATGAAATCATTTTTAAATTTTAAGCAAAGTTTCCAAATCTGCTATCTTTTTTTAAAGATTTTTCTGCAATTTTTCTTTTATTTCATGTACAGTTGGTATGGTTAAACTAGACTTATCAAATACCGCCAATATTTTGCCGAGAGCTCGGTTACGTCACCAAATGATCCATTACCAAGTGTTCATAGTTTTCTGTGCACATCGTAATATCTGTTATCAAGGTAGGTTTTACAACGACTTCTTAAAGTCGCCCACATTCTACAGTAATTGCACTTAATAATCCATTACCAAGTATGGTATAAATGTAGATAATACTTGTAGAATGCTTTTCTGGGCATATCAAATTTTTTGCATCTGTCGAATATGCCACACCCACTTCTTAAAATTTAGAAATGTATTTCAAAATTTGTTTTATGTGTCTTAAAATGCGTATAACTTTTATAAAAAACAAGATATCATTTTAAAACTTTACACACATATTTTCACACAAAACAATATTTAAAAAAAAAATATTTTTAATTTTTTATAAAATCTATGACCACTAGAATTTAAAAAAAAAAAAACACCAAAAAATCACGGTGGGCATGATTGCAGCTCACTAGAACATCTAAATAAGAGGTTTTAATCAGCATCAAAGCCGCCAAGAAATGAACTACAGGCAATAATTTTGGTCCAAAAATAACAAAATGGCGTCGTTTTTTTCGGGCCAAAAACGTGCTAGAAATCAAAAATTATAATACCGATCTTTTTGTCCGTAGTTCATTTCCTGCATTTATATGTGCACAGCAGCATATTGAAATTTCAGTAAGTTCGGTCCAGTAGCTTTTTTCTATCATGCCCACCAACTCAAAAAACGTGGTTTCGAGAAAAACGCGTTTAAAGTTTATTAACTATAGCTTCTCATGTAACTATAACTTTGACACGATGTTACTAAAATGCACGCTATAAATTTTTTAAGCCGAGTTTGATGTTAATTTTTTTAAGAACGTGTTTTTCAATAGTTTTTAAACTAAAATCAGTCAAAAAAAAAATTTTTTATTCTTAAAAATTTGAAGGTGTCATGTCCCCTTAAGGTTCCGTACTGTAAACCAAAACAATTTTTCGTTTAATTTTAAGAAATCAGGAATTTAAACAAACATTTTTTTAACCACCTTTTGATAGTTGTGATCCACTTCCAACCTCATGATCAGAATCACATGCTCAGTGAAATACCTATGTCTTTTTTTTTTTTTGGAAATATTACTTGCTAGTAGACTATACTACCTTGCTTTTAATTATGTTTAAAAACAAATCATTTTTAAAATATCAGTACCGGTTATCTCCAAATCTTTTGTGTGAACTAAAGTCTAACAACGATTTATGTATATAATTGGAATTATGGTCAAACTAATTGACAATCAAACCAACAATAAAAACAACAAAATTACTGGTGACAATAACAATGACAACAGCAATATAATGACCACAAAAGTACAAAAGACTCACACAATTACAATAGACACTAATCGCATACAAGCACACAAACCCACACACACACACACGCACGTATGCACAAAGTCAATGAAAACCAAAAATGAACACGTTAACAGGAAAACCAAAATTATGACTCAATCACGTCGCCAAAGACCAATAAATAAACTACTGTAGGTCAACAGCAACAATCAACCTACACAACAGGCATTAGTTACAATAACAACAACAATGGCAGCAACAACATTAAGCAATAAGGTCAAAAACCAATATTTGCCAAAAAGTGATGAAAGTGTTGGGCCAAATGAACAACAACTCAAATGACAGGCAGCTGAATGCCAAATTAGTCAGTGCGATTGTCAGTTATTTGAAAATGGGTTGGGTTTCAGATTTCAAATACCTACGTAAATAAGAACACATCATTAGGGTCTTTCGGTGCAAAGGAATAGAAATTATGTGCACGAAAGATAAAAATATCAGAATGACAGTTAACAAAAACGATTTAATAGAAGTAGTAAGAAAAACTTCAGCAAAAATCATATCAGGTTAATTAAGTCTCTCAAAAAAAGAAGAAGAATTCTGGATATTTTCTTCAACTCAAGGAGAAAAAAACACTTGAGTACAGACAAAGGCTTACCAGAGATGTAGTCACGTGATATTTTATCTAAATACTTGATGTTCCAGAAGCCTAAAAACTTTCCTACCACAGCGAGAGCAATGCGGTTTCAGAGAAAACTCCTATTCGGGTCGCAATCAGTGAGAGTACAGTGGTCTTCTCCTTTCTTCTGAAAATTGTTTTATTGATTAAAGCTCCATTTTGTCTTTGCGGTGTAGCTCCTCATTAGAAATCATAATAAATTTAGTCCTTGTCACTTAATTGAAGTGCACTGTTAGGTACGACATGGAGTACCTTGTACTAGTTAATCCAACGCAATAACTAGCCACTTATTGCAAATGATGTAGAAGCAGTAGCATTATTTCACCAAAAGTTTGGGGGTGCGAGAGTTTAAATATCACATTGAATCGATGATATATTGAATTGAATCGTTGTAATTAATAATATCAGTTTCTTGGTGGCGGGGGGCAATGCCCCCTAGCCCTACCCAATTGACGCCTCTGTATAGGATATTCCCTTAGCTTAGAATAGGGAATACTTCAGACTGGTTATGAATATAGATACTACATGGCAATCACTTGCCATTAATTTTAGGTGAACTAGCGAAGCCACGAGATTATTTCTTTACTAAAATGGCAAAAACACTTACAAGAAAAAATCGTTTTGTAACATACTTAGATTCAATTCGAAATGCTAATAAAATATCATATATTTTGGGAAAGATGATCTCTATTTCTAACATAAGGTTAGAAGAAAAAAACGAAAATGCAAGAAGAGACCTTTTATTATTTTAATTTGCTCTTAAAGCCCTTAATTTCATTTCAATTTCTGTATTTGCACTTACTCTACATTTTCATTTCCGTTTTATTACGTTCGAGTGTCATTTCGTTTTACATATTAAATGGTAAAGTAAATACAATTACACAAACACTCAGCTGTAAGGAACAAAAATACATCTACCAACTTCCGTTTTTCGTCGTACTAAAATTAAAAGCGCGCCATGTTTTAGAGCTTACAAATAAAAATAATTTCATCTTTGTCGTACAGAATGAAAAAACAGCAACTGAGCTGAAAAACAAAAACTCGAAAGAAAAAATTCAAAATCATGTCCTCTTCAACGTGGCTGCTGCTGCTGCTATGTGAAGTAATGCAATTCCCGCTTTTCTGGTCACGTTCTCGAGTAAATCAATTAAGTTGTCATAAATTCTATTTTTTGTTTTCCCATTTTATTTGCTTGCAAATGGACTGCGCACAAATGCGCTACTTTGCAGGATGTTTGCCTCAAAACAATAAATAATGAAATTTTAAGATTTTAGAACTCTTCATGTTGGTTGTTTTTTCTCCGCATATTTAATGTGGAGAATTCTACAAACTCTTAGCAGTAAATACTGCAAATATCCAAAAATAGTGATATCATATTAGCTACATATCACAAGCTGCAACTTTTTTAAAAATTTTAATATTTATTTCAATTATTGCAAAAATCTCCGAACCAATTTTCATGCCTTTTTTTCAAATTAAATTTTAGTCAATCCATTCATTCTTTATTCCGAAAATAAACCAAACTCACTTACAAAAACAAAGTCAACATCATCAATGAGACTCTTTAAAATCCACAATAACGCCTTTCACGCTAATAAAAATCAACTTGAGACAAACGACTACTTGCGCTAAGCAGCAAAGCATTTTCCTTGGAACATTATCCCTTGCCTAGTAAAATCAGACTTAGCGCGCTTAACGAAATTAAACGGGGACAATGACGTCGAGTGCTCATTTTGAAATTGTTATTGAATCTTTAGGAAGTAAATAATCCTTGCTGAATGAAAAGAAAATCCTTGTTGAAAGCGCTCATCAAGACATGCAAGTACTATTGGGGAGTGGGAGCACAGAGCACAGCAGCTCCCCGCTGCTAAATTGTTGCCAAATTAAACCACCATCATTTAGAAAGCTTACGTTATGCTCCGCTGGTTTGTTGGTTTTGCTGCCTGTGGTATATATTGTTATGCTGATAGCCCAGTTGGGAACGAAACCTTTAGTGACATTCATGAAAAAACAAAAATGATATCTACACTCGACAACACTATCACAAATAACCTGGTCTTGAAACTAGGAAGCCTAATTTGGCCCCTGATGGGCTTGAAAATTTGGCTACTTGTTGTCCTATTGTATTGGGTGAATATCCATTGAGGTTGAGAGTGCACATTTTTTGAACTTTTCTTGCAGACTTATTAACTTAAAGTAAAGTAAAGAAAGTAAAACGTCTCTACTGAGAGCGATCATTTGCGATGACTTTAATTTCATTCCACGAACTTTCCGATTCGTGGACCTACTTTTTCTGCGATCTTTTTCAGGTCGCTTTTAGACCATCGCGTCGCCCTTTGCTGCCTAATAGAATACACTCCAAGGCGTGGCGACAAACTTCAGTTGAATGTTACTTATCTATCCCCATTTAATAGTCTTTTTTGTTTGCTATGGTCATCTGGTTGTACTTTAAATTTTAATCAGCATTTGAGAAGGTATATGTTCACCAGACATTTTGTATGGGTCTTAGGCATTTGTTGCCATCGCATCCGTACAACACGACCGATTTACATATGAAATTAATTTTGTCAATTAACCCCTTGAATTTCACAAAGTCTCTTGACCGTGGAATTTTTTTATCGCTCATATTGTTATTTCTACCTTATGATGTTGCTTATTATTAAATTCTTTTACCGCTCAAGGAACTTTTTTTCAACGCTCAATTTTCAAAAGTTAGTTAAAGTGCAAGTGAATTGCTCACAATTAAAAAGAAGGTGATTAAATATTCAAAAAAAATTATTTTTTCATTATCATTGCGCCCAAATAATTTTTTCCACAACTCAATTGATTTCTTCACTGCTCATATAAATTGCTGTCATAAGTTTTAGCAATGACATCAAATTTTGAATTTCCTACTGTGCATCAACGAAATGTCTTTGTGGTGCAATGTGACAGACTAAATTGTTTTTGTGCCAAAATTTATAACACCATATTAAGCAATGATTCTTCTTCTTCTTCTTCTTCTTCTGCTTTAACTACGACTATTGCTTTCAACTTCTCTGTTTTGGCCTTTTGTTCCACATTTTAGTTTTCTCTTCCTTTCATTTTGGTTTTTCATTATTTGTTGCGCGTTGATGCTCAATAATTTTTATGTTTTCTTTGCATCAGCGTTTCTAAACTGCTCGCTATGCCGCTTGCTTTGATGCTCCTTAACTTTCCTTTTTATTTTGGTGGATTTATTAAAAGTGGCCAACGTTTATTTTCCAACCGCACAGTCACTGCCTCCTCTTCACTTCGAAGATAAATATTTTGGCACAACTTGGGAAAAAAAAAACCTTTGAAAGTTAAAAGACATCGTAAGATGTTAACGTTAACGTTACACTTAGAATATTTTATTACGGCGGCAGCAGTGGATGGGGGTGACCAAGCCATAAAAATTACTCGGATAAAGAGATAAAATTTGTTTTAATAAAAATCGCAAATAATTCAAAAGGATTCCAGCGTAAAGTAGCAGCAGAAACAATATTTGTCCTCTTTTGTGGTTACAGTTTGAGTGATGGTAGGTAGCAGAGGGATGTGTGTGTGAGTGGCAAACTTTATGCCGTAGTGAAATCCTTATGAAAAGGACTTGCTACCTCATATTTTATTTGACAAAGTTGCGTAGCTTTAATTCAGCTTAAAATTAATGAAAGTCACTTTTGTGGCAGATTCGTTGTTGCTGTTGTTATTGTTTGTGGTGCTGTAAATGATGACGTAATTAAATGATAATTAACCATGATGATGTTTTTGTAATTAAGCCTGACGCGTCATCTAAATTGCTAGCACAGGTGGCTGTTGGATTTTGGTATTTTTTTAAGATTTTCTTTCTTTTTTTTTTTGCATTTCGCTTATCTGCCGTTGCGTATTTTTATAACTGAAATGAATAAATTAATTTTTTGTGCGTGTAGCAGCTGCGTGTTGTTGTGTTTTGTTTTTAATAATTGATATGAATTTTAATTAATGGGCCTGCGAAAATTAGACATTTTTCTAAATTTAAGTTTGAAAATTAATTTAAAATTCAATAGAAAATTTTACAAGAGATATACAGTATTTCTTAATTTCCGAAAAGTCTTTATTTTGTTTTTTGGAAACACTTACACTTTCAAACCACAGCAAACAAATTTATCGCATTATCCTCTGCTGAAACGTTAAAACCCAAACAACCCTTCTCGCATTTCCACATCCACTGCTTTAATTTCTTCACTCTCTTAATTAGAAATATTGATGCGTGTTAAGCTTTCAGGATCAATTAAAAGCTTAACATAAGCAATTAAGTTCGCACCATATACATAAATTAAGAGAGTGCGCGCTTAGCAAAGCATTTCATAAAGCAGTTAAAAAGTATTTAAGATAATTACGTGGTTTATGGGATTTTCAAATAAGTTAAGTTTTAGTAAGTGCAGAAAACCAAAATGCTTCTTGAGAAAGTTTTATATAAAATCTTGATAAATGTTACACGTTTCAAGCGAAGCTGTTTTTGTACCAAAATATATTCAAAATGTTCTTATAGCTCCAGAATACGGCAATACGAGAACATTTTCCATATTTCAATGCTTTGAACTTTGATTTCCTTGTGGTCAAGTGAACATTTTTAATTCTGTCTCATATACTCTGTGGTGTTAAGCTCGGTGTTTTAAAGAAACTTATTAGGATTTAGAGAATGACGTGTCAATGCTAACTGAATGAAAAATTATTGTCTAGCAGTTTTGCGATATCAACTACAATCACATTAAAAATCTAAAAATAAATTTTACAAAAGATTCGAAAGCCATTTTAAAAAATTATTAGCCATTTTACCGTTGGCGAGTCGTTTGAAAAATTAAGCGACTCGCCCAAATTGAAATTACGGTTTGTGAGACGCTCTGTTGTTTCGCCTCAAACGTCAACATTGCGCGAATGTGAAAAATGTTCATATTACTGTTAGCGATTCGCTTAACGTTCGTTCGCCAGAAATTTTAGAATCAGGCGAGTAAAATTTGTGAGTGACAAATATTTAGCATATTTTTAAAAAATTTACAATATGTGAAGAAATATCCAATTATGTCAGAATACGCTAAGAAATGATTAATAAATCAATTTGATTAAAGCATTTTGAATATTTCAAGTTAATAGTCTGAAAAAACCGATGGACAGCAGTTCCGAAGAGAGGGTTAACTTATTAGAGGAAAATCTTGATTTAGCCAACGTAACTTTGGGACGAGCAAGAAGAAAAACAAAGAAAATGTGGCACGATTCGCAGATTAATTGAATTTGTTAGGACCATTCATGCGTGATTGAAGAGATTGGAATAAGTTATGTAATGAACAAAGTTAACACGAGCATTGTGCCGCGTGTGGTATCTACGTCATCAATTGACAAATATTGTATGTCCGTTTGCACCGCCAAATGCGGAAGTTTCAAAATCGAAAGACTTGATGCACTACGATATAATGTAAATGAGCTTTCCATTTAAACACAAGTGCTTCTTTATTAACACAAATCTTGAGAAAGAATTTTTCGTATTTTTCTGTAAATATTTGAAAAAAATTTCGAGTGGGTTCGAGCTCCGTCTCAGCATTTTTGAATATTGCTCTCCACAACATGGTATACGTCTTCAAAGAAAAAAAACTTCGCATTGTTAAAACAATCTTTCACTAATAATAATTAGAAGTTGAGTATTTCGAAAACTTCGAACTTGAAGTTTTTTAGACGTCAATTTCTTTTTTGTAATTCGGCAGCATTGTTTTGAAGGTGAACTTGTACACTCGCCAACCATAATACCGAGACATAGGCGAGTCGCCAAGTAAAGCAAATCAATTTGCAGAAGTGGCGAAACAGCATACTTTTCTTTACTATATGTAGCTATGAATGCTTCTAATGCTATACTAATAACGGTATTCCTCTAAATGTGAATATGTTTAAAGGAATATTCATAATAGATTTAAAAACGCTTATACTAGAACTTTTTTCGTAAATAGGGTAGGGAAGGCACTCTAAATTGAAATATGTTTACATAATTTTTTTTCCTACACATATTTTTCTCAGAAACACTACCCTATTTGATTATATCATGCGATATTAAGATGCAAATTGTATAGGACTTTAATCAATAGACAAATCAAGAATGTTGAAAAATCAACACTGATTGGCTGCAAATTTATTTAGATTATATTTTTCTAAACGATAAGGTTCTTTCATTCTTACATCTAAGTCAGTCATAGTCATAGTTTTTGAGGTATGATTGAAAAATCAAAACCTAAAACTAAACTAACAATATTGGTTAAAGACTACTAAGCCAGCAACTTTGCCTATATAGAAATACGATAAATCAAGGTCATGTTCAATAAGCACAAAACAAAATTTTTGAATTTAAATGTAGTTTTATAAGCCTGGTCTTATATTGCTAGCGAAAGTAGCTCCAAATTTTACCAGTTTTTTAAAAATAATAAATGGTCAGCAGGAATATTATACCCATAAAAGTTTTAAGCATTAAAATATGAACACTATAGTTCTGATTCTAAAAATATCGTTACGAATGCACTTTCTTGTTCTAGAAATTCACAAACAAAAACTAAAAATAACACACAAAATTACCACGTGTTCAAAAGAAAAAACTCAAAGCTTGACGAAATTTCATAACAAACAATAAAAACATCAGTAAGCCGATAGAAAAGGTCACAAGTAAAACATCCACCTTTGTATAAGATTGATGTACCTTCAAGCACAATTAGAAAAACAGGCATCAAAATCAAAATGTTTTAATAACTAATAGGATATATCAATTACATTTGGAGAACTAATTTCTTATTAGGATGTGGCACTGCTAAAAGAGTTAAGCATAAAACTCAGTTTCAAATTAAAATAAAATGTTTGGACAAAAAAAAATTACTAAATCAAAGTTTAATTTTCCATCATCAAATATGCAAGCCATTAAAAAAAACATACAGCTTAACTTTTATTTGAATCAGTATGGAATCATGGAAGTTTTAATAAATAATGTTTACACGGCATTATAGTCTTTTGAAAAATTTTATGAACTTAATTTCTTCAAACATACAAATACATAATTTCACTAATTTAAGCTACTTGGGTGCTGCCAGCTAAAATCTGCATTTTTGCCATCAACTAAAATCTTTACGAATGCATAATGATCACGTACTTATACTTTTTAAATGGAAACATGTAAAAGCATGGATATAAGTCTTAAGCGATTAATATTCAGCATGCATGTTCTAAGCAAATAAATTCTTGCCAACTGTCACTCCATTAGTGAAAATGCGCCAAAGTGAGTAAAGTTTGTTGCAACGTGCACATGGTAGATAGTTGTGAATTTACAGAAACAACATAAAAGAGTAAAAACTCACCACCATAGTATAATAGTAAAGTATAATCATTTGAGTTTCACTTCAGCACATGCACAAAAAAAAGGACAACGGCCACTTCCGTGCATTCGTCATCATCTTGGTAACATTTCGCACACAAGTGTGTAGCATACTTTGAGGCGACTAGCAAACAAGCAAGCAAATAGACAAAGTTGAATGCGAATTCCGTATATAAATTTCTTTGCTGCGAATGTGTGCGCAGAGTTCAACGATTTATTTTGCACAAGATTTAATTTCCGGCAAATTTCCTAATGCAATTTCCTACAGAACAACTTCAATGTGCAGTAAAATATTAAATGGATATGTGGTGCCAAGGAAAAAATATATGCAAATGATTTTGTGTTTAATACTTTTTGGAATCGAAAAGATATTTTATGAGAAACATATTGATCAAATTTATAAATAATTAGTAAAACTTTACAACAAACTTCATTTATTTTTTGTTAAGGTTCATTTCAATGTATTAAAACGTTGCACATTCTATGCATTTCAAAAACATATTGTTCAAATATATATGCTACAAATACTTATCATGTAATACTCTTGCAATTGGACACTTATGAAATTTCATTTCCTATTCGTAACCTCTGAACGCAAGTGATAAAATAAAATCTCATCTTCAACGCCAAAGTATCAAATTTCAGTTTTCAAATTATTGTACTGCTGGTCTGCTATAAGCATTGACGTGGCTATTGAACTTTCAATCATCGAATATTGCGCACCGAATATTTCAAATAATAGCCAACTTACAAAACAAGTCACATGTGTGACCACATGTGTTTTGTTTTGTTCTGTTAAATTGAGTTTTACCTCTGGGTAGTAGCGGTGCACAAAGTGTGCTTTCAATTACTTCATTAGCAGCACCGCAAATGATTTCAGTTTAAATGGATCGAAAATGAAACTTAGCTTTCAATCAAGTTTATTGACAGGTGCTGTTGTTGTTTAGTTATGGAATCATTGCATGTTGTCAACACTGCACTCGTAGTAAAAAAATTCACCTTTTGCTTTGGAAAAAAATCATATAAATATCTATGATTATTATAAAAATCTTGATGAACAAAAGAGAGAAAAACAAGGTAAATTAATTTCTTTTGTTGACTTTATAATCTACAAAATGTAATCTTTTTCCAACAATTTGTAAAAAAAACTGGTAAAAATAGTGACATTTTTTCAACAATTTATATGAAATAATTCAAAGCAAAATCGCCGAAATCATCAAAATACTTATATGACTTTATTTGTGTATTTAAGTTGGTGTTATCAACTTTTCCTTATTGATTGATGCTTTTGTCGGCCATTCCTTGATATACATAAGCTATTTGGAAACTTTTTTTGCTAACATTTTCTGAGATAATCCTTTCCCATAATAAAAAACATATGAGAAATGCAACATTTAAGCAAACCGACTCCAAAAAGCTCAGACTGTACTGAACTCTTTAGTGAGATTCTATCATCATTAACACGTGCAACTCTTACAGTAGACGTAGATCAGGTTCGGGTGTGTAAAGTTTTCAAAGGGGTTAGAAGTAATTTGTTGTCTTGCTTCACGAGGAAAAAAAACTTTGAAACTTAAATAAAATGGTGATTATGGCCACACCTCTTACTCGAATTTTAGTATTTCATTTATTTTATTTTGGTAATCCTACTGCGAGAGCACTGCAGTTTTTCTTGATAGATGTTAAGTTTTAGCAACACGAGTAAAATTATTGAAATGGTCTTGATTTTATAAGCTGAATTAGGTCTGTCCGCCCAAGGATTCTGATGAGCCTGCAAAATGGATACGTTTTTTGCAGATATCCGAAGAATTTCAGTGAACCAAAGGGACTTGAGTGATTAAATAAGAGTACAAAAGCAAAATACAATTTTGTACAAACTAAAGCATTTAAAAATATTATTTTGTAAGCGCTTGGGCAGGCAATCTGACGATTGCTATCCTTCAAAAGATATGTTGACTAATATTTTCTTAGAAATAACTACCAAAAATGTATGTTTATCCAAATTGGACTCAAATCGTCCTATCAAATGGTTTGACATATTTTAAAACAAAACTTATCAAGTAGAGACAGTTACAAACTACTTAATTTTGCAAATTTTTTATAAAAAATACTACATATTATAGATTTTTCTTGAACAATTTTTTCTAAGATTATTTAAGGGTTTAACTGACGTGAACTTATGAAAATTATAATGAACTAAGTGCAAAAAAAAATTGATTAATTGTCTTAAAAAATTTCTCAAAAACATTCTTTTCAGAAAAAGAAAAGTGCTTAACAATTCCTTTTTTTGCTTTCATAAGTAAAATAAAATATTTCAAGCTCAAACTTAGTTTTCTAATAAATTTAAAAGAAATGCAAATAAAAATTTGGTTAATTTTCTTAGGTTTGCTTTGAACTCATTAAAATGTTTACAAGACTTCCTTCTAAATTTCCATATGGTAAACATTAGCCTTTTGGAAAGCAAAAGACAACCCACCACAAAACATTCATTACGTGATCCAAACTTATAACTCAAATTTACACCGCATACAAATTACCGCAAAGTTAAAGTTTCCGTAAAAAAATTCTGCACCATTCAGCAAAAATTATAAATAATGAAAATGCACAATTTGGCCCAAACAATAACCTCATCAGTTACCAGATTTCATAATTTATTAACTCGTTTCCCTATCATTCTATTATTTTGGGCGCACAAACATACAAAGAAATTTGCAATAAAATTGAAGCAAAAAAAAAATCAAAACAACAAAGGATACGGAAATCCTTACAGGAAGTAGCAGCTAAGACTTTGAACTTTCATGCAAAAAAAAAATGCAGCAAGAAAATAAACTCCAACGAACAAACGTACAAAGTTTTGCAAAAACAAGGACTTTGCAACTTTACAGTTAAGAAATTTACACCAACAACAGACAACAACAGCAGTGGTAGCAGCAACAAATTTTATAAACGTGCGGAAAAGTGCACTTTACAGGAAAAACGTTACTTCTGCTGCAACAGCACATTTTAGTTGTCTATTGTTCTTGCTGCTGCTGCTGCTGCAAATTCTTCGACAGTAAAAACTGAACAATCTGCTGCCTTAGCTGAAGTTTTGCAGCATAATCGAACACAACTGTGTAGGCAACAAAAGCATAAGACGTCAAGGAAAAAAGCAGCAACATGCATTGTGTTGCTTCGTCATGCCAAATATAAAAAGTAGGAGCAGCAGCAGCAAATAAACTGCTTGGTGCTGTGAACGCAGCCCAACTCAACTTATTGTGTAGTATCATATTTTGACAGCAGCAACTAGACGACGATGAAGAGCAGCATAGCAGCAAATGAAAGGCAACTAAAGAAGTTAAGATGAACAACAACATCAGCAGCAGTCGACTTCTTAACAACTGATGAATTATTGCCAAAGTTATTTTGGCTGAAAATGTCATAAATAATGAGTGCGGCCCAAAAAAAAATTGAAAATGAACTTATTTAGTTAGCAGCAACAAATTTTCGATTCAAAAACTTTGAACCAGGCCCATTTAGGGTAACAGTCTGAACGTCTGAACTATTCCAATATATAAAGACATTCAAATTTAAGCAGGGGAGTGCTGCTGACTAGTAGACTTTAAAAATTCAATTTAAGTAAAGTGAAAACGAAGCAACGTTTTTCAAGCTTAGCTGTTGGTTTTTAGCAAACAGATTTTTTTAGAATCTTTGACTCAGCTGTGACTCTTTGAATCTTAGAATCTTAATCTTTTAATCTCTTAGAATCTTTGACTCTGCTCACTCAGCGTTCATAAAAAATGTTCGCCAATTAAAGAAAATTGCTAAGGAATTATCAAAATATAAGAATGATATAATTAGTTTCATTATTGAGATCACTCTGTACAAAATTGAGACATAAATGCAGAAGAGAATTTCAACTGAAATAAACTTAGGGTAGTTTGCATAAAATGCTCTCTAGTGGGGCTTAGCAGTGGCGCTGGAGGGCTATTGGGAATTGCCTTCTTATGAGAAACCACTTTGCCTCAAACACCAACCCTTTGATGCCTGAAATTTTATTTTACTTATATTAAAAAACTGACGTGTTGGTCAAAATCTGACGGAAGATTCGAACTCATTGGCCACAAACTACCCTGCGTTGACATCAGTCAAGTTCAGAGTATTTATTATTTGTTCACACTTAAGTATCAGATAGAGCAGGTTAGGAATCGCTACTATAGGAATCGAATTCCTCTTGAGTCACGATTCCAATGAATTGAGTTTAAGGTAGTGTTTCACCGAGGCCGAGACGAGGCGAGGTTCTAGTTGATCTCGGTCTCGCCTCGTTTTATAAATTTAAGTCTCGCCTCGCCTCGGACTCGGACGAGATCTTGCCATCACATGCCTCGCCTCGCCTCGCTTCGCCTCGTTCTCGGCCGAGGCACCTCGGTAAAAAAGCGAGGTTTTTATTAAAATAAATAAAAAATTATATATGTATCAGGGCTGATAAACTGATCAAGCCTCAAGAAATAAAATAAAATATCTGTTTTTATTTTTGGTGAATTGGATGAGATATGAAGAATTTAATTCTTTTCTTATATGGGAAGGAGACGCATTGCCTATTTTTCCAAGCCAAACTAAGCTATGAACCTTTTACAAACTATAAGCAAAATATGTACCAAATCTAATTTATCTACGTCAAATAGATATTGAGATATGATAAAGTTAATTTTTTTCTTATATTGAAGGCATGGTACCGCCCATTTTATTAATTGAATCTTAGTTATGCCTCTACCTTTTATAAATATACCAAGTTTTATTAATCTGCATCAAGTTGTTGATAACACTAGTTTACAAATTTGGGGTTGATCTCGAGATCTGGTTTCTCATAGACTTTTTTCCTTGTATTTTGGAGCGTAGAATCCAAAAATGGCAACCATTTTTTTTTCTTAAGAATCGTTTTCGAGATATCCTCAAAAAACCCCTTTTTCGGCACTTTTTTCATTTATTTGACTATATCTCCATAAATTTTTTTTTTTGACTCAAAAACAATTTTCAGTATTCGAAAGATATTTTATTCCCTTTTTAACGATATGCTGTTTGCTTGAATCGGATAAGATTTGATGGAGTTACAAGCGCTCAAAGTCCAAAACAACTGACTTTTTTGGTCTTTTTTGAAAATCACTCAATTTCAATTGCTCCATTTGAATGATCAATTTTTTCTTTTTCATATTTTTAAAATTTTTAATGAAAGACTATTCTTTTGCAAATATTTTAAGTATAATTTTGCGAAAATCGGACAAAAACTGTAGAAGTTATTCGGAAAAACAGTAAAAAACTTGCAATAAAATTAAACGAAAATACATACGATTGTGTTTGTGTGTGGCTCTTTACTTTTATTCTCCGTTTCTTTTTAAATAAAAAACGTATGTATTTTCGTTTAATTTTATTGCAAGTTTTTTGGTGTTTTTTCGAATAACTTCTACATTTTTTGTCCGATTTTCGCAAAATTATACTTAAAATATTTGCAAAAGAATAGTCTTTCATTAAAAATTTTAAAAATATGAAAAAGAAAAAATTGTTCATTCAAATGGAGCAATTGAAATTGAATAATTTTCAAAAAAGACGAAAAAAGTCAGTTTTTTTTGGACTTTGAGCGCTTGTAACTCTATCAAACCTTATCCGATTCAAGCAAAGAGCATATCGTTAGAAAGGGAATACAAATATCTTTCGAATGCTGAAAATCGTTTTTGAGTTAAAAATAAAAATATGGAGATATAGTCCAATAAATGAAAAAAGTGCCGAAAAACGGGTTATTTGAGGATATCTCGAAAACGATTCTTAAGAAAAAAAAAATGGTTGCCATTTTTGGAATCTACGCACCAAAATACATCGAAAAAAGTCTATGAGAAACCAGATCTTTTTTCTTGTAAACTAGTGTAATATATGATGAATTCTGTTTTTCTCTTATGTGGGGGTGGCATCACCCATTTATCGTAAACTATGTTACGGAGCATCCCAAATCATAAGAAACATATATGTATGTCAAATCTTTCGTCGGTCGGTTGAACGGTTTAGGAGTCCATTAGCAACGAACATACATATATTGATCTTTATTTATATACTAGCATTACCCTGTGCGTTTCGCTTCACCTTATCGGTCCTTAGAAAGACTATTAGAATAAATCAATTTCAATGCAGTGTTGTCAATCATGCAGTTTTGCTTATAGCCTTACATAGCCTTACATGCTTCCCTAACTGATCAATCGAGGCGAAGTCGCATAGAAGCTGATGCGATCCAAGCACTTCTGCGCATTAGCGCTTGGACCAAATCTGAACTCATAAGAAGCACATGCGGAATAAAAATAAAGCAAAGTAGTTTACTCAAAATAAAATACTAAAATATTAGTTAAATATAGATTTTATTATAAAAATTACATTCATATTTTGAATCTGCATATGATTCTTACGAGTTCAGATTTCGTCAAAACGCGCCTCGCTCTTGGTTTCGGAAACGAGGCTAGGACGAGGCGAGGCCGAGGCGAGTACGAGGCGAGGTGCCGTGTGATCTCGCCTCGCCTCGGTCAAGCGAGGAAAATTTATTTTTCCATCTCGCCTCGTTCTCGCCTCGGTCTCGCCTCGTTCTCGTAGTCAAAAACGAGGCTGCCTCGTAGCCTCGGTGAAACACTAGTTTAAGGGGACATGACACCTTCAAAAAATTTTGTCTTATGTGTTTTAAAATGCATATAACTTTTATAAAAAACAAGATATCATTTTGAAACTTTACACACATATTTTGACACAAAACAATATTTTAAAAAAATTTTTTTTTTATTTTTTAATGAAATTTATGACCATTAAAATTTTAAAAAAAAATACACCAAAAAATCTTGGTGGGCATGATTGCAGCTCAATGGAACATCTGAAAGAAAAAAAAAATTAGAGGTTCTAATCAGCATCAAAGCCGCCAAGGAATGAACTACAGGCAATAATTTTGGTCCAAAAATAACAAAATGGCGTCGTTTTTTCGAAAATTTTCAATTTTTCGGGCCAAAATCGTGCCAGAAATCAAAAACTATAATACCGATCTTTCTGTCCGTAGTTCATTCCCTGCATTTATATGTGCACAGCAGCATATTGAAATTTCAGTAAGTTCGGTCCAGTAGTTTTTTTTATCATGCCCACCAACTCAAAAAACGTGGTTTTGAGAAAAACGCGTTTAAAGTTTATTAACTATAGCCTTTCACGTACTATAACTTTGACACAATGTTACTAAAATGCTCGCTATATATTTTATAAGCCGAGTTTGAGGTTTATCAAAAAAAAAATTTTAATTCTTGAAGATTTGAAGGTGTCATGTCCCCTTAAAAGAGAATTGTCAATGCAATAAATTGTAATTTTGTTTTACTCTTAGAAAGACAAAATTTGTGTTAAATGATTTCGAGTTTTACTGAAAGCTAATTATGTTAATTTTAAAGCAATGTGATATGAAATTCACTGCAACTATTAATCTAAAAGCTTTTGCACATATATAATATTAATTCTTTCCATGCAATTCCTTAAAATTATATATTTCAACTTTGATCCTTTGAAAAAAATAAGAAAATCGAAATTTTCTTTGAATGAAATCAAAAAACTCCATTCTACTTCCATGGAATGCACACGATTAGTGTTGAAAAATGTATGCCAAATTTTAATTTCGTGTAGCTTAAGCTTATCAGTATTGATACATTTTAGGACTGGTATTTTACAACGACAAACTTTTTACCAAGCTTTTCTACTCTGTTCTAATAAATCATGAATTTTAATGCCATTGAAGTCTATAAAATTTGTGCACTAAATTTTGAACATGGCAGATTTTCTTACTTTTTACATTATTTTTTTTTTCGTCATTTTACGAATACTCATTTGACTGTCGATTGCCAGCATTTTGACTCATAGCTGCCTATCAGCGAGATTGTCTATCTGGCGCTATTTCACAACCAAATGACTATTGACGACTCAATGAATTGTTTTCCCGAAAGGAATTCCAATGAATGAACCAAAAAAAAAATCAAATACACTGACACACAGATATTGCGCAAAAAAAAATACCAACTTTGGATCGCTAGCGGATTAGATTGGCAATGGGTGAGAGGGCAAGTGAACTGCACCAAAAACCAAAACACACAGCGAAAAGCAAATGAAAAAAAAATCGAAAAATAAACCCACACAAAGTTCAATCACTGCCAATAAAGATTTTCAATTGATTTTCATTTTCCGCAATATGTGCGGATGGTAAGGATGCAATCGCTAAGCGCCATCAGTGGCAGGAATTGGCATTTGGGATGACACAGACATCGGCACAAAGTGTTTGCTCCAAAAAAAAAATTGGTGTCAAAAAAGAGGCTAAGCGCATTTCAAAGTTAGCAAAATGAAAAAAAAAAAAAAATTTAAAAAAATATTGAAATTTCATTGATATGTAGCAGTCAAATTTCAAATTTTTTCACATTTGTGCCACTGTGCTGCCATTGGTTCTATCAATTGCTGCATCTGATAGCGAAAAAACATCATTCTTGTGATTTCATTTGATTTGATTCGAATCATTCAGACGCGTTGAACTGAAAATCAATTGCCTCTCAAATCCTATTTGGGTTTTTTGTTTTGCTTTTTACTTCATTTCTGGCATGTATTCAGAAGCAAAAATGTTTGCAATAGTTGCATTGATTTCCGTATAGGTAAAGATAATTGTTATGCAAAACTTTGGATGTGTCCCTAATTGAAATGTTACTTTTTAAGTATGAAACGAAGGACACCTCGGAAGTTTGGAGAGGAATTTTCTCATATTTTTTTAACGTCATCATAACATTTGAAGTTTCGTATGTCAAGATTTAATTTCACGGCTGTTCCAGAAGTTTTCGGAATCTCTATGAAATTTTTTTTTATATAAAATTTATGTCTTTTTACTAATGACGATAGAGTTTTAACCGCAGAAAGCACAGTAGAAGTCGTTGACATTGGTTAAAACTTACGCACAATGGAAAATTTTCAAATGTGTATGAAATTATCACCTGCACATAAAGATAGGATATTACATTTTGAAAATATGTAAAATGAAATTGAAATGATCCTCCTCTGTAGTTAATCAAACAACTTCCTCCATTTCTTTTTATTCTTTGTCAGAGCTTACACAAGATATTCTTCTAAGTCATTTTACGACAGTTTTTATTTCTCTTTTTTTTTTCTATTAAGTCCAAGACTTTTAACAAATGCCGACACTGCCAAATGGTCACATATGTTACACGATAAATGGGCTATTTGTGAGTGCAAGGTTACTGCTACTAAGCTGATTGCAAAGCAATTCAAATTTTACGGAATCACAAGAAAAAAACCAAATCAATAGATATCTCAAGGATGATGCAAATGGACACAAAAACAAAGACATCACTTTTACTATAAAAAGTTAAGAAGAAAAAAGGATACTTTGCATTTAGAGCAAATTTGAGGACAATGGCAATAGCGACACTTGCAACAAAATGCTCTGTAAGGTAATAAAAATTGCATACAAAAGAACAGTAATACTAAAGAGCTATGGGAAAATCAGAGAAAAACCATTGCAAGTAGCTTAATCTCGGTACGACTTTTAGTCTTGCAAATTACTTCGGCATTGACAGTTTAATAGGCGCTGTATTAAAAAGAAAATCTGCAGAGCGAAGTTAAATGACTTAATCTAATGCGTAAAGGCCATAGTACAATTTCTGCATAGAAAGTAGAAAATTCAATGTGCTGGATTTCAATTTTAATTCTAATTCCACCAGCATAAGAATTAAATGTTACTCATACGACCTGTGTGGTTGGCTTATATATTATTCATTGAAATTGTAAAAACTTTGAATATTAAATAGTTATTTTAAAGAAGATAAGTTTTCACGATGTGTAACAGCCCCTAAAGATATGATTTTTTTTAAATTATTTCTTACATGTTATTAAGCATTGTTTCAAATTTTGTGTTTCTATTGAGAACGGATTGCATTGGGTAAGCCAGTCAGTTTATTTTATCAGGAAGCTTAATGATACCAAAAAAATTATTCAAAAAGCTTAATTTTATATAAATATTGTAAGATAAAACCAATTCCACTAATTATTTTGATATCAAAGCTGTATTTGGAAAATCTCGTATTCACACCCGAAATCCTCTATTCAATATGCAAACATACACGCACATTCATTCAACTTCGAATTCCAATGGAGAAATAACAGAGTGTTGCATTCAACTGCATTTGTCTGTGTAAATCAATGTAAAACCACTGATAAGCAATTAATAAGTCGACATAATCATAATTTCAATGAAGTTGGATGTTGTTCCTGTTGATGGTAAATTTTTCGTAGCTGTTGCTATTGTTGACTTAATCGATTTCAATATAAAATGAAAGCGAGTGAAAAATATATTGACAACGGCAATAACAACAAAAAATAGCTGCAGCAGCAACATAGCTAGAGCAACAGCAACACATGAATATTTACAAAATTATTTTTCTCCCTTAAAATTTGCGCAATTTATTTTTTTTTTTTTGGGTAGATTACATTTGTTGATTTGCATTGGAAAAATAAAATTTGGATGAATGGTCTGCAATTACAATAACGTAGCTACAACTAAATACAGTTGCGTCATTTCGCAAAAGCTCAACAATAAATTTCAATTTAATTTATTTTTTTTAAATTTAGCAATTTTATGCCAAAATTCTTCGGATTATTTAAATTGAATTCTATTACAAAAAACAAATGGAAATCGTAAAATAGCCGAACATGTGATATATCAGTCTCTAAGAAAGTGATATGTTCGTAACAATTCGGTGAGCTTTCGGCAATATCTTGTCTATGATAGTATCAATTTTTAGTAATATCTTGCCAAATTTTCGGGACCAAATTATATCTTTTTGGTGACAGTGACTCATGTCTTTCGTAGTTACATGCGTTTTTCGGTGAAGGTTCACCTACTTGCCAAATATCTCATATTCTTGAAAAGTTTATTCAGTTGCTTTTAAGTGAAAAGCTGTTGGCTATTATTAATAGCAAATTTTTTAAATAGTTTACATTTTCCAGAGTTATGTTTTATTATAAGTAGAATCATAAAAGTGTTCAATAAGCTTCCTAAAACTTCATATTTAATTTTTTTTTTCCAACTTCATTTCAGCCCATAGCCCAATAGGAAACTCCAGCAGAAAAGTGACATTTCCTTTATAAGGACCTTTAAGCTTCTATAATGTAATATTTTCAAAATATTTTTTAAAAATTTATGAGTTGATTTACATTTCAAGCACATTTGCTAAATTATGTAAAATTTACAGTATTTAATTTGTAATTTGTTCAAATACTAATTTACAACATGAAAAATGTGTGTTTGGTTCATGTGAATTTCCATCACTGTACTGAAAGTACTAGAGATGACAAGTATGTCATCTGCTGTCGTATAAGTGAAATGATATTCTGATGAATATTATGAGAACTAACGATATGTATACGCCCTACTCAGCAGAAGAGCTTTTTTTGGCAATGCACAAAATTTTTTCAAATGTTTTTGTGACGATTTTAGGTTTTGATCCCAAAAAAGTTAAAATCTTAAAACAATTATTTCAATAATTTTTTACCGATTTGGTCGTAAGCACTCACTTAGGGAGGAATATGACATAATCTTAAACTTATCACTATCCCGATGAAACGGGTAATATTTCGAATATTTTTCACTTCTGAATATCAATAAATATATCAAATGAATGGCTTTAGAATTTTCATAATATGTTACATATTTTTCAAACTATGTTACATTCGTTAGCATTATGTGAGAAAGTAACAGCCTGCCTTTATTCATGTCGCATTTGCAGCAATAGTCAAAAGCAGTAATTTTTGTAAATGCATCTCGTAAATACTATAGGCAGACACTAATACCACAAGCACATATACTTACAATCAAAGCTGCCTTTGACTGCAGTAGGGGCAGCATTGGCGACAGCTATAAAAAATTTAAAATATTTTCAATGCATTGCAAGCTTCATAAATGAAACGTACTTACTTCATGACGATAGCCGTTGTCACTACAAACGCACTCATCATGCACTCACACTTATGCAAACGCTTTGTGTTGCATTTATTTGTTCACTTGTACGCAGATTTAATCGTCTGCAATAATATTATTTTGTTGTATCGATAAGTCCCCATTCTCAGACCCTGTTACCACTACTGATGTTCTGAAAAATAATTTTAGCATGTTCATAAGGATACTTCTCATTGCTATTGCACTTCGAATTTATTTCTTATTGTTGCTGTTAAACAACAAGATAACATCCTTAAGTTTATATCTGTTTATCAGTGTTTACTGGTATTTGTGGAGATTCACGGTCAATTTTCCGACAGCAATTTTCCGATCAACTAATATTCCGACAGCCCGAAATTCCGAAAAACACATTTCCGAATCCATTTTTCCGATTGCCAATTTTCCGAAAGGACAACTTCCGCTAACAATTTCAATAAATTATGGTACACGTGTTAGTGTCTGAGTTTTTATTTATCGTCGAAATAGTTGTGTGACATATATGTTATATGGACAGATTCGCAGCAATAGATCGCAAATACCGAATTTCCTCTCCTCTTCTTTTGTACATTTCATAATCCTCTGCAATTCTTTGCAGTCTATTGTGAAGGTCGAACCACTTTTGTTTGGGTGCTGCTTTTACTCTTCGCCCAAGAGACAGTTCTGTTACCATTATTAATTTATTAATTTAATTAACAAAAATGAATTTATTAACTAATTGGAAAAAATGGAAATCGGAAAAATGTCCAGTCGGAAAAAATGGAATCGGAAAAAACGGACACGGAAGATTGGTCATCGGAAAAATGTAGTCGGAAATTGGGGCGATCGGAATTTGTGTCGTTCGGAAAATATGCCGTCGGAAAAACGGAGTCGGAGAAACGGGCGTATACCATTTGTGGAGGACTTGTGTCAGAATTACTGCTTTTTTAGTTTTATTACTTACACTTCATACTTAAGTTTCTGTAATTTAAAGAGGAGCTTTAAAAGAATTAATAAGTTCCCAGTTGGAAAAAGAACGATCAATGGAGTATTTTTGAAGCATTCAAAAAGAGGAATTGATTTATTTACTATGTAAAGCAAATTATGTAAATAAAATTTTGTTCCAAAAACAAAAATGAGCAAATTTTTATATATTAAGTAATTAAAACTGAAATCTAAACGAAGATTTACCTTTAATTCTTTAAATTCTCCCTTATGTCTTAAAACACATAAAACAAATGTAATAAAAGTCAAGAATTATAAATTCTATTCATTCTAAAATCTTTAGTATAGTATCTCTACTTTAAGCTATTTTTAATATTAAAATAAAACATATAAAAAAATTCTGAAATTGTTAAAATTTTAATTTGAAATGCTTGGTTCCAGTTTTCCGCAAGAAAAAAATTCCAATTTCATGATTGAAATGAACAAAAAAAATTTCCTATAAAACAACTATGTTTAATATTTTATTGCCAATTCGTTTAATTAGAAAAACTGCTTTCGAAGAATCCAAAATTCATTAACTGCAATTATTTAGAAGGCCTTTATTTAAAAACGAAGCCTCACGCTGAATAAAAGTTGTGTGTTTTCATTTACACCTTCTTGATGTATAATTCGGCCGAATGTGAACGAATTTCAGATTGCATGTCCGCTGCACATGAAATGCCCGAAATGAGCCATTTATTTTGAAAGTGGTGCAAACCTTTCTTCGTTAAGAAGCAAGATATACATAAATTTTGTATAATTTTTTCTTCTCAAGGAAGAGGGACCTGCACAACTTTCGAAAAAAGTTTGGTTCGGTATGCATTCGGTTTGAGTAGCATTTATTTATTCAAAGTCTGAATCAAGTTTTTTTTTCAAAAAGAATAGCATTTTCTTTACAAATGCATATAAAAAATTAGTGTTTCAATTAACATATTTTCATTTAAAAGCTTTTGCACCATTTTTTTTTTTGGTTTTGCCTCAAAAGTATTTTTTACTTAATGCTTGTAAAAAATAAAGTTTTACTTGGCATAACAAATGAGTTACACCAAAATCCGCTCTTGCCGTCAAAGCAGCTGCAACCGTAAAAGGATTGTGAAGAGTTCAGTGAGGTTGCACATGCCAAAGACGTTGGTTGATTCGTAAGGTTGGTGGGTGTAAGACTGCCGGCACTGCACTGCATGCATAGAAACGTGAGGGAACAACAAGTGCGAAGGGGGCTTTTACAGCGATATGTCGTAGTAGTTGTTAACAAAAGTTTTAATTTATGTCAAGAGCTTTTTGCCAAGAATTTTAATATGGGAACATTTTCACAAGTTTGTCGCTTAAAAGATACTTGCTGATATTGTTATGGTTGTTGTTATTGTTGCTGTTATCCTCGAGATGGTGAAAAGCTGGCAAAAGGAACATGTGAAATTACTTGCTTACTTATGTTGTTACATGTTGGTGTTCTTGTCAAATGTATGTGTGTGTGTGACTGCTTATGTCTTTAACAAAGTAAATTTAAGACAATAACGTTAGGAACAGAAAATACGTTCTAAAACTAATTTAGAAGAATTTTAAATATTTTTCCCCCTTTTTGAAAAAACATTTAATGGGAATTTTTATGTATAACAAAAGTAACTTCAAGTTCACTAAAGTGGCCTTATAATATATAAAGTAATCAAGCTTTAATGACAAAAACAGAATATGATAAAGAAGTATCACATTGGCTTAAATAACCTACTCTGCATAATATAATCCAAGAGTGCATAAATAGTTTAAATATTTTTATTTGTTTTCTTTATTATGTTGTTTTTACGCTTTAACTACGACAATACATTCAATCCTTCTTCCGATTCAACCTTTTTTTTTTTTTCTTCATTTTGTATGCATTTGAGGTAGTTGGTTGCCTTCTTGACACTTGCGTCACAATAGAATTGTTTGTGCTTTGGTTTCACTTGTGTTGAACAATGTTTTCTTTATGCATACAAGCAAACAAAATGTACCCAGTAGAAAAAAGAGCAATGAGATCTGAGCACATTACTAATTTGATAAAAAAAAACGCGCAAAGCCGAAAAATATATAAATTTTATAAACTCATATTAATGTTGATTTCAAGCTCAATGCATTAATTGTCAAAATTAATTCTAAAAAACAGAAGAAAAAATTGCGAAAGTCAAAATATTCTTAGGTAACTTTTTGCTAGGTAAATGGTATATATAACATTCTAATCACCAATTGTAGTCTGTCGGCAAGCATTGGATTGGAACCTTCAGGGCAATAAAAAACGCGGCCATCCTAAATCATGGTCAAAACGATCACTAGAACAGGAAATACGTCAATCGGAGAAATGTTGGAGAGAATTACAGGCACTCGCTACTGATCGTGCACGTTAGAAGAGTTTTGTGAAGGCTCTATGCATAAAAATATGTAGCATTGTTGAAAAACTGAATTTGAACCACTTTTTTTGGTGTAGCATCGACCTTTTCTCATAAACTACAAAGATAAATAATTTCTCAAGATAATCTAGTTTTGATATAATCCATTTTTGAATAGCATCTTACGACCAAAATTCTGAAAAGGTCAATTCCTGATTTCTTTTAATTTGCTTTTTCTTCCTGTGTCTTTATTGCTAAGAGTTTAAAATCTTGTTAATGATTGAATGATTAGTATTTAAAAAATACTTCCACAATCTTTATTAATCTTACATTACATTTACTTGAGAACATTACGTAACCTATTTGGCTTAATACAATTCTTTTTAAGCTTTTGCAAACAAAACTTGGGAAATTAAATTTCGAACGATTCACAGAGTTCAAACCATCATAAGCTTTGAATCCAATTTCCAATTCAATGAATTCGTTAACTAATAAAGCTATTCGAAAATATATTTAGTTTCATATTTATCATCAATAGCTTAATATCGGATTGTCTTAGATATTGTCTTGAGGCTAGCCATGCCCCAGTATATACCAGTGATGGGATTTGTGTTTTGTGAAAATGTACTGAATGGAGAGTTGAAATGTACTTTTTAGATGCCGAATGTACTTTTGGCGACATGAACATGAGAAAGGTACATAGAATTAAAAAAATTCAACAAAATTTTAAAATTTGTACTAAATAAAAAAAAAGGTCACGAAAGTTTATTGGAGGTATTGTTCGCGATAAATTACTAAAAAAATGTCAATTTATTAGATATTGTCGAATTGTAGCGAAAATGTACGGAAAATGCGCTGAGTGTACTGAAAATGAACCAAATGTACTGAAATCTTGTCAAATGTACTGAACAAGATTTTTCACGACGCGAATGTACTGAAAAAAGTTCAAGCGTACCGAAATTCCATCAATGATATATACTGTAATCATGAACATTGCTCTCTTATGATGCGTTTTCGACTAGCGCATTATTTCACGCAGTAACGCCGCATTCATCGGACTTAACTGCTGCCGAGAGTTTTGTTTGGGTCTATTTTTAAGAACGAGCTGACATCAATATGCCAGTAACCATCGAAATGAGTCCGTTTCATAAATCCTGAAATTGTACGAAAGTTTATGGAAAGGTGTTGAGAAAGGCACGAATGTGCGAAACAAGGCTCAAAAATTTAGAATATTTATTCTCAAAACAAGTTCATATATTCAAGTTAAACGTCATATAAAGCTGAAATTTTTGTAAGAATCAATTGTAATGAGAAGTCATTTTTATTCATTCACTTGTAATTCGAGCTGATTTTTTTACAAAACCATTTCCTGTTGGGGATATACTCACACAGAGCAGCATTTGTATAGAAACACTTGTGTCTGCTTCGTACTTTTGTTACTTTTATGTGAATATTTACCTTCCACAACAACACTAACAAGTGGCAAATACAAAAAAAAGGATTTTTCTTCAGATTTGCTGACTTTGTTAAAATAATATTTTTTTTTGTTATTTGATTCAAGAACAACAACTACAACTTGTTGGTAAACATCATAGAAATCTGAATAGTTGTCGATTTCTTACTTAATACATGTGTATTTCGAAAAAGGATAAGCTTAAGTGGTTGGCTTATTTTCATTGAATTACACTGATAAACAAATATTTGTTGTAAGTTAAAATATAAAGGAAATGATTGAAATGAAACAAGAAAATTTGCATAACAATGGCTATATATATACATAATTTAAAAATTTGCATAACCCGCGTGTTAAAACCGATACTGGAGCGTATAGAAATACATTAAAAACAATTTTCCGAATGCTTTTCTAAACTCAACTTTGCGCAGATATAAATTGCTTGGAAGTTATGTAATTGATATAAAAACCCACAAAATTACAGCACTTAAAATGTTTTGAATTTCTTATGATGCATATTAAGCTTTTAGCAAAATTAAAGATCAAAGTACAAAACATTTAAAAAAATTTTTCAAAACATTTTAAGTAATTTAAGCGTGCAAACATTATGGCGCCAAAATGGGAGAAAAAACTGATTTGGTAGATAAAAAGTTGCAAAACAGCCACTCGTTGGGCGCTCTATGATCAAAGTATTCTGACGCGACCCCAAACAGAACAAAAGTTGACAACATTTTTCGCAAAGTAAATGTTTGCAATTTTACGCACTTTAGTCATAAAAGAAACTTTGCAAATTTAATAAAAAAAAGCGCTTAAAATGCAACGCAATAAAATTTGACAGCAAAATTTTTGCCAAGATTTAGAAACCAAAGGTGGAAAAGGAAATGTTAAGGAAAAAATTAAATATGGCAACACCTGTTTGACAGTTGTCTGCCGGAAAACAGTTTGTTTATCTGTTTGTCTCGCTGTCTGTCTGTCTATCACTTTGTGATTTTATTATGAACTAAATATTAAAAGTAAATTAAGGATACACAGCCTGCAAAGGGGCTTCTTACTTCAAATGCTGCGGAGACAGCCAGAGCATCACGTTTTTAGTTTTCTGTAACAAAAACGCGACTATGACTTGCACGTTTGTGACGTGACATTTTTGATTTATTTATTTATTATTGCAAAAGTTTTTCAGCTTCATATTTTGACTTTCCGCTAGATTTCCAACGATGAATTTCTCAGTCTGTCCTTTTGGCTTTATGTCACATGATACGGCTTGGTAAGGTTGTTGTAGGTGTTGCCCTGCAACTTCTTTTCATTTCACTCTGTGTGTGTTGCTGGATTTCGCGCTATCATAGAAAATAACTCATAAATTATTACGGCATACAAACTTAACGTATTCAACATCATTTTCGTTGTCGTCAGTGTCTTCGGCGTCTTCAGTTAAAATTAATTTTTGATGTCCTTTTTCACACACAAAAGCATCACATCCTTTGCTTTGGTAACTTTTTTTGAGAAAATTTGTTCGTATGCTTGCCACGATAGTATGAAAAATTATCGGCTGCAACTTAAGAAAATATCTTACCAATATTTTTTGGAAAAAAACTTTTTTTTCTTCGTTGCAAATTGAAAGCCATCGAACGTTATTAACATTTCATAGAACTTGATATGATGGCAGGAAATTTAATTAAAAAAACTTTTTCATCAGACCTTATAATGTCAACTTTGTCAAGTTAGGAAGAAATTGAATAAATAAGAAAGTTAACAAATAACTCACAAAAATTGCGAATTCCCTTTGATTAGCTTACATGAGTTACAATTAATCTCAAAAAATTAAATTAAATTTAAGATACTATTAGCGAGTGAAATTCAAAAAAAAAGACCCTTTTTAAATATTTTTTTTCTATGTTTGTGTTATTAATTAAGAAATAATATTCTAAGAACTGGAAAAACCGAGTTTTTTCAGAATGGCAGTGTCTGAGATAAAGTTGAAATTTTAAGAGGATACAAAAATGAAAAAACGCAATAAATAAAATATTACTTGGTTATTATATACAAAATCAGATGATGAAATGTGTAATGTACCCTTAGGCCTTTAGTAAGGTGTGGAATATTTTAACAATTGTTTAAGTTAAACAAATTTGAGTTTGGTGAAGTCTATCTAACTTCCTAAAGCGTTTAGAACACAACATTCCTGAGCGTATGAAAGCTTGCGGGTGTGCACATCTAGCAATGCTCTTGCTAGCTCGTCGGTTTGTCGGGGATCTTGCTTACCCTCACACGCCTAGACATTATCACATTAATTGTTATGTGCACTTTGAAGGAGAGGAAATTTGGATTAGGGATCTAGGATTGATTAAAACAAAATACTGAAACTACCAATGAAACCAAATGCTACCTATAGCTCAGGGTACGCATGGTGTTGTTGCGACCCGTCATCTGTACCCACCCATCCTTGGCAATTCATTGACGAAAGATTTAATTGCCCCAACATTGACTTCTAACTTTTTAGCCTAAACCTTGTTCATGACCGCCTCTGAACATATGAATCTTGGACGAAAGAAAAAAAATGTTTAACACATCATAAATTCCAATTCACAAGCTTAAAATCTATTTATTTCAAATTTGTTTCTTTAGTACGAACACTTCAAAAGAATCGTATCATTGTAATCATTATTATAAATATTTTAAACTACCATAGGCCCAAACAAAATCACTTTAAGCCATGTATTTAGCATTAAATATTTTAAATCAAAAATTTTAAAAAGCAATTACGAAATTCACGATAAAAAGACAATCTTATTTATTTTAATAGGCAAATAGTGAAAATTCATTATTACAAAAGCACTTTAGAAAAAAAAAAATATAAATTTAGACTGACTTACGTAGTTTTTGAGGTGCATCCATCGATGACGTTGGTACCAGCGACATGATGTTGGTGCATTACACCGTTGTTTCGATGTTAATATTCGTAGGTTACAATTTAGCTATAATTTATAATCTGCCTTTGAAGAATCAAATCTTTTATTAATGAAGTAGATCACTTTATGCCATATAAAAAGGTAAGAAATGACTTAAACTTAGATCACCTTTGGATATGAATTTAATTTTATAAAAAAAAAATTGTGATTTAAACATGTAGCTTTTTATCTTTTATGAGAATAGAAAATTCGAAAATTCGCAATTATACAAAAAAAAATGCAATTTACATAATGCAGTTTAGTGGCCCTCCTCGTGTTCCTTGACCTTGCTCAATGTTATGCCACACGTAATGATATGCCAGGAGGAACTAGGCAAGACTGCGGTACTTAAGTATGTAGTGATAATGACGTTGAAATTTTATTAATCTTGTCAATCCGCTAGGGACTATGAATTAATATTGAGGCTTAGTTGCAAATCGTCGTATTTATGACCTTATTTATATGTATTGTGCATTTATATGTTAGACCGCTCTGCAACGTGGCTTGGGGATCATATGCTGCGGCTGCGAACATATGTCCTTGGATACGAAAGCTCCCTTTTATGGAATTTGTAGAATCTTTAGGATTTGGGAGACCCAGCAGTTTTAGTCCTAGAACTAGCAGGAGCTCCCCCTAATGTGGACTTATTCGAAATTATGTGCCAGTCTTGGACAATCGTTTAAAATTCGAACTATTAGGGACTTTAGCAATACCCTTTTACCACTTCTAAATTCGGCGTTTATAACAATAAAATTGATCCGCACTAATTTATGCACAACTTAACTGCTTGCTAATCGATCATAAAAGAGAGATCTTTCGTTTTTAGGAATGCCAAGAAGCTGTTAAATTTTGCAACATATCTACCAACGGTATAGCTTATGTACATATGTAACTCTCTTATGTATTTTGTTTTCTTAAAAAAAAACTCTGACCTACCTCGACTCATATATGCCCTGCATGCGTGTAAGCTTAACTTAGAATTTCAATCGATTTTTAAATTTTAAATTTCTCCCTTAGGTCCCTTACAATTTTGTCAATACAAAATAATGCTATCTCTATAGTTATATTTAACATTATGTTGCTTTTGCTAATTATTTCAACGAAATAAATAATTATAAATTGATACATAATGTCCCAGTGATATTCATGTCAACTATAGGGTGCACACGCATTAAGCGGTAATTGTAACAAACAAATAAGAGAAGAAAAAAAAAACTGATAACATCGAAAAATATACACATTTCTTCATACAAGCACTGCACTTGTTTTACTGTCGAATATGGGCAATCGGTATGTACTATGCGGGCCACTAAATGCAATTATGCTTGTTACAGTAAGTCGGGTTAGTATTCGTCCCAACAAATTATTTTAATTCAAAATTGGCCATTACAAATGTGAAGATATTCGATTTGGTAAGTAATAGTTTTTTAGTGAGTGTGAGATCCGACTTGAAGATACACTTTTGAGAAAACTCTTTCAAAGCATTTATTAGTTTTGTTTATTGAGAAGCCTTTAGATAAATCTAAGCGAAAACATTTTTTACTGTTTCAATTTTGTTCATTTTATATTTATATTTTTTTTGAGACATTGCTAATGAAAGACTAAATCAATTTGTCTGACTAAAAAGGTATGTAGATTATATGTTGTACGATTTTTCTTTTGCACATTATATCCAATACATTAATTATTTTTTAATTTTAACTTCTTTCACATCATTTTTAAGTTCTTCTATTGGAGGTATGACCTATTTTGGGCAATTTTTCATACAAAAAGTATTCCAAAGTCAGATAAACCTGTGACTGAAGATTAGATGTATTCTATTTCGTGATTGTTTTTATCTGCATTCGAAAGCTAAGGAGACAATAAACGGTTAAATAAGTTGAGAGGTCGCAAGTATGTATATGCGTAAAAAATATCGGAACTCTTCAACCTTCAAACTCAGATAAAATAAGCCAGAACGTGTTTATAATTATAACTTTGTTCGGCAAAAATTGATCAGAGCAACGTCCTCTTTTGGGATTAAGCCGTGGTTTCTTTGTTGCAACAAAAATCTTTCGACTTGTTGAGCTTTGTTTATATCTGACTCATAGACCTGAATGTTATTTAGAATAATGCAAAGAGTACGTGAAATTAAAATTTTCTCAATGCTATACAAAATTATATACCCCCCTTTCATGGTTGGCTACTATCTCTTCATTTTAGTCGCCGAGTAAGATTTGGCCTTATAAACATACAGCAAATTCTTACTCGGCGACTAAAACGCGAGATAGTAGCCAACCATGAAAGGGGGGATAATTTCCCTTTAAGGATATTCTCATAGGACTTTTAGCATTATGCCGAAAAAAGCAACCCTTTCTAAAAGTATTTGGTTGTAGACAACAATTTGAAGCTTTGTACAACAACCAAAAGCTTTCAAATAAATAAACATTGTAGACAACAACCAAAAGCTTTGTACAACAACCGAAAGCTTTCAAGTAAGTCAATTTGTATAACAGTTAGTAAATCAGTAAGATAAAAGCTCTCTAAAGTTTTTAACCGTGAATTGCTTTGGTACCAGGAAGTTGAAACATTTAATTGCAAACAACTGTTGCGCTCGTATGGCAACGTAGTATCGACTAAACAAACGTATAGTGACCAAATTGATAACATTGTACCAGTTAGCAGAAATTCCTTTGCACAATAAGGTCAACGTACTGATAGTGAAGAAAGAAAATTACAACTCAAGAATTATGCTTAGTTTTCTACATTAATCAAAAACTGACAACTCAGTTTTGTTAATTTTGAAAAAAACATTTTGCTTAGAATAAAATTCCCCAAATCCGATTTTCTCATGAGCGCCACCGGCAATGATTACTGGAAACATGTCATTTTTGAAATAGAAATTGCAGCATTTCTTAAGACGCGCAATGAGAAGATCAGAAATTATGATTTCTCTGTAACATTGCCAGCGGGTTTGCGGAAACGTGTCGCTAAGATATTGCCCTATGAATTTGATGAATACGATCGTAATGTCTACATAGCGGAGTCAGCTGTTGAAACGCCAAAATCATTTGGTGAGGATGAAGAAGACGACGATGAAGATGAAGAAAAGAAAAAGAAGAAGGTAAGTGAGCATGAAGTGAAGCATTGAATTGAAACACCTGCTCTATTTAGGTGGAAGTTGTCTACAATGAAAGCACCTGCTCAGAAATTGAGCGCATGGAAAATGAGTTCCCGAAATTCGAAATGAAGGTGGACATTCCCATTGAGAACAAGTTGAGACAGAAGCGCAAAATCAATTGGTGCTCCAAATTTATTTGTCTACCACGTAAGGAACGAGTCAAATGGGACTCAAAAATTTACTCGCTGGAAGATAACATTTGGGAGAAAACACTCGATGAACAGGCCGAACGACTAATGGATGCTGTAAGTTTAAAAGAAAAACAACCCTTAAGAAAACTGAGCTTACGTGCTATGAGCTTTTTCATGCCTTAATTTTATTCCGTCTTTCAGTCAGCTGAACGCTTTACGGAGTGGTTGAATTCATTAGGCAGCAACCATGATTCCGACATTTCAAAAGCCAAACTAAAAGCGCTATTCTCCATTGAAGGTGACCGCAAGCTTTTAGCATCTATTAAAACCGAACCAAAGGAAGTAAAAGCTATTGCCAAGACTGTCGCTGATAAATGGAATCTGCCGGAGGTATGTTGGCGGCCGAGCTTTTTTTCTTAACTTTAAGCATACAAATTCATTGTGTTATTCCACTCTAGATGGCTATTGAGTTGAAGTACGAAAACTACATTAATGAACGTCTCACCAATGTGCCCAAAAAAGTTGAAACTGTTGCTTTTGGTCGCACTATTCCCTATAAAATGCGTCCTTGGGTACCTTCTGAAAGTGATCAGTATATAACTACTGTTTTCCCGGAGGAGCTGCTATCCGGACAAAAACTATTCAAGGGAATTGGTCATTTGCGTTCAACCAAGGGTCTCGTTGATTTCTATCGCAAACATCCCAATTTGGAAAAGCCACGCTATTTGGTCTCAAGCGGTATGTTCAAGCAAAAAGCGAAGAAATCTGCAGTTGCTGATATTCCACTATACGAGCGGTTGAAATTGAAATATTGAGCTAGTGCATTGAGGATTCTCATTTCATTTTCAAAAATAAAAATAAATCTTAGCTTTTTGAGATCTTAGTAGAAATTAAAAATCAAATCCGTTTTTTACTCCAATGCTTTTTTAAGAGCAAAAAATAGTACTACTTTTTGCCTAATTCGACAATGAAGTTAAGGTAAGCAATGGGCTCAACAGCAGCTTAAGTTATCTTAATAACTTAATAAGCATATTATGTTGGTAGGACAAATCACTTAGACAAATAATTGGAAAAAAACTTTCCCATTTCTTTTCACGGACGTAATTTTTTTTCTTCGGTGGCCATCAATAGAACTCGTCTGAACAGAAGACTCGGTATCAACTCTTCGGCAAAAATTTTAAAAATGTCTAATAAATATGTAAATAATAATCAGTCACTAAAAGCAATTTTCTTGATATATAAGATTTTTCAAACTTAATGCTTTAATTTTTAAATAAATTAGAAAAAATTAGCGTAATAATGTTTTGACTTACACCGAAATGAAGTATGGCAGATCAGCATATATTACCCACAAAAAAAATCAAGCAAAATCGGACACTTCGAGATCAATATTATCCCATTCATGTACATGTTTATAAGCTTACATATGGTATGTGAAAATGCACATGTATGTATATGTGCATAAATCAAAATCACGTACCCGTAGAACAATTAACTCTCAGAAACACTCAGGATAAAACCGCAACATAAAAGTGTCATTTAACCGAATGTTACATGACAGTCAGTGTAATGTGGTATTTTATTGACAACATGACAGCACACATTTCACTGCAGTGGCACATGCACACACACACAAACACATATGTCACACATTAATGCAACAACACAAGGACACACACACACACACACACACTCACACACAACTAATTAATGTTACATAATCAGCTTAGCTCTCATCTGCCGTTATTAGCCTGGCTAACACAATTACTGCAACGCTAAATTGGCTCTTTATTAATAACTTGTTGAGTTTGCGCTGCAGGCATCCTGACAGACAAAAGTAGCAGCAGCAGCAGCAGCAAATGTTGCATGTCATGTCTGTCTGTTTCACGCCAAGTATGTGTCTGGTGCATATTTGGCAACAACTTAACCAACCAACGTAATTCAGTCACAACTAAATAGCAATAGATTGTGCTAAATTTAGTTGCTGGCTGTTGTACGCCCAAAATAAATCACTATCAATATTGCAGCATCGTATGGTATGTGGCTTAAAGTTGTCAGATTTGGAATTTTACATTAATTTGTGTTAAATTGTTCACAAGTGCTGTTCGTGAATATATGCAGATTTCAAATTCCAGAAATTTCGCAAAATCAAGAATATTTCTTGCAAAAGAGTAGAGAGTCTTTGAATTTATAGAGCAAAGCTGAACATAAAATTTTGAGCTACCTTTATACGTGAAATAATGCCAGAAGTCATTTTGTGGTCGAAAAATTAATTTGGCTCAGTTACTTCAAGAATCTACTTTTAATTGAATATTGCACTAAAATCACAAATATCATTGACTTCGAAAACATGTGTATATTGGCTATTGCAGTTAAGTTTTTAGTTAAGCTCCTTGTTGAATATTTTGAGCCAGTAAGTTAAGTAAAGTATTTCTAAACTTAGTTATATTTCCCAAGTTTAAATGAATAAGTAATTTTGAAAGCCGCTTTTGTGAACATGTATTCGGAGAGAGAGCTATTTGTTTCTCTAATTTCTGCTCTCTCATTCAACTCCGACTTAGGCTATGCTGGCTATCGGCGTAGCTTAATGAAATCGTTTGATGTATTTTTTTATTGTATACATAGTTACTAAAGACCAAGTAATTTAAAAATGTTCTCTCTTAACAATAGGATTTGACGTTTATGCCTGATTCTATTTTATATTCAATCTGATATAAAGATTATTAAGATTTAAGGCCCGGGACTGAAACCTGGAACAGGGCCCTTTATAACAGAACATAAAAAAATATTTATTTCAATATTAATGACCAAAAAAAATAAAAAATTTATACATAATGTTTTTCAAGTCAGGAAATCATAATGAGGTCCCTAGTAATTTTTTATATATTTTTTGTATATTGACAATGTGACCAAAAAACCAATACTCCTGTTTCTTTTGACACTGGACATTAACAAATCCACTCTTTAGTTAGTTAGTTATTTATTTCATACATAATATTACAACTCATTCTTTTTATAATAATAATTCCACTCAAACTCTTCAAATCACTTTGAGTTCGGGGTCCAGGCCCTAGCCCTATCTAGACCTTCATCCTGCATTGTTTTGGCCCACGGCTATAGCTCACTCTTATCTGAGCCGAGCAGGAATTATTTAACTTTTTATCCTTTCGTGAAGACTACAAGAGCGTTCTTCAGCGAAATGGTCCTTTGATATATCTGATTTTGCTAGGGTTTTTGTTGAAGTAAAAGTGAAATTTTTTTTGTTAGTAAATATTTAAATACTTTTCTTGAAAATGATTAAAAGTATGTAGGGGCAGCAACTCAACTATTCGCCAGGGCGTTAAATATGCACGGTACGCCACTGCTCATTGCTTCTTAGCAAACATGGGGACAAAGAGCAACGGCTGCACTTGGCTTGTGTAATCCAGTGTTTCAGTCGAAAAAGAGCTCTCCCCTTGTAATATAGGGTGTTTTTTTTTAGAGGTTTGTTTTTCGAATAGAGATAAAACTGGCATTTTATGGTCAAATCTGGCAACTCTAATGTCATTTGTGTTCAGTTTGGTTTGCCATTTCATCATGAACAAGTTGACAAAAGAACAACGCTTGCAAATCGTGCAAATTTATTTCGAAAATAATGGTTCAGTTCGCGAAGTTTACCGCAAGCTCCGTCCATTTTATGGTCGACATAATCGTCCATCAGAGCAATTAATTCGGTTAACCATGGGTCGTTTTCGCACTACGTTTACTCTATGTGATAATACGCATCCGCAGAGACGTCAAACAGTGCGCACCGAAGAAACAATTGCCGCTGTAGAGCAAAATGTTGAAGAGGACCCGAATGAATCGATTCGCCACTGTGCACAGCAATTGGAGCTTTGTCCATCAACTTTATGGAAGATTTTGCGCAAAGATCTTGGCTTGCGACCTTACAAGATCCAGCTTGTGCAAGAATTAAAGCCGCGAGACCATGCAATGCGTCGTGATTTTGGTGTATGGGCCGAAAATGAGATTGATCTCGATGCTGATTTTCATCGCAAAATTTTGTTCAGTGATGAGGCTCATTTTTGGTTGAATGGCTACGTCAACAAGCAAAATTGCCGCATTTGGAGTGAAGAGAATTCACATGAGACCCTTGAGACGCCATTACATCCACAGAAACTGACTGTTTGGTGTGCTCTATGGGCTGGTGGAGTCATTGGGCCATACTTCTTCCGAAATAATGCTGGAGAGTCAGTTACCGTTAATGGAGACCGGTATAGAGCCATGATAGACGACTATTTTGTTCCCGAATTGGATGGCATGAATGTGGATGAGTTGTGGTTCCAACAAGACGGCGCTACATGCCACAAAGCGCACGTCACAATCAATTTATTGAAGGAAACATTCGATGAGCGCATAATTTCGCGGAATGGACCTGTCAATTGGCCACCAAGATCGTGTGATTTGACACCATTGGATTATTTTCTTTGGGGATGTGTGAAGTCGCTCGTCTACGCCAACAAACCAGAAACGTTAGGGGACTTGGAAGCCAACATTCGTGGCGTTATTGCCGACATACAGCCCCATATGCTCGAAAAAGTGGTTAAAAATTGGACCTGTACAATTGGCTTTATTCGAGCCAGCCGCGGCGGCCACATGCCCGAAATCATATTTAAACATTAATGGCATAAAATTATCCTTCCAATAAAGCCAAATTGATGGACCTTAAAACGATTTTCTTGTGTTTTATTTCAATTCGAAGCTCTATACCTCTAAAAAAACACCCTCTACAATACCCAAGCCTTACTCTACATGGTTACCACACTGTTCTAATGACATCTGTGTGGTAATAACTAAAACATATATCATAATTACCAGAATCAATTGATCCACTGTTGTAAATTTACAAAAATGTTGACCCTTTCTAATGATGGTTAAGCTCAGTTTAAAAAAAAAATCAATTCAGTCAACAAAATCTTAAAGTTCCTATACATAAATGGAAGTAGACGTCTTCATCTTGTCGTATTTCAAAAAATCTCAGAATAGTTGAATGAAATTGTTCGAAAATGCATCCCTAACAAGGAAAAATTTTGAAATCCTATACCGAAAAAATTATTTAAGGTATCTACATATAAACTGAGAGCTATTAAAATTTAAAGTTGTCAAAGTCAATGTGCAAACTAAGTACAAGATAATAATGGGCAAGTTTTCACAAATGGGCGCGACACTTTTCATAAAAACAACAAAAATATCAAATGCTACCTCGCTAAAGCTATTGGAGTAAATATTATAATCCTCGATCCGACAACATTTGTTTACGCAAATTTGCATTAGAAAAGCAATACAGGCTCACAGGAGAGGACATGGCACTTTCATCACAAGTAAATTTTATCACAGTATTTTCGAGGAGCTATTGAAATGCAGTTTATCATTAATAAATTAGGACTTTTAGTAAAGCAAACGAGTATGAATGGTTTAATCTATAGCACAGCAGATCAGATTTACAACGCAACTTCCACAAAACCGGAAAATATTTCAGAGTTTTAGCCATTCCAACGATAGTAAAACTATTAAGGACTAGTTTTGCTTTCATTAGTAATTGATAAAATTACGTTGATCTCAATTCCAACCACAGTTAGTGACAAAAAAAACTCTTATCACTGACAGTTTATCACAGACGAATACATCATTATTAAGAGCATTCACTGAATGTTAAATAAGTTATATAAATATTTCTACAAAGGATTATGGTAAACATATTGATGACATCAAAGGAAGCATTTTTCACTTGGACAGTCAAAGTGAAAGCTGTCAATTTGATTGGAAACATATAAATACAGTACCTACAGACTCTAGGGCACTTCATGGAAATAACCGAAATTGAAAAAAAAAAACTAAAATGTTTTCATAATCAATGTTCAAAATAACGGAAATGAACAAAAGTTGCTTGGCACGCGAATGAAGGACGATAGATGATAAAGGATACTTGTTGGACATTTTGACATGCAAAGTATCCTTAGCGCCGCTCAAATGAGCAAAAACCACTTGAGCCGGAAAACCCGTGTGTACGTTGAAGTAGCAGCAGCACTCAATGGACAGCAACATTATTGTGAAATGGCATCGAAAGAGTTTTCCCAGCAATTGAACACTTTCATCTCTTCATCATGCACGAGTATTGGCACAGTTTCCACATGTGACAGTATGTATTTTGTTATTGTAGCTGTCACATTAAGTGGTGGACGAAATTGAATAAAATCATTTTGCAGCTCATTGAAATCAACTTAAGTAACCGCATAACAACAAGCGCTGGTCGTTGTGATTAGGGTTGATTAGCGCCGACAGAAAGAGTGGGTTGGTTGGTAATAAAATATGCTCTGTGTCACAGTCACGCAAAGAAACTCCGATTCCAGAAGGTAGTGCTGATGGGGTTAATCTTGTGTTTGAAGTTTGCTCATTCGTTCAGTTTGTCGTCATAGCTTTATTTGTAATATGCTTCAGTTGCTTTAATGCTTCAATGGGTATTTATGGGCATTGTGTGTTTTTTTCGCGTTTATTATTTAACCGCGTATAAACAAAATTGATTTAAATATAATAAAAAACATCCTTAAAATTCCTTAGTGCTCAGAAAAATATTTTAAGACACATAACAATATGTGTTGCTATTGGTGTTAAGGAGGCAGGTCTAGTCACAGGCGTGAGTAATATTGCATTTTCAATAATTTTTTTTTTTTTTGGTATTAATTAATAAAAATGATAATATGGCATCGTTACATTATGTTTGAACTTGACTTGACGAAAGCTTAAAAAAAAAATTAAAAAAAAAAGTTATAGCTGGCTGTGTTGGACCCTGTCTCATACAGAGTGCCTTGCGGTGACCATCACAAATCCTTGCAAAATCATCTAAAATCAATCGGATAAGAAAAATTAGTTATTGAAATAAGTAATCTAGTGCCTGATCGAAGGTTTTTTTTTCAAATCAACAAAATAACGGCCTCAGGAAATTTAAATCCAGATTTTCGGGAAAATACCAACAATTAATTGTTCATAAAAAATCGATATTTAAAAAAAAATATCCTTCGATCAGGCACTAGCTTTTTATGTTTTTCAAAAACTGTGTAAATTTTATTGAAATCTATCTGGCGGTTTTCGAGTTACAGTGGTCACCAGTTCCGAAAACATAGTTTTGAGAAAAGCGCATTTAAAGTTTTACACTCACGTGAATGAGAGAGGGAGAGAGCCCTTTGGTTATTGCCGAATAACTCTAAAAGTAATCGTCGGATTGACTTCAAATTTTCAGGACATATTTCTTCGATATTATTCTTTGAGAAAATGCAAAAAAAAAACCATCGATATCTGGAAAATTCTGACTAGACCTGCCCCTTAAGCGACTTAGTGTCGCAGAAACTCCCAGAGGATGAAATTATTTAGGCCACTATTGCGGTTGTCGATTTGCGATTAAATTGATAGCGATTGCGATTTAATAGAAACGATGCCAATTTGGTAATACGAAACTCAATAGAAAAAATTGCGTCATTGTGACTTGAAATATTATTATCTTTCTTGAGACAGCCGCTTAGTTTCATTCAGTTTGAAATATTTTGTGTGAAAAATTTAAAAAATAAAGAACTATCTACTAAAATAAAAAAAAATCTTATCTATCAAAGCAAAATGATAGAACAGCCAGCGATTGTGATTGATAAACACAATACCAAACAAAATCGCTACTAGAAAAAAAGCATTTATCTATTGTAAATCGACAACAGCAATAGGGGCCTTAATTTCTTCAAAGCACCGGTTTACGCTTTTATGTAAAAAAAAAAACTTTAAACAATATATTATTAATCATTTCAAACTTTCAACTGCAACCTTGTAAAAGGATTTTCACTATTTACTGAAGCTGAAATAAAAAATCTACACTGCTTATAGAGCAATTTAAATAAGATGTCTTGCGAAGGTTTTTGAGAATATTTCAAATCGGATGTTTTCCAAACATCAGATAAAAACTGAACATAGGTTTTTCTTCATATAATGTATGCATTTTACGCTCGATTACACTAATGGTGTGATGTGATGTATGGTAATAATTTAGTATGTAATTTTTTGCGAAGAAAAAATTAACAAACTTTAAGTAGCATGACATTCTTTTTATGTACCTTGATAGTCATCACAGGTGCTTTCGCTGTTTAAGCAGATAATACTTTTCCGAAAACGTTCTTGATTCACCAATTGATTAAAATTGAAATGAATATTTGAAAAAGAAGTCGAAATGCAAGAAAACACAACTTTCAAAGCCTTGAGAATGACTCTCAGTACTGTGCGCCTGAAGGCACAAATCTCTCAGCAAGAATTTATTGTTTACAAAACCTTTTTTCACTCTCTTTTTCTATACGATTCTCTTAGTAAAGTAAAAAAATGATTACAACACTCAAAAAACGTAGAACACAGAGATGTATTTTCTTATTCGATTTTCATATGGAAACCAAAAACAATTTTCCCAAAGTGAGTTAGTACCTGTATTTTTTAACTTTTTTTTTATTGAAAATTTGAATTTTGGGACTAAACATTAGATAATTATCCATAACAGAAAAAAATTTTAAATTTTTTAACGTAAAATTTTTTTGCAAGATCGCAACCTTTATTTTTCAAGCAAATTCAAGTATCCATTTTGTGAAGAATAAAAAGTTACGAGCAAAAAATACGTTTTTTTCGCCAAAGAGGACCTTCAGGAGAATCAAAAGTGCTTTTTTGGTTTTTCTCAGAACGAAAAAAAACATTAACGCAGATCAATCAATCGTAAAAAGTTTTGAGTTGGATATGAAATGGGTGCTGGAGTACCCTGTCAGAAACAAAAGGGTTTAGCTAAATATTATTGCGTATTGCAATAACCAATTGAAAAATATCAAAATAAATTAATTTGTTTTTTTGCTTTAACATCATTTAATAGCATAAATGTAAAAGGTGAGGATGACAAAAAGTGCATCCGACCTCTTTTAGGAGATGTTTTGAATATTTTTAGGAAATTTCCAATTTCCAGCTACATTTCGAGAAAAATGACGATCCAATTGACAGGGAGTTTTTGAAAACTTATATTAGATTATTTCCGTGAAAATTTATTTTTTTTTTTTTTGTTAAGACTTTTGCTGCAAATGTCTATCGAAAAATTTCACAAATAGTCGCTAAGTAAATGAAACTAAAAGTTAAGTTTTAAGTTGTTGTTGTCGTATCAACCTTTTTTTCTCCCTTTACAAAGACACAAACATTTTGTTTCAATGCCAACTATTTAAAAATGAAAAAAAACTTGACTAATGCTGCCACTTGAACACAAATTAGATAATCTTCTTGGAATTACCAGTGTGTCATACGCCTGTCTGTGCACAAAATTTGCTCACTAGCACTAACTGGCGTTGCTTCAAATGATTATCACCAGTGATGACACAAACTAGCTTGTGCGACATGCGACATATTACCGCCATTAGTGCAGCAACCCAGTAGCAGCAATACGAACAAATGCATTACCAGCAGCTGCAACAATCGCAGCTGTAAAATTGCGTGTAATGTTTATTGCCGGTGAGTGACGGTATATGTGTTTGATGTAATTGTTAGCACTAAGCGTTGTTATCCTCTTAGTACATCAATGTGTGTGTAGGTCTCACGTGACTGCTAAGGCTATAACCTGCAGCATCAGCAGCGACAACAAAGGTGCCTTGCCTTCAATGAATGACTCGATGTTTTGCTTGCCAATTTACGCTTGCAACAAAAATCATTCTGCACGAACAATCTCAACAACTCTCGATTATCAACAATGACAATGATGTTGCTCTGGCGATAGTCCTACACACCGTACAACAAAAAGACAAAAAATGCAACAAAGTAGTCACATATTGTAGCTCTCTCTCTCTCACCCAATGCATTTGTTAGGGTCGAATTGCACGCAACGCAAAGGTGTCATCATCAATGCAGTTGATGTCATGGTATGCGTTGCCTGCTGCCAATTTAGCTATCGAACATATGGCTCTGAGGCAATATCGTGCAGGCTATGCGGTGGGCCAGTAACAAGTACATTGCCATGGCTAAGGCAAATACAAACATTTGGGTGGTATGAAAATGTTCACGAAAAACGAAAATTCGTATCCTTAAAAGGTTGTATCGCAAATATAAGATGTTTCATCTAAAGAATCTCAAAAATCTTGACGCTGACATCGCAAAGAAAAAAAATTATTTTTTTTTCTCAAATTTTTTGCACCAGCTTTGCGCCTAAAAATACAATCACTAGGATTTGTCTGCATATCTCTGCAGTTTTAACTGGCTCTCGTACTCGTTGCTCTATCGAAAAGTATCGCATGTAACCAAAGTAGCAGCAGCGTCAAAGAAAAAAGCAGCAGCACAAAAATGAATTTATGGCTTCATAAATCAAAAGCAATATTGTCACATCCTGTTACTTCCTGGTAACCATTTCCGTTGTTGAACACAAGTCGCAGTTAAGTTCCCTTCTTTTGACTTGATTTTCTTTTTGTTTTGTGTTCTTCCTTGTTTGCTGGTGGCCTCTGACAGCAATTGAGCCACCTCTTTCGCTATTCTATTCAATGGCATCCTTGCAGACGCATCGATTTGTCTGGAGGTTATGCGTTGCTTGACATTCTTCTCGTATTCGCACGAAACAACAACGTCAATTGGCAAGAATTTTTTCGATGATAAAAATTGTAACGAAATGCGTTACGTGTGAGCATCTCTGGAAGGTGTTGTGACCACTTCATTCCATTCTACAGTGATAGTGGTTTGATGGTGATGGAAGCATAATAGTTGAGTATTAAATAAAAAAAAACGGTTCAACTCATTTAATATTAACAGTCATAACAAATTTATGTTTATCGATTATTAAATCTTCAAGTTATCTCAAAAACAGAAAGTTTCTAAAAACTTTGTAGCAACTATTGCAATCATTAACCATTTATCCTATCATCCCTTCTGCTGCTGATTCAAATGTTAGGAAATTTTTTTAAAGAAATGTTGATTGGCTTCTTTCACTGCTCCTCTGCGAGTTATGTGTGAAATTTGAAGCTCTCTTTGAAGAACATACTTCAACCAATGAAATTGAAGTTCTATGCTGAAACTAGAATATCTAAATTTTATAAATTTTTAAGTTTCCACATCAAAATTATAATGTGTATCTTTAGATGAATTGAGCATTAATTGAGTTTCTTTTGTGAGTTGTAACTCCAATAAAAGCCTATAAGGCCTAAAGGGTACTGTTTTTTTATGAAAAAGTCTTTGAATTCCTTTTTGGAATAACTGTTTGTCAATATTTAGACAATTACATATTTTAATCAGCAGCTATAATAAAATTCACTGATCTACAACGATTTTTTATTGCGAATGAAATAAGTTTTAGGAACTTAATTTTTTCCAAATATTTTTGACTATATAATTATTAAGTTTTATTTTTTTCATTTTTGAAATGCATTTTTTGCTTAAGGTCTTAAGATATTTTATTATGAGTATGACTACGATTTTCGAACTAAAAGGCTTAAATGTATATCCTTACCTTGCCTTGCCTTGCCTTGCCTTGCCTTGCCTTGCCTTACCTTACCTTACCTTACCTTACCTTACCTTACCTTACCTTACCTTACCTTACCTTACCTTACCTTACCTTACCTTACCTTACCTTACCTTACCTTACCTTACCTTACCTTAACTTACCTTACCTTACCTTACCAAATCCGTTTGGATGAAAATTAGCTTAATCGCTCATTATCAGCTTATGAATTTACGATTGCAAACCCTTGGGCTGTAGTGAATGTGTGCATAGACTTCTCCAAAATTTCCTTTATTAACTGATTGCCACGTCTTGATTGATTTTTCAGGGTTTTCGTCAATGCTGTCCTCTACAAGACATTCATTTTATCGAACAAAATACGCTCCGCTAACCTGTGGAAGGTCACTGACTACACCATGTTGCCAGCAATGAGTTACACGACGATCAATCACGGTCTGACTTGGAAAATGTCTAACAAGAAAAGAAAATATTATTTTTAGAAACCCCATGTACACCACACTGTACTATACGAAAGAAAAAATAAATAAATGGTAGTTTTATTGATAATCAAAATAAATTAATAAAAGTCATTAACCTTAATGTAAATGTTCAAATGAACTTCCAAATAATAAAAGAAAAATTGCAAAATAATTTTTAATTGAAGATTTACAGATAAACCCAATGGAAGCATAGAGAAATCACATTCCAAAAGGCAACTCCAACAACATAAATACTATGCATCGGTCAATTGCGCCAATTCACCGAATGTTAATAGTTCAGCAAAGCAAAAAATCATAATTGCGGTGTGGTATGAGGAATTGACTGTAGGAACTCTTTCAAAGAATCACCGGGTTAAATGTTGATTGGTTTTAGCGCTATAAAAACAAGAGCAAAATATGACGATGGACAAACTCGTGTATGAATATTTGGCTGAAAATTCCATCATGCCAACTGCAAGTTTTGAAAAATTCTATCATAGACCACAAATGAATTGAATTGTATGGATGACCAAATTAAGTCATTCATGCAGCAATGAATTTCAATTAAACTGTTGCAGCCATGAGGTGAAAGTCAAACCGCGGGGCACTTTTATTAGCTCCAGAAAAACCAGTAAGCGAAGCATTTCGAAAATATCAACTGAATTTTAGTAAAGCCGGAAAAAATTATATTTGTGATATAATTTTGGTCAACCATTCTAAGTTTTCAAAATTTCTTCAATTTAAAAATCGACAACAAACTGATCAACGAAATTTGCCATTCAATTTGACTTCGCTGTATTTGCATATACCTTTTGTATATGTTTGCACCTCAGTTGTGGGAAAAAGGTTAAAAAAAAACCATAGCTACTGAATAAATATCCACTACGATTGACAACTGCCATGAGTGATACGAGGCGTCGTGATATCCAACAGGAGCAAAAGCAGCAATATTGACGTTGACAATAACGCCAACAGCATTCCCATCAATGTTGCACACCTCCCCATGGACATATCAATGTACACATTGTTCGGCGAATTTTTTTCATACATTTTTTGTTGTTTCCTTTTTTTTATTGCCAAGTGTTTATTATTATTTTAAGAGATTTTCCAATTTATATAAACAAAACATTTTAATTTCAGAAATTCAATTAAACATCTTTTATTTCGATATACTACGTATGTACGTGTTGTGTTGTGCTGTGTTGCAGCACACGAGCCGTTGTTATTGGCTGCATGTTGTTTCATTGATAGCGGCAGCAATCAGCAATGTTGTTGTGTCATTTTGTTGCAAGCACCGCTGTGAGCAGGTGTTGACGCTGCTGCTGTTGTTAGTAATCAACCAGTGTAGGCGTAGGTGTTGCCGCATTGTGTTATGTCCTGATTTTGATCGAGTAGTGTCCTTTGTGGTGCATTCAGGCATGCAAACTACAAGTAAAAGGATTTTTATTGAATTTTCGTTTGGTGTTTTCAGTGCTATACTTTTTGCAAGCGCATGTTGCATGTAGGTACATAAAGTGGCTGCGCTGTTGTTATTGCGATAGTGTCGTTGTCATCAAATTTACATGATGGTAGTTGTCAAGTTTTATTACAAAGTTGCGAAAATTTAGTTATTCAACTTGTTAATAGAGATAAAATATTCATTATAAAGCTATGTTTGTTCATGAATCGCCCACCTAGTGACCTATTTTTTATTTATATTGCTTAAAATTAGAGAGAAAAAAATGGTAATCTTTGGCACATTAGCTACTGAAATTGCAGTGTAAAACAATTTAACTCTAAATAAATTTATTAAAATTTATAATGAATAGGAGACGAAGAGCTATCTTTCTGGTGCAAATTTTTTAAAAAAAAAAAGAAAAAATAATTAGAATCACATATTGCAAGTCTTTTCCAATTTTTATTTTTAATTCAATTCTTTTACTATATAAGATTTGAAAAATGATATCAAAAACACTAAAGTCAGAAACTTCCTTTCGTTTTGGTGTAGATTTCCTTATAACTATATAAATTCTTAGGCTGATGCAAATACTGGACAGCATATGAGACAATGCGGATTTTTCATAAATATAAATTCTCAAATGGTAAGGGATATGCAAATCCTAGAAAAAGCGATTGCATGTCCTTAATACCGACTTAGTTGCGGATATTGCAAGCATGTTGCTTAGCACAGTAGTGCATCAGATCTCTCATGAATAATTGAAATTCTGGCTTTTTTTTTGAGAATTTCACATACAAACAAATGTACAAAAAAGGTGTAGAATAAAGTGAGTTCCTATTCACACATAAAATGTATGAAAGGAACTTTAGCCGCAAGTGCTTAAGTCGCGTCAAGACTTAAATAAAAATTGACCCATTAAGGTAAACAATATGTATATGTTTTGAAATACAGAAAGCACATATCGTCGGCTTACAAGCAGAATTGACTATCTGCAAAAAAATAATTGGTGATTAACGCTCATTATTATTTTAATTTTGCTTAAATCCTCTTAACTTTGTGATACATTATTTTCGGCTATTAATAAAGAAATGTATACAGTACCTAATAAGGTGTGTTATAAGAGTACATTCTTACATTAACAATTAGAATTTGTACACGTTCCATCAAAAACCATAAAATTTTATTTTTTGCAGATGGTCAGTTATGCTTGTAAACCGAAGCAAAATAAGTATTAACCATTTTTTTTTTTAATAAAACTAGAACTTTTTATGTAAAATTTTCCGAATTCGAAGGAAAAAAAGAAACACTATTTAATTTATTCTTTTCAGCAGAATTTTAGAAATGAACTTGACAGTACCACTGCATAACTTATCACCATTATCGTACATTACCGAATATATATGTGAAATGGTAGTGGTGGGAATAACAGCTTCTAGCCAACAAGTCAATAGCGCAGATTGACACTTTTTATTCAGTTTCATGATGCACCATGTTTTAGTATTTCTTTATAATGTCTTTTAGTGTTTAGTTTTGTCTGCTTTAGAGGTGTCGATCTTTCTTAAGAAACTCGTTTACTTAAGCATATAATCTACATCGAATTTCTTAATAATCCCTTTAGAGTCCTATATTTAAATGTGGGTGCAAGCAGCAAACATATTTGCTACCGTCCTTGCAAAAAAAAACCTATTCTTTCATATCCTCCAAACTGAATTATTCATACATGCCATAGCATCTAGTTCGCCGAGCATGATAGTTTCTTAAAAAGTTTTTTATTTCAATTAATTGCAAGGTGGTTTTGACGCTTTATATTTTTCGTTTATTTCTCCATAATATATCGAAAAACATACCTTGGATCATAATTTTTCAATAATTTGGTGACAGCCAAACTGAGAATTACATTAAAATACGTAAGGTAGTCAAAATTATATGTTTGAATCCCTTGAGAAATTTTGTCCACAAAATCAATGCTTGACTTTACTAAATTGTTGTTTTATTTAAGAAGCAAGAAATGCATTTATACATACATACAATAAAAAAAATATTTAAAATATAAAAAATCCTTTTTCATAAAATTGAAATCTCAATATTTCATATTCATACTGAACAATGTCATATATTGCTGCAGCTTTTCCGCTTAAATCAGCGATTTTGACATTCAGAATTATCTGCGTCTTAATTCACATTATTGCGGACAAACATTGAATGAGGTATCGTCTCAGGAAAGAAAGTCGGTCACAATTTAACTATACCTTTTTATACCCTACACCGAGGGTATATTCACTTTGTCCATCCGTTTGTAACACATAGAAGGAGGCGTGGCAGGTATGGATAAGTGTATATATTCTTGATCAGCGTCACCACCTGAGTTGATTTAGCGATGTCCGTCTGTCAGTCTGTCTGTCTGTCCGTCTGTCTGTCTGTCTGTCTGTTGAAATCAGGTTTACGGGAAAACCAAGAGAGCTAATGGAATGAAACTTTCACACACAGGTCACATCTTCTTGCAGGCATCTTGCTATTGAAAATGGGCGAAATCGGTAAACTGATACGCCTACCGCCCATACCCTATTTATATATACCCAGGTCAATTTTGAAAAAAGTTGAAGCGATTTTGATGAAAATTGGTGATTTAATGCACATGTGAACCAAATTAGGATTAGGCTGGGTTTCAAGTTTTCAAAGCTTCCTACAGGGGCGTGGCACAGCCCTAAATTTTAACCTTTATACCACCATATCTCGTAAGCCGTGCAAGATATTGTTATGAAATTTGGTAAACGGATACATATCAAATATATCTTGAGTTGAGATAAAAGTGGGCGGAATTGAAAAAGTAAGCGTGGCACTTTTCAACTGCTTAAAATTTTGATTCCATATAGCTCAAAATTGGCAAAAACGATTTTCATAAAAATCTTGGAGATGATGCCGCTGAAAGCTGCCATCAATAAAAGCTCAGCCTCTTTATTAAAAAAGCTCGTTGAAGGGCGTGGCACCACCCACAATATTTATAAACGTTGTATTAAGAGAACGAAGAACGAAATCGTGACGAAATTTAATGAGGGAGATATACTTGCTGTAAGGTCTTTTATTGCAAAAAGTTGGTACAATAGTACCTGGGAGCGTGGCACCTCCCATATAAGCAAAAACTGTTTATTGTTATAAATAGTGTACTAAGAGAGTAATCTTCATAAAATTTGGTGTTTAGATGTCAGTTACTATAGGCTTTAAAAATAAATTAGTTTTGACAGAATTGCATCAGTGGGCGTGGCACCTCCCATATTAACATAAATTTGTAAGCGCTGTTTTAAGTAAACTATTGCAGCAATTGCTATGAAATTTAATGAAAGTGGTTCAGTTGCTATAGAGTATATCTGAATCAAAAGTGGCTGAAATTGAACCAGTGGGCGTGGCACCTCCTATACAAATAAAATACGGAAAGTGGCATATTTATCGAAATAAGTGAGCAATCATACTAAAATTTGGTGTTAGGGGTTTGCTTATGAAAAGCTATTTCTGGATCAAAACCGGGCTGGATTGTACCAGTGGGTGTGTCACCGCCCTAAATTTTAAATTAAACAGCAGCATATATTGCAAACTATACAAGCTATTGTGCTGAAATTTAATATGAGGATGTCGATCACAAATATAATTTGTTGAACCAAAAGTGGGCGGAATTGGAGAAGTGGGTGTGGCATATTTAAAATTTTTCTTTTTTATTCGATTTTTTCAACATTTTCCATATTCTTTCGACTTTTTCAACCCTTTAACTTTTTCCAATATATTCTATATGTATTTGTTCGACTTTTTCAACCCCTTTCAACTTTCTTCATAAGTTTCTTTATTTTTTCGACTTTTTCATCACTTTTGAATAGTTTCAAATTCTTTCAACCTCTTTCATTTGGCTTAGAGTTTTTCAACCTCTCTCAACTTTTTTCATATATTTACGACTTTTTCAACATTTTTCAACCTCTGTCAACCTTTCTAACATTCCACATTTTTTTCGACTTATTCAACCTCTTCAACGTCTTCTTAACATTTGATGAAAAGGTACTTTCAGTGCAGTGTAGGGTATGTGAGTTTCGGCCTCGCCGAAAATAACACCTTAACTTGTTTTAACTTCATTTGTGATACTAAAACTTTTGATTGTGACTGTTGAAGGGTTGGTTTTTGTCATTGAAAATTTTTTTTTCCCAAATCTCTGAATTAAATTTGGTGAAACTTAACACAAATTAAAAAAAGTACTGAAAACTTTTGCTCAATCTTTAAAGCTCTAAATAATAAAGTGGAGAAATCAATGAAAATCTTGGTATCAAAACACAAATTTCATCTGATGTAAAAAGACCAAGATATTGAGCCACATATACACACGGATTTATTTTTTTGTGAAGCAAATGACACATTTAAGCAAACATTACATCCTTACTTAGTTGCAAACATCAAATCACACAGGACGACATCATCAACTCATTTGACATCCCGTAGCAGCGGGTGGTCCACTCATTAGAGACGACATAATCAATGTGTTATATTACTCAAGTTGAGAGGGAGAATAAAAGAAGTCAAACCGGTTTTCAAATGAAACTGATTTTGGGGAGTTTGCATTTGGCAGCATGCATTCAGGAAAAGGCTGGTCGATGGTGACGAAAGAGAGGAAACAAACGTATTGCATAGTCAACATACATATGTATGTGTTATTGTATGAATATAAGAAGCGGAAAATGTTTCGTTTTTTAATTTTCCGGCTTAATTTGAGAGCACTAATTCTTAAAGTAATTACTTTAAATAGAAGTTTAGAGCGAAAGTTCATATGTGCAGCACACAAATTCCTAATGAAAACACCTATAAATACATAATTTAGGCAACACACGTTTCGCCTGCTCAAAGGGAGTATAAAAATAAATGTTTCCAATTGAAAGGACTTTAAAACACATACGCGTGTTGTAACCTTTTTCAAAAGGATGCGTGCTTAGTTAATTAAACAACCATGGTGTTGGCTTGGTGTACATCCTTGAAGGATCAAAGGATTTACGTCGCGATTATCTTTATTTTTTTATTTGAGAAAAGGTTAGTCGGTCAATTTTTTTCGAAACTGCTTTAATATAAATGTTATAGATTGTATAGTTTAAAGAACATACAATCATCGAAATCAAGAGAAAATTAAAGAAAAGAAAAGAAAAGAAAAGAAAAGAAAAGAAAAGAAAAGAAAAGAAAAGAAAAGAAAAGAAAAGAAAAGAAAAGAAAAGAAAAGAAAAGAAAAGAAAAGAAAAGAAAAGAAAAGAAAAGAAAAGAAAAGAAAAGAAAAGAAAAGAAAAGAAAAGAAAAGAAAAGAAAAGAAAAGAAAAGAAAAGAAAAGAAAAGTAAGAACATTCGATTTATCAAAGACGGAAACAGATCTGTACAAAACCATATGATTGGTTGTCTAAAAATTACCTTTCGATGTAATATAACCTCAAATAATTTGAAGGACCGTGATTTTTGGACTTTGGAAAAGAATATTATAGTTTCTGGATTAAAATTTGTCGGCCTGTGTTCCTAAGGTGACACGTGCCGTATCATTGCGCTCAACACCAATGGGTGTCATACAAATTTTACCTTTAAAGTAGGAAAAATCGCCAAAAAATATAGAAAAATGTTTTAGCTATTAGGTTCACTTTCAAAAGTAGTTCTAATTAGTCCCGATAGGAAATTGTGAACTATGACTAAAACAAACTGCTCAAAATCATTTTGATGAGAATAATGGTTAGGCCTAGGTAACAGTGACCAGAGATCTCGTAAGCAGAGTATTGGCTGTAAAACGAGAAGACTAAAAAAGAGCAACTTTAAATTTATCGAAGAAGATGAAATGAATAATTTAAATTTGCTGAGCAGTTGCGCTTACTTTATGTCCTTTTGAAGTATATATAATATATAAAGCGTAATTAGCACAACAAACGTACCTAAATTAAATTCTTGAATCAAATTTCAGTGGCTAAAGTAATAAAATGTAATTTGTGTCACTGAAGAGTTGCAATTGACTTTCACTATGTTACGAGTGCAATAAACAACCTTTTACTACCGGTAATTTATTCATCTTTTAAAATAAGATTTTTATTACAAGCTTTGTGTTTCACAGTATTATTTGTACGACATACAATAGCAAACCAAGCGAAAGTATCTGTGCGTAGCGTCAAAGTGGTTAAGTTTGTTTGTGCAGTGAAAGTGCACTTATAGTACACTTCCGTTACATTTTAATAAGATTGCCTTCATAATTTTCAACTAGGCATCATAAGGTAATTTTAACATCCGCCTTTCTTTCACAAAACATAAAGGAATTTGTTTTTTTTTACTGTCAATAATAATTTAGTAATCAATTGAATCAATGTGATGTGGAAGCTTTTAAGGTATAAAAGCTTTAAAAAAAATATATATATACATACATATGTTATATGAATTTACTTTTTTTTTCAATTGTTGCTAAAATTTCGAAATTTCACTTATCATTAAAAAAAAAACAAAAGTGAAACAGCCTTGTATCAGCCTAATTAGAGGCTGATTATTTAAGATTTTATTTAAGGTCAAATAGTACAAATATTCAGCTGAATTACAATCAAATCGGAATATAAATGTTTTCCAAGTAAAGTTGCTTTACCTCAAATATTTTGAAGTTTTCAGTTTGAGTGGATTCGCAAAAAGTTCTAAGAAATAATATTTTTAAATATAATACTATAGTAAGATCTGAAAACCATTTGAAATTTCAGCAATTCATATGACCTTGAGAAAGGACGTTTCATAAAACGTAACTTTGTAAAAATTCAACATAAATGCATACATACATACTTTCCCTTCTTACAATACTACATATTAAATATACACAATTTTTTTAAAAAATTTTATCATTTAAGTAAAAACTTGGGTCTGAAGGATTTTGCAGTATATTTAAAAAAATATATATACTTTATTTAAATTACATTTAAAATCTTTTTGTATACACTCAAAAATTAAAGGTGAAATAAAATGTTTTAAGACCCCTTACCGCTTGTGGGGGGAAGCCTTAATACTCATTTTATTCTTAAACAAACAAAACTGCTTACCACTGGTGGGGGCAAGTTTTGCTGTAATGAAACACTATATTTTTGGGTTAAAATGATAATGAATGTTTTAATTAATTTTACTTGGCCTTTTATACAATAATTATTTACAATAAATTGCTAAGTCAGTGATTTACCTTACCAACAAAAATACTCTACTTAAATAATCGCTTACTCAGCACATGCTAAGCAAGCAGTAGCAAATTATTGAACTTAAATAAATGCTAGGTAAGCAGTACTAAATAATTAAATTTAAATATGTGTCTGCTTAGCAAAATAATGTGCAATACAAAACACTGTGCAAAAAAATACTATTACTATTTTATCATACAATACACTATTAAACAAAATAATGAAAGAACAATAGCAATGTAAAAAAAATTAACATAAATGTTAAATAAAATTGAATTTATTATTTTATGTTATGTTGATTCATCAACATTTTGGCGCCTCAGACGGAGAAACAGTTAACCCCAGGTTACATTGAAATCGCTTATTTTTTCGACTGCCTGTGAAGCGACAGCTGATGATTCAACCGGATGGTTGGCTGGAGATCTGGGGCGACCAAGATATCGACAACAGAAGATCGTAATTGTTATGAATGTCAGCAACCCTAAGACACCGACACCCCAAGCTGTCCAATATTCGTGTGGTATTATGGTTTTCCAATTCACTTCTGATAACTCTTCAAGATTGTTGACAGAATCCTTGTTGTTATCGCTTAATACTCTTGCAAAATCATGGCTTAATGGTAACATTGTTTCATTGAAAATGTGAGGTATTCTGTAGGAATTAATTGTAGAATTCTTCATGAGTACAGGCTTAACATAATGTGTTACTGTTTGAACTTCTTTCATTAGTTTCCCTTCAAGCTGAATAGTTTTAGATCGGATTATGCAATCTGGAGTGATATGAAGAATGCCGGTACCGTTCAGGACTACTTCTTCTCTCCCCATATGGCATATAACGAACACAGTTGACAAAGTTGGTGAAATAAAGATCCAGGCGTTGTGGGTCCACAATTCCTTCCAAATAGTATTGTGTACTTGAAACTTCCGTGTGGCGCATTCCTCGTAAGTGATTTTTCTATACAGTTGCTGCATAATGCAATTGCGGCTTTGGTCTAGATTATAAAAGATTGCTGGATGCATTAAAAATGTTGATGCATCAAGCTTTGGTGCTTGATTTATATCAGTAATTGTTGTTTCAAAGTATCGGTTTTTATCATAATTGACACCGTAGATTGATGTAGACGCCAAGATCTCCTGGTATGTATTATTCCCTAGATCTTTCGGTACTGTATTGCCTTTGATTACTTCATACGTTTCAGTGTCGCTGATGGTGAAATATCCATAAATGATTATGTTTGTAGAATCTTCAACAAATTCCAACCGATCAAGTGGATCCGGAAGTACGTATAACTCTGGCCCAATTTTTACGTTGCAATTCTCTGTAATGTTGTTAATTTCTTCGTGGGTTAAAAATTCGTAGAGATGACTGCGCTTCAAGTAAGCGTTCAATAGTCTATTGTATTTTGTTTCCACTTCTCTTATGTAGCTGGATGCTACAAGGTATGAATTCAATAAATGTACGTTAATTTTGTTGTTTTCAGAAAGCTCGTGATATCCTTGCATCTGATTGATTGCCTTTAAACCATCATTCAGTTTCTTGGTAAAAAGATTTATTCGGTTTGTAATTCTTTCTTCGGTATTGTTGACTGTCGCTAAAGTGGATAACATGAGCCTTGCATTTGATTTTGTTACCTTGATTAACTCCTTCTGGTTCTGATCTAGAGATTCAATGTCGTGGTATACTTCATCGTTTACTCCGAATAGAGATGTGAGTATTGTTCCGACCAAGCCTCTTTTTTGTCGTTTATGAGTAGTAACCACCTTCAGCTTGTTGAATATTGTCTGTAAATTGCGTACTTCGTATTTCATATGTGTGACTAGTTCGTCGCATTGAACTTCTGCGCCTCCAAAAGTCTTTGCTCTGCTACACAAATTTTTCATTTCAGTTACTGTGTTGTTGATATTGGACTCGTCTCTTATAATAGCTTCCATCGGAAATAGGGTGGATGTACGAAGAATTCCGCGCTGAATCTTTGCCACTCCTAGCCTTTCAATAAATAATCCTGCTTCTGGATACTCAATGGTATGTTTCGATAGCGTGGCTGGCATAAACACGAACAGTAATAAGATTGTAAGGGCTGTGGAGATAACCTTTGAGGCAGTTGATTGTTTCTTACGAACTTGATCAGGGTCCCCTTTGGCTAAGTTGTCCTCATGGGGTAGTAGACATATTTTTTGGATGGACCGTTTGATTATACCCTTGGTGGTTTTAACGGTGACCACTCGCACCAGATTGTCGTCTCCTTTATGCAGTTGCACAATTCTGCCCATTGGCCAACCGGAGCGATTTGTTGATTCGTCTTTTAAGAGGACTAGTTGTCCGACCTCTATATTGGGTTGTTCCTTTGTCCATTTGGGCATCCGTTGAAGCGTGCCACGCACATACTCTCGTTGCCATCTTTTGCAGACGTCTTCTTGAATCTTTTGTACTAATTTCCATCTTTTAAGACTACCGCTATTTCCCTCCAAAAGTGTATCGTGTGTTGGAGTCAATATGGTAGATCCTATGAGGAAATGACCCGGGGTCAGTGCATCTATTTCTTCTATGTTGTCAGAAGATGGACATAATGGTCTCGAATTTAGGCATCCTTCTATTTGCACTAAAACCGTGTTGATCTCTTCATATGTCAGGACTTGATCTCCAACAACACGAACCAAGTGATATTTAACAGACCTTACTCCTGACTCCCAGATTCCGCCAAAATGCGGTGCCCCAGGTGGAATAAAGTGCCACGTTATACCATCGTCTACTAATTGTTGCTGTAATTTTGCCTTCTGAATAAGATTGTTTGCTCCTACAAAGTTTGTGCCATTGTCACTATAAATGTGGCTTATAGCACCCCGTCGACTCATCATCCGTTTTAGTGCAGCTAGAAATCCTTGCGCCGTGAGATCTGAAACAAGCTCAATGTGAACAGCCTTTGTTGATAAGCATACAAACAGAGCTACATATCCCTTGTATGTACGAACACCTCGGAGATGTGAACTTTTGAGTTGTAATGGACCAGCATAATCGATACCGCAATGGGTAAAGGGCCTCGAGTATTGCACTCGTGGTGTGGGTAACTGGCCCATCAATTGAGTTTGTATCCTCGCCTTGTATCGGCAACATTTTAGGCACTTATTAACACAAGCCTTGACAGCGTTGGTTCCGCGAATAATCCAAAATTTGTTGCGAACTTGATTGAGTGTCAGCTTAACTCCTCCATGTAGGGTCTCCATATGTGCCTGATGAATGATTAGGTTGGTGAGGTTACTAGATGATGGTAAGATGGCTGGGTGTTTCTTTTGCATGGACAATGATGATTGTTTAAGCCTGCCACCCACTCTTATAATGCCGTTCTTATCTAAGAACGGATTCAATGACCGTAGGTTGCTAGATTTGCTGAGCTGCATGCCATTTTGTAACTGTCTTCTATCTTCAAGAAAGGATCGTTGCTGCTCTTGTTGAATGATTGTCCATTGTGCGTTCTCAATCTCTTCGGTAGTGAGCTGGTGAACTTTTCTGTTTCCTGTCTTACTTTTTATGTTGTTGGCAAATCGCAAACAATACGCTGTAATTCGAAGCAATTTCTTGAATGATGAGAACCGCTCAATGAGAGTGAAGTTGTCCTTGGGTGTATCTTGGATTGAAGCACATGTCAATGTCTTGCGGGTCTCAGGAAGGTGACTTATAGTCAATGGCTCAGTATCATTAGGCCATAAATCCTTATGCTGCGTTAACCACCTTGGACCGTGCCACCAAAGCTCGTTGTTGACTAGTTCATCTCCAAGTTGTCCTCTGGAAGGTACGTCTGCAGGATTTTCTTTGCCAGGAACATATTGAATTTGTCCCTTAAATGTCTCTTGTATGTATGAGACTCGGTTTGCCACAAATGTAGTCCATTTTACTGGATGTTGCTTTATCCAATTAAGTACAATTTTTGAATCTGTCCAGGCAAAAATGTTATTACTACTTGTTATTTGGTTTGTCTGGATGTATCCGATTAATTTTACTAAAAGAGCTACCGCACAGAGCTCTAGGCGAGGAAGAGATACTTGCTTGATCGGAGCTACTTTAGTTTTTGAAGCGATTAATGAAACTGAGACGTTATTTTCGATGCGAACGCGTAAGTATACTACAGCTGAATATGCCACTTCGGAAGCGTCAGCAAATCCGTGTAGCTCGACTTCTGCAGCCTTGGAGTACTGTGTCCATCTTGGAATTCTTATTTTCGAGATTGATGGCAGTCTCAACTTGAATTCCTCCCATTCTTGTTGAATCACACTTGGAACCACGTCGTCCCATCCGATGCCTAGTAACCAGAGTTTTTGTATCATTATCTTAGCCCTTATAGTTACGGGTGACAGCCAACCGAGTGGATCAAATAATTTTGCTGCGTCGCTTAGAATAGCTCTTTTGGTGTTCTTGGAGTTAAATGAGTCCATGTTGATGATGAATTCAAAATTGTCGTTGGTAGGGCACCATCTTAGCCCTAATATTTTGACAGTTTGGCTGTGCTCTAAGTCCAGGTCTAATTTGTACTCTTTATCTTTCTCTGGTAATGTTTGTAGTATCTGCAGATTATTTGAGGTCCACTTTCTTAACTTTAGACCTCCCTTATCTAAAAGTTCAATTAGTTGTTGCTGCTTTTCTAAGCACTCATTTAATGTTTCTGCTCCTGCTAAGCAATCGTCTACATAAAAACATTGCTTTAGTGTTTGGCTTCCCAAAGGAAATTCGTTTTCGTGATCTTCTGCAAGCTGATACAACGTCTTGATTGCGAGAAATGGTGCTGATGACGTTCCGTAGGTGACTGTATTGAGCACATACTCCTTAATTGGTTTTGATGGATCTTCCCTCCAAAGTATTCGTTGCAGATTTCTGTCCTCGGGATGCACCCATATTTGTCGGTACATTTTTTCCACGTCTGCCGTGAAAACCACTGCGAACATTCTCCAACGCATTAGTAGTAGAAATATGTCCATTTGCAGAGTTGGACCTACCATCATGATGCTGTTGAGGGATTGACTTGTGGACGTCTTTGTTGACGCGTCAAAAACAACACGAAGCTTAGTTGAAGCACTGTCTTGTTTGATGACTGCGTGATGTGGTAAATAATATTTGGTGTTGGAAGTATTTGAAGGTGCTTCTTTCATATGGCCTAGTCTGTAATACTCTTCCATAAATTTGATGTATTCCAAACGAAGAACATTGTTTCTGGCAAATCTCTGTTCGAGTGACAAAAATCTTGTCATTGCTGCTCGTCTAGACTCCCCCAATACTGTTCGGGGTTGATGTAGAGGTAATCTTACGATATATCGTCCAGTGCTGTCTCTTGAATGGGTGAGTTTAAAATGTTTCTCACACTCCTTCTCTTCAGCCGTTTGTAAATTTGCTGTTGGAACATCTTCTAACTGCCAAAATTGTTTTAGAGTTTCGTCAACTCCTTCCACACTGAGGCAAGTTACGATATTGGTTGCTACGATGTGTTGGTGTTTTGGACCTGTAAGAGCTACTGGGCCGGAAAGGGTCCACCCAAAAATAGTATTTTGTGCGAGTGGTGTTTGGCGTGGGCCTCTTATGAGTCCTTCCGTCATTATTTCAGGGAACATGTTGGCTCCAAGAAGTAACTCAATGTCCCTTGGCTTAAAATACCATGGATCCGCTAGCTGCAAATGACGCATGTGTGGCCACTTGCCTTCACTTATTTCTGAACTGGGCATCACTGATGTAATTTTTGGCATCACCACGGCATCAATTTCACACCTATTTTTTGGATTGTATACTGACTGTACCGTTAGTGAAACCTTGAACATGGTTTCTGTTGAATGACCATTGATTCCGCTTATCTGATTTTCGCATTTAATAGATGGGATGTTTAATTTCTTCACGAGCTCTTCGGTGACCAAGCAGGCCTGTGAGCCAGAATCAATCAGTGCTCTTATTGGCCTAAGATATCCGTTGCCTTGTGCGTGTACGATTGCAGTGCCTAATAGTACTGTTACTGTTGGATTGGCAGTAGTGGCAGCAGCTACTTCTGTGGATGACTGCTTTGCTCCCTCAAAGCGTGTATGAAGAAGAGTATTATGTCTACGCTTGCAATACCGGCAATTAAATTTGCTTGTGCAATCCTTAACATTGTGTCCTTTCTTGACACAGTTGACACATAATTGGTTATCTTGAACATATTTTTGCCTTTTAATAGTTCCCATGTTAAGAAACTGAGTGCATTTGGATAAGGGGTGACTCTCGCTGCAAATCATGCATCGTTCTCCAGAAATTGCGGTCACACAACTTGTTGTTCGTGTTGGAATTTTGGCCTGAGTTTCTCTTTTTTCGTGAATATTTTCTAGGCCTCGAAATCTGGCTTCGATGAAATCGAGAAATTCATTTAATTCAGGGATGTCGGTGGATGTACCTCGCTGCTGCTGGTAGGCTCGCCTGGCCTCGGTGTCTAGTTTTGGTAGTAAAAGTTGTATAACTAATGGATCCCAGGACGTGACATCAACACCCAAATTCTGTATGCCGTGAAGAATTTCCTTGGTGGTGTCCATCAAGCACTTGAGATCCGAGGCATAGTCTGCCCTTACCGACCTCAAATTCAGCAATCTTCCTATGTGATTATTTATGAGTGCTGCAGGATTTCTAAACCTTTTTATTAATAATTCGATTGAGGTTTCATAATTAGCCGATGTTGAAGGAAGATGATTTAGAAGTCGTGCCGCTTCCCCACGCAGATTAGTTTTCAAATATTGCATTTTTTCAATGTTGCTGAGTTGTTTATTTTGGTGAACTAAGTGATCAAATAATTCCCAAAATGTAGTCCACTCTTCATACTTTCCACTGAAAACCGGGATGTTGACCACAGGAAGCTTGATGGGAGTCCTTGTAGCTATCACTGCAGTATTGCTGCGTTCGTCAAGAACTTCTTGAATAGCAATGTAGGTATCTTGATACATCTCTTCTAACTTTTGGAATTCATTGTTGATGACATATGGATGGTCGAGCTCTTGTTCATTGAGTGCGGACATAGCTTCTTCGTTCAGTTTTGTGATGCTTGACCAGCTATCTCTGAGTTGATCAGCTTTAAAACGCAGATATATATTACTTCTGCTGGTATCAATATTTTCGGTTAGATGAATAAAGTTGACGCACAAAACTGACAGTCGCTTGAATATCAAATTTTCCTTGACGTCTCCGTGCTGTTGCTGCTGTTGCTGAGCAAGTTGCTGTACTGGATCCTGGGGTGATCGCCCTGCATTATCCTTTTTTAGAATGTCCAGTTTGTCCGTGTAATTCTTTAATAGGTCATAATATCTTTGCTCTACTTGAATGAAGAAATTTTTGTTGAAATAATCATGCGTGGGGTAATCCCCTCGATGCTCTTCAATTGCTTCATTGTTGGACCAAAACTCAGACCATACCTTCTCTAGTTCCTCAATTCTTTTTGAGAAATAGGTTATTGTGTTCCTCTCAGCTGGAGTTTTTTTAAAATTCGTCCACATCTTCTGTAGCTGTTCAGACAGTTTGAGCTGGTTGTTGGTCAGCTCCTCAAATTGAGCTTGGGCCACCATAGTGTTTGTTGATGCGTGGACTCGAAATCAACAGGCTGTGTTACTGCTGGTGCAATTTAGTTGGAGGCTGTGTGCTCCTGGGCGCAGGCTATGCTGCTGGTTTATTGGAGGCTGTATGCTCCTGGGCGCAGGCTGTCGTGCTGCAAATTAGATGGAGACTGTTTGCTCCTGGGCGCAGGCTGTGGTGCTGCTGGTTGGGCGGAGGCTATATGCTCTTGGCGCAGGCTACGTTGCTGGTTTATTGGAGGCTATCTGCTCCTGGGCGCTGGCTATAATGCTGTCGCTTGAACGGAGGCTGTTTTCTCCTGGGCGCAGCTATAATGCTGCTGGTGCAATTTAGTTGGAGACTGTGTGCTCCTAGGCGCAGGCTATGCTGCTGGTTTATTGGAGGCTGTATGCTCCTGGGCGCAGGCTGTCGTGCTGCAAATTAGATGGAGACTGTTTGCTCCTGGGCGCAGGCTGTGGTGCTGCTGGTTGGGCGAAGCTATATGCTCTTGGCGCAGGCTACGCTGCTGGTTTATTGGAGGCTATCTGCTCCTGGGCGCAGGCTATAATGTTGTCGCTTGAGCGGAGGCTGTTTGCTCCTGGGCGCAGGGTATAATGCTGTCGCTTGAACAGACGGTGTTTGCTCCTGGGCGCAGCTATAATGCTGCTGGTTGAGTGGAGGCTGTATGCTCCTGATTCTCGGTTTACGATTAACCCGTGTACTGTGTTGGGCGCTGGATAAACTGCGCTGACTGACCTGAAAGATGTCGCAGGATTCGAGATTCCAATATGTAAGAAAATTGGACTAGACCGTTGTTGGCTAAAGTTTTCAGGTTTGTTGATTGGTGGACTGTATTTTACTGCTGGGTAGAGTTGCAGGATGCCGTAAGTCAGCTGCTGGGTTGAGTTGCAGGTTTTTTTTTTTTTTTTCACTGTACCGTTCTTAAAGCGACGGGACACTTATCACTCACAAATTTTCACTATTCCGTTCTTAAAGCGACGGAACGCTTGTCACAAAAAAAAATCCTTAATACAACACCTGACATCCGGTTCGAAGGACCATGAAATAAAATGTTTTAAGACCCCTTACCGCTTGTGGGGGGAAGCCTTAATACTCATTTTATTCTTAAACAAACAAAACTGCTTACCACTGGTGGGGGCAAGTTTTGCTGTAATGAAACACTATATTTTTGGGTTAAAATGATAATGAATGTTTTAATTAATTTTACTTGGCCTTTTATACAATAATTATTTACAATAAATTGCTAAGTCAGTGATTTACCTTACCAACAAAAATACTCTACTTAAATAATCGCTTACTCAGCACATGCTAAGCAAGCAGTAGCAAATTATTGAACTTAAATAAATGCTAGGTAAGCAGTACTAAATAATTAAATTTAAATATGTGTCTGCTTAGCAAAATAATGTGCAATACAAAACACTGTGCAAAAAAATACTATTACTATTTTATCATACAATACACTATTAAACAAAATAATGAAAGAACAATAGCAATGTAAAAAAAATTAACATAAATGTTAAATAAAATTGAATTTATTATTTTATGTTATGTTGATTCATCAACAAAAGGGGTTAAGTAAAACTACTGTAAGCTTTTCAAAAATATATTCTTTCGGCTTAAAAAATTATTTAACCGACATTTATAGAAACACGAAAAAAAAGTTTATATCGCTATGAATATGAAACTTTCAGCAAGTTTTCTCAGAATACTTTTTTTGAAAATATATTGCAGCATAACCCTCGCAATTTTAGTTCAATTTTCTTTTGAATAAGAATTGGCCGCTTTCCATATTTGCTAAGCGGCAAACTTACACTATTTTTCATAAATTGAGATTTATTTTTATTTTTCTAATGTCATATTATTTTGGAAAAGGTGTAAATAATAAATAATTTGAAATGTTTTTCAAGAAATTTATGAACCCAAAAAGCAAATTCAAATCTAATATGATATGCTCAACAATTCTTGAGTAGCAGTTATTTTAAGACCTGGTTGTTTGACAGCTATGCGTTAATGTTAGAAGGCCACTTACATTTTTCGCATATGGGGTAAAACACGCGAAAACGCCAGCGAAAAAATTTTTTGGCTCCGATTTGGCTGAAATTCGGCATTATTGTTATATCGATGTCCAGCAATAAAACTGCGTTCAGGAATTTGCCTTAGTATTATCTGTTGTTGAGATACGCGGGTATGAAATTCACGATTTTTGTACTTTTTCAGAATAAGTGTTTTTTTCGAAAATTCATAGCTTACAGCAAACTCTATCAATTAATAATTGGTATACTTACGATTTTAGGTTTTCTTTGTACTTTTCGAAAAAAAATATTGTTTTTGAAAAAAAAAATTTTTTTCGCAAAAATTTTTCGAATTTAAAATTATTTTTGCATTTTTTTTAAAAAAACCATTTTTTAAAAATTTTTTTTTTATTTAAAAAAAAAACTTTGATTTATTCTGCGCTTAATGCCGTAAAAATTTTTATGGGGAAAAAATTATTTATATTTTTTTTTTTAATTTTAAAAAAAATTAAAGAGCTAAGATTTTGAAAATTGAAATGAATTTTTGAATTTTTTTTGAAAAATGCATTTCTGAATATTTTTTTGTTATTACATTGTTAGGTTTTTACTTGTACTTTCGAAAAAAAATACTGTTTTTGAAAAAAAAAATTTTTCTCAAAAATTTTGCGAATTGAAAAATATTTTTGCATTTTTTTTTAAAAACCCATATTTAAAATTTTTTTTTTTTTTTTTAAAAAAAACTTTGATTTATTCTGCGTTGAATGACGTAAAAATTTTTTTGGGGAAAAAAGTATTTATATTTTTTTTTTTAATTTTAACAAAAATTAAACAGCTAAAATTTTGTAAATTGAAATGAATTTTTAAATTTTTTTTGAAAAATCCATTTCTGAATATCTTTTTGATGAACTTCAGATTACAGCTTGATCCGCAAGCTTCAAAATGATATGCCATAACATGAGGGCAAGTAGTTAATTAAAATGATTGAGCCACTAAACGCGCGCTGTACTACGCGTTGAAAGGCTACTGCACTCATGTTAAATTTCAGTTTTAGTTTTCAGGTTAACGGCTCAAACATTTTAATTAATTACTTGCCCTCATGTTATGGCATATCATTTTGAAGCTTGCGGATCAATCTGTAATCTGAGGTTCACCGAAAAAATATTCAGAAATGGATTTTTCAAAAAAAATTCAAAAATTCATTTCAATTTACAAAATTTTAGCTGTTTAATTTTTGTTAAAATTAAAAAAAAAAAATATAAATACTTTTTTCCCCGCAAAAATTTTTACGTCATTCAACGCAGAATAAATCAAAGTTTTTTTTTAAAAAAAAAAAAAAATTTTAAATATGGGTTTTTAAAAAAAAATGCAAAAATATTTTTCAATTCGCAAAATTTTTGAGAAAATTTTTTTTTTTTCAAAAACAGTATTTTTTTTTCGAAAAGTACAAGTAAAAACCTAAAAATGTAATAACAAAAAAATATTCAGAAATGCATTTTTCAAAAAAAATTCAAAAATTCATTTCAATTTTCAAAATCTTAGCTCTTTAATTTTTTTTAAAATTAAAAAAAAAATATAAATAATTTTTTCCCCATAAAAATTTTTACGGCATTAAGAGCAGAATAAATCAAAGTTTTTTTTTAAAATAAAAAAAAAATTTTTAAAAAATGCTTTTTTTAAAAAAAATGCAAAAATAATTTTAAATTCGAAAAATTTTTGCGAAAAAATTTTTTTTTTTCAAAAACAATATTTTTTTTCGAAAAGTACAAAGAAAACCTAAAATCGTAGGTATACCAATTATTAATTGATAGAGTTTGCTGTAAGCTATGAGTTTTCGAAAAAACACTTATTCTGAAAAAGTACAAATATCGTGAATTTCATACCCGCGTATCTCAACAACAAATAATACTAAGGCAAATTCCTGAACGCAGTTTTATTGCTGGACATCGATATAACAATAATGCCGAATTTCAGCCAAATCGGAGCCAAAAAATTTTTTCGCTGGTGTTTTCGCGTGTTTTACCCCATATATGAAGAGTACGTCGGATTATAATTTTGAATAAAATTTGACTTAAGCTCTTGAAAAAGTTCGAGTTTATAGCAGGATTTTCAATGGGTTCGACTACACTCGCCACAGCCACTTTGATGGCCTCGATATTCTCATGCATCGAACCTTTCATCGAGCGTGTACTTGTTTTTGGACAAAAACTAAAAAACAGTGACATAACGTCATATCTCTGAAATTAGTCGGTCGAAATCCGTGGTATTTTCTATGAGAAGGTAGCTGATATGCCACCCCATGAATATCAGTCATTTTTCAACAGAAGGTGCCACCATCAACAACCTGAAAAGTTCCGTCCGGTTGTTTAAAGTTCATACTGTGTGTATGTAATTCATTGAAAGTTTTATACTAAGATTATTGAATTAAATTTTTTCAGTTAATGGTTTTAGCAATATTAATTACATCTTTAATTTTGTTTATATCTAAAGAATAATGCTGCTGTTTGGATATTATTTGCGTATTAAAAGTAGTTAGCATTAAAATATACACAAATGCCTAAACATTTACCCACATATCAAGTAAAAATTGATTTAACTTTGAGTTTTCGATAAAACATCATCGTGCAAGTACTGGATATCCAGACAGAGAGAGCTTAGCGTTAAAGATTTCCCCAACATGCAACAGATTGAAAAACATTTGCAACAAGTTCACAAATACAAATGTTTTTAAGTAATAAAAACAACAACAAAAATATACATGTATGGGTACATATACTACGTATGTATGTGTTCGAAATTTATTTGTTATTTGAGTACAACTTTATTTGTGTTGTATATAAATGTACATATATGTAGAACACCAACACTTACAAGCTTGAAAAACAGTGACGTTTTATGGTGAACTATAATTAAGAAAAGAAAACGCTAACAAAGTTAACAACTTAAGGAAAAATATAACGATATACACAATAACTCTTTACCAAATACTTAAGGCGATATGTTTTTTGTCCATAAAAAAAAACATTCTGTAACTTCTTCATGTGGTGGTACTTAAAATATCCGCAAAAATTTAATTTAAATATGGACTTAATGTGACTTGCCATAACCCCTATCAGAGTTTCCAAAATCTTAAAAGAAATGAGACAGCAGTGCAAAATAGAAATTACTTTATAATTATTCCACTGAGCTTATTGTTTAATACAGTGATTGAAAACTCTAAAAAAATTTACAAAAAACTTAGCTGAATAGAGCGTAGTCTAGTCATACTAGTTTCATCCATAGCTCAATGGAATCATCAGTGACCATTCAACCCATTAGTAAGAGTCTCTAATCCTAATATGTTTCCATGTTTGCATGGATCTGTTGAGAATCCGAGCATTAAGTGAAACAAAACAAAGTAGAAATTCTTTTTTCCTATTGTGTGTTTTTGTTTTTGTAACTCATTTGATATTAAACTTTTATTGGAGGCGCTTCGTTGCAAGCTTTGATACTGTTAATTTGTTGTAACAACTTTTCCATTTAACTTGCCCGGTTTTTAAGAAATGTTTCAACCAACACAGCAATGCAATCTCGTCTCATTTTTAAAATGAGGTGAACTCAACGAGTTTTGCATCTAAGCAAATTCAAATTACATTTTGATTAGAATAGAAAACTTGATAAAGCTGTAAATACTTTTATAAAAAAAAAATAAAACTGAAAATATTTTATTTTGAAACATATTCTTCATACTCAGAATTTAAAAATTAGAATATTTTGCTATCTCTACTGGTGCGTTTTGCTTTGCACTCGGCCAATTCAATGCGCATGCCTGGATATGACGGGAAATTTTGGTTTTGGGGCGTTGGAGCCTGCTTTACGCGCTCTTCTGCTGCTCAGTCTAGTGAAAACGTGAAATTTCGCACACAAACATCGAAAGTCACGCATACAATGATTTTTGATTTTTCAACTGTATTCGTTTGTAGGAGAACGTTGTTATACCTGTTGCTGGTGGAGTGAGCAACAGTTGTTCTACAGTACAATGCTACACGAAAAGCTCTACACCGAATTGGAGCAACAGGCAGCAGCGCTTAAGAGAGCTGAAAATAAGTAAATCTTAAAGAAGCAGCAAAATTTAAATGGTAAAAAGTGAAGTTATAACTAATGCAGTGATAAAAATCATTTATACACAAATTATGGTACAACATAGAGACAAAAAGACACATTACGAAAATCTTTAAGTTAAAATATTTTCAATGTAAGATATAAATTTAGTGTTGCCTCTAAAAAATTCTGCAGTAATTTGCAATTTTTTCAACTCAATTCCTCTTTGACAGTCTTAGAGCTATACCGCTGTACCGTGGCTTTTATATCCAAAACATAAATCTCGGAATATGCGAGAACCACTTATGCATGAAAATATCCAATAAGGAAGGATTTCTTGAAATTCCAATGTTAAGAAAGCCAATTTATTAGGTTTTCAGGAGCATATTAATTACTTGTGATTCAAATAAAAAGTGCGAAAGTGAACGTGACATCACCAATGGAAGCAAAGAAATATCGCAAAAGCTTTCCGAGGTATTCTCATAGATATTGCTATAAAGTCAATAAATAACACATATATTAAATCGACCAGTATTGTATTTATTTGACAAATAAACTTCCAAAAAACTCTAAAATGAAAATGTTAAGGAAATTATTCAAATCAATTTATTGAAAAATTTTTCGACAGATATTTAATATGACTGCAAGTATGTGAGGAAGAGAGGCGCATTTTCAGACGTAAAAAAAGGGAGCAAGAAAAGTGTGAGCGTGAGGAACTTGAGGTGTACCAGGCCAAGAAAAATGCACGAAAATTCTATCAACAAGTTAAGCGTCTAACTCAAGGTTTCAAGCCCGGAGCATCCACTTGTAGAGACGAAAATGGAGATCTGGTTACAGATACACAGAGTGTACTGAGGTTATGGAGGCAGCATTTCTCCAACTTGCTTACGGGCGATGATTCCACCAATTCCGCCCAGAGAGAATGCAGTACGATACCACCAATCGATGATAACGCAGTGGAAGTACCATCACCTAGCCATGAAGAGGTTCGAGCTGCTATCCAGCGACTCAAAAACAACAAAGCAGCGAGTGCTGACGGCCTGCCAGCTGAGTTGTTTAAAGCTGGTGGCGATGAATTGATAAGGTGCATGCATCAACTCATCAGCAAAATATGGCTAGCGGAAAGCATGCCCGACGATTGGAATCTCAGCGTGCTTTGTCCTGTAATAAAGAAAGGAGACCCGACAATCTGCGCCAACTACAGGGGTATCAGTCTTATTTCCATCGCATATAAGATCCACTCGAGCGTATTGTGTGAAAGGTTGAAGCCGTATACTGATTGGATCCTATCAGTGTGGCTTTAGACCTGGTAAATCCAGCATAGACCAGATTTTTACACTACGCCAAATCCTGGAGAAAACCCATGAATATCAAATCGACACTCACCATGTCTTCGTCAATTATAAAGCTGCATTCGATAGCCCAGTGCGGAATTGCCTATACGCAACAATGTCTGAGTTCGGTATACCTGCAAAGTTGATAAGGCTCTGACGTTGAACAATAAATGTAGCTCCGTCAAGGTAGGGAATGATTTCTCCGGAACTTTTAATACCGAGCGAGGTTTCAGACAAGGCGACCTGCTCTCGTGCGATCTCTTCAATTTCATATGGTGTTCAGCTCCTTGCGTACGCTGATGATATGCCCATATTTCAGTAGAGAAAAATTTTTAGTTTTGGCGATTTTACCAATCGATTTTGTTATGACAGGAATTCTGCCATAGAGTGTTCAATCGCTTTCAGCTCAAGGGTGCGCTAGTGTCGATTTGAACAACAAGGTAAATGAAGCTTCATAATTCTTAAGAACCTTAATTTCGAATTTCTCAAAATCGATTTTTTGAACTCCGATCTTGAAAAGTTCAGAACTTTTTTCGTTTGGGGTGGCTTTGGTTAGGGCTTGTTTTATTTTTACACTGTCCTTTGCAAGAATATGGCTGAGTCTGCATTTGCACGAATGGCAAGATAAAGTTACTTTGCGCAGATCGCGTCACATGAACGAGAAGTTATTAATTTAGGCTGGTTGCTTCATAAAAACTTATGATTAAAGTATTCAGGTAATTTTAAATGATGTAGTGTTCAGATAAATGGTAATTTCAGATTTATTTTTGAGCGAAAAAATTTGTATCTCTTCTCAAGCAAAATGTAATTTTAATTAAAAATGGCAAATAAAAAACGCTTTCCTACACTGTACGTATGACTCTCAGAAAACACACACACACCACTACAGCGAAGGGGAACACAAGGATTTGCAATTGTATTAGAGCCCACACCATCCCAAACACATACTAACAGAAACTAGGTGCAGCATTGAAATTTCATAATCTCCACAGAGCAACAGGCGAAAAGCGAACAGCAGCCGAACAAAAGCCGGCAGAAGAAAAAAAAAGTCGAAAAAAACAAGGAAACAACATTCTGAGAGCGATGTGTCCGGTGAGATAACTCGTAAAAGAATAATGTGAAAAAGTTTCGTTTCTTTTAGGTTCGGCTTTTGTTGCACACATGGCGAAGCGCAACAGTTTTTTCCAGCGCCTGTTGCATGTTCGACAGACAGACAGACAGCAGGAAGTTCTAGGCAACAGCCGAACGGTGTTGATAGAAAAAAAAATGACTGAAGTCGGCGAAATTTCAACGGAATTGGATACGCAACGCGACGTTCTAAGAAGTTGAAAAGAAAAGCAAAAGTTGCCCACACTTTCAGTGACTTTCTTCGGCAGGAGCTCCCCTTATATTCCCCGCTATATAAACAAAAAAGTTAAAGTCGACGTCCTTCGCAAAACATATATATTGTCTTCAATAAGGATACTTTTTCGACTTTACATGAGATCCGAAAAGTTCGATGGCTGTCGTCGTTCAGGTTCGGTACTGAGTTTCGTTTGCTGTCGGCTCTTGGCCCGACACTTGTTAGGTTCAACTGTCTCAATGTTGTTGTTTTTCCTTTTTGTGATAACTGTTGCTGCTGCTATAGTTTTGTGCACCTATCGGGGGCGTAGGTGCGCGGTTTATACTTTAGGCATCCTACTTGTGGCTGCTGCAGGATTTTTCTAACATTACAAATGACGATGCTTCAGTTGGCGAGTTGACGCGTTCGAAGACAGTTTAGCGTGCTCCAAGTGACAATACTTCAGACTCAAATAAAATAAAATTCAGATTTTTAAATCTAAATCAAAACTTAGACAACAATGTGCAAAACTTTTGAAAGAACTAAAAATTTATAAAAAAAACTAATAATCGAAAAAAAATAAGAAACGTAAAAGTTTTAAAAATGAAGCAAACATAAAGATGCTGTATTCCCTCAACATAAGGTAACTATGCGCTTTACAATTTACAAGTTTTTGTTCCACTGTTCTGCTGCCATATGGTGGATATAGTTTTTGGATGCGTTTTGCAACATTTACGAAATACCTCAAAGGCGTTTAATTTGCATGTAATCTAATTATCCTTATGGGTCCTTTACACTTACCTTCACACACATGCATAGAGGCAATACAATGACAACACATAATTAGTTTTTTTTTTTTTGTTTCCCACTATAAATGACGGAAATGTCAGCAATCACGTTTTCGCAATTGAATATGCAGGACACGTTGTGATTAATTGTTGTATTAGTGTCGGGTTCATGTGTGTGTGTGTGTGCTGTTAGTGTCGTCTTTGTTTTTGCAGCTCTTACTCATGTTTAAACATTAGTAGAAACAAAATGTGCGTGTGATTGTGTAATTTGGGGTGTTTCCCTTTAAACACCTCAAGGATTTCAGCTTAGCATAAGAAACCGTTTAGATGAATTGGCATATAAAAGTATTTAATGGAATTAGAAATGCATTTGTAATTAAAAACAAGCATTGAAGGCAAGTAAAGCGTCTTGAATCACAAATCAACACTTAGCATTTGGAAAAATAAAACTGATGTTTTAAGTGCGCATGAAACCTTTATCTGTATGAAGAATGGGTCTAACTGATCATAAAGAATTTTTGACTATTTTTTTAGTTATTAGAAAACCTTAAATTTTGTGGATAATTTAGTCAATCATCTGTATGTAATCTCAGACAATTAAACAAAAAACCGGATTCTTTTGTTAAAAGTCATCAAAAATTTTAGTAAAATAGAAATAAGAACTGCGAAAATTTTCAAAAATGGGCTTTTGACTATGAAAGTGATCTTTGTTTTAGGCAACTACTGATAATTTTTTGTTTTTGAATTTAATAGGAAGCAAAGTAAATGCACTTCCTTATACTTAAAAGTTTGAAGACAAACGCATTTCAGAACAACCTTGTATTTGCATCAATTTTACCGGAACTGTTAATGACTATCATAAGCAACACTTTAAGATTTAAATACTCTAAATTATTTAAAACATTACTTGAAAAGACACTGACGCCAAGAGAAAGATCATTTTGTAAAAAATAAATTCCTATTAAAAAAGAAACATATGGATCAGTGTGGTGGAATTTTCGGTACATTTGTACTTATTTCAGTACATTTTCGTAGTGAAAAATCACCGTCAGTACACTTGGTGGATTTTCAGTACATTTTCGGTACATTTTCAATACATTTGGGCTATTTCTAAAAAACTACCTTTTATTTTGTGAAATATGCGTACAAACCTGCCGTAATGCTTTGCAGACCTTTTTTTGTTTTTTAAGAAAAGTTCAAATTTTGTTTGAATTTTAAGTAAATTTGTACTGTTCATGGCAAAAAAAGTTCATTCGGCATCTAGAAACTACATTCGAAGTCTCGATTCAGTACATTTCCACAAAACCATCACTGATATGGATATTAAAAACTCTCTTCACACATACATATGTATCTGTTGCTTTCATATACATAAGTAAACACATAACAATTTATATAACTGCGAAGGGACTGATGCTCACAATGCATGACAGTCCAAATGGGAATTATATAAATAAAAAACATCAAAATTCTCAATCTCAATATTGTAAACCTCGTTTCAAAAATGTTTTGCAAACTTCATCTTTCACTTGGAAGTAATAAAACTATGTATGTTTAGCTTTTGGGCGCCGTTTTTCCAATATGGCGGTGCGAGCGGCAACAATACGAAGTGGCAAAGTTGAAATTCAGAAAGAGCACATCAAAATCTATAAAAATACTCATTTTCAAAACTACCGCAAAACTTTCCAGATAAAACTACCAAATGATTGTACTATTTAATGTGTTCTCCGAAGATAATGTGTTTTTTATCATTTTCGATCGCATTTATCTCAAAAAGCAGATTTAGCTAAAATCAAGGAAAACCTGATTAAGATTAAGCGTCAAAAATTTCTTAAGAAATAAAGCAAAAAAAAAATGTGTGAAAAGTAAGTTTTAAAAATTTCAAGTTTGAATCGAATTCATATTTTTATAAAAAAAATTGCGTCCCAGAATATAATTTTTTCAACTTTTACTCATATTTAAAGTTTTTAACTCCAAGTCCATTTTGAAATTTGGAATGTCAACATAGTGACGGCATCAAATATAACTGGCCCACCGGCTCACCTAAAATTTGTGCGGTCTATCTGTATCGTCCTCAAAGTGTAAACTTTCAAATTTCTTTGGCAAATTTTAAGATAAAGCCTCAAGATGGTACCCTAAACTGAATTTCGCAACATTTGTAGTTTTTAAGTTAATTTTAAAAACAGTTTTGTTCAAGATATCAAGGTATCATTTTTTAATAAAAATCATACCAACTAAAAAGTTCTTAAAATTGGCCAAAATATTCAGAAAAGTATATTTTTTTAATGTAAGAATTTATTTTTTTTCTATAACGTCATAATTTTTTTTTTCGTCTAAAAAAGTTTCAAAATGAAATAGAAAAGTTATTTTTGTGTTTTTGACCAATTTTGAGAGCTCTTTGCTCTGCGCGATTTTTAACTAACAATTGATAGTTTAGTAGAAAAAATGATAAAACGTAAAATGTTGACTAAAATTGTTTTCATCACTAACTCAAAAACTGAAAATATTCCAGAGATTTTTAAAATCAAAAAATATTTTAAATTATTCAATATACTACTCAAATTTTGGCCGCGCATATAGTCCGGTTGACGAGAAGCGTCCCATATATGCGAATGTATATTATTAATATTAAGCTAAGTTTAAAGTGTAATAAAAGAGAAACCACCACAAAAACTTAATCTCCCCCTTCGTTAGCCAACTCCAAAAATTACCTTTTTTGCTAAGATTCATAAAATTAAAAATTTTACTTCAGCTACTACTAATTTTGATAAAAAGCCAATTTTCGTCCTTAAGCAATTTTTCGCTTTGAACCATGTGATAAGAGTTCATTTAAAAAATATTTTTAATCTATAGCTGCCCCATACAATCACATTTTAATCTCAAGCGATTTCATGTGTGCAATTTCTTAATTTTATACATAAATCAATTATCGGATCGGTTTCTTCAGATTTTTTTTTTTACCAGCGCCAACACGCCTGTTTCACAAAATTCTTTCTATTAATGCGTTGTGAATTTTTTATTTTATTGGTACCTACTATAAAATCTTTTAATTCGTAATATTTTTTTTTAGTGCGAGCAACTAATTGCTACAGTTCGCTTTCATCTTTCTACTGCACTTCGTTGGTCACTCACCATGACTGCAAGTCTTTGCTCAAAGTCATTTTCATTTACTTTGCCGGACTCGCTGCTTAAACGAAAATCCACTCCAGAAGTGGATTACAAGTGAATTATTTAAGAGTAAATGCGCGCGTTCCAGCATATCTTGTACGACTTTTCCTCAGTTCAACGTGATGCAATGAGTTTGACTTGGGTTTTGGATTTGTTTACCCTACATGGTCATACTAAATTATGAAGCACTTTGGTTACACACTCTAAATATTGTAAAATAAAACTTCAGTACTATTCCGAATTTTTTCCTTATGAATATCTAATCTAAGTTGAATTACCGTACACCGAGAAAGAAGGAGTAATTCCCGCGAGTATTAGGAATTACTCCTTTTTTCTCCAAATTAGTTTAACTCTAAAATTCTACATAACATACATATGTATGAAATTTTTTAAAAATATTTCTAATCTCAAACCTAAATTTAGTCAATTAAGGCTTTTGCATAGGCCAAACCAAAACCATCGCAAGGTCACCTTTCTGTCGTAGATGTAGGGCTATATGTAGTCGGCCAAGACTGTTCTTAATTTCATTACTTGTAAGTTGTTGTACTTTATTTTCTTTATCGCAATGGATTTTTAATTTGCGCGCCAACACATCGGAAAATGCAATGGCGAGGCGGCAGTCATTTATCCTGCAATTAATCATGATTACAAGCGTATTTTCCTTCTTTTTCTATGATGTTTTACTTTGTCAAGTTTTTGTGGATTGTTTTTTTTTTTTTGTTTTCTTTTTTTTTTATTTCTTTAAATCTCTCACTACTATTTTTTTCTATTTTGTTTTATTTTTAGCTATTTTCACTTTGCGCCTTTTGTGGTTGTTTGTTTTTTTGCTGTTTATTTATTTGGTTTTTTTCTATTTTTTTTTTTTTTTGTTATTCTGCCCAGTTTGTTCCTTTATGGTTTGGCAGCTTTGTCTTGTGACTTGGGGATTTTTTCATCATTTGGTTTGATTTGATTGCGAAACAAATAAGCAGCTGGATAAGAAAAACAATAACAACTGACAAGATTCCTTTCATGGGTTGCTACAGCTGTGACTGACTATCTGTCTGGGTATAGTTCGTAAAAGTCAATATATGTATTCTTTTTTTATAACAAGGTGACCAGAGAATACTTACTATCAATGCAAAAAATCTTTACATATGCAAAATTATATTAAATTAAGTTTAGTAAATCTACATTATGCAACACTATATGACAGTTTGTGATACTCGTTTGTGGTAAAATTGGGAATTAATTGGAAAAAATTCAAAAATCGAATAATATCATTGGGAAATTCGGATTCTTCGGAAAATTTTACTATGGAAACTTTTATCACCACTCATGCGGAAAATCGTGTTGAAAAATAATGTTTACGATGGCTGAATTCGATAGCCTTGACATATCGAAGGTTCTAACTCCCAAAAAACATACACACAACTAGGCAAACAAAAACCAGAGATTACCCTGCCCGGGAATTTGAAAGCCGGGGGCATGGTAAGAATTGAGAAATTTCTGAAAAAGCCTCGAATACGACGATTTTGAGGGTTGGAGACATACAAGAGCAATAATAGCATTGAAAGCCTTTTTACATCCAGACATATTTTTTAGCATCTCTGATTACTATAACTATAGAAAAAAGAATTCTAGCAAACTCAAAAAAAAAATGTTTTTCTGTTTTTTTTTTTGCTAATATTGATAATCTTTCTTTCAATTTTGCTTGAGTTTTATTTTCGGATTATGGAACCTTATTTTGCATCACAACTTCAAAGTACCGCAAAAGAAAACGTAACAGCATAAAATTAAACTATTTCTGGAAAATGAATAAAAACAACGTCAAAGAAAATTGTTTAATCAGCTGATTGTTTTAGAAAATTGGTCTTGAAATCATGAATTTATGTTTTTTTTTCTCCTTTGCACAACTTCCTTTGGTGTGAGCGTGTGTTGTATTACAGCTGAAGTGCTGACAGTAGGAAATGTTATCTTCATTAATACAGCGCTTCATTTCCGTTGCAGCATCAGCAGCAGCTGACAACCCGCCATATTTTGTTGTGCTGTCTTTTTCACTTTCCACACTGAGCCTTTCAGCACTGACACTTGGCTGTTGGCAGCCAACCACCAACGCTGTCCCTTAACTTTTTAAGATATCCACCCCTTTTTTTGCGCTTCACCTGATGACTTGGCACGCGTTGTTTTCTTTTTCTTATTATTGTTAACTTTTGTATTTTTTCTTTAATTTTCGCCGCGAAATATCCGGCTTTTTGTTAACTTTGCTTTTAACTACACATAGCATTGCTGCTTTAAGTTTCTGGCTGCTAATTTACTCTGACTGACTTTTTTGCCGGCATTTTTTCCCAAACCATTGGCTTTTTATTTTCTCCGGCAGTTTTTCCTTTTCTTTTAGTCAAACGTAGCAAATTTTCACTTTTTCTTAAGTTTTACGCAACGTTCGCGTAAAAGAAGATTAATTAAGAAAAATATGAAAATTGTTTTGATTCATTACCAGCAACCCACTCTGCAGCGCTTTCTTCTGCAATTCCGTTCATTTGTTTTCTTGACTTTGTAGACGAAACAAAAAAAAAAACAACTTTTTTTCCCCATATTTTGACTTTTATTATTTATGAAGCAGTGCAACAAACAACTGATGCTCTGGTAAATGAATGAAGTTGGTCAAAATGGGTGCATTTAATACGTAGCTGAATGCCTCAGAAAAAACAAACAAAGTTTAAGATAATATAGTTAAAATTCTGACTGAATTATAATATATCTACTCATTTTCAATTAAAAAAAAACATATTGAAAAAAAAACACAAAAATTGTGTAATGCAAATTACGTTTATTCATCAATAAGCTCGAATTCCATATCGAATTGATGCAATACCAAAATAACTAAAATTTTGCAATGCAAATAATTTGAATTTTTAGCAAAAAAAAACCAAAACCGAAGTAAATGCAACATGGCAAAATGAAGGTAAATAAATGCGCAAATGCGTAAGTGAAAATGCAGTAAGCAAACACGAGCACGTAGCAAGGATTTCAGCTGTGTAACGCAAAAGCACACAAATGCACCAGGTAGAAAATGCTACGCGAAATATCAATTCTGACATCAACAATGGAAATCAACTACATAAGGAGACAAATAATAATTAATAATAAAATCTCAAAATATCTTCGACATAACATCTTGTTTTTCATTTGTTATATGTTGTATGTTATTTTTAAGAATGTTTCAAAATCAAATTAAATCAAAATTCCGACATTTTCCTTGGAAAATAGGAATTTTTTATTAAATCTCAAATATATATTCCGTTTCAGACTATTAGCAGTTATTTTTAAAACAATCAAAGATATTTAAAGAATAACCAATGTACTACAAGTTTTCATATGATTTAAGAAAAAATTATTTCTATTTGAAAGTACATATTATAAAAACAGAAGATAAAATAAGATAAGTAGTACATATAATCAAAGTATTTTCAAGTAAAGGTCTTGTAAAAGTCTTTTTAAAAAGTTTTTTAGGTAAAAGTTAACATTAAGCTATTATATTTTTGTAATAAAAGTCAAAGTTTATTTAAAACTTTTTTATTAGATAAAAGTTAAAAGTTTTTCTTGATCTTCTAAAATTTATTTTGAACAGTCATGTGTAAAAAGTTGTTTTGACTTTTATTTTCAAAAGTTGAATATAAAAGTTTTTTTTTCATGAAAAAACGATCATGGAACACTAGGCAAAAAAATTTAACTTAGGGTTTCTTCATAATAAAATCCAAAATAAAATAATAAACGAGTTTCTAAGAAGAAAAAAATTTATGATAATTATGCACTTATAGTTTTAAAAAAATTTAATTGCACGAATCGATGATTCAAAAATGAATTTCGGAAGTGACAGGGATTCTCTCCAACCATCCTAAAGGGATCGATTTTGCGAAAAAAATGTTATTCCACGAATCGATGGGAAAAGGTCGAAAACGAATTTTGGAGCAGGCGACAGAGGAGGTCTTCGACCGTACTAATTTTTCCAAAAAAATTCTATCGCCGGAATCGATGGCCACAGGCCGAAAATGGATTTTGTAAGTGACAATGGATGTCCCCGACCCTTCTAAAAGGGTGTGTTGGTCCCATATTTGGAAAAAAAAGTTGTTGTACGAATCGATGGGAAAATGTCAAAAATGGATTATTTTCGACTTTGAAAAATAAAAGTCAAAAACAAAACTTTTTACTTGAGACTCTTATTAAAAAAACCTTTATTCAATAAAATTTTTTAAAGAAAGCTTGTCGAAACTTTTATAATCCAAAAGATTTTAGAAATTTTTATTTTCATGCCATTTTGAATTAAAGTATAAGCGTTTGGAGATCTAATTGTAAGAATTGCTAACATTTTGTTTTACATCAGTATTCTATGTCCAAAAATTACAATCTTTTACACGGATTTTCTTAAGGAAATATCCGGTTATCATATGTATAAAAAAAACTTCAACGAACATTGCATGAAAATTTTGTATCCGTTTGCAAAAACAAATTTATATGTATAAGAACTTACCACTCGAATACATGACCCTACCCTACATCACCCTAAAGAAGCACTCAGCCATTTTTTTCTGCTTTATACATAAAATTGAAACCTATGTCACAAGAAATTAATCACAAATGATCAAGTTTACTACTGGGTATGAAATCCTTTTAAAATACATAAAAATAAAACAGTGGCAATCAATGCGATACAGTTAATAACTTAAGTCCAGAATGTTAACGTGTTTCCATGACATCATCATCAGTAGCAACAGCAACAGCAAAAACAACAACAGCCACCACGACAACTTTGTCATTTATAGCCGTGACAAACATCAACATCAACACGGCTTACAAAACATACTACAACAACAAGGACGGTGTATATAAAATTTCGATTTCATTAACTCAACGTAACGATCGATGTGAATGATGAATGAAACTGGAATTGCGCGCGCTTACCGAAAGTATCCTCATTGGCATGTAATGCAAAAACTTTTACTGTGAAAAAGATGTAGTTTAAAACATTAAAAGTGTGTGTTGCTTCCGAAAAAAAAAGAAAAATAAATTTTTAAAACTGTTCAATTTTATATATTTAAAGTTAATTTAAAGCGCCGTGCAACTGTTTTTTAATCTCCCACCTCTATGTTGTGGTCATTTTCGGTATATCAATGCTTTCACGATTTAATCTTAACATTGATGGCAGTATGTTTTGGTTTTTTCCCCATCTATCCGTATCCTTTTATTGCGTTGAAACAAATTTAATTGGAAAAATCGTAATGTCGAAATGTTTTCCAAAAGTAATTTATCATTGCGGTATTGACGGCATTCGAATTGATTTCTGCGTGAAATTGAGTTTGTCAACAACGTTTTATGCGGCGAATTATTGAATTGAGGGATTTTTGTGTTTTCGATTTTTTTTATGTAAACAATTTTATGTATTTTCTACATACAGATAATTTACTTTTTAAAGTTGTAAAGTGCTATATGTTACTTTCAGACAGTTGCAAATTTTTTTTTTTTTAAGAAACTTTACTTAAGGAGGGGGTAGGGTTTTGACCCTACATTTTAGGCAAAATGTTTTTTAGTGATATGGTAAAAGTAAATTTATTTATTTAAAAAGCATATAGAAGTTCAACATTTAAAGAGTATTCTGTGAAAATTTTTTTAAAAAATATTGCAAAATAAGCCATTGGCAGCAATATTTCCGCGGACGCCTAAAAAAAAAGGTGGTTTGCGGTGGACAAGATATCTCTTCACGTTATTATCGAAAAAAAAAAAATTTCTCTAGCTTATAAGTTTTTGAAGGTATTGACGAAGGGTTTTTTTCTTTGACGATTTTTAAGATTTAGGCATTATTTTTAAGCCAAGAAAACGAATTTTTTTAAAAAAAAAGGCAGAAATCAGTATATTTATTATTGCAGAACTGGTTGTAATGAAAAAAAACTCCCCTCGTCATTACCTGGTTTTATATGTATTAAAGGAGTGTGTCAAATTTCAAAAAGTGCCCATCGACTTTGAAAAGTAAGTTTCTAGAAAATCACGTTTAAAGTTTTAGCACTGTCTGTTTTTTCAAATACTTACACAGAATCATCGAGACTCAAGACACTGTATCTTTGTCAGTTTTACTCCAATCGACCTCAAATTTCAACAGGATACTTTTGAAGAGTTATAATATTAAAAAACAACAAAAAATATGGAAAAACAAAATTTGGCAAAACCCTACATCCCCCCCTTAAATAAGTTTACCTTTTTTCTATATAAATTACTCTATAATGTTAGTCCCTATCATTTGCGTTTGCGAGAAAAATACCAATTTATTAGATTTTTGAGGCCTAATGTTAATTACGATTTTTAGTCCAAGAGCCGGCTGTAGAAAAGTCGAGTGTATAAGATTACAGGATGGGATGCATGCCAAATGATAGAGCTCGACGAGCCTAAATAGAATATCTAGGGTTGCCTTGCCAAAGCCTGTCCCGATGGCCGAAAATGCCAGAATTTTAGCCAATTTTATTGTTCTAATTAAAACTGTAGTACATAACAGCTCGAAATGAATGCCAAATGATAGAACTCGAAGAGGCCTAAGTATAATACCTGGAATATATATATAGGGTTGCCTTGTAGAATCCTGTCCCAAACATGAGTTGCCACTCATTTAAGAAAAGTTGACCCCAAAAACGGGTGTCAAATAATGTTTAGGACATGAATCGACAAGGCAACCCTATATATTATATTTAGGGTCTTCGATATCTATCATTTGGCACGAATTTTAAGCTGCTATCTTCATTAATGAAAATTGACCCAAAAAACCGGTGAAAACCCATGTTTGGGACAGGATTTAACAATACAATCCTAAGTACTATAATTAGGCCTCTTCAAGTCCTATCATTTGGCATACATTTCAAGCTGTTATGTACTACAGTTTTAATTAGAACAACAAAATTGGCTAAAATTCGGGCATTTTCGGCCATCGGGACAGGCTTTGGCAAGGCAACCCTAGATATTTTATTTAGGCTCATTGAGCTCTATCATTTGGCATACATCTCATCCTGTAATCTTATACACTCGACTTTTCTACAGCCGGCTCTCAGCCTATTTATAATATTTAATTCAAAAAAGTTCGTAACGTTTAACTTTAATATTTTAGCAAATTTGGGCTTGCATTATGTGGAGAAAAAAAAACTTGAACGTAAAAAAATTTTTTTACCAAAAAAGACATTCCAGAGAAGTAAAACTACCTATCTCCGACCGAAAAAAAAAATTATTATAATTTAAGACCCCCACTGAGGGAGGGTCTGCAACTCTGGCAAGAGTAGTGTAATGTAATCGGCTTCATATAATTTGCAATAAACTTTTTTGGAATTAAAATTACTTAAGTGCACTATTTTTTATGTACTACATTACCTGTAAATTAAGGGGTATTAACCCCCTATTCAAATTAAAAAACAGTTCCCTTTTTGCTTTTATTTCGATAGCTCTTCCATATGATGTCCGATTGTCAAGTATAGTATATCGTTGAAAAGGTTTTACCGAGCTAGGTATGGTTAACCATCAGTCATCAAATTGCGGAACTATCGAAAAAAATGAAATAGGGAAGTTCTTTTATAACAAAAAAAAATGTTTCTTTGAAAATGGAGCAAAAAAAGTCTGGATTTTTATGATCGCAAACAGGGTTTTTGCTTTTAACATTTTTTTCTTCACAAAATGCATACCCAAATTTGCTAAAACAATGATCAAGAATTTGCTCTCACAAATATCTTGACTGTGTAAAATTATCTAGTGTTAAATTTAATATCAAGGCTCCGTCTGATTTTTTAGGACTTTCACATGTGTGAATATATTATTTTTTCAAACCATTATACAAATTCCATTTTTAGAGTTTAATCATTTAACGATAAGTAGCTATTTTCCCCCAACTTAACATACCTTATTTAAAAGAGTCAGCAAGGTGATCACAATTAGAGCCAATAAGGAGTACCTTCTTCCTTTATCTTTGTATTAACTTTGGTGCTTGTTGAGTTCTGTTCCCATAATATATTTCGGTGAATTTTTAAACTCCCAAATGTTCTCACCATAAAATTACTACACTATACTACGAACGTTATGCGACTTAAATTTGGCATTCAAGAATTTCAATAGAAAAACAAAAAATAATTTAGCCTTTAGCACTCAATTTGTATGAATCATGCACACGTTGCCAACTGCTGCTGCTCATTTATTTCAATTGTTATCTTCATTTCGTTTCGTTTCACCGAAGTTGCGCTTTTTCTGAGATTTTTTTGCAAATGCAACTTTTTTTTTTCGTGCAGCCTTTTTTCGCAACAAGTTGCCTAAATGTTCAAAGCGTTTGTTATTGTATTCGCTTATCCTTTATTTTTTTTTTTTGGTTTTATGACAAAAATGTCAACTCCTCTTGGCTTTGTTGTCAGTGGTAAAGTTTCTCATTTTTTTCTTTATCCTTTTTGAATAATAAGCTTTGTGTTTTCGTAATGTTGAACCCTTTGACAAAACCGCAAAAGTTGGCAACTCAAAGAATTTGATGTTGAGTTGAGAATTTTGTTTGATTTCAAAGCCATTAAGTGCGAGATAATAATTCGTAATACCAAAATCAAATTTAAAGAGACTCGACGAAAAAAAAACAAAAATGAATCAAAATTGGCAAATAAATTTTGGGAAAACTAATCAAGCCTAACGCTTTCGGAGAAATACCTTTGAAACAAATAGGTAATTTATGAAACATATAGCTGTTGGATAATTGTTTCTTTGCAAAAAAATCCCAAAATCTTACAATAAGTCTCTTTTGACCATAATTTTCAAACTGAATTTCCTTTTGTGGGATTTTTTAAAGACTTGTACACGTAAAATTGCTCCAGTAGTTCTTATCAAATGTCACTAAAGAGCCATTTCTGTTGTTAACAATAACTTCTCAAAATTTTTTGAATCACTTAATTTGTACACTCATCTTCATCAAGTCCTTTTGAATGCACTTAACATGAATTGGTAACGTATTCTTTCATTCATTTCAAGTATCGTCATTTCGCATTGACACCCATATAATAAGCTGGCTTGCGGACTGACTGACTGGCATAGCCAGGAAGCGCATTGGTTTCTACACACAGAGAAAAAAAATTGAGCTACTCCAATTGTGTTGTGTCCTTCCGCTTGTGTTGTGTTGCCAACGTAAATGGCTCATTTTGCACGTCCGCACTTAAATGCCAACACGTGACTTCAATCGAGGCAGTCGCGTCATAGCGTATAACACATAGCACGAACGTAACAAAACCTAGCGCACGAGTATGACGGAAGAAGGCGCATTTTGTCGCGTATTTTTTTAATATTTTTTTTTTGTCCGGACACTCCAGTCATACTTTGAGAATTTTTTACAGAGAATCGTTTTTATTGTGTCTTTTATTTCGTTGTTAATCGTTGAACACTTTTCGTTTTCCTTTTATGTTTGGTTTTTTTTTAATATTTTTATCTTTCTCGCGTTACTTTGACCATTTTGTGGGCAAAGCAAAAAACATTAACCATCCATTCCATATATCTGTGTAAAACGTTATAATTTCAACATTTTGATGTGGTTGACACAAGAAAAGCTCCACCCTCTCTCTTAAGTACAACTCACTAAAAATGTACATTTTGCTTTTATTGGATCTGGTCCATTTCAAACCACTGCGATTGTGTAGCAGCACAATTCTTTTGCATTCGGTTTTCTATGAAAGTTGGTCCTTGAAGTATTGGTCGCTTTTATTTGATGTTCGATTTTTTTTGCCGTCTATTTCAGTTTATCGTTGTTGCTTCTGTTGTTATTTTTATGATTTGCATTGCGAATGAATATTTTTACTCCTGATTTGACACTTCAAAGCCAATTTGAACCTATGGCGTTTTTTCAAAAACCTTTTATAACAATTAAACAGGGTGATTGAACCTTAAAACTTCTAGCAAGTTAAATAAACCAAAGATTATGTAAGTACATGCATAATAAGGAACACTGACCCGATCTCGTATGATTGAAAATGAAACATAAATCTTAGAGCATTGAACATAGATAATTGAATACAGACAAATAAACTGTATAAATTTTGCAATACTACGTGAACCGTAAGCCATAGAACATTCGCTATGGATCAATTATATAAAAATAAATAAATCACAGCAAACATAATACAAAACATTATACGTAGAACATCACAAGTTAGCATGGGACAGGAATATAAGGGATACTTTTATAAAATCAGAGCAACAACATATTCAAAAATAGACAATATTTAATGTATCGTGAACGTTAGGGAAAACTTTGCGCTTTAAGCATAGCTTTAGTTTGACGAGATATTTTCTCATTCAACCTTTAGTCCTTACTGGCCTTCTGTGTTTTATGGTTCAGTATACCCTGTCACTTCAGAACTTTTTGCGTTCATACTTTATAGTTCATCAAAAATATAAGACTCTCAAAAATGGCCATTAGTTCTTTAAGAATTGCCGTTGGTGACTTTCAAGAGGTTCAATTAGGACAAGATGTTTATTTTGTGCTACCCAATGTAGGTAGTTTTTAAATGACTTCCGCCTGGATATCCGGTCTTACACTGACTTTCTAAGTTTTTTTGTTTCAAACATAAATTGTTTTGTTTGTTTGATAACGGTTAGACAGTCAGGACAATCAGTTTGCTCTAAGTTTCCCACCATGGACCTTAGCAATTCGTCACCAAATAACTGCATGACCCTGTATATGATACTTTCAACAACAACTTTCGTATTCATTTCATCGATTTCACCAGTACACGCAAAATGCACCACCATACGACAACTTATATTTTCCTTGCTCATTCTAAACATCTGATGAACGCCATCATAGCCGGTAGGATACAGAATATGACTTCGAATAGGTATGGAGAAACCGACGATGTTGCGAAGGACGACTTACACCATGATGCTGATGACGATGAGGAAGACCAATGCAATTATAATTTTGGTCCACCAGTGCAAGCTTGGCTATGATTTAGCATTCTTTTTGGTTTCACAATTGCTATTATATTTTTTCTCCCCATGATATCTCAGTTTTTCCACTACTACTTTCATGTTAGTGCTACTTTGTCTCTTTCTACTTGTCTTCGGTTTTGCTACATGGAGAAAAATTGTGCATGAATTTATGCTTTTGAGGGTTGTACTATTTTTTATATATATTTTCTTGAGGTAAGGTTTCTATCTTTTAGAATTATCACTGTGTCTTTCCCAAATTAAATTGTTTTCTTCATTTCAGAAGTATGATTTTAGTCGACTTGTGGCATATATAATGTCAATAGAAAATAATTTTTTCTCACTGTGTATTATGATTCAAACTTACGCGCACGCACATACAAACATACATACTTCAACGTGCATAATATTTTTCTTAACACAGATTGTCCTTTTAACTTTAGCGCTTGTTAGCCAGCAATAGGATTTTGTGTTTCCTTCACTGGACGCAAGCCAACCGACTACAACAAAACCAATAGCAATCAGTACAAGCTTTTTACTGCTGTTTTTCTTCATCTGGTTATTATTATTGTTGTTGTTGTTGTTGTTGTTGTTGCTGTACTTCTATAAATGTATTCTGGCTTGCGTTGACTCCAATGGCCCCGCAGGACATGAATGTTGCAATTTAAATGGATTTATTCATTTCGTCCGCTGGATGCGCTTTTTTAATGTTCACATTTTTTGCACGTTTTCTCTCATTCTCTCAATATTTCTTCATTTTTTGTCTACATTTTCACTTTGTACCTTCTAAAAGTATGCAGTTATTTCACGTTTCAGGTGGAATTTCTTGTTGTGATTTTGTGTTTTTTCTTTCTTTCACAGTTTTGAGATATGGTATGGTGGGGAGTTATTTACGCATTATGCTAATGCATTTTAAAAACAAAAAAAAATTAAATTAATTAATTATTTTTTCAACATCTCTGAGTTAAAACGATATAAAAAATTACATGCACACAATTTTCATAGGTGAAATATTTACAAGAAAAGATTAGAGTAGATACTAAACTCTATATAAAGAATGTCTGCCAAATACCGTAAGGCTACCTGTCACAAAAAAAAAATATTTACTTTTCATCTCAGTGTAATCTGTGAAGATTAGGTTCAATTTCTGCTGTTTCAGTATCATGAAAGTAAACAGCAAAAGTTTGTCAAAGTTCTTTACAACTGCCCTTTCTTGGTCCGGACTAGACTAAGCTCTCCAAAAATATCCCTTTTCATTAACTCAGTAACCTTTCCATCTCGCTGCTTACTCACCTAACAGGACCGACTGATTTAGTTCAGATTATGTGCGTACTGTTGCCTTAAGCTTCACTAACCTTAATACCGTAATTCGTAAAAACTCTGGAAGAAACTTATATAGAGTTAACTTGTCACTAATCCACAAAAAAAGCAATAACATATTTTTATGAAATTGCCTTTCCGAAAGATTGAATTTCCAGCTCTCAGCTTTGGGAAATGCATGACTCCTTTTTGCTCGTCTTTCTTCAAAGAGACGACAAAAAGTCATGTCGTGAATCAAGCGACACTAAACGTTGCATTGAGTTTGCGGCTTGCTCTGAGCAGAAATATGACCAATAATCTCAACTATACTTAGAAGCCACATGTTTCTGAGAGGAAAACTCTTGGCATTGAAAGGCAAAACTAACCTACTCGCAGTCTCAACCATTTTTAAACAAAGAAGCAACCATGAAACCTCAAAAAAGCTTTTCCATTACATTAAAATACGTTATACATACAAAAATATTTTCCAAATATATTCGTATTCGGATTTTTCAAGTAAGCACTTCTCAACAGAGTATTTTTGCAACATGCCCTTCACTTTTTATTGAACTTGCGCTGTATGTGTTCATAGTAACCATCCTGAAAGTCTGGTGTTTTCGAGACATCTAAAAATTAAATAAAATTCTTGAAATTCCAAATTCTCTCAATTGTATTGTCTGACCACCTTACTTTTTATAAAAATTTAACTTTATTGTTAACACCTTATTTTCTTTACATTCAAAAAACATCAATAAAATGACTTGAATTTTTGGCATACCATTGCTGAAGCGAAACTCTACGTCTTTAAGGAAACACTTTCAGTTTTAATTTTATTCTTTTCTGACTCACGCTGCTAACGAAAATTTTTATTCGTTTTTGACTTTACACTCTTTCACGTGACAGCACATTTGGTCCTTCGCACTTTTGGGGCTATTTTCTTTGGGTACTCAGGCAAAAGCCTTTGCATAACCCGTCCGCTTGTTGTTGACCCAATGTAATGTAATTAAATTTAATGAATGGCTTTTGTAATTAATAACATCGAAGCTGACATTTCCTTAGCAACAGCGCGATGTGATGCGTTGCGCGAAACGGAACCGCGTTACGTAAACATCATGTCTCTTCTGGGCGTCTGGCTGCCAGAAATTTTAGCGTTCATTTGGCCAACTAAGGAATTTAAATTAGCTTGGCAACGTTAATAGGAAAAGCCACTTATTAACTTGACATTTACTACCAGCGATGTCATGAGGTGTTTGGTTGGTTGTATTGTTAACCCGTTGTTGTTGTTGTTTCCATTCTTATTTCAGACGTGAAGACCACGTTATTGTTGTCGGTTCGCCGCTGTTGGTGTCAATTTTTCTGCGTAATTGAAAATTGTGGTTCACTTTGCAAAATGAGTTGTTGTTTAAAGGAGGTTGATACTTTTTAGCACCTCCTGAGTGTTTGTCTTTAAGGATACAGTTTCATCTACTGTACTTCGCTATATCTTGAGAGTGTTTTTGTCACTGCATTTCAATACAAATTGCAAAAATTCAGACTTCGATAATAAGTCACTAAATCTATTGCACAGTTAGCATTGCGCACACAATTTTTTGAAGTGTCAATCTCAATAAATTTTTATTACACATTTAATTTTTATTTTTAAATTTTTTTGTTATGAGACTTCTACGTCAAAATGGTTCTGAATCGAGTGATCTTGCCACAAGATGAATATATAGCACGAGATTTTTGTTTGACACAGTTTTTATGTCATGATATTTTCGTTACATAATGTTTTATGTTTATAATTATTTCAATATATTTTTATCTTATAATGTTCTTGTCTCACCTGATCAGTGGTGCCCACTACCACTAGCAACGATAAGCATGTGTTGAGGATTCTGTATACGTGCACACATTTTTATTCTCTTTAAGCGCCTCTCGTTCTCATTTTTACGCTCACTGAGCGCCTGCTTGTTCTCTGGGCAGCATCGCACCTGATTTTTATCTTGCTAAATCTTAAAAATTCTATCTAATGCAAATTTTTTTAATTGTTATATAATTTTTATCGCATGCTATCTTATAACATCTGATTATTTTCAGCATTTTTATTCCATAGGCGTAACAGACAGCAAATTCAATGGCAAGATCATGCAGAATTTTAAGACTAATGATTGTTCCATGTGATTTGCCTACATGATATTTTTATCTCATTGGCTTTCTTCTCAAATAATTAAATTTTACAAAAATCTCTTCATATTATTATCTCAATATACATAAATAGATTTTTATTTCTCTTGCTATTATTAACTTGCATATATTTTCTCACATAATTTTTGTAGCATGTGACTTTCATTCCATGCGCTTTATTTATCAAATAGATTTTTATTTCAACACATTTATTTCATGAAATTTTATAACTTGTATCTCTTGCAATTTTAATTACACGCACATTTATATCCCATCTAATTTTCACATCCTGCAAGTTTTATTACATAAGAGAAGCTTATCAAAAAATTTAGTCTTATTATATATGTATGTTTAAAAAGTCTACAGTCCACCTTTTGCTCTCTGAAAATCGTTGCATTGAAAATAATATGATACTGACTTTGATAGTGATTCGTTTCTTCCGGTTTGACCCTACAAGTAAAAATCGACACTTCGTCTACATTTCATTTCTTATGTAGCATAGATCAGCTAGATAAGATAAATCTCCAAATATAGTTTCCATGCGCTTCGAATAAACATAAATTATTACAGACAGAAGAAATTCGTCACACTAATACGAACATATTTTGTTTGTGAAAATTCTTTGGAAAAAACTTTATAACACTTGGCTCACAAATGTCATTTACCCTCAAAAATGCCCTCATTCTTATAACAGTCGCTTGTATTGAGAAATCAATTTAAAGTGAACCAATTATGTGCATTATTTGTTTCTTAAAATTTTTATTTATTGTTAGTAATTTATTTTATTTGATTCCTGCACTGTACTTTTATGCAATAGTTCGTAAAATAAAAATTTATTGAATTTTTCCTTCTCTGTCTATCTTTTCTAATACCGTTGTTTGAAAATTCATTTCGCAACACTTTGCATGTCCTGTTGCGTTTCCTGTACTTAAGCACTTCTTATCCTTTTGGGAGGCACTGCATTTTTACTCGCAGAAAATTGAATTCTGAACTGGAATTTTTTTTTTCATTTCCGTCGCTGCACAGAGGTTGGTTTGCGCTTAGATTTCGATTTTTTTTAACGACGCTACTCCCACAATTCGTTTTTTTTCTTAATTTTTTCCTACCCTTAATGTTTCACAACTTATTGCACAATCAATATCTGGTCGTTTTATGGAGTTGCTGCATAGTGCGTTAAGTTTTTCAAACAAGTGGCAAAAAACGAATTACATTAGAAAAAATATTACACATAAAAAATGATATTGGTAGTAGAAGTAACAGTGAAAAAAGAAATAAAAATCAAAAAGGGAACAAAAAAATTGAACGGAAACCTTCACCATTCAAATTTAAATCCAATAAAGAAAGCCAAGAAGCATCCTAGGAATGAACCTCGATTTAGTTTTTAGTAACATTTTTATTTGAATTTGAAAAATATGCCAAATATTTTTAAGTTGAACCAATCTTTTGAGCTGCTTGGGTTTTTTTCTTTTAACTCCATTTACAATTTTATATTATGAGGTATGCCTTTGGACACCAAAGATCCACTAATTCACTTGCATTGCCTCAGTTTATATCGTGACCATGGCACTCTTAAGTTGATTATTTTTTCCTTTTCATTCATTCATCCATCTTTTGACGAGTTACTGACCAAAAACTATAAACGCGATCTGGCAAAACATTTTGCAAGGACAACTATGTATGCATGGTCTTTCTAACTTATTTGTTCACATTTACTTTTTGTTATTTGCTTTTTAACAGTCATGAGATCCTGTACAGAGTTTCTACTTGTATGGAAGAATCTACGCTCATCTGTCCAATAAAGTCTGACATTCGTTAGTGCTTTGTTGCATCACGAAATGTCCGCGAGCATTTGATACCGTTTGCTTGAACTCTGTTCTTATGAGGGGTTGCCACGCCCCATGTATATGAAAGAGTTAAACTCTACTAAAAAATAATTGATCTGCATTAAATATAATTTTCTATATTCACGCCGATTTTGTCTCAGTATACAGATGACACTAATCTCCCTAATTAATTCATAAATAGTTATAAGTACCATAAAATCAGAAAAGAACTCAAATCGTATATTGAAGAATATAGCCAAGCCTATTTTGTATAGAATTACAAATTTGTTGTGTAGAAAACAAAAACTCACGACGTAATCACTGTGGTCAGAGCTAAAATTTAATATCTAATGCAAAGAAATGATTTTAGTACTAACTAAGAATATATACCATATGGTATTTGACCACACAATCCTTTTCGGCATGAGATGGAGTATTGCTTTCAAATTGTATGAGTAAAGCTTACAATATTTCGATTTAACGATGCTTGAGGTATCGAAATTTTCGTGCATTAATATCCAAGTTCATCCTCAGCATCAATTTTCGTACTACTTAATACTTCGTTGCTTCTCCACCTGCAATTTTTCTTTCTTTCCGATTTGTAGAAGACCGGAAATCGTCAGACAAATCAATTTTTGCTTCTCTGCTTTTCATTCATTTTCTTTGCTCAAAACGTTTTTCCTGTTTATTTTTCTGATTTTACTCAAAGAAAAAAAAAATAAAAATGAGATGAGTTTGGATGCGGGCACCTTGAATATTCCTTCCTCTATTTATTTCATCCTTTAGTCAGTCTATGCACTTGATGGCATCGATTTCTTGGAAAATCTTGCCTTATCGTCATGTTGTTAATTTGATTCTTTTTTTATTTTTTGGTTCTTATCAACTGACGGTTTTGTTTTTGATGTTTTTCCCACTGCGTTGAGGCATAAAATTTAGGTAGCTAGGTACAGATTTCATAACTGGCGGCTAATTTGCGAACCTTAACTCATCTCCATTTACTGGATATTTAATTTGATTTTTATTCATTGTAGAAAATTGACAATTAACTTGAGTTTTTCTTCTGAGTGAGTTAAAGAGGATTTTTTAGAATTTGTGTATAACATCCAAACAATACACAATGCAATATTTGGAAAAAAATTTCACTGACTTAAGGCTTACCTATGTTGAGATGAAAGCACAACAGTAGCCGATTGAGACCCAAACAAAGTTCTTCAAAGTTAGCGAGCCCTGGAAGTTATTGTAAGCCCTTGAGGTTTTTGCTTAGCACCTTATAGTTATTGGTCAGTAACCCATACATTATTGGATATAGTGCTTTACTGTCTACAGTAAAATTGTAGTAAATTATTCAGTAAACAAATTTTATGCATAAGCTATGCAAAGAAAATTTCTACTAGTTAGTGTTTTTGAGCAAAGTATTAATTTATTCAGTTTTTCGATCGAAATTCGCATGAAATTGCAAAAGCAGCTTTTTGTTGCGATCCTGTAGCCAGAATAACTTCTCTGATATCTTAAATTGACATTTAATTTAAATTTTTGACAACTTCCCACCAAATAGCTGCATCTTATTAGAAACCTTCAATTTCAATTCAATTCAATTATTTTAATGTCCACACCTTTAATTTTTTTTATAATTCTAAAAATATGTCTCATTATGTTATTTAACTATATAAAAATAGAGTGACAATTGTCAGATTCTTACTGGCTCGCAATTGAGTTTTAGCTTGTCCTAGTAAATGACATAGTTCTCTGTCTAAAGAAGTCCTATTAAATAAATCCGTGGCGCAAGAGCTACACTGTGATATGGTTTGCATGTACAAACACAATCACGGATTTTAATTTAAATTACATAAAAAATTTGTAGAAATTTTGTATTAGAGGATTTTTCTTTATAAGCTTTTTGGGGGCATTTTTAATAGTCAACAACATCTTTATAAAAGACATCATAAAATTGTCTTAGTACTTATCAAAACAAACACAACAATCAGAAAACATATCCAATCTGTGGGCGCGTGTAACATTTTGTGGCATTACCCCAGAGCCAAATCAACCAATAAGCCAACAAATAATCTAATAAATAAGTCAGTTTTAGTCCTGTCGCATATCCTTAAGTTGCTCTACAACTAAATGAATAATAATTATTATCGATTTACGCATAAAACTTGCATGCCACATATCCCTAGAGCAACAATTCCAGCAATAATAACAACAGCAACAACACAAATGCGTACCAATAACAGCCAATGTTAGTATAGGTAGATTCGTATGTATTTGTATGTATGTTTGTATTTAAGGCTGCCCAGCCAACATTTGGAATCAAGTTTGATCCTTCAGGTGACCAAATTATAATTCTACTAGAAGAGCTTAAAGAAAAAAAAAACATTTTAATGCATATTTTTAGGCATTTCTAAAATATTAAATGTTTCATTGCATTATGATTATTATTTCACTAAATTTATATGACACGAAATAAACAGCTAATCCACGCTACTTTTACGGAAAATTTAATAAATAATTCTACATTTAATAATTTCTGCGATTAAAAATGTTTACTGGGTTCTAAAATTCCATACTCACACAATCAACTACATTGACTGACTGACTGACTGGCGCTTGAATGCTCCCACGTGTATTGTCATTACCGGAAGTGATACCTTTCGTTAAGCTCAAAGTCAAATAAACAAAAAAACTACACTTTTTCATCCAATTTCTTGACAAAATTGTTGAAGAAACAACAGTGGGGTTAAAGAAAGGAAACAGACAAACACAAATGAAGATATAAATAGTAGCAGAAATCACCAAGTTTTAGTATAAAAATTGAATTGAATTGGCGTTGAGTTAAATAAATGTTATTCCAGATTCACTTTTTTCTTAACTTTGAAAAAGTCTGGCGCAAGTCGTCGTCTTGGCAAGCACTTCACATACGAAACTTGAGTATCAAGCGTATGCGACGTACCTCCTCAAGTCAGTTGGTTACTTAAGAGTTTTTCTTTTTTTCCTGTGAAAATACTCAACCCGTGGCAGCCATGACAAATTGTTGTAAATTTAGGAGAGTTTTTTGTTGCGGAATGTGACATATGTAGCTGGTGGAAAAATGAGTGCGGTACTCGTGGCAAACTTGTTGAATGCTTTCTAATATTTTTTTTTTTTTTTCAGTTCGATGGTAGTAGTTTGCTTCGAATACATTGAAAACAAATTTCAGTTCTTTTTAAAAACAATTAAGAAATTTTAGAATTTTAGAACAGAAGGATATATATATAAGCGATTTGTCGATTTGTCAACCAGGCAGCTCTTAGAAGGGCAAGCGGTAGGCAAGTGCAACGGACGCTATTCTGATCAAATTTACTTGTTATATTTCCAAAGTGAGTTACGCTTACCGTCCGTATACATAATTCAAAACTTTGCCTGGAAATTAAAAGCTAAAGAGTGCTATTAACTCAACTTTAAATTTATTTTTGATTTTGAAAAGTGAAAGTGAAATTGAAAAATTTTAAAAAGGCCATTAAAAGTTCTATTCGAAAAAACTTAGACTACAACTTTTACAGATAGTTGACGAAACAATATAGAGTGTGTCAACCAAATATCTCAAATTATCATCACCATATTTCAGCCAGTTTTTGAAAAAACAAAGATATTTTGAGACCAAAAAAAAAACAAAGAAGTTCCTGGTATCCAGAAGAATTCTCTGACCTGAAGACTAACTTAAAATCTTTCTAAGTCAAATATGAGCAAATTCGGCACTCATTTGCTTGAATTTGAAAGTTTATTTAAGACTTTTATTTTTTACAGTGTAATGAAAAATCACATTTCTTGTCATATGTCTTTCTACACAATTCACCTACAAATTTGGCAATTGAATTCAGTCAAACGATATCACAATCAAAAAGGAAATCATGCATAGAATTCAACAAGTGAAGAGGATGTGTGTTGCTACGTGCAACACGTTTAGGTAGAACTTTTACTTAGGGAGAGACAGAGAGAGATTGAGAACTGATTCTTCCTTCAACACAGCCAATTTCAACCAACTCACTGCAAGGACTTTCTTTTTAGCTGCTCTTAGTGAGATTTTTTTTTCTCTTGCGCCTACTTTCATTTTGGCTCTACTTGAGCCCACTGACAGAAGATTTATTTCAATGTAATTGCGTTGAAATGCTACGCATGCATGACTACACTTTTGGTTTAATGAAGTTCATGACATGGATATTCAGTGACGTATGAATGTCTCAGATATTTGTGTGTACCACATTTGATATCTTCTGCCTACTTGTTGCTAAAGTTTTTAGGGTTTTTCAAGCATTTTCAAATATTATCTAAATATTCAAGTTGATTTACGTTAATTCCACAAAACTAAATTTACTGCTTGAGATTTCGCATAAATTGAAAATGATGTGCAATCAATGAAAATTAACATTTCGATAAAATCATACATTAAGGATGCAGAAAAACTATTTCTTAAAACATGAAACTCAGAACAAATTTAGTTCAAACTTAAAAAACTTGTTTATAAAAACTAAATTGGAAATTTCCGGTGTTGAAATCTTTTGAAACATAAAACTTTCATCACACTAATAAGTTTTATAGCAGCTCCCAGTATGTAAAATCATCAAGTATTCTCCTAATTTTCCCTAAATTTGAAAGTTAAATTTTACAACCGCCCCCTTAACCACTTCTCCCAGCAATGTCATTTAAAGTGTTAGTTGAAAAATAATAATTTCCTGTCATTTGATGAAAAATTTTTCAAGTGATAACGAATGAACACAAAAAAATAAAAAAAATACCCAACTGTAGAAAAAACTGACATTTTACCCTAGGGGTACTTTATTGAAAGTAAAATTGCGCAATTGACATCTGAGGGCGCCAGCAAAAGAAAAACTTTGCTTGCCTTTTTATGCAAAAAAGACGAGAGGAAAGGCAAAAAAAAATAAAATATTCCACCAAAAATCACACAATTTATTTTTCCCTTTTTTTTCGCCATAAATTTCGCGTGCTTTTTTTTTCGTTTATTTCTTTCAACTACCGCCAAACCAACCTAAATAAAAATTAGATCACTTATGCCTCAATGCTTCAATACCTTGGAAGCCGCCTCGTTACTTTTCTTATGCCGCGCGTTGAAGTGCCTTTCAAGTGGCGTAACTTCCACCCTTTCGCTTTCATTATGGTAACTTGAAAACTTTAGGGTAATGGGGCTCCCTTACAACAATCGATGCTTTGTATTTGCACTGGCAGTTGTTATCCCTCGCGCCAGCAAAGAATTTTCTTAAAGTATTCAAAGAATGCGCGTTTTTCGATGATCGTAAATTTTTCAACCGCTGACAAGCACAGCGTTGTTTTGGGTGTGAGTTTGGTTTTGGGAATGCTCAGCCTTCAGCTGCAGTTAGCTTGGGCAGAAGTTATTGCTGTGGTATGGTTGGTGGTCATTACTTTGAGGTTGTTTAGCTAAGATTGTGTTCTTTTGTTTTTTGTGAGTAGATATTTAGTTAAAGTTTTTCGCGTGCAACATTTCGCTTGGTGGTCGTCACTTAACTTTGCTGCTACATGCGTGCGTCTGTGTTAGTCTGGCAGCAAGCACAATGAAATTTTAATGAAGTGTTTCAAATAATTTATAGTGGCAACTTGTTGCTAATTGAGTTATTTTAAATTCGTACTTATGGAACATTTACCAGGGTAGTTTAATTTTATTTTAATTGATATTAACTATTTTAGGTATGATGGAACTATGTATTAATTTATCATCAAAGTCTAACTCAATTAAAACTTTTATAGTGTGATAGAGTGGACCTATCGATTATGTTAACTGATACTTAACCTTAACAGTCACATTAGTCAATCCTGACATTAGTTTGCCAACATGTCGTATGAGTAACGTGTGACTGTATTTATATTAAAACGTATTGCAATTGAGTTGCGCAGATCCAAAACCTGCTACCTGACCAAATATGTAAATAAAACTTTTTGCCTCCTCTCAGGCTACTGGAATGAAAATTTAGTCCAAAAACACTATAGCAGCGAATAAAACTCGATCTTAAAACTTATAAACTTAAAATAAATTCTAAGAATCCAATGTGATATTTTTTTACATTTTTTTTTCGAATTTTTCCAATCAAGCTGCACAACCTGACATCTTTTTATTTACAACCTATTTTATAGAATCGTGCAATTTCAAACCACTTTGGGGGTAACAAAACAATTTGCTTCTGAATTAATAAAACAAAAATCATAAGGATATTTTGTTCAGAAGCTGAAGAAATAGATTTTGCCACTCACTCTGTTTCTAAAGCAATTGGCATGTCATCAAAAAATTTTTTTTCCAAAACCTCACTCAAGCAACAAATCGACAATCAAAAATTTTTCAAAAAATACATACATATGTATACTAATGTTAATTGAAAAAAAAATGAAAAACCAAGCGAAACGCTTGGATAAAAAATTAAATTATTCCAAGCGCAATTCGTTAAGTTTTAATTTTTATACAAAAGATGTCCCAAAATTCACGCAATAAGTAATTTTAATTACTTCTTCTCCCATTGCTTTGCTAGCGCTTACGCAATCCTTTTTTTTGAAAATTTTCATGAACGTTTTACATAAATTTGGCTGAGTCTTGTTGATACAGCGCTCAATTTTATCCTTTAAGACATATTTAGTTGTGGGCTTTTAAGCATAAGTCCTACACCTCAAAAAATCATAGAGAAAGAAGTCAAACGACGCTAAGTCGCATGATCTAAGCGGCTCATTCTGATCACCAAACTGGGAGCTTCCACAACAAGGTAATGACTCATGCAATAATTGAATCGTTTCTAGTGCTGTAAGACATGAGGCACCATCGGATTAAGACTACATTTCACAAAAAAAAACTGTTTTGCTTGATCAGCTGCATTTTTCAATAAGAATGTTCCGATGATGCCGCCACCAATGCATTTGTTTCCCAATGATACATCGTGGAATTTTTAAACCTAAAATGCAAAAATGCAAAATAACGGTTAAGAAAGCAATCGCTGAAGATATCTTTGTTCAAAAATCCACATTCCCTTGTTGTTGTTCCATCATTTAATCGACGAACTTTCCTCGCTGTCAGTAGGCTTCAATTCTGTAAGCAGCACGATCCAAATCTTTCATGAGAGTGCGTTGTAGAGAGCTTCCTGAAATGTTCAATGCTTGACCGCGGAGCTGAATTGATGTTCTTGGGCTCTCAGCAACAAATTCACGAACTGTTTTGATGGTTTGTGTGGAAAGATTTGCAGAAGAACGGCCAGAGTGCCTAAAATTCAGTCACTCTGAATTTTGTAATTAATCTCTTCATAATTGACTATGTTAAGTCACTATTCCGACCACTTTTTATACGAAAATTGCAAACTGTTGATGCCAAGCCTTCGTTATTTATAAAATATTACTCAGTATTAGTCTTTCGTGTAGCGCTCCATTTATAATAACTCAGAGCGGTCAGCTGTCCCATTGTCTTTTTTTTAATAACAACACTCTAACGCACATTTTGGAAACCACATTCATTACCTTTTAAATATGCGATTTCTCTTAAGCATTTTTATTGATTAATATATTTTTTTATGAAATAAATAAGCGTTTAATATATGAACCTTTTGATTTTTACTAATGCTTAGATAAGTTTTTACAAAAGTTGTAAAAATACATTGGTATAGTTGAAAGTTTATAATTTAGCAATTTTTAATTAACATCACTTAGTCCAAGCGCGACATCGCTTATGAAAATATGTAGAATAATTTTTGTTTCATATTACAATTTTTTATAATTTGGGTGCACTGACCCATTTGGAGAAAACAAATATTGAAACTTTTTGAATTTTCAGCAAAAAAATAGAATATCATTTTTGAATAGTTTGGTCATAAGTTTTTAATGCTTCAATTTTTGCCCGTCTTTCTAAAGGATGCATAAGTGAAATTTTTCTCGCAATATTTTTTATTCTTCTGAAATACGATGAACATTTACTTTAGTACATATATACTCGTTTCAGCATTCGAACTTTAAGACCATTTCAATTCTTACTATGAAATAGTATGTATCAACATATTTCACGATAGCCTTGGCAACTTAAATGACTCTAAAACAAAACACAGAAACTTAGTAAAATTAAATTCGGTGGAAGTGTCGACATTGATTTTTTACTCAGCAGTTTCAATTACAATTTATCTTTGTAACGAACTTCGCTGAACTCAACTTTGAGTTTTTCAGACAGATCCCCAACTGTTTTACGCTACATAGCTTTAATGTCTTAATAAGTAATTTAGTTGTAACATGGATATTGACATCAACACATCATTATTTGTAAAGAGAGAGAAACGGAAAAAAAGAGAAAAAAGGAAAGAAAAACAATGTCAGCAACATTTACTAAAAGCAGGGAAAAATCATTTTTATCAGAATGTACGGGAACACAAAGGATGAAGGAAATAATAACCAAGAGAGTTTGTGTATTATGCTTTGAAGCAAAGAAATGCTAAAGAGAAAAACCATAGAAAGGAGTCTTTACTTTTCATGAGATTTCTTGGCTCATATGAGTATCGTACGTAATCTGTTGAAGTGTTTGGTTTTTAGCAAAATTTTATTGAGCGGAATATCTGAAGACAAATGTTGCTGAAAGCGTTACATTACTAAGAGTAAAGACTCTTTTACACGAGCGACAGACTAAAAATCACTTAAAGAAATGTGTAGCCTTAGTAACATTTATTTAGCATAAATTTTCTACAAGTGTATGCACAGAAACAAAATTTGTTAAAAATCCCAGAATTTTAATTTGTAATTTACTTATTTATTGATCCCCTAAATGTATGCATTAACATTTTAACAAAAGCCAAAAAGTATATTGATTTCAGATTTATAATTTGAATAAAATTTTTTTGTTTTTTTTTTTTCTTGTATTTTATTATTCACCAGCACAACATCGTCCTACATTGATTGTTGTGTTTATTTCAAAATAACACCAAAAAAAAATTTTACATTGCCCACACGCACGCTCCATCTTATTTTCGAAAAAGATAAAATCTTTGGGAAAATTTAATTCCCAATATTATCAGATTTGTAAACAAAAAAAGTTTTCAATTGGTGCTGTTTTTGTCAAGGAGAGCAAAAGTTACAAATAATAAAACAGGCGGACAGGCAAACATTGAGCCTGGCATTACTTTCCTAAGCTGTTTATGCGTAATACTACAAAATAATACAACAACATGATAAGTGAAAGTGAGGTTGAAAGTCGTTGTGTCGATGAAGAAATGAAGCCAAAAATTAAAAAAGTCAAATGAAACCTCTGTTTTCTGGAAGTTCATGACGCTTTCCTCGCATTTGTGTTGTATATCATTTAAAATTTTCCTCTTCATCATCATGTTTTCGGTGTTGTTTGTGCGCGCTTTAAACCTGTCACTATGATTGTCAACAACATCAGATTTTTGTTGTCATCGATGGTGCACAGTGAGACAAAATAAATTTTAGTATTTTCGCAAAACTTAGAAAGCACTTTCTGATGAAAGTCTTTTACTCTGTCATTCGACCGTACAGTTTGCTCAATATTTATAAATTCTCGATCAATATTGGGAACATATAAAAAAAACATCATTGTGAAATGAAATCATCAGTGACTTTTTTGCATAGATTTGTTGCGAACCCAAACAAAATGTTAAACAAAGCAAAGTCAAAATTATTTAATTTTATTTTATTTTTTTTTTTTTTTTGTTCTGTTATGTCCTACGATATTACACAATTTTTGCAAACGCTTCGTTGCAAGCTTTCTTTTCGAGTCGAAACGAAGTAGCAAGCGCAATATATATCTGAACAGAAAATAACTTATAATTGTTATCTTATTCAGCTTACTGTTCAATATGAGGTGTGTGGTAACTCAATAATAGGATTCGTAATAAATCCAGGCAAAAATCAGACTAAGAAATTATCTATCATCGGTTCAAAGGTCACTGATGATTCCATTTAGCAATGGATGAAACTAATTTGACTAGCTCTAGCTCAGTTTTATAATTACACTCAATCATTTTTGTTTATTTGATCGACTTATTGAAGCTCATGCTTAATTTTGAATTTAGTTCCAACAAATTCAGTTTAATTATAAGAAGACAGTTTTATCAAATATCCAAGTAGCAATTTTTCCACATTTTGATCATCAAACATTGATATTTTCGTCCCAGTATGCGCTGCCATTACTGTGATGACTGCTGCTGCTGACGCTTTGTCGTTGTCCTATTGTATGGTGTGTCCTGCTGTCATCCCTTGTCAAATTTTCTTACGAAAAATTTAATTTTTTTTTTTTCTTATCTTCATCTGCTTTATTTTTATCTTCTTGCTGCTTTTTTTTGATCTTCTAAACTTCTTAAATTTATTTCTCTTTCGGCATAACAGCTGTCAGATGCCAACTGCCTGTAAGGAAGATGGCCAACCACCAACACCTATTGTATATTATATATGTACTACAAACTTTGTTTTTTTGACGTGGCAGCTTTTTGTCAAATTCTTGGTATGGTGCCTTTCGTAAAAGTTCCACCTCTACATACCAAACATTAAAATAAATTCAGTCAACTATTTAAAGGTCTTCAAACTTAAATTTTAATAGCCCTTGCTATATATTCTTTTCATGGCTATTTTACTTAAAATTTCTAAAAGAATTATGGCATTTTTATATGAGCGCTATATAGCCATAGACAATATACGATATTGATGTTTTTCACACACTTATGTTAAAATTGTTTCAAACTTTTACTAGCGTCATAAACTAACTGCTCAGCACATGTCCTTATTTTTGCGCTATATGTAAGTGTGGTGGTAGGTATCCTGTCTACGTTTGTCGATTTCTTTCTTTTGGTTCTTATGTTCACTACTCATTTTGTCTGATGTGTTGCATCTTGAAATACATCCCACTCGCGTATAACTCACTTCGATTCGCTCATATAACGCGTGATAATTTATGATTAATCGATTTTATGTGCTTTCGCTGCTGCTTTTTATTACTGACGTCATGCAATAAAATGTGTGTACCGCCATATCGAAGTTGGCAGTAAAGCAACGGCAACTGTCAATAGCTGAACTTTATTGAAGTTTGATATATAGATTGGATTACTTAAGGGCGGTAGATTGCAATTTAATAATGGAATATTTCTTATGTACTGCAGATATGTATATATGTACATTTCTAGAATGCCACACAATTTAAAAATGTATTCACATTAAACCTTAAGTGCCGAGCTCATTTATTTAAGCTCTTTTAATTTCTTTCAAATGAAAGTTAAAGGTTACGCAAACATTTTTGAAGTGAAAACTTCTTATGGCACGTTGTGCGGCTAAGCAAAAAAGTATAAACTCGCGACACCGACCGTCATCGAGATTCCCCGTCATGAATGCGATAGTAAAATTTGAATGTTCTTTGAAGACTTGGGAAACGAACTCGATTTTGAAATTTTGAAGACTTGGGAAACGAACTCGATTTTGGAATTTGAAGATTTGGGAAACGAACTCGATTTTAGAATTTTGAAGACTTGGGAAACAAACTCGATTTCAGAAATTTGAAGACTTGGGAAACGAACTCGATTTCAAATTTGGAAGAATTGGGAAACGAACTTGATTTTGAAATTTTGAAGACTTGGGAAACGAACTCGATTTTAAAATTTTGAAAACTTGGAAAACGAACTCGATTTCAAAAAATTTATAAAACGTTGCCTACTTTTAGGCGCTATTAATAATTTTACCCTATAAGTAGGCAACACTTTCTGACAAATTTCAAAAATAGCGCCTAAAAGTAGACAACGATTTTAAAAATTTCAGATAGTGTTGCCTACTTTTAGGCGCTATTTTTTAAATTCGTCGGAAAGTGTTGCATACTTTTAAGGGTAAATTATTTATAGCGCCTAAAAGTAGGCAACGTTTTTTGAAAAAATTGGCCCATAAAATATGCAACTTTTTGGAAAAAATTTTTAAATTTGTAGCATACATATGTTAACTTCCCGTTAGCTGTTTCTGAGTCAGCAAAATTTTCTCTGCTAGCGCAGCCTAAGGCAGAGAAAAATCTGAAATACCAGGCCACCATGAATTAGGAGCAAGCAAATTTGGTTTTTTGAAAAACTTTAAAACGTTATATCTCGGCTATTACTAAACCGATTTAGACAAATGAGGTGTAATAGTTTTTTTAAGAGCAAGCAGATTTTTTGAAGTCATTTGTGTTTTGATAAACTGTCACTAGATGGCGTTTTAAGCAGTTTGAATATTCTATCAGCCATAACTCGGCAACGAATAAGCCGATTTTGATAAATGTGGTGTCATAGTGTCTGTAGGAAGAAGTAGATTTTTAAGTTTTAGAAAAAATATGTTTTAGCTATTTAGTCACAGGTCCAGGTACTTCCTTTACCTGATTTTTTCTTATATGTACTTACATAATTCGCAATGATGTTTCTTACTGCAATCAGAATAAACTTTTGTTCTCAAACATAAGGAATACTTAGCTAAAATTTAATTATTCACAGTTGAGGCTAATGAGCCGAATATACTTCTTCCAGCAATTTTTGAAGTGAAAACTTCTTATGGCACGTTGTGCGGCTGAGGAAAAAAGTATAAACTCGCGACACCGACCGTCATCGGGATTCCCCGTCATGAATGCGATAGTAAAATTTGAATGTTCTATTGTTTCTTCTTTCAATTATTTTTGTTTATTTGATCGACTTATTGAAGGTCTAAGCTCATGCATAATTTTGAATTTAGTTCCAACAACTTCAGTTTAATTATAAGAAGACAGTTTTATCAAATATCCAAGTAGCAATATCCAATGGGACTTACCAGTGCCCTTGGGCGTTATGGTAAGCCTAAACTGGTAGTAGACAGGAAATTGTACTGTATAGTCCTTTTTCAAACTACTAAGCTTGACCAGAGGTGAAGGTGCAAACTAATCTGGTACCACGGGTTGTTGGGAGCCCCTAGGACTTCGGTCCTAGCCCAACAGTGCGTGAAGCCCAATAAGGCAGATCGCATGGGAAGGATTCGTGGTGGCTGTGGTTGAAACCTAACTCGTAGGAAGGATAATATGCTAACGTAAATTACCGGTGTGGAGTTGCATTCTCAACCAAGTGGCAGTTCTTAGAACTGCAAGAGATCCTAGATAGGTCTCGGCTCAAACCAAGGGTGAAGTTATGTCCATAAACATAGCTTTACTTGGTAACTGTATTAAATGCAGTCGTACCTAGGTTAGGCACGAATATAAATTAATTCATGTGTGTGAAAATCACACTGTGATATTAAGCCGTCAAGGCAGGTGATCACATAAAAAACAAAGGACTCTGTTTCTTTTAAATAAATATTCCAAGTGGAAGACAAAAAGCAAAGCAGACACACTAACTGATACCTTCCATTCTCATTCAACGATTGTTATGCTTACATGTTTGTTCAAATTCCGCGTTGTTGCGTTGACAAATTGAGAATGAGAGCGAGAGTAAAATTTGAATACATATTCCGTTTTTGTCTTCCATTGCATTGCCATATAAAAAGAAAAGTTATTTGTATAGTTATTTGTTGGCCTGAATATTAAGAAAAAGAGTAAATAGAGCTTGTCTTATTATATTAGAACAAAAAGTACATCTTCTGATTCCGATTTAGTTAGAAAGTGGAATAGGAGTCCAAAGTTAAATGTCAATAGCTCTTCTAGATTTAATGGTCAGTATTTGCTTTAACATCTTTTTTGAACTTCGAGCTTAAATTGTTACAGTTCCGATAATATGACGGAGTTCACTTTTTTGTATGATCCTAAAATAAACTTCGAGCATCAATTCCGTTTCCGGAGCAAATCCGAAATAGAATCAGATAATTTATTTTTTTTTTCGAAAAAAATCTGAAGAAACCGAATAAATATTAGAAACTAAAGCACTTTCGGTGAAAATACGTTTTTTCAAAAATGAAATTTCAGCGCAAGAAAACCAGCTTAGTTTCTACTTGTTTTGGTTAGTATTTCGCTTTTGTTTTAGAGAAATTTTTAAGCAATTTCTTGGGTCTCAAAAATTCCCGAAAATGAAAATCAAATCTCACAAAGGATTAATGAAAATCTAACCTTGACTCTATATGTTTTAAGTTAATTTAAGCTATTTTTTCTTTTTGCCAGAGGTCTACAGCTCAGCACCATAATTTAATCAATACTTTTACTTTGCAGCTTTATTTGGAACATGCGAAAAGTCTCCCTATGCTTTAGATACCTCAGTACATTTAATCGGTTCTTACACCAATCGATAAGGAATTATCAAAACCCATTCTTTGTTTTGAAACAATATTTAAAAATATGCGTTTTAGAACATTTATATAAAAACTTTTTTTCAAGGAAATCCTTTTTAAGAACAGCAATGCAAGGACATTTAAGCAAATAAGTCCTTCCAAAGACATCTTTTCAAAATAATTTTTAATTTGTTGCATACACACTCGCAGTCTCAGTTACCCGATTAAGAACAGTTTAAGCTACCCTGTTTATCACAGCGAAGAACATGTCTCTCTATCACAAATATCGGTGACGACCGGGACTGCACTGTAATCTTGAGAGAAATGACAGGCCGGGCAATTCCGATCAAAAAATTTGATCACAAATTCTGTTAAGCCCAAAGTATCAAGCCAGGATAAAAAAAAATAAATAATGTTTGTGAACAATTTTTGGCAACATGTTTTGGTCATTGTTTCATTACTTTGCTTCAAAAAATATTTGCTTAACATTTCTTTCAAAAAACAATTGCAATTCACCAAAATTTATTTCGAAATGACATTATTTTCATTCATTATGAATGATAAAATGATTAAGGACAACAAGTTGCCAGGAAACTAACGAAGGTCAAGAAAAAAAACTCGTAACATTTTTAACAAGCCAACTTTTAATAAGCCCAACATTAAACGAAAATCAAGAAAAAATTAACATTTAACCGGAAAGGAAATAAAAAGTTTGGCAAGACGAAAGCAGCGAAAGCGAAATTAGCAGATCTACTAAAAAACAAATCCAAATTTATGCATAAGGACATAAAGTTCTGCACAAGTCAGAACTATAATGATGAAGATGATGATGTTGTTGTTAATGCCAAAGTGATGTTAACTTGTATGTATGTATGTGTACGCTGATGTCTATGTGTATGTTGATTCGTCGCTACCGGGTGAATTTATAGCGCAGTTGTTGTTATTGCTGTTAGGGTTAAGTTAGTTATTTGATTGCTAGTGGGTGATTTTTACTGGGGTCGGTAATAACTGAAATTTAAATTAAGTTCAAATTAATTTCACAGCTTGGAACTTTAGCGCGCTGCGCTCATTCATGACATTCGTTTGCATGAAACCTAATAAATACACAAACAGAGACCGAGCAATGGAAGTTTTCCCTTTCACATCATAGGGAAATTCGCGCAGCTAGGGAGGGCATGAAACAGTGCGGTGAAGTATTTGCGTTAGGGTACGAGAGATGAGTTCGAATTACAACGCTACTACGTTGTTGGCTGATGATGATGATAATGTTAATTACTTTCAATTTGATGAGCAGTAGCGCTAGGATGGAAATGGAATGGGCTTTTTGCTCTACTTTCCAAAGGTACTTACTACGACAGAATGCGCTGCTAAGATTGAAATTGAGACAGAGGAAGAATTTTGATGCACGAGTGATTCAGAGCTGTGTGGCCCGGTTGGCTGATTTTACCTCTGACGTCTGTAATGAAGTTAAATATTGATGCTCATGCACAGTGTGCCAAGTGGGTATGAAATTTAAGTAAATAGAAAGGATATTGTCTCACGGAGCAAAAACCCCTTCATCGTGCGAGCTCAGTAGCAAGGGCCATCAATTCTCTACAGCATTTCCCCGATTCATGTATTTTCTGTTCTAGTGCTCGTTTCCACTATAATTTAGGGCAGTTCTCTGATACCCGGATGACTCTAATTCAATGCTTGCCGGTATACTTCAGTTAGTGACAATCCATTGTTATTCTCACCTTTCATTAGAATGGAAATCAGATTTTGATGTCACTAGAGTTGGTCCAAGGCTATGAAATTTTCAGCGAAAATAATTGCTGGTGAATATTCGATAATTGTGTAGCAGAGCTCTTTTCATAAGCTAAGCTTCACTGCGAAAGGACTTCAAATTTAGCTCAAAACTTTATGTAATACTCTACATTGGAAATCTTTGTATTAAGCGTTGATAAGATTAATGATCATGGGTGGTGCACCTCATCTATTCAATGCACCCTAGATACAATTTCGGTCCCTACTGTCAAAATAAGCGCTGTTATCAATGAAAGTTAAATATAGCGAAGTCAATCACTCATCTATTTGCTCCACGATAATGTTTAGGGAGTTCAATCTACGATTTTTTCGGGCGAAATACTGCTTGCTGTTTTCGGATAAGTTCTTCTCAAGATAAGGTTCTATTTTGCTGCTTACTCTGGTGAGGAAGATATTGTCAAGTAATTGGTCGAAATCGATAGAATCATGATGCCCATGCAAGTGCCTTTTTTTGGACTTTTATGAATGATCCAGTTATTGAGAAAATTGGGCGTGAGACCCCCAAAAAGCTAATTTTAACCCCGATAAACTAAAAGTAAATCGCATCTTATCTGGAATCTCTGTGCACTTTTGGACGTATTCGTGTTAGTGAGAACAAGAAATTTATCCATTTTCAGTCATAAGCTTCATAGCGGTCGTATCCAAAGACACACTGAATCGTACCCTCTAAAAACAACCTTTATCTTGTTAAATCCTTATTTTTTTTTGATGAGTTTCCGGTCGGAAACTGGATCGGACCACCAACGAACAACCTCTGGATGAATCAGCGCGTACATTGCTTCCTTGAAAACATACCTTAAACTATCACTCTTAAAATTGTTAAACGAAGAATCTTTCAGTCACATAACTAATGACCCTGTGTTTCCCAGAGCTTCAAGATCAGATGGAATTAATTTTTGACTTATCGGGATCGAAAATGAAACTTACAAGCTTCAATTAAGATATCTCGGAATGTTCTAGAACTCCGGGTCAAATGCTCACGGTTCAAAAACATTAAGTAACTTTCCGTTAGCACTACCATTGTATACCAGTGTAATTGTTCTTAAAATTGTATTTGAAAAATTTCTATTTTTATATACGACCATTTCAAGTTATAATAAAAAAAAAGGTTGAAGTGACTTCGACTACATCTTCGATTGCATCTTTCACTTTAACAAATTTTTATTCTTACAATTTCTCTTAAATTTTGATACCTATTGCCTCATTACGGCTGAATATTCCCTTAACAACGACAGATAATGTTTTTCTCACATTTATCCAACTTTGAAGTACTGTGCCCTGTATCTGCGGAAGCATTTAATTGTGATGTAATGATGTTTGTTTAATTTTGTGCGTGACGTTGGCTCGCTGACTGCTAACAAGATGCGATAGACTGGGGACAAGTCATCATGTTGACTTAATGTTGGTGTCTTATTTTTGAAAACAACTTAATCGAGCAGTGATTAGTTTATGTGTGTGTGTGTGTGCATGCGTTTGTTTGTGCGAATGGATTTTAATTTATTTTCCAATTAAACACTTTTAATGGCGTTTATTAATTTACTGCCAGGAACATTACCAGAAATCAATGCCTATGTACTGCCTAATTTTATGTCATTCATTCCTCCAGATTTTACTTTCAATTTATGTATGTACTGTTTGCACTTTATGGTAGTTTAGTGCCGGTTTTAACCATAATCTAACCAAGAATATAAAAAAAAAGAGCTTTAACAACAGCATCAACGATTTTAACCTCATAAGCCGTCATAAAGGATACGAAAATTTATATGAAGTTAATAAAAATAATAAAAGAGGAAATGATGATGAAAACGACGCAGTTGAATGAATAAATTCGTTCGTAGACATCCAACATTCCCCTTGTCGTGTGTATGTGGAGAATGTCACATCAAAGCATTTTAAAATGGTTAAGTTTCATGTTTTTTTTTTTTTTTTCTTTATTTGTAAAATTTTGTGACAGCCAAAAAGCCAATTGTTGCCTCATAAAAATAAAAGAGAAAGCCATGGCATGACATAAAAATGAACCAAAACATATGCGCACATAAAGGCAAGTATATGCTCATTTATAGGTGCAATAAGGTGGATTGTCGGAAATTAAGTTCACATTCTACTAAAAATTGTTGTCGCAATTTCAAAAAAAAAATATATTTTGGTAGACTCGAAGGAGAAACGTCGTGAAAAACTTATAAGTGGGACGAGTGACCACAGGTTTACCAAGTGGAAGGAATTGAACCGCCCAAACCCGGAATTTCATGTTAAGGCCAGGGGCCGTAGGAATTCAAGAATTTCTGAAAGCCTGGAATAGGACAATTTTTTTTTGACATATATCGAGTTTTTCTTCACCAAAACTAAAGTTTTTACCATTTTTGAAGTTAATTTTTTAATATTGCTGACTAACAAAAAAAAAAAAATGAAACTTTTTCCCATTTTCTAAAAAAAAAATTAGACTTTTAACTATTTAAGGAAAAAAATATTGTTTTATTTTGCTTCGAATTGGCAATCCAGAAAGTTGCTCATGCTTCTATATAAAAAATATTTTGTCCTTAAGACCAACATACATTGACAAAACTAAGTGTAATATTAGGTATGATTTTCTCGAATTTTATCCCAGGGGAGAACCCTCGCCCACATTTTTACCACAGCTTGTGAGAGCTATTTTGAATATTTGTTTGAAATTTAGGCACATGTATAGCATGTTTTTATTTCTAAGAGCGATAGGCGTGATCATTAATCGATTTTATCTATTTCAATACCACATGCTATGTTTCTTGGTGTATCCTGTGTGCCAAGTTTTAGCAAATTATCTTGCTGGATTTTTCTTCTGTGCGTTACAAACGGTGTGACAAAATTAATACACTCCCAGCGTAGGGTGTTTGTTTTTGATCACTATATAGAAATCAAAAATTGTGGTTATTTTTTATCACAAAAAAACAAAAATTTCTGATATATTTTTCACAAATAAATAGTTGCATATATTAATAGGTCTACAAATAATGTGCTTATTAACGTTGCCAGGCATTTGGTTATTATTTCCTAGTTAATTTTTGGGTAAAATACGAATCCATCGTCAGGATTGTTCTCTACTTCAGGAGTTTGAGAGATATTTAAGTTAAAGAAGAATATGCATTCCATTAGTTGCATCATTTAACGTCAGCTTTTATCTCCACAACAAAATTTTGGTCAGTGTAGTTTTTCAATGAATATCCATCCACTCACTTCAAAGAACTTCAGTTAGACATAAATCCGCCATTCTAAGCAATACAATTCAATTATAAGCTTATCGCTTAATCGGGTCACCCTAAAGCACTAAATAAAGCCAGTCCCACAGCCATCCATCTACAACGGCACAATCACATGCGCAAAGGTTTTTGCAATAAAATTGAAAGGACTCTCATTAAATTAAATGCAGTGTAAAATGCTCATAAAACCACCGTCACTTTGCCACAACGTCGTAGCCGTCATTCGCCGACGTGTGCTGGCAGTGCATTTATGCTCATATTGTTGTTGTTCTCTTCGCTGTTGTATGTATGTGTGTATGTTTGTATGTGTATTCATCAATGCTGACTGTCTGCATAAAGCAAAAACACTTAATGAACTACGACAGTTACGCGACAGCTGAAATGCCCCGTTTTAAACTGCTGGCACGAAGACGAAAAAAGAGCAAAACGCGTCCTACCGCTCCCGCTCCTGCTGCAGCAAAAAAACGTTCAATCATTTTTTATTCCTTAATCATGCACATATACGATACGTGTATTTACTTTATTTGTGTCTGTGTTGTATTTGTTTCGGTGCTGGTGTATTAGTGAGCATATCAGCGGAAACGTATAAGTAGCAAACGCTGTGCCTTAAGCTTTCTATTGTCTGTCGAACAAAAAAAAACAGCTATGCGTTTAACGTACGCGCTCGTATGTTGTCTTTGCGATAAGGATGATGCGGAAATGCTTTTGTGTGTGTATTTGCATTTGCGCGAGGATATGCATTTCGTAAATAAAAGATGTGGGAGTTAGTGCCTGCGTTGAAATTAACAGATTTAAGCTTTTAATTAAAATAGAATAATCTTTCTCAAATGAATTATACTCTAGTTATGATTGCGTGCGATTTTCAAGGTTTTGCAGCCATGTCTTAATGTACGGCAGAAGGCGAGAAAGCATATTTTGGTTCCACATTGCGAATGAGCTTTGCAATAAATTTGGTCCTTAAGAATTTTAGCATTTTTTTTCTAATTTTCTAATTCAAAAACAGGGTTGCTTTGTTGAAAAGAAGCAATTCCCAACTTTCTCAAAAAAAAATTATTCCTCCCTCATTTTTTTCCTCGTTCAACAAAACTTTGATATTCATGTCATAAAAATCGTGCGATTCTCGACCATATCCGAAATTGGTCAACATTGGCTTTCGATTTGCATTACAGAGAAGGGGCCCCAGGTGGTAGCTATTAATTTATCCAAAAAGAAGCTTGTACATTTATAACTCAATCTGAAAAAAAGGAAATTTTCGACACAATTCAGTATTAGCTTTCCTTATCATATCTGTTTCAGCAACAACTTGCAAGTGGTATGCCAGCAATTTCCTTTGCTTTCCCAAAAATCGCTGATATTTTTTAAATTCAAAATCGGATTTCACCTGTGCTCTGTTGCTACCTAATCTCTTAATGTTATGACTCCAAGCCCTAACTGCACCCACAGCTCGGCACAAGGTATAATTTTTTTTTTTTTTGTGTCAAAGAGAATCAGTTAAAACACAAGTAAAACACCGACAAAAAACATGAGTTAAAACTGAAAACGAAAAACAAAAAAAAAAAATTTCTTGTCTTACAACTTTTAATTAGTTTTCACTCTAAACCGCTCAAGCCCAGGGAGAATGACAAAATAAACCAAACTCCTCTGTCATATACAGCGAGTAATGCCATGTCCTTGTGAGCACTTTTTTTCACTTTTTTTCATTTTCTACATTCATTTTGATTTCTGACCAACAAAGTTGTAACTAAGCTGATAAGGTGTTTTTGTATTACAATTTTTGCTATTGATGTGCCCACCTTTGTACGGCCGTACATTTTCTTCGGTTGGAGGGTTCAAAATAAACATTGCTGGTACAACTTTCTGGTCGTTATGACAACGCACAGCGAATATAATTTACTCGATTTTGCAGACTTGCTCCCCTCAATCTGCTCCTGACCCACAAGCGCAACTTTTCTCGTTGTCATCTTTACCTGTACGCTTGACGCCGGATGCCTTTTATTCATTACACTTTTTTAATGCATTTTCTGTACGACGATATTTTTTTTTAATCGCAGTTTGCTTTTATGATGAAAATTAACTCGTAAACTTTTACTTTTAAATCAGTTGTTGTTGTTGTTGGCGATAAGCAGTATGATAAAGTTGAGATAAAAAAATTATTGTAAATGAAGAAAACAAATTTCTATATAAAAAGTGCAAAAATTTAAAAAGTGTTCGAAAGCTACATGTGCCACATAGTAGCTGTTGTCCGAAATTGAAAGTCTCAACTTTATCATTTTATTTTAGAAAAGTTAATTTTCATAAGACACTCTACTTTTTCATAAACTTATTTAGCCTAATTTGCAACTAAACACTTTTTCTCTTTTCAATTTAGTCAATTTATTTTATAAAATTTGAATACACTCAAGTATTTTAAAAGGTGGAAAAAAACTTCGCCACATTATTTGTTGTTTCACGCCCCATAAAAAGAACGCACACCATTTTGCATGCAATTCGTTAAAAATAAAAAACTTTCCTTAAATCAGATTCAGAACAATTGAAAATCACAACAAAAAAATGATGGAAAGGAGGAAAGAAATTATTTTTTGTGCCACGAAATCGCAAGTGTAGTGGGGCGTTGCCAGCTTTTTATTTATGTTTATTTTCTTCTACATCATATTGTTTGTGCCAAACGCGCAACGGATGATTGAAAATAATAATTTCCTTTTCCATTAATCGTTCAAACTTCCAAATTTGGTTGCAAATAGCCTTTGACGGTGTTGGAGTAGTGCATTGCATTTGTAATACAGGTTGCAAACATAATCAAATATTTAATAATAAAACAAAAGATTTTTGAGCAAATGAAGATTTTACCAAAAAAGTTGTTCAAAATATAATAAATCTAAATAAGAAGAAGGCACATTTTCATCAATAAGCCGATAGTTGTCCAGTAAGTTTTTCTTTCTTTTTCTTTTCAGAAAAGTTGATTATTTAAATAATTAGCATACAATATTAAAATATTAAGAAGTTTATCATTTCATGTTGACAAAAACCTAATTTTTTGGAACTTAACCTCAAATATTTCAGAATTCTGATGTGATGGGTCAATTTTGAGGCCAAATTCGGATTCAGCGCAAAAAATTACTTCGGAAAACTATCTTTAAAAGATATATTATTCGAATTTACTTCATTTAAACTTGAATTTTGGCCTGTCTTCGAGGGTTTTTCATTTTTCTATTGCTCTGGTCTTCTGATAAAAAATACTGGAACATCGGGACTAGTCAGTCGCTTAAACCCAAATTTGCACTGTTTTTTCGCTGTTTTCTGGGAGTTTTTCGATGCTACCAAGATACCCAGCGACTGTATAGCAAAAAAAAAAACATCACCATCGTGTTCAGCAGACCCGAAAATATAAGAATCAGTACCAACATCTCGTATCACATGCGGAGATATCCTTTGGGAAGTGTTCACTCGCAAATAAAATGAATGAAATTAATTCATAAATCGCACATAAGCGACCTCTAAATATCAATATTTTTTAATAAAATTTTCAGTGCCTCATGTTTTTTCAACATAAAATGGAAAAAATCATTTATAAAAACTCATATTTTCCAAAGTTATGTCGGTAGTTTCGATTTGAATGCAGATACATTTGAGATATTTCGTTTCAAAAATGTTCAAAAACGTCAAAAAAAACCAAAGCTACAAAATACGGTTGCTCTGAATACCGACTGAAATGTCATTAGATATACTTAAGAGCGCTATGTTGGTTACATATAAATAAAAAAAAAAAGTCTGCCAAAACTAAAACTGAACTGAACTTTCACCAAAAATTTTTCCTTTTCAGAAAAATCACTTCGGAAGCTTATGTTTTTCATGTCTCAATGAGTTGCAAAAATGTGTTACCGCTTTTGCTTATTTCTATGAAATTCCTTAATTTTGAGGTTTTTTTTCAAAATAAATTTTTTTAAAAAAGTGGAATTTTTTTTTTCATAGTTAGCTAAAGAAAGGTCTAGTCTTAATATAAAAAAAAACGGCTCATATAATCATAAATTTTTTAGAAAATGTCTCTCAACATTTGTTGGAATGTTCAATAAAACTATGTGTTTCAGTATTTTTCAAAAGCTCAAAAAATCAGAAATTTTTTAAGAAAATAATTTATTTTAAAATTTTTTGTTGAAAATTTTTTATAACATAGCATTTCCACTGAGCCTCAAAAAGATACCACCTTGGAATTTCCTGAAAAATTTTCCAACTTTGACATGATGCCGTGCCTACATTCGTAATATTGGAACTGCAAAATTTTGGATTTCTTTTAATACGAATATTGCATGACGAATGATATAAAAAATGTGCTATTCGGAGAACACTACTTCTCTGATTTATTTCCATTATACTTATATACACACATACATACATACTATACACAAAATTACTCAAAGTCTTATGCGATTTTCTGCAATTTTAGGTTTTTTGAGTTGTGACAGTATTCCAGTAAACGAACGATATGTTTTGCGAAAAATTTTCTCATCAAAGAGTACTTATAAATAAATCATACTTTTACAGAATATATCAATTTGTATTTTAAGTCCATTCTATTGGTATCATCCGTCGAACGATATAACCAGACATATGGTACATATAGTACACACAAAACGCATAAAAACGTTTCATTTTACAACACTAAACTTAAAGTTCTATGGGAAAAGTTTGTCCTTTTTGTCATCTAAAGTTTTTCCAGAGCTGCTGTCTTACCAGCATATGAAACAACAACTGCAATAACAAAACAACACAAAAGCGCTAAAGGATGTTTTTCGTATCAGCAATTAGAAAGGATACTTGTTGCTTTGAGTATTGTAAGATTTTGGGACAAATTACAAAAAAAAAAAGAAAGTTTCTTTGAAATAACGATACATTTTATTTGAATCAAATATAGGCTGTTCATTAGATTGGATTGAAAAATAACTTTTTTTTTGCTTCAATTTCTAATAGTGACAAAACGATGCCAAAGCAGTTTTTTTTATTTAACAGATTATGTTAATTAAAATTCATTATTCATTCATTCGTATATATATAAGTATATTTTTTCCCAATGTTTCCTAACGACAAATAGAATATCTTCTTTTCCACAGAAAAATGTTAATGATTTCCTACTATATATGTATATGTAGAAATACTCAACAGCAGCAATAATCATGTTTATATAATGAAACTTAAAGCTGACATGGAAAAAAAAAGATCCAACATAAACATTGCGTAAATTTGTTGCAAAAAACTCTCAGAAATAAGATATACATTACACATACACACATACATATACCTATGTATGAAAACATATAAAGAAAATTACAGAATCCTTAAAGAAATAATCGAATTTTCAGCGCATGTAATCGAAAAGTTGCATGGAAGGAAACTAATGCATGGATATAGATTCTTCACCCAGCGAGGAGAACAAATTGATGCAGATCAAAGGTTTAATGTTTGCATAGGACTTTAAGATTTATTGATGTGTTTGTGCCATACACACATACATACATATAAATATTTTCGTCCTTGATGTACCAAAATAAAAAAGGGAATAAATAAAAAATACTGGCAAATACTTTACAATGTGCGTAACATGCAAAACACATGATGCCATTATCCTTAGTTGTCATGCTTTTATGCGAGCATATACATATGTATGTGTGTATGTGTGCATGTGTATTAGTGCATGTGTACCCTTATTTGTATATATGGCATAAGGAGTTAAAATTTAAATCAAGCAAGCGCAAAAAAAAGGGATTTCGGTGTAGCTTAGGGCAGATTTGCGTAATGAGTTTCCTATCCAAACAACATGCATGATGTTCGTTCGTAGTTAGTTCTGCGGAAAGGTTTTATATAGTGTTGGATAATAATAATTTGGATAAAATCAAATAAAATAAGACAAAAATTTCATTTTGCTGATTTTTTTAAAATTTTCTTTCATTTCAGCATTACAAAAATGAATGTGGCCGACTAATGGTAAGTTCAAAAAATATAGTGTTTAAATTTGTATATAAAAAAAAATACATTGGAGACTTTTGCATGTACGTTCTCCTAAAGAACAATCACAAAAACAAAAACGAAAATACACGCAAACCAACACTTTTGGTTTGCTCGCGTTTATTTATGTTTGTCTTCAATATATTGCGCAATAAATCAATATTAAAATTCATTGCATTACCACACAAATAATTCAAAGTTATCATTAAACTCTGTTGAAAGTATTCTTCATTACTTAACTTAATTATCGTAACCTTATTAATTTGTTAAATATCAGAAGTGCCAGACGCGTGAAAAATAGACCATTTTCAATAATTTTTTTGCGTATTAATTTAATTTATTTAGTACAAGTGATAATATGGCATCATTGCATTATGTTTCAACTTGACTTGACGAAAGTTTTAAAATTAAAAATAAAAAAAAGTTATAGCTGGCTGTGTTGGACCTTGTCCCATACAGAGTGCCTTGCGGTGACCATCACAAATCCTTGGAAAATCATCTAAAATCAATCGTATAAGAAAAATTAGTTATTTAAATAAATAATCTAGTGCCTGATCCATGGTTTTTTTAACAAATTAACAAAATGGTGGCCTCAGGAAATTAACCTCTAGATTTTTGAAACACAGAGAGAGAGAGAGCCTTTTGGTTATTGTTGAATAACTCTAAAAGTAATTGTCGGATTGACTTAAAATTTTCAGGATATATTTTTAAGAAACTGCAAAAAAAAATCGATTTATTGAAAATTCTGACTGCATCTGCCCCCTTAAGCATTTAACATTATTTTATTTGACCTCAAAGTGTTAAAAGCCAATGGAAACTCCAAAATAATACTGCGAAGAGTTAAACAAAAAAAAAACACTTTGTTCAAAGTATTATCAAATTTTAGTCAATATACTCTAGAAAATAAAACCCAAAGTGTGAAATTCTTTTAACAAAAGTGATTAAAAAAAATTAAAATAAAGTTTGTTTTTTTTATAATTTGTTTGAGTGCATTTTTCTGCCTTATTTTTGGCTGATGATTTATGTGAAAGTAAAGATGCATGTAAGCTTAACATTAAACTTAACTCTGTTGTGATTTTTTGCAGTCATGTAATAATTTCCTGATTAGAGTCAGGAGTAATCCAAATAATAATCTATGTTCTTTTTTTTTAGTTTCATTATCATATTTCATCCAACGGACATTCCGTATAAATATTTGTAAGATCTATATCGTATTTAATTATTTTTTTTTTCAAATTTTTAAGCTGTTCGAATGTGCAGTGTTTTGATATTCCAAGACCAAATCCACAGTCTAAAAATCGTCATTGGGGTAAAGTCTCTTTATGATCTAGATTATCTTAATTTTGATCTCCCCGATCTTCTATAGCAAACAGATGTGCTATCGAATTAAAAAGATTGGTATGGGCAGAAACTATAGTACAAATTCTTTAGACATTACAACTTCACTTTGATTGTTAAATCAAATTGGTTGTTGGATTAAAATCTTAACAGAGATCTGATGAGGATGTGGATGAGAAAGGATTTCAAAATTTTAAGTTCTGTTATTATTACTTTGGATCGTTCATTGTTTTCAGTAGATCAGTAAGATTGAAATATTATTACCGTTCACGAGTAATACCTAACTCAGCGTTGATAGTATATAAAATATTTTCAATCCTTAATTCACTACAAAATATTTCGCTAACTAAGATGTTGTACGTTTATCGTGAATGTAACAACTGATACTCTTATATTTTAGCATATATAATTTTTGGTTTTTGGAGTAGCGCGTGTAATGTCTGATAGTTTGCACATTTTTCTCATAAATATTTGCAATATTTTTATATCCACTTAAAAACCTCAGCCCTTATTCAAGCAGTTTACAAAACTTACAGTTTTTTCATCATATTAAGTTGTAAATTAAGTAAAACACGAAATAAATTTCTGAAATATTTAACAACATAGGAATCATTAACAACAACACTTTGCAAGCAACTTTGATATGAGAAAAAAAACGTCATAATTTTACGTTAGAGCATAAATGCCTGCGGCAACATCACACCCAAACATCAACATCCAACTACCCCTTCCATATGCCAAGCTGTAAAAATTCCAGAAATTCCTTAAAGTTTTCCCGCTCTCAATTAGCTGGAAGAACTAAAACGCGCGCCGTCAATGCCAACAGAGCCGTTTGAGCTCAGTCAGATGATGTTGCTGCTGTAGGCGTTGTATTGGTTGTGATGGCAAAGTTAGTTGGTTGGCGTAAATCAGCGCTTTTGCTTGGATATTAGTTGGCTGTTAATGAAAATCTGTTGCGCAATTTCTTAACTCGCAAGAACGGTGAAAGTAAATGTAAAATATTTCTGCTTTAAGCTTATAGGTAATAACACGCTTGAAGCTGTACATAGTTTTCAACTGCAAAAAAACTTGATTGAAACTTAAATTTGTTGCAGCCTTTTGAGAGTGAGATTTTGACTTTTTTATAGAATTGTTATATATTTTGAAAGAGATTTAGTCTTATTAATTTATCAGTCGTATTAAAAATATATTTTCAGGATTTTAGCACTCTAAGCCCATGTAATACTAATCAAATTATCTAATGCGTAATACGTGGTAGTGTGTGGGAAAAATCTCATTTTAATTAACTGCTGTGAAACTTTATAATCATGTAGAAAGTTCGACAACTTTGCCTTAAAGTACAATAGTTTTTGAATAGCAACACTATTAAAACTCCATACCAAAATATCTTGCGGCAGTTTAAGCGCACACACCGATGCGACGATTTAAGGACACAACTACACACAACAATCCGATCGGGGCATGTTAATCCGCTTTGCTATACCGCACATTTTAATCCTGTGGAAAATTGCTCTGATGTTGCTGTCGTCGACTACTTGAAATTTCTGTTTGTTTTTTTGCTTTTTTCAACATTGTGCCACACTTTTTTATTTCTCTTTCCAAGTGTTGCAATAAAAATGTCGTTTAAACACGGCAACAACCATCGAACGCACATGGCTCCACTTTAATCAACATAAAAAAAGGGTTTCATTACCAGCATGCTGGTAACGCCTCATTTGTTAGTTGCATTGGGGGCAGTGGAGTTGATATTAGGGTGGAGTGTTTTTTTGTCTCTCCATTTTTCATTTGTTTTGCAATTGGTCTTTTATACGCACATTCGGAAAAAGAGTAATTTCCAAAATTTTATTTATTATTTCCATAATTATAAATAAATATAAATTGAATTTATAAATTAAAATAACTCTAAACAAGTTTGCTCTTAGCATTAGTTTATCGTTTTCTAGACAAAAAATTACAATGCTAAGAAAATATGTTTTGGTACACCCTATTATTTAAGCCTGCTGTGTGTTTATTGCATAGCATTGGTTTGTTTTCTGAAAGAGGTGCAATTTTTTTTGTTACTCAATAACACCAAAGCGATTTGACAAAAAATTGTTGTTATTTACACTTTTGTTGATACTACGCAAGGGAAGCCTACAATACTCCTAATACTTGGTCTATTTTTTGCTATTTTACATTGGTTTCGGAGTAGGACAAAATATCGTTAACTCCTTTTACTTCAAAGTTAAAATATAAAAAAAAATTTAATTGTGACAATATTTCTTGATGATTTCCATTTCATAACCACGTATCGTTTTATTTATAGAGGTAACATAATCTCTTTACTTAGTATTTCATATTAAGATGTACCCCAAATTCTTCCGAGTGCTCTCCAAGCTTTGCTTATGATATGCACTGTTACACTTATGACTCCTCTTGAATATAATTCTTTTAAAAATGGTGTACCTCGGAAATAAATATAACTACAAAAGAAAGGCACTTAGAGACATGTACATTACTTAAGAAACCACGAGAGATCAGTTCGGTATTTCTTGGCCGCAGAAATTAACAGGTTAAGCCATTAAATAGTATGTTTGAAGTTGTTTTCCCAATTTTTTGTTTATATTTTCACCTCATTGTACCACAGTGCACTGAAATGTTTTCATATAAAACCAAAAAACAAAAAGATGGGCAGTGTAGTTGGCTGCAAAACTCAACAGACAGACGCACAAAAACAATCTGAGGTGTAAAAGCCTCGTTAAAAATTCAAATCGTCTGCTTGGTTGGTTGCCTGTTAAAATTTGTTGCTGTCATTGTTTGTTTGCATTGTTGCTTTATTGTTTTTGGAATATTCATGGGTAATTTTTTGTGTTGCAGCACCAAGTGGCAGTGAACCATGTCGCATGTTCTTTAGTGTTGGTGAACACAAAATTTCTTTAATGCCTTTTGTCGCTTCACTCGGGATTTGTTTGTTTTTTTTTTTTTTTTTTTTTTTTTGTTGAAAATGTGTAAATTATGATATTGATGCTTTGGCTTTTCCCATTGTACAGTGGAAATAATTTTTTACAATTTTTTTGTTTTTCCTTGGCTTACTTTTTTTACCAACATTTCTTAAATAGTTTAGCTCAATTTTATTACACAGATTGACAAAAACCAAATGAGGAATTGAAAAACCGATCAACACCTTGCCCGCCTGAACAGGAGATCAAAATATTTCGCACACACTTTGAAAGAACACACAAAAAACCCAAATAAAAACTGAGTACTACAATGAAAGGAACAGAATACACCAACCAGATTACAGTTCGTGGTATCACTATGGATTCCTATGATCTATGTGAGACTTTATTGCCGCTGGTGTTTAGACAAAATTTAACGAAAATAACACAAAATCGGCCTCGCCGATTTGACGTGATATAGGCGTTAGAGAAAACCATCAAAATTCGATATCGACATAGGACCTATGTAGTAAATGCTTCATTTAATCTTAAAACGATAATATTTTAACTTATCCCTCTACTGTAAGTCCATTCCAGTTGCATTCATCTGCAAAATTCGAAAATCCTTTTCATTAGCATTCAACGCAGTAACTTACATGTTCAATAGATACAAAGGTAACAATGATTGAGACATCAGTAAGACTGATGAATGACTACAACTGCACAGATACGATTGTATGTACTTACAACAACAAGGCTTTGTTGTTCAATTGTGTTTTGCTTTCCGGGCTCTGTGTATTTTCACTGGCAGCCTATCGGCCACTTAACACCGTAATAATGTTTGTTCGTTCTGTGTGATTATGCATACATTTTGGCTCCTTTTCATCAAAGCAATCTGATCTGCTAATAATTGATTTGGGAGTTGGGACTTTGAAATGTGAAAATCTTCAATGGTGGATATAGCAGAAACTCTATACTGAAGTTACGCTTCATGCGAAAATTCACAGAATTCGTATTCTTTAAAGTCTTTCAAACTTGTGTAATTTTATACATTACATTTAATATAAATAGAGGAAATATAATATAAGGAAAATATTCAAATTTTGTTAATTTAAGCAATTTACACTAGAATTCATTTATCACATTGAGCAAACCACCTGCAAACTTGCATAAATGCAGTTTCTCTTTTTTTGCAGTATTGAATAGTTTTTTGCCTTAAATATTTAAGTGCGTAAGAGAGGTTGTACATGATGATAGTCTTTCCGAAAAATCTCTCTTGCCACATCAATTAGCTAAAAACAATGCAAAAACATCAATCCAATCTCTATTAACTGTAAAATTTTAATTTGCTTAAGTTCATTTTCTAAAGTCACAAATAACATAGAAAAACATCATATGTTCTCATTTTGAAATTGATAACAGCAGCAAGTGCGTCATAATTTTTGCACGAACAGAGTTTCATGTACATAATTAAAAAAAAAAAAACGAGTCCAAAAAATATTAAATTTTAAATTTATGGAGCTGTTTGAAGTTGGTCATGTTCGCAAACATAAGAGTAATAAATAGGCAGTTGAAAACAGTTAAACCAGTAATTAACTGCCAAAACGCAACATAGTCTCATAATTTTTTTTTTTTTTTGTTGGAAAGGTTGTGAAGAGAAGGAGGGACGTTTATACTTTTTTTCAATAGTAGGCAGTGCCACGCCCCTAACAGGAAAAAACGTTTCAACGGCTAAGCTCATGGACCGATATTTGATAAATAGACTGAATCCTAAGAAAGATTGCTAGAAACTCTGATTCTTTAAAGGGGGCGTGGCATCGCTCCAAAGAGGAAAAAAAAGGTATCACGGCTATGCCACAACACCGATTTTGATGAAATTTGGTATGTAGATAGATTGAAACTTGAGAAAAAACATAATTTTTTTAGTTGACGGTGCCACGTCTCTTACAGGAAAAACGTTTTAACAGCAAAAAGACAAATCTTGTATTCTTTTAAGAAAAATATATACTCCTTCCTCTTTTCTTTGTTAAAATTGATCTCACTAATTAATTTTTTAAATATAAACATTAAATTTGTTTTTTTAGTTACTGTATATAGCTTAAATATTATTACTTATATAAATATTAAAATCGTTTTGAAAAATTGTCCAAGCAAACCAAAATGGAAAAATATGTCCCGTTCGAATGGATTATTATGCCTTGTAAGGAAAAAAGTAAATAAAATTTTTCAATCAAACGAAATCTATTAAAAAGCTATATTATTCCATAACATTTTAAGATTAGTCGCATTAAAAAAGGTTTCGCTGACTTCTGCTTTTCTATAGATGGCCATGAAAAACACTTCCAATTTTTGTCCCGTTGGCTTTTTTATTGCCTCTATCTTGGAACCAGTATTACCTCAAGTATCAACTTTGCCACTCAATATAGTGCTACCAAAGGGCTATTCTTTAAAGAAACAGAAGAAAATAAAAGTGTTTTTTTATTTGTGTTTTTGGAACAAAATTTCATAATAATATTTTTGTATAGAGCTTATTGTTCAGTACTTTTAGTGCAAAAAACCACAAAAAAATTACAAGCGTAAAATGCATTGAAATGGGCAACGAGCTGCTTATACTATTCAATAACTACTAAACTTCGGCTAACAAGGCTTACTGATGATATGACGTAGCGGTCATTGAAACTAATATAAGCAGCTCGTTGCAGTTTTTTTCCAAAAATTCAGTAACAAAATGTAATTTTCTTATCTATATCCATATCAAAGTTGGAAAATTTTTTTGGGCTGATTTATCCGACAGAATCAAACTCTTACAGCAAAACAAGGCGTCGAAATAAGCACAGAGTAGAATATTAGAAAATTACATTAATAACTGAACAAAAAAGTAAACTATTTATATTTGCTAATTTTCACTCCCTCGGTTAGTGACTTATATCATTTTAATATGTTTCGACAAGAAAAAATTCAGTGTGTTAGGAATTTCTAACTTTCTTTTAAATTATGGTCCTTTAAGCATATGAAATTGAGTTTTTCGAAAGTTAGAGCTTTTTAAAAAAAGACTGCTCCGCTAAAAAAAATCTAACCCTATGTGCGGAATTATGTCTTTTGAAACCAAATCAATGCGTTCGAAACTCAAAAAATATTCCTTGTATGACTTTGTATTGCTGGGGAATTCTGACTTTATTTCATTTGGCTTAAGATTTTTTCAGAGATATCTCCATTGAATATATTACCCCTGTCAACGATTCAGAATTTTTTGGTTTCATCAACCATTCATTTTGTGCTGATATGTGGTGTGATCAAACGATTAATTTACTCAAACACTAAAATGCACAGTTTTGAAGAAAAATAAGACCATTTGTATCGCAATATTTTGTGTTGCATCCTTATGCCATTGATTATTTATTTGAACAAACCTTTCAAAAGTTAAAAGAACGGAATGCATGAATGAAATGACACTCATATCAATGAACATAAAGTAGTCAATTAAAATATCAATTCATTGCAATGAAAATCAAATGTTAATTACCCCACTTAATGCTGAGAGCTCATTATAAATCAATTAAATTAATCCAAGGCATTACAACAGCTTCGTCATAAAATTCCAGTGATTTTCAAGGATTAAGGTTTACAAAGGAAAATGTATATTTTGACTAAATAAACAAATAAGCACATGACAAATGAGGGAATAACGAAGAAAGCGCAATAAGATAACGAAAAATGTTACAAGTAAAAAACATTTGATTGTATGTTTGCGCACACACACATTCGCACAGTTCAATCACCCGCACACACTCACACAAGCGCCGAAGATAAACAAATCCTGTAATACAAATAAAGAATAAATAATTTATAACTGTATTAGACTGCCAAAAGCAGTATGCCACTATTGATGGCAGCACGGGAAGACCTCAAATTCGTAGAAACTGAAGATGCCATCATGCATTTAACGTAAATGACAGAGAGAAGCGGCAGCAGAAGTGGTGCGCGCCAAGGCTGAGTTCAATGCTGTCAGTTTACTTGTGATTTATTTATGAGTTATTTCCGTTTTTTATTTATGCTTCTGTTTTATATTTTCAACGAGATTTTGTAAATATCGTGCGAGAGAGACAGCCTCATGCACTGTGTGCAAATAAAAGAAAAAGATAAAATCATTGTGCTTTTATAATTGCAGCACGAGCTAAATAACTGCTGTTGTGCTGTTGAGCTGTTTGGCAATGCTTGTGCGCTATTTTGATAAAACTTTTGGTCACATTGTACTCTACACGGAGCATAGAGAATAAATGGATTGGAGTTGCTGGAAAGATATTCTTATCAGTGATTTGTACAATATTTGATGTAACCAAGAATATGTAGGAAATACTATGAAGAGTGCATTATCAGTCAAAATGTTTATTTTTACGTGACTTAAAGCTTAAAACTAAATAGCTAAGAAGGCTAATAGAAGAAGTAGCTAAGTTCTGTCATTGCTACATATAATAAAAGAAAATAAATACGAAAGAAGCTAGATGTTGGGGTCTTCGATTTAGTAGAATTTTTTATTGTGAGTGTTATTTTGTCATAAGTCGAACCAGTGGTAGAATTTTACAGCATTAATGATAAATAAAACGATTCATTTTGTAGATATTTTCACTTCATTTTCAAAAACTTTATTTTAAGCTACAACGAAATTGCTGCGCTATATTTCGTCAAAAATTGCTAAAATAATGCTATTTTTTCGGATTACGACCCATTTTTATTAAAAACTTGACTTGATGTGTAGTGTCTGATCCCCGATTTGTATTAACCACACAAAAAAACTTCAGATGTTGCTATTTGTCCTATGATATATGTATAACTCTCTGAAAATATTTTTTCCTTTCCCTCCACTGAATTGCTCTCATTACTGTCAAGCTAAGCAAGTAATATTTTAAAGAAGATTTTGGATTTTCTTCAGACGCTGTTTTTATCTGCTGTTACACTTACGCACACACACACATCCAACACATAAACACGCAAAAGGTACAAAAGCGGAAAATCTAATAATTGCATTTGTATGGTTTTATTACCAAACGATCTCTATACGAAATAATTGTAAATGGCGCTACTTTGCTCATGTATATGTGTATCTGCTCATGTGTGCTTACTAAGTTTGCGTTGTGCGATATTGTGCCCTTTTCTCTGCCAAAAAAAAAAGGAAAATGAAAAAAATTTTAAGGATGTGTCAATGTGCGGAAGTAATTTGTGTTTTCATTAGGTTGGCAACATGCGCACACACATACGTACGAGCACAAATACACACACACATCACGCCCACACTAATATCAACACCCTTTTACACGTTGCTGTTCGTGCAGAATTTGTTTTTAAGTGTCGCACATTATGTCGCACCTCAAAGCAAAAGGAGGAAAGCAGAAAAAAAATACTTTAACACCCATAGCAAAATCCTCGAGCGTAATAAAAAGGAAGTGAAGATTTTGGTGCGCATCAAGGACAATTGCAACAACAGTAGCAACACATATGACAGTGCTCGGCTTTGCTGATGCTGGCTCTGTTTCTGACTTTAACTCCCATGCCGGATATGAGTTGTGAGCGCGCTGCAAATGAACAAAATTAAGTGACTTCCGTTATAATTTCGCTTGTCTAGCCGTCGGTTATAAAAGCGTCTGTTGACAGCAATAGCAGCAGCAGCAGCAGCAACAACAACAACAACGACGACGACAGAAATGTCAACATCAACAGTTATTTCGTAGATAAAGATAATTTTATGAATTTAATGGCGAAAATTCGTGTCCGATTAGATGTTGTTGCTTCAGGTGACCTGAAGGTATGGCAAATAAGAATTTGGTAATTAAATTTTGAAATTTAAAAAGGAAGGATGATGTTATTTCGCACAAAATTTCGAAAGACTTAATATATTTCACAAGAAAGCAATTTGTATTTGAACACCTATAAAATTATTGTGTTAGATAAAAAGTATTAGTTCATGGCAACATTTCTTCTTCCAAGACATTTCAACACACAACTGGAGACTTAAATAATTAAAAATACAAGAGATATTCTCAAATTTTTTACCAACAACCGGGACCTTCACTTATTTGGTTCAAATTTTGCATTTTATTTTGTCTAATGAGCATTAGCTTCCAAGATCTCAAGGCTCAAAGACTGAAATTTCGCTGGATGAAGTATTTTTTGAAAGGTTATCAAAATTCACACAAACATCCCAGCAAAACCATTTTAACGTCATCAAAACAAAAAACTTAATATTTATATAGATTAAAGCCAAAACATAAAAAATGGTTGTCATGAGCATCAAGGCTAATTAATGAACTTTATTATCCTTTTTATCTTAATGTTCATTCTTTCCACTTTTTTTTTTAATTTCTTGAAATGATTGCTATTGATAAATTACCTACATAGTGTTTGAAGCTCCCTACTCCACTCAATCAATTTTATTTACAGGATTGGATTATAAATTGAAGCTACTTGTCAAATCAGATAAAGTCATAAAAATGCTTCACTACACAAAAAAAAATTCATTGAGTGGAGTACGCAGCTTAAGTCACTTTGGGTATTAAGTAATTAAGAAAAATTCCTTGAGTGGACGATCTGAAGCAAAATTTTATATGAGGTACTTGTATGTAGTATAGTAAGGTGCACTAAAACGAGTACAAGAAATGCACAGTTTATTACGTTATTTTTAGAAAAATCGCATTTAAAAGAAAAATTAAGAGTTTTTTTTTTTTTTGAATATAACAAACGATAACTCTGAACTGAAAACACATTTAGCTATATAAGCAATACTAAAAAAATGTGAAAATTCGATAATTTTTATTATTACTTAGAAAGTTATGAGATAATTATTGTTTGTAAGTACAATTCTGAAAGAACTTTATTAATCACCTTATATCTTATAGAATGCTCAAGATAGAAACCTCTTCCTTGACAATTTTTTACTCAAAATGAGCCATTTTTTCATGTGGCCATTAAGATTTGGATCACTCTGTATATTTAACAACAAAAAGTAGTTAAGTCTCAATTTAGCGGCATTTTTGCATAAGCTCGCTTATGAGCCATATGTAGGTGATAACAAATTCCAAAACATTGACGGACAAGACCAGAATTTTGACATTGATCATAATTTCAAGATTATCAAAATTAACATTTTATTTTATGGGCAATATTTCTTAGAAATAATATGATTGACTGTAATTTGTTGGGAAAAATTTTCGCAAAAGAATTTTTTATATAAGTAAACCTTTAATTTGTCCTAAAAGGAAAAGGTTCTTAAAGAACAAATTTTGATCCTTACTGTTCTTTTGAAAAATTATCACAGCTTTGATATCTCTTTTGCAGTAGAATTTCCAAAACGATTCATATTTTATTCTTTATATTACTTACAAGTTAATATATTTGGGACTTAAGATTAAGTTTATCGGCATTAATTTTCAGCGATGCAGAATTTCTTATGCAGACAAAACGTATTTTGGGTAATTTTTCCTATATTTGATAAGAAGTATTATAGCACAGTACTGTTGGCAACAGTCATTAAAAGTATTTTAGTTTTACAAGAAACTATTACAAAAATAACACAACATATATGAACTGAAAAAATAAAAATTGCTTGAAAAATAAAAAAATGTTTGCCGAAATAATGAACTAAATCTAAATATCTAAAAGTCGAATTGTCTTCTTCGAAAATTGAATTTTCTATTTTTATTTTGCAAAATAATAACTAAAATTTTAGATCACATTTCCAGAAAAACTTTTTAAATATACATACATATGTATATACGAAATCGTCCAACAAGTCTTTACATAAATTGAAATTAAAAATAGCCCAAAATCAATGGTAAAATACAGGGGAATAGGATTGAGACATTTTTTTTTTTTTTTTCTTAAGAAGTTTACTTGCTTTCGCCCAAACAATTTTATTCCTTTATAAAATTTTTGGAATTCACAACTTTCCTGCACCATAATTTTATACAAATAAATAAATGTCACATAAACGAAAAAATAATATAAAAATCAAACCGAAGAACTGCAGCAAACTTCTTCAAAAATAAATTGAGTGTAATTTGTTGTTCATAATGGGATAGCATTTTGTAACCTTTTGAACTAACAATAGAAACCAAGAAGCACACACGCAAGCACTTCTCCGACTTCTAGTCGCATTTACACGCAAAGTTATGGCAAAAGTGTAAGTTTTCTTTTCTCATACTTTGCCTTAAGTCGCAGCAGCGCAATTGAGCCGAAACTTTTGAAAACAAACGGAAGAAACTCCTTATCGAAAATGAGCCCGAAAACTAACATAGACACTTGCAGCATTGAACAAATGGCAACACTATAAAGTTAGCGGATGTAGCGTTTCAATTTACGCAAACATACAGGATGCACGCACACAATTGCGAATGTCCGGCAAAGGGAAGTTAACAAGATAACATATGAGCTGACATCGATAGTAGTGTAGATGTGAGTGTAAAGTTTGAGATTGTATGAAAGTGTGAGAATATTTTAGAAAAAAAAATATTATTATGGAAAATGCAAGCAAAAAATTTTTAAAATCAAATTAATGAAATGAAATTCTAAGTAAAGAACAGCAGCAGAGCTGCTTTAAACTAATGAGATAAGACTAACACATTTAATTAAGTCCTTGTTTAATGCAGAAAAGTCAAATTTTAGTCATACATATATTCCAGATTGATGTCAGGATAGTGTTCCAGATTTTATATATGTTATATGAAGACAAACATTAGAAAATATTTTTATTTTTTTTTTTTTGTATCTTCTTCAAATCAACAAAATATCATTTATTACCGCGTATCTGCTTATTAGCTCTCTGGTACACAATTTCTTATTATGCTCCGCATAAGCCACACCAAATACTTCAGTTTAAGTAAACTCCTTTGAAGCTTCTAAGTAAGTCCAATTCAATTCAATTGAATTCGGTTTCATCAATAGCAACCAACGCGTTTTGATTTCTAAGATTTCATGTACCATCATCCACCATTTACTGCGCTGTAGTTTTCCTTTCCACTTGGTTTGTTCAAAATCCCGCAAAACTTAATCCAAGCAATTTTACTTTTACGTGGAATTGAAGAAACACCAAACCATGGTTTGGCTCCGAGGAAAATTTTCAAATAGCAATGAAAATGAAAGCTTGCGTATTACAGTAGTAGGTGAAGTTGAAGTTAAAGGAAGCAGCTTTTCTTGTACACAAAAGGCCAATTTGAGCATTTTGTGATTCATTCATTCATACATCATACATTCATTTATTCATTCGTTCATTCATACTTGTGTACATTCAATGAAACGAACCCTTAGATTGATTTGGTTGGTTGGCATTTTTAATAAAAGTAAAGAAAAAAATTATGATCAAAAAGAGCAACAATGATAATAAATACTCGTATAACAACAATAACAAGAATATTTCGAACTTTTTTGTTACGTTTTATTTTGTTGAGTTTTCAAAAGGTTGCCATCACTGGTTGCGCGCAGATTAAGTTGCGAAGAAAAGCTGTGGAAGTAATCAAATATTAAAAGACTTGAGGTTGTTGAAGGGTTAAATGAAATATTTGTACTTAATCAATAAAAATTAAGTTAAAATTTTAGAAAATAAAAAAATGCAAGATGGTTTGAAGACACAAATGAAAATGATAACAGAAACGATCCTAACCAATATTTTAAATGTGGAGGCGTGTTTATCTGTCCGTTATTGCTGACAATGTGTTACTTGGAAGCCTGACAAAGGTCATATGTTCCTTTTTATTTATGTACTCGTACATTGGTATTCCTCATTTTTACTTTGCGTTAATCTGAAATATTGCAAGTACTACTCTAGACTTGGACTTTGTCAGCATAGCTTTTTAAAGTTTTTGCTAGTATGGGAGGTGACACGTCTTCTTATCGAAACTCTATCCATTTTTGGCTAGATTTATTCCGACTTTTTTCTTATATTTCGCACAGTATAGAGTGTTTTGGTTATTTGTTGAACGGGGGTTGCTATGCCCATTTCAAAAAAAAAAATCACGCTACTTGTAAACGAACCATGCCTAGTATTCCTGCGAATTTTGGTTGCGTTTAAAAAAACCTCGAAAGTCAGAGTCTTGAAGTTTCTACCTTAAGTATATTACAGAAGCCACGCCATCATCCTGCACTACTTCATATAACTACCTTAGTATAACGTTTTAAATGTTTCATATTTATGAGGAATAGGCGTGTCAATTTGAAAATGTAGCCAGTTTACTAATTTTCTTTGAATTATCTCTTCTGATTTTTTCGTAAACGTAATTTCGACAAACAGACTGTCGTTTTTGCTTAAACAGAATGAAGGAGAAGCTAATCATCAATGTTCGGCGTAAAAAGTATGCGAAATTCAGATAATTTTCTTCGATTATCACGTTGTAGTGCACTCTAATTTCCGTCCAGAAGGGCAAAAGGTCAGACAAGAATATATTTAGGCGTCATGAAACGCTTGTTTTAGAACATCTACCGAAGACGGCCTGATTTGTGGAAAATAACTTCACAGCTTTTGAGTCACGATAATGCACCATCTCATAAAGCTATCATTGTGAAAGCGTTTTTTTTGATATCGCATCAACTTTATAGACTCTGTAGTCTTCCACATATGGCAACTTTTTTTTGAAAAGCATATGTAGAATTAAGCCAAAACAGAATCCAGTCGGTCGAAAATAAATATTTCGTCTCTTTAAGCTGAAAAATGTTAAGAGTTCAAAAAATTTTGGATAAATCAAATATTGAGGAAAAACGTGAAGAATGTTGGAGAAGTCAAGTAGAAAAATATTTAATTATTGAAAAAAACTTTAAAATAAGAAGTCGATGAGTTAATATTTTTAAACATGCTGAGCCTCATAAACCTTTGAAAGAAGGTCTATCCAATATCACAAAAATAAAATTTAATTTTTAAGGTTGGGTTTACTTTTTTATAAACTATTTACAACTTAATATAAGAAAAAATTAAATCGGAAAAATTTTATGGTAAAAACTCGTTTCGAAAATATCATCCAATAATCAAAGTGCGATAAACATAAGACTTCATTATTCACCGAAAATTAGTTAAAAAAATTTTAATTAATAACGATTTTGATAAGACGACTGTAGCAGAAGTGGCCATATCATCTACTTATGTATTTAAACTAAGAAAAGTGCTTTAATATGGAAAAAACAGATGTGCCAAGCCTTATAGTATCACCTGAGAATTTCTCATAGCATTAATAACAACTCATTAATGTTATTTGCATATCAGTTTTTGACCATATTTGATTATTTCTAGTTCATCTAAATAAAACGCTTTAGCTTAATATTGGTTATTGTCACGAATATTTCAACAAATTTCATTACAAAATCTTTCTAATTTCATCTCCATAATTTTTTCCGTCAACTTTTTTTCTTCAATTTAAAGTTTTAAAAGAAGTCTTTAGTTTTTTTGCCATTTTTGCATATTTCCAGAGAACATTTTAATACCGACGATTTTTCATGGTCAAATGAATGAATACAAATGCGATTTGCACTTTGAAACTTTTTTTTTTACTTTTCTTCTTTTCTGCTTTTGGAGCGCGCAAATTCGATTCAATTCAATTTATATTCATATTCATGCACATTTCAGTCTATTATTTGAAGATTTACATACACAAGCAAACAGACAGCTACAAATATTCTGTGATTTTTTCTATTTTTTGTCCTTTCCACCGCTGCTACCATTACTGCAGGTTTTCTTAGACTGCTATTGTAGAAGCTCTGAAACCAAGTAGGAAATTGTTTTTTCGGAAACTTTTGAAGTTATCGCTATATTGCATACTTTAATAATTTGAGTCACTAGTACTTAAATTTCCAATTCGGTATACATGTGAATTTTTCTACTTTGCTAGCTCTGCATACAATTTGTCACAGTGTACGCTGGCATGCATTAATACAGCCACACAGATACAGCTGGGGACAAGTGAAGCAGTTGTATTTGTCGTATCTATGAGTTTAACACGTTTGCTTTAATGCTTTTGCTTGCTGTCACTCTGCGTATCTTTTTCTTCTGCACTGAGTATCGCATACAAAAATCACAGCTAAGCGCCAACATTGGTAAAGCGGCTCGGAGGAAAGTAGATGATATATTGCTTTACATATGAATGTGTGCTTATGTATTAAATACACAAATACACGTGCATCTTATTTTTCCATTTTTTTCTTTTTTCTATTTTCGTGTCTTAATATTTTTATGAGCGCAAATGGAACTGAAAAATGCAAAATGGATTTAAATACCCGTCTATGAGTAGGAACTTTTTTTTTAAATTTAAATTTTTGCTTTTCATTCTTTTGGGGTTATATTGGTGTTAATAGTGACAGGGACTGCATTGAAAGCACAAAATTAAGCGCATCTTCTTTTATGTATCGTAGAATGCTGCCAGTTACATTTATATTCATTTGTCGTTATAGTATGTTATGTGTGTATTTAGGTACATGTGTATGCAGCAATATTAAATTCCTTAAAAATATCAATAAGCTGTAAATATGCCATTATGTCGTGATGTTATTGTGAAATTTTTAGTCTTTAAAATAATTGACAAAAATTCATAATAATTATTATAGTAGAATGCACTTCATTATGATACTAATTTTACAATACAAATAGCTTTATTTACACTTATAACTTTATATGTTACGCATACGTCATGTTACACGCAAATAATAAATGCTTGCATCGATCATTTGAAAAGGGAATTTTATAGCAAAACAATTATTTATATGAAGCACCTAGAAATTTCTGGTTTGAAAAGAGAATTTTTTCCCCAGCAATTAAAGTAATTTTTTTAAGCAATTTAAGTAATTATAAGCATTATTGAAATATATTATTTCGGTTCACATACAGAAAGTGTTTTGCTGTATTTAATTTTATGTGACAAACATCATCATTTAAGTAACGCAAATTTATTTTCATTTCAACAACAATATGAATTTTTATCGTACTACACTGCATAATAACACCGTGCACAGCAGTCGCTTACCCCCATAAGAAGCAACAACAGCATCTTGAAAACGGCAGGTAACAAAGCCGCGACATGTCATGCGTTTGCCTAAGAGCGTTATAAAAAAATGATTATTACACCATAATGTCATTGCCAGATGCTTATTATTGCCAAGAAAATTCAAAAAAAAAAAAAAAGAACACGAAAAATCAAAAAAAAATAATATGAGGCAAATACATTTATGCTAAGCATTTAGGCCAGAAGACAAATAATTTTTATAAGGAATAATTCAAACAAAATTTTTTTCGTGGAAATGGTTGACTTTTATCTCACAAATAAGCTCTTAATTTATCTCGATTAAATGTTACTCCAAAACAGTCGATGTAAGTGGTTCAAATTTGATTTTGTGTTGATATCTCTTTCATTATTCGCAAAATTATTTGGAAACATTTTTTATTAATTTTTGTTATGGTCTATGACAAAATGTTCTGGAATCCATATTCGATATAACGTTAATTGAACTGATCCTATAGAAATAATTTTAACTCCATTTGGAGTTATTAACAAATTCGTATGCGTGAAAAAATAATTTTATAGCTCTTTCTAAGCTACTGACCAGGTATACAAACCTAACATGAGGTACTAAAACTGCCTGCAAATTTTACGTTGAGTGAAATGCTTAAAAGAAATTGGTGTAAAACTGATCTGAAGTTACTTTACATGACCATTTTGATACGTTTACTACCTGAGTTAATATTTATAATGTACAAGCTTAAGAAAGAATAAAATTTCAAGGACATACATCATCATGACATCATATCGTACACTTTTTATACTTTGGTAAAGCAAAATATGATCTCAATTACGACGGAACTGGCTCTTTGTTAAATAGAAATGCAGCAAAGGTAGTAAATAAAAACTAGTTTGAGCCAGATTTCTAGCCCACGTAAGAAATGTCTCCATCTTTCTATTATACGTATGCACCGAAAATGCAGGGATAAAAATGAGAGATAAATGAGTTCTACGATTAGCCTTTCCGTGTAGGTTTTCGCAAGTCTTTCATCAGATGCAGAATGGTAGCATAATGAAGCGCTGGGAAGTCTGCTTTATAACTAACAACTGTAGCAGATCACAAACGTTTAACGTTACCGCCTACCAAAAAATATAATTGAGTACAGCTCTGAGTAAAGCAAATACTGGTCAGAATCACAAACTATCGATGAGAGGAGGATTCTTTGACATAATACCCTCTCTACGAAGTTTTCTCATTCAAGATCTCCAACCAATTTTCCCTAGAAGACTGACAGTAGTTAATCGATGAAAAAGATTAAATAATTCAAGTTTGAAGGAACAACAAAGACGTCATCATCAATCAAATAACAGCTGAACTGAGAATAAATCTGAGATAAGGAGCACACACCGCAGGATATGCTACATGATGTACTAGTCAAGTTGGCACAAAATGGAGACATTTCTGAGTGCCAGATTACGGGAATATCACACTGATACTCAAAAGTTCAGAGGAAAATGATATCAATTAAAGTAAGTCAAAAGATCAGCTGACAAGTGGAGAACAGTTATTGTTCAATGAACCGATGGCATGCTCTCTTCGTAGGTAGTCTATAGCCTTCACTGCAGCAAGCGGAGTTCAATAACGTTATACGTTACAAAACGGTTTTTGTCATAAACTTTTTTTAAGCGTCCGGCAGTGCTGATTATGCTTAAGACGCGTATTGAATGTTTGGTGGTGGCCAATCTCAAACGTCAATTCACACCAAAATTACCACGTGGATGAATTGAAAACATTCCTCAAAAATTGCCAAAAAGCAGTTTGTTACCAATTCCAAGTGTAAAATTCAATATCCAATTCAATTCATTTTAGACCAAAATTCACGTGCAAGTTTAAGCACAACGCTTACCCTAGCAGTTCCAAGACGTAAATAGATGAAATAAAACCAGAGAGCACCTGACTGATGCATTGCAAAATGGTATGTTTTGAGTGCTAGCCAACTCGATTCTCACTTAAAATCCCAAAATGCTGGAGCCACTTCTGGTGCATTCTGGCATATCGTGTATTTTACCCGCACTCGATATATTTCTTAAAATTGCTGCTTTTGATAATTTGTGCATCCTGTGCATATTAATAATAATTTTATGATTAAATGAGGCGCGAACGCAGGTGTAAAAGATATTAAAACAGCATCTGTTAAAATTATTCTACTCTTTCCTTGTTTTACTGCTTAAAAATCAGCACAAACATAAAAAGGACAACAGACTGAACGTGCAGTGAATCCGAGGCAAGCATTTTAATTACTACTTGTAGAGAAAAGCAACCAAAACGCACTCACTTAATATTTAACTTAAGCTTGAGTTCCCTTAGTGGCTTCGCTTTGGAATGAAAAAGTCAGTTTGAACCAGGTGACATAATTACAGAAGTGACAACCTAACAGAGGAGTACTTTTTTTAGTAATATCTTTTAAGTCCATTTTGTGTGTAGCTCTTGAAAAATTTGTCTATGATTTGTTTCGCGTTCTTGCATATCTTGCATGATTACAAAACTTGGCACTTTTTCCACAACGCATACTCTTGTGTTGATTTACCCTAGCAAACGTTCGTACAGCGGTTTCCATTTTAACGCCTCATTAACTTGACTTCGCTCTACGTACGCTCGCTCAATCTTAAGTTAACGCTTTTGTTATGGCGTTGTTATTATTGTTATAGTTGGTGCCACAGACTTTGACCACAGTCCAAGCGAAAGAGTGAAAAATCTAAAACTGCCGTCTACCTTAACCAGGATGGTTATAATAATTTAACAATTTCAGCGGCTTAATTACGCGCCACATTTCATTTTAAGCGCGACGCAACAAAAACACCAATGAGAGAGAGAAAAAAAAGATGCAACAAAAAAACGCCAAGCTGACGACAACAAGAATTAAATTCAAATAAAAAGTAAAAAAACCGGGTGAACAACAACAGACAACTTCCCCCTATTTCCAACATCCATCCGTTTGCTATTTTCTCTAAGCTGTCCGTCAGGTATTTATTTTAACGACCGCGAGCCAATATTACGAAGAAAACCCAAACCAACTTGCAAGGACGATGCAAGGATAACCAGAAAGCAAAGCAGACTTCGTGCTGCAAGAGAAGTGTTGAATGAAAAACAAACGTGTGCACTTCGTTTCATCCTGCGTTGGATGGTGTCACCTTGCAACTCGCTCTTGCCGTTAAAGAAGAGTTTTGCAGCAGAAATAAAGATGAGGATGCTGTTGATATTCGAGCAAGCAATTGTTGCAAATTTAAGCACAAAATTAAAGATATGCTAAAAAAAATTTGTTGCATAGAGAGAGTAAATGGAATACGACTAAAAATCTGAGTGCGATGAAAAAATTGCATGCATAAGACTGCTGCACAAGATTTGCTGCTTAAAAAACGTAAAAATTTTAAAGCCCCATGTGACAAAAATTCATATGCAATTAAAAAGGCATTAGGGTAAAAAAAATTTAATTTTATCAAAAAAAGATGGAAAATCGTTTTTGATCAAAAACGCCTTAGGAACTAAGACTTAAAAGTCTTTTCCAACTTAAATATCGTTTGCGGCTAAAAACTCTATTTCATACTCGTTAACATATTTCTTTTAATTGATTCGAGTCCGTAAGAATATTTAATTTCATAGACTTAATAATAAATAAATAAATAACAAAATATCTCGAGTGACTATAGAGATGCAAAAACAAAGAGTTACTTAAGACCCAAACACAGTAACTGAAAAGCGACTGAAAAGTTGCAAAATTTATATGTGAGTTCAAAATCCTGTACAATTAAAAAGACTTATGCAAAAGACTAAAAAGTTGCATAAGAACAAGTATTATGTGCTAACAAGTTACATGCGACTTTATGTCGCATAAGGCCTAAAAGTCGTATGCGTTGAATGCATAAGAATAAAAAATCGTATATAGCGACTAAAAAGTCATTTGTGAATAAAAAAAACGTGTGTGTTTTAGAAAGGTATATTTCTAAATAGATGTAAGCTGCAAAAAAACTACATTAAAGTAGAAAATCGTATGCTACAAAATCACCTCTAGTAATGTGGCAGAAACAAAATCGTTTTCAAAATATCCCAGTAATATTTGATGATTTTCTTCTAAAGGAACTTGTCTCAAATATAAGAAAAAAGAAATCAATTCCGTAAGGTTCATGACACACTTTTACTATTATATCGCCCGAAAAATTTGATTCTTTTTGGTGCGATTTTTCATTTATTTTTAAGCATTTATTATTGTTTCTGAGACAAACTTTTTTGGGGCAAACTGTTTTGCTTTTATAAAACTTTGAATGATATTTTTCTATACTCAGAAGGTATATTAAATTAAGGACATACATACTCGTAAGGTTTTTCGGTCAATTTATATTATATTTCAATTTTAAATAAATGTTCCTTTCTATTTAGACCCAATTTTTTAGAATATTTTTCTTCTTCTTGACGACTGTTTTTAGTACATATGGTACCAATCTAAATTTAAAGTCTGATATCTCAAACTTAGAGCATACTATTCATTTGCATTTTCAACTTAATTCATTAAGATTCAAATTGTTACCTACGTTTAACAAATGCAACCTACATAAGCTACTAGAGTAACCAACAAGAAATTTATGGCAAGCGACCTTTTGATTTTGATTTAATTTTTCGAGTTAAATGATTTTTGGGTTTTAAGGATTTTTGAGATTACAAAGTTACGACACACATACACGCAAACATAAGCAAAATGTTTTTAATTGAAACATAAGCCTTTGGCCAAAATTACTTGGTAAAAGCAACAGTCGAGCTTCATAGCATAAGTGCTACAAACACACAGTTGCAAGCATATGAGCTCTAAGTATAAACATACATACACACATACATACACACAAATTAAAGATGTGTTGAAGTTAATCACAGTAAGAATTTTTGTCTTCCAATACCACAGTTGTAATTGGATTGGACAGCTCAGATTGCTTGAAAATTCCGAAACATGCACACATACAGACACGTTGACAATATTAGTTACAAACACAATTGCACATTAATTTTGTGTAAGTGAACACTAGTAAATGTAATAGAAAATTTTATGGTAAACTTGCCATTAGGGACACGTTTAGTAATTTCAATTAATAAAGCAGATATGAATATATATAGATATGCACTCAAACATACGAAATGCATATGCTCAGAGATCAAACGTCGAGCGATACTGTACAAATGAACATCATAAGAGCTTTTTTTTTAATTTTTCGCTTATCGCTTAAAATAATTATTCGACCAATTTTGGTCCAACACAAAGAACTAAGCGAATTTTAGCTCAGGAAAAAATTGTTGTGAATTTAATAAAGCAATTTAAAAAGACACAAAGTGGCACAGGTATTGCCTGGAACACTAACAAAGAACGAATATTTAGAATTAAGTGTAGCACCACCAAGTCATGCTTAAACCTTATCCCACCATATCAATAAATTTCATCCAAGGAAATGTAGCAAACTTATACGAGTATTATATGACACAAATATTTATAATGGAAAAATTGTGGGTTTGATAAAGAAAACAATAGATTAGGCAAGAAATAGAGAAGCATAATCGAAGGACTACCTCTAGAAATGGGGAATGTAATGAATATATGAATAATATTCCAAAATTTGCCTAATTAGGTTAAGCATAGTTAAAAACGCCAAGCTCAAACCTTGTATCAAATATACTGATTTTTAGATAGCATGAGTATCATTACGTTATTCCAACAGCAGTTATTATGTAAAATGCAGTCAAATTATGTAAAATTAAATTTCATTATTAAAACTTTCAAATTTCAAAACTAAATAATCTTAAATAACTTTTACTATGGGCAAGTCATTAAAAATTCAATCAAAATTTAATAATTAACTCAATTAAAATGCAAATATTTCCTCCCAGTAAACGTGGTCAGATGCGGCAGCGAGTTAATAAAATCGCACTCTCAAAAGCCTATGAACAGCCATAAAGGAAAGCAGCAGGAAAATAAAAAATTGAATAATTTTACCGAAATTCAATTTATGTGACAATTACATAAATAAATGTCCTTCGGCTATTTACTCATTAAGCGGGAAAAATTAATCCCAAGCTCTAAATTACAAAATGAAAAACGAAAAGAAGAAAATAATCGACAAAGGAAAAAGAAGAAAAAATTCATCTACGTTGAAAATGAGCAATAGGAACTCCAAAACATAGCTAAGAAAATTAATACCCTGAACTTGTAGCGGACGACAGGATAAAACGTATAAATAAAGAATTTGCCCGCCAAACAATAATTAATTTTTATACTCACACCATCAAGCACACTCATAGCATATAGCACATAAAAAGGATACAAATACAAGTTGTTGTTGTTGCTGGTATGGCGAGCAAAGTAACAAAGGAGTGAGCAGAAATGTTTACTTTTAAAAGTACTCGCTAGAAAAAGGACAGAAAAAAGGAGCGCACATTAAATAAATTCCTTGCAGGTGAACGTTTCAGTAATTTAAAATAAAAAAAAAAATCACTAACGTTTCGATCGCTTGCGGTTAAGCAGCAGCAGCCTGCTTTGGATTGGGGGACGCATTTTTGCAATGGTCACTCAACGTACGTGCTCTTGGAGCTGCATGCCAGCACGGTTTTCACTGTTCATTTGGTCTGCTTCTCGTATGAGATGGCTGGTCGGCCAATGGTCAATAATGGAACGTGTGGCTTTTGTCGACAAACAAGCGATGACGATATCACAAAACAAAGCACTCGGAATTGCAACAATATGAGATGATAAAGGACTTCAAATATTAAGGTAATGGTGAGAAGGATGTGATTGGCATATGCTTCAATTTGTTGCGCTTTGAAATCCACCTTTTCGATTATTCATGGTGCAAAGAAAATATTGTTTTACTGTCTATATCTTTTCTTTTTTGTTGTAGGGGTTTGATCACCTTTCGTTAGGTTTCTTTTTATGGAAATATTAAGTTCTCAATCAACTGCAGTTGCTAACTTTAACTATTTTTAATTTTACTTTTCTTCAATTTGTCTTACCTTCAACTCGACTGCATATTTAAACATAAACAAACTTTTGAATTTTTAAGCTTAAATTATGCTAAGGTTCCCATCATTAAAATTCTCGCAAGAAAATTTTCCGAAAGAAAATCTATGTAACAAAAACCTCAAAAAATTGCCCAAAAGCAATAAAATCACTTGAAATAAGATCGTCGCAACATATAAAGGATAGTTTTGGTACTGAGAATTCCATACATATTGAGTCAGACGCTGACTAGGTAGGTACTCTGGACTAGATGCACTGGATGCGCGGGATCGTTTATCTGGTCACGATTTTCTACACAAAGCGTCCCTGCTGATCAGTTTTTTCTAATAGCGAATTTATTAATTTATCAATAAAGGGTTACCGAAAGTTGATTTTTATCTTAATGAGATCTTAATTTTTTAGATAAGTTAATATTTCATCAAAAAAAAATAAAAAAGATCGCTGAGATGCCTGTCACTCATTCAACACATTTGTCGTTGGTGTTATTTCATCTGATGATTTTAATAGAAAATGGAAAGATTTGTGAAAAGTCGGACATAACTTCCAACTCCACAGATTTCACGTAGAATATTTTGCTTTGCAAAAATTTTTTGTGCAAACTTATATGATGTATTGAAGGTCGTCGAATATTATATGCATCTCTCACTTACGATCTTCTTACTAGTTGGTAAGCAATTCTCATTGAATATCAAAATTTTTCGAAATTTTTTTGCAAACGTTCCGCAAAAAATACTAGGCTTGCGCTTACCAGGTCCGTTTCCCATCTATCGACAATTATATCGCCTGTAAAACTTTGCCCAAATAGTTACTCCACGGACATCATTCACGAAGCACCATACTCGCATATGAAAGAAGCTTTAAGCTCACTGAAGCCATAACTTAAAATTTACTTAAGAGGCGGTTGGCAGCACTGGCTAGGATTTAAAGCAACGTTTTTCGGCGACTTGTTAATTCACCGAAATATTTGTAAGAATATCGAATAATGCATTGAAACAAAAAATTGAAAACGAAAATGAGGGAAAATATAAGGCAGCTTAAGTGTTTTCAGACGAAGACATTAAGATCATGTCTTACATATTGTACTCGTAACATGTCAAATAATTTGGTGCATTTTTTATTTTTTCAGTTGAATGTAAAACACTACAATTTGTTATTACACTAATAAGATGGTCAATTAGCTTTCATAATAATAATCATTTAGTTAAATAGATAAGCGCGGTAAGCGCCCAATCTTAAACAAACGCTAAACGATAACTTGGTAGAGATTACATGCAGCACAACATAAATAAGTTGCATGACAAAGCCGTCACAAGTGTATTTACTTTGCGGTATTTTGATCATATCATTAAAATCTACTAAAACTCACATGTTTGCCCACTAACCCACACGCACGGAAACACCAAGGCAGCTCACGCGTGGTCATGCTGGCTTTGTTTGGGATATACAAAACGCTGCATGTTGCTACACGGAGATAAATATTTCCTAAAGTTTCGAAACAACTTGATAACTGAAAGCCTAACTCTAGAGTATTTGTATAACCCAAACACAAAGTATATTTAGTTCGTCTATTTGTTATGCATAGAAGGGAGAGTGACAGATATAGAAAAGATATAGTTTATATGCAAATTTCAAAAAAAAGTTTTTAAAAATTAAACTTTGAACTTTGGTTATTTTGCAAGTTTGACTCGAGATGTCATTTACCCATCAGAAGGTTAACAAGTTAAGGTGTTATCTTTGGCCAGGCCGAAACTCATATACCCTGCACTGCGTTGAAAGTACATTTTAAATAAATGTTAAAAAGGCGTTGAAGAGGTTGAATAAGTCGAAAAAAAATGTGAAATGTTAGAAAGGTTGAAAAAAGTTGAGAGAGGTTGAAAAACTCTAAAAAAGTTGAAACAAATTGAAACAATTCAAAATGGATGAAAAAGTCGAAAAAATAAAGAAACTAATGAAGAAAGTTGAAAAAGTCGAACAAATACATATAGGATATATTGGAAAAAGTTACAGGGTTGAAAAGTCGAAAGAATAAGGAAAATGTTGAAAAAAATCGAATAGAAATGAAAAATTAGAAATATGCCACGCCCACTTATCGAATTCCGCCCACTTTTGGTTCAATAAACTATATTCGTGATCGACATCCTCATATTAAATTTCAGCACAATAGCTTGCATAGTTTGCGATATGTGCCGCAGTTAAATTTAAAATTTAGGGCGGTGACACACCTACTGGTACAATCCAGCCCGGTTTTGATCCAGAAATAGCTTTCCATAAGCTAACTTCTTACACCAAATTTTAGTATGATTGCTCACATATTTCGATAAATATGCCACTTACAGTATTTTACTTGTATGGGAGGTGCCACGCCCACTGGTGCTATTTCAGCCAATTTTAATACAGATATACTATAAAGCAACTGAACCACTTACATTAAATTTCATAGCAATTGCTGCAATAGTTCACTTAAAACAGCGCTTACAAATTTATTTTTATATGGGAGGTGCCACGCCCACTAATGCAATCCTGTCAAAATTCATTTATTTTTAAAGCTTATAGTAACTGACATCTATAGACCAAATTTTATGAAGATTACGCTCATAGCACACTATCTATAACAATAAACGTTTTTTGCTTATATGGGAGGTGCCACGCCCACAGATACTATTGAACCAAATTTCTGTTATAAGAGACCTTATAGGAAGTATATCTACCTCATTAAATTTCATAACGATTACGTTGTTAGCTCTCTTTATATAACGTTTATAAATGTTGTGGGCGGTGACACGCCCTTGAGCAAGTTTTTTCAGTAAAGTAGCTGAGACTGTATTGATGACTGCTTTCAGCGGCATCATCCCCAAAATTTTTATGGAAATCGTTTGTGCCAACTCTGAGATATACGGAATCAAAATTTTTAACAGTTGAAAAGTGCCACGCCCATTTTCTCAATTCCGCCCACTTTTATCTCAATTCAAGATATATTTGATATGTATCCGTTTACCAAATTTCATCGCAATATCTTGAACGGCTTACAAGATATGGTAGTTTAAATGATAAAATTTAGGGCTGTGCCACGCCCCTGTACGACCTTTTGGAAACTTAAAACCCAGCCTAATCCTAATTTGGTTCACATGTGCACCAAATCACCAAGTTTCATCAAAATCGCTGCATTTATTTTCAATAGCACGATGCCTGCAAGAAGATGTGACCTGTATGTAAAAGTTTCATTCAATTAGCTTTCTTGCTTTTCCCGTAAACCTGATTTCAACGGACAGACAGACAGACATCGCTAAATCGACTCAAGTGGTGACGCTGATCAAGAATATATATACTTTTCTATACCTGCCACGCCCCCTTCGAGGTGTTACAAACGGAGAGAAAAAGTGAATATACCCTCGGTGTAGGATATAAAAATTGAGGCATTTTATTAAAGGGTCAACAATTTTTTACAATTTTTTTGTAAAGATGATATTTAGAGAGATAAGAAATGCTATAAAATTAATACTTATGTATACATATCAAAAATTTTAAGCGATAATAATAAGTTCTTAATTTGTTTTTAGTCGAATTTACAGTCAATTGCAGTAACCGATATTCATGTGAAATTTCGCAAATCGGTTTATGCTTTATAAACAAACATAACAAAGATAACAACTGGAACAATTTAACATGGTAATTGGTCACATATGTTCGGCTATTACCACATATATACACATATTCATATGTATATGCATAGCCTCATCAGACCAGTTTTTCGTTAATTTGTAATGCGATTCGAGCCCCGACCATTCCATGAATTATATGTTTACAGCCGCTCTTAACACTGAACCATGGAGGTTCTGCTGAACGACATGTACAAAGTGCACATTTTTAGCGCCATCTGTTATATTTATTGTCATTTCTTGTTTGCTGCATAGCTTTGTTAAACCGTCGGTTCAAAGACTTGCTAGTAGACTAGCTAGTAGACCATAAAACCATCCATAAAAAAATCAGAAAATCGAAGGCCTCCAGATCCAACTCCCACCATGTGGCGAAAAATTCCTTGTATATTTTAGATCAGCGTCACCTCCTATGACAATAAAGTCATGTCCGTGTATTTTTCCGTGGAAATCATGTTGATGAAAGGACTGAGATAACTTGATGAAATTTGATATACCGGCGAAACTTGAACTAAGTATAACTCGTGAAATTAAAAATGAGCGAAATTGGTTAAAGGTAATATGTACAACCACATTTTCACGAAATAGCTGGAATAGTTCAGACCACTTTTAGGCAAAGATAGTGCATATTTTAACTAAAGGATGTGGCATTTCCCTTACAAGCAAGAACTCTAAAGTGCTACAGTAAGAGATATTGATAGAAATGCAAGGAAATTTCATTCATTTACTGGGAATGGCTTGGACAGACACTTGACAAAAAATTGGGAAAATTTTAACAAGAAGGCGTGGTGCTTCCCACAAAACCATAAACTTTAAAATGCTATATGTACATATTAAGCTATTGCATGAAAAGTCATGCACGAAAAAGCTTTCGATCGATATACTGAGATCTATTGAAGTAAATTTTGTCTAATTTACAATGCTGCATTACAGAAGTTAATGAAGTAAATGTTGTAAGTCTCAAAACAACATTTAGTGATAAACACTAGCGTTCGAACAAAGTGGGTAGGTGTGAAATTGTGGGCGTGGTGGCTTGGATTTATATTCAATACGACAATCAAAAATCGGACAGAGCCATCGAAAAAATAAACTTTAATTAAAAATTTAATTTTTGCCAAGGCAATTAATAATGTTTTTTTGCGTGTACGCAACAATATGTCTGTGTAAGTACATATACATGTGTATGCATGCATGTATGTGTCATGAGATTGATGGTTAACGATTTAACAAAGTCACTTTTAATCTCACTTTGTCGCCATCGACAATGGCGTCAAATCCTTTCGTTAACCACGAGAAAGGATGCTGTTGTTGTTGTTGATCATACTCCTTACACGTAAAACAAACACCTAGAGACATATACACTTTACACTCATACTTTGACATATGCTACGTCATAAAGGTAACCAAATGTTTGTCTGTATCGCTGTCATTGTTGTCGTTGGTGCGGCGAATGAGAATGATGATATTGATGTTGTCAGCGTTGTTGTAATTGGCCATCAATGTTGGCGAGTGTGAAAGTTTTGGTTAACCATATATTTTCGCGAGCAGCTCGAGCAAACTTTCTTCAAACTTTCAGTCAACAGCCCACATGGAAAGTTAAGAAATTTCAACAAATACCAGCTTGATCAAAAAGTTTTAGGACTCGTCACCGTGTGGCGCTCTCGTTCGTCCGATTTCAATTCTATTTTTTTTGTTGTGTTGGTAGAAGTGTCATGGACGTTATGTCAAATTTTCAGCTTGACAGCTTGACATTTCTTGAAGTGACGCCGTATTGTGTGCATCTACTTTTGTGTGTGGTTTCGATTTTTTACAAAAAAAAAAATGTCATCAACTTTGCAGCAACGAGTTTGCATTAAATTTTGTGTTAAAAACGGATTTAACGGTGCGCAGACGTTGGAAATGTTGGGAAAGTGTTTTGGCGACGATACTCTAACGAGATCGAACGTTTTTCGCTGGCACGGACGCTTCAGAAATGGTCGTGAGTCGGTCGAGGATGACGAACGCAGTGGCAGGCCGTCGACAGCGAAAACTGATGAAAACGTCAACAAAATCAAAGAGTGGATGGCCGTAAGCCGCAAATTGACCATTAGAGAGATTGCAGAGGAGTTGGGCATTGCTTACGGATCCGTCCAAGACATTTTAATTAATGATTTGGGCCTCAGACGTGTCGCTGCAAAGCTGGTGCCGAAAGACCTGAATTTCATGCAAAAAAGGGACCGCGTTGATGACGCAAAAGACATGCTTTCCAAGGCTGAATCCGACCCAACATTCATCAAACGAATCATTACTGGTGACGAGACGTGGATTTACGAGTACGACACGCAATCCAGACATCAAGCGAGTGAATGGCGTTCACCCAATGAGCCGCGACCGAAAAAACCACGTCGTTTTCAATCGAAAAAGAAGGCGATGCTCACGGTTTTCATGGACTACAGAGGTGTTGTGCATCATGAATTCCTCCCAGAAGGTCAGACCGTCAACAAAGAATATTATTTGGGCGTTTTGAGACGTTTGCGTGAAGCAGTTCGCCAAAAAAGACCGGATTTGTGGGCAAACAACTCGTGGATTTTGCATCACGACAACGCGCCGTCGCACAATGCGATCATTATTCGTGAGTTTTTGGCCAAAAACTCCATGAATACCGTCCAACATCCACCGAATTCGCCTGATTTGGCTCCCTGCGACTTTTTCCTGTTCGGCCACCTGAAGAAACCGCTCCGCGGATCGCGTTACAGCAGCCGAGAAGAGGTCATCGAAAAATCGAAGATGGCCCTGATGGCCATACCGACGGTCGAGTATAAAAAGGCTTTTGAGGACTGGGTCAAGCGTTGGCATAAGTGCATTGCAGTCGATGGGGAGTACTTTGAAGGAGACAATATCGATTTTGATGAATAAACTTGTATTTTTCATTTTAAAAATAAAGTCCTAAAACTTTTTGATCAAGGTAGTATATTCAGATAATATGCTGCAAGCTTAAGAAAGTTTCTTGCCGCCATTGAAAACTCTTGGGTAAACAGAACTTTACATTCAATTCCATTCATTAATTTCCTGCTGGGTCATGTGAAATGATAAACTATGTTGCTGTTGCAACATCGATGCTGATTTATGAAAGAATATTAAATTTTGTAACGTTGCAGCAAAGCGTGGCATATCCTTTCGCATGTCCTTGCAAATCTGCTTTCTTCTTTGTTGTTGTATTGAAGTTTTAATCGTCTTATTGTGTTGGTAAATTGCTTAAAGTGCCAATTAAACGCAACTTACATGTATTGTGGAGTGGTTGAGATGTCACCTCAAGGGATAAATGAGATTTACAAAAAAAAAATTCAACCGGTGACAACGAGAAAAATGTGTTTATACAATACAGCTGGAGCAAAAATACTGGAATAATTTTTCGAAAAAGTGCTTGATTTTTGGCGCTTTGGCAACAACTTTAACTTTACTTGCGGAGGGCTTAGTTTCAATTTTCGATGGAATCAAAATTTCCTATAAAATAGCCAATAGAATAAAAAATTATGAAAACTTAATTATTTTAAGCCTTATTTCTGAGACACAAATAATTATTTTATGCAATTTATTTTTATTCGAAAATCGAAATTGTGTCATGTGAATGCTGACACTTTGATTGACGATTGACGATATTCTGTATGTTCCATGAACCGGAAGTATTTCGAAATTTTCTAACAATATGGATTGTTAGTCACAAATGTAGCTACATAAAACATAATTTATTCAAAAGGTAAAAGAGTTCACGCTGACCTATTGAAACAACATATGTTAATGCCTTACCGGGCTTATAACTCTAAAAGCAAGTGGCATGCATACTCTTTGAGAAAAAGTGCGTCATCTAAGGATGAAATACGAAAAAAAAACACTTTTTTATTTTTCACAATAATTCAGATATGTGTACATTAGGGTGATTCAAATTTTTTTTTTTTAGTTTTTTTTAAGGTGCTGTTGCTTAAAAAGTAAGTTTATGATATGAAGAAAAAGTTCACGAAATTTCAGCTCTGTAACTTAATTTTATAAGGTGGCGCCGGAGCCTGTTAGTTTTACATGTAAATTGTATGGAAAAATTATTTTTTACAAAAAAGGTATCTAAATGAATAGGTGATTAGTGTTGTTGAGCTGAAAAGGGTCGTTTTTGGACGTAATTTTTTACGCTGAATCCGAATCTGGCCTCAGAACTGACCCATCATGTCGGAATCCTGAAATATTTGAGGTTAGTTACCTGAAACATGATGTTTTTTGTCTACTTTCGAGGCCATAAATAGGATTCAAAGAAAGTTGATCAGCTTATTTTTAACAAAAGCATCATTTAGTACCATCCTTGCCCTTTAAAATGAGCTATCAAGTGGTGATCTGTGATGCTTCCTTGCAAAGTTGCAGCCATTTCAAGTTGACATGAATTTGAAACCCGTTGGTTAATATTGTTGGGTTGCAACCCTTTGTAGGGGATCCAATTCATGTCACTTTAAAATGGCTATAACTTTGCAAGGAAACATCATAGATCACCACTTGAAAGCTCATTTTAAAGGGCAAGGATGGTACTAAATGATGCTTTTGTTAAAAATAAGCTGATCAACTTTCTTTGAATCCTATACATATCCTCGAAAGTAGACAAAAAACATCATGTTTCAGGTAATTAACCTCAAATATTTCAGGATTCCGACATGATGGGTCAATTCAGAGGCCAGATTCGGATTCAGCGTAAAAAATTACGTCGAAAAACGACCCTTTTCAGCTCAACAACACTAATCACCTATTCATTTAGATACCTTTTTTGTAAAAAATAATTTTTCCATACAATTTACATGTAAAACTAACAGGCTCCGGCGCCACCTTATCAAATTGAGTTACAGAGCTGAAATTTCGTGAACTTTTTCTTCATATCATAAACTTACTTTTTAAGCAACAGCACCTTAAAAAAAACCAAAAAAAAAAAATTTGAATCACCCTAGTGTACATATTAAAAAATTATTTACACACTTTAATTTCTCTTAACAGAAGAGAAGGGTCTTTTAATTTCACCAATAACTGGATGGAAATATTTCCTTTATTTATTATTCACAATAATTCACAAGTTTAAACAATTTCTCTTAACTTAACTTTCTGATGTTACTTGACTGTTTTATGATACTTGATAGATTATTATTCCGACGTAGCCAGACAATCCAGCTTTCATACATGGCAATTTTTCATGACCCGTGTTGTATTTTTGCAACCTGCTTATACATATGTTTACAACCTAAATATTACATAAGTATTTTTCATGAACAATAATAGTGGACACATTTGAAAGAAACAAAACTCATACCTCTTATAATGCCCGAATTTCCTACTTATAACTACTTTAGGCAAATAAAATTATACCTTGAGTCTTATAATCACAAACAAATTACTCTGGAAAATTACTTGGTTTTGTAACATAATTCTAAATTATAAACAGAAAACACTCTTTCGACGATAGTGATCTCTGTATGACGTAGAAAGTTTCAAAAATATAAAAAATTACACCAAAGTAACTGTGGGTTTAAAACAACTTTTAAATCAGACATACTCTTGGTAGCTGACTAAAAGAGCTAAAATTAGATGATAGCGCTTATGCAAAAGCTACTTGATTACGATGGCTGGTCCTTGTTATATCCTACACAGAAGGTATATTGTCTCTGTCATTCTGCCTGTAGCGCATATAAAGGGGTGTACAGGGATAAAAAAGTATATATATTCTGTATATCAGCGTCATCATCTGAGTTGATTTAGCCTGGTCCGTTTCTGTCTATTTGTGGAAATCACGATTACGTAAAAACCAGGCAAAATAATTGAATGACATTAAGCTCACAGGCTGCAAAATTTAGGTTCTTGGGGTTAAAAATAACCAAAATTGATTTACGAACTCGCCTACCGCCCATACAAGTAAAACATTAAAAACGCCATATTGAGAGAGTTATCAAATATCTCACAAATACTAAAAATATCTTGAACCGGCTCTAGATAAAAAGTTGGAGAATTTCGACTAGAGGCTGTGGCACTTCCCATAAAAGCAAAAGCTTCAAAATAAATGAGAGAATTATAGTTGTACCAAATTTCATAAAAATACTAAAAATGGTTCGGTCTAGTATCAGACCAAAATTTTTAGACTATCAAAAATAGTGCGTGGCACTTCCTATACAAGCAAATGTTTCAAAACGCTGTACCAAGAAAGTAATTGTTGAGGTAATAAAACTAAATTTCACAAGAATACAAAGAATGGTTTGGTTCAGCATCAAACAAAAAGTCAGTGAATTTCGAAAATAGGACGTGGAACCGCCCATATAAACATACGTTTGAAAACGCTACACATAGAGCTATTTAAGTAAATGTTGTCAAATTCAATGTGATTACTTTTAGTTAAACCAATCAGCACATAGAGAGGCGAAAGAGATACCCTTGAAATAAAAATTTAGGACTTAAGTGCACTTTTGTTGTTAGGATATTTCGAATGAGAGCCTGAATAAATTTTTTCTGACCAGCTGTGCATATAGGTTTTAAAGTATTAACCACTATACTTCCAGCAAATGCTGTATTGAATAAGCATACAATTGCTATACATTAGTCAGATAGTCGCTTAAATTCTCAAAACTTAATGGTTATTCCCAAATTTCTAACTGCTTAATGGTGGGTTAAAGGTGTTAAATGGGGAACCATCAAAATATCTCTTATTTTTTACCATACACATCCTCTTATCTTGCTGCAGCACCCCTGTCGACTCAACGTTTTTGTCGACTGATGAAACGTTCTGGACGCATTGCTCCGTTTAATTCGTTTCATTACAGTTCAGTGAATATTTGGGTTCCATAACAATCGGTTAACGTTGTTGGTCTGTGCGCTCGTTTAGTATTTGAGATTTGGTTGAGCTGCCGCTGTGCTGCTGCTGCTGCTGCTTTGCATGCTTGCTGGCTGGCTGGCATGCGAGAGTAAATAACTTTAAATTTACCTGGTATGAAGTGATTGAGAGAGAATAGGTTGTTTTTGTTGGTGTTGCTTTTGGTTCTTCTTTTTTTCCAGTTTTTATTGTAACGACCACTTCAATGGACAGGTAAAGCTTTGCTCTGTGAAACATGGGCTCAATTGCACGTAAATAAGGTTGGGTTTTATTTACGTGTACGAGTAATTTCTGTTATCATTCTATGGTGGATATTTCTCGATTTTATTGCTTTTTTCTACACTTTCAATCAATTCTAATTTTGCTGTGATTTGCCTGATTGGTTTCGACCCTTAACAATAGATAGTCGGTAGTTACGTTCTGTTGGAATTGTTTTTTGAATATATATTTACTCAGATGTTTGAGGTGAGTTTGCTGTTTTTTCATGAAATTTAAAAATTTGTGAAATTGTTAAATTTCTTTCATAAATTTGAATACACACAATTTTTTGCTAAAAAAATCCGCTGTCAATTTAAATTCGAGTTATTTTTTAATTTAATATTGAGCGGGACAAAATCAATGGAAAAAAGTAAGTTCGCAAGAAATCTGCATCAATTTCCATTTGACAGCTAAAAGGCAATTAGAGGCGTAAAATGTAATACAATATGTTCGCTTCACCCTCAATGAAGAAATAACAGCAAGGAGCGGAAACTTGCAAGCAGACATTTTTTGGGGATGAAACTGTGCAAAAGTTTTTCACTTCCAATAACAAGACAAAGTTTTCACATTGACCCAGAGCTGCTGGGGTCAAGAGCTAAAAGTTTGCGTTTTGTAAAACACTTTGACTTAAAAGTCGTAACCAAAAGTACGAAATAAGAAGCCAAAGTAGAAGTTTATTTTGCTTGATGCAGAATGAAGAAACTTAGACACATGGTTTGCTTGAAATATTAAAAAATTTGCAGCAAAAGTGTTATTCCTTCTAAAAACAAGGGACAAGATTTAAGAATTAATTTTTTAAATTTAATTTATTAAAAATCATTACAAACGATATAAATAAAATTTCATAAATCTAACGCAAAGACAAATTGAAACACAATTTCCGGAGCTTTGATTTAATGCAAAGTTTATTGAACCAAATGGAACTTAACAATAAAATTAACTGAGCAAAGCAAACGTATGAGAACAAAGGAAACCACATATTCAGAACTATGCGCACAAATACAAGAACATTGGTAATAGACCAGCGCACACATGGGTTTGGCATATTTCTGTCAAACTTCCGGTCTTAGAAAAAATACATTAGACAATTGAACTCAACAAAAAATGAGCCAGACTGAGCTAAGTTGCAGCAAAACGAAAAGAGTTAAGCATCTTAATACAGAGCTCATATGACTCATACTCTGACATATCCGGCATACTGCAAGCAGACCTTCAAGATTGACTACTCAAAAATTGCTTTAAATTGTTAAATATATATTATTAAGCTTATGTCACACATTTTTCATTCATATACTGAAAAAAATTTTAGTTGCAAACTTGTTGTCTTTTAATCAACACCATTATATAAAGTGGTAAATTTTTTATTTTTTTGTGTGTAGGGGCTATCTCTGGAACTACTGAACCGATTCTAAAAACATTTTTACTAGTAGAAATCTACACAATCTCTGAGTAACATAGACTTTATTTTATTTTGATAAAAATTAGGGGCGTGGCACCTTCCACACAACATCTGGACAATAACTGGAGTTTAAAAATTTAGTCTTAGGATAAATATTGCGTATTCTAAGAACCCAAAGCAATATTGTCTGGATTAGATAATGGAACGTGGCACCTTTCATACAACAAAAACAATTGGATTGCTATTTAAATATTCGGAAACGAAGGGAAATCGAATTTCTCAAAATCATCTCCATAAAATTCTGAAAAAATTGGAGGATGTTCCTCGATCAATTCTAAGACTTTTTTGTTCAATAAACTTTTTTCCTTGACTCAATGGTTTTCGAGATAAAAAATAGAGAGGCTTAAATACGTGTCGCGTGGTTTTTGCAGTCATACGGCACTTTACATCACCCGAAAATGGTCTTATCACATGTTTTTTAAAAGTAGAGCTCAAAACCTTTCATTTGGTTCATCGTAGACCTCAGTCGGCCACACGATGCGGGTTTTATTAAAAGATGAACAATGCAAAATGTTGGCCCATGGGCTGTTAGCGGCCATAGTGGGTGGGTGGCTTGGTTTCGGGGAAAAGGCCACGTGAATTTCGAAAGCCCTTGACTTTACAAAAATTTTAAGCCCTCAATCGATATTCTAGGTGGCTCCCATTTTTGGACTCGGCGGTGGGCTAGTTGACGTGGAATGTCACATATATACTTTTTGATGTAAGACATTAATTGGACATCTTTAGTTTATTTTTCACTGGCCAGATTATTTTATTAGTATTGTTCATACTAAAACATATTTAAGATATACTGCTTAAACTGAACTAAGTTTTGAGTGTTTTCGTTCTTTTTTTTCATTCCAAAAAACTTGTTTATATTAAACATTTGAATAATTAGTATTGTACGAATTTCAATCTTTTTGTTTTTTTTTGCTTTATATTTTCTATGAAAAAAACGAAATCGTTTGTAGGCAAGAAGCGTGACGAGAAACTATGCGAACGCATTTTATACTGAAATGTCATTGCAACAAAACGATGGCTATAAATGGACACCATTGATTAAAAGCTTTAATTTAAAATATTGATCAGAAACTAAATTTATGGCTTAAGTATCGACCTAAAGAACAATAATTTTAATACCTTAGAATTTTGCAACAGCATTGTATTTTTTAATTCAATTTAAATTATTTTTACAAAAATTTGATGTTGGAAGACTAGTGCTACGCAAAATTTAAGTTTCTTTTCCTGCACATAACGCATACGATTACCTACTTTATGCGCTGTACGCGCGCTCCGTATGCGTCCGTCTAATCCATGATAATGATGACCTACGGCGCGAAGAAAGACAGATAGACGATGAATGAAAGAACAACTGATATGACAAGCAGCATGGCCAGCAAAACTACGGCTGGTTGAACATACCAATGGACATTGAATAAAGCGCTGCGGGTGATTTTCGGACAAAAGAAGGAAAAAGTGAAAAAGCCTACTTTTCAAAAGCCGCATCATAGTCAACACAATGTTAATGTCAAGTTGAACTTCAACCACCTTATGGATGGAAACTCAATTCTTTTTTTTATTCATCTTGCGCATCTCTTCGCTTTCCTTTCTTTTTTTGTGTTTCTCGGGTTTTTTGGATGCTCGTATCAAACAGACAAAAATGATGAATTTCCATGCTTTCACGGCTGAACTGTCAACTGAAATTGCTTTGGCGCAAAAATATTGAACGAAGCAGCCAGCAACAGCATGATATTGTTGTTGGCATCCGCTTGCTCAGCAGCAATAGCACACTCTAAGTCATGCTCAATGAACAGCAGCAGCATCGGCAATGCGCCAAACAACAGAATCGAACGAAGCAGCGATTTTAGATTTTTTTTTGTTTCTAGTCTTGCCATCAGACTTAAATATTTCATACATTTTTTTTCTGAAAGTTTTTTTGTGATTTTAAATTTAATTTTTAGAAAAGCACTTTTCAGAACTTCATATAAAAGCCGGGGTTGTGGTCGAAAATTTCTGGATTGGTAACCCTGTCTTGTAGTATGGGAATGAAAGAGCCAATATCCAATTATAGTATTTTTGCTATATTGGAGATGCGACAAATTTGTAAGATGTTTGTTAAAACCAATATACGCCCACATTTTCAACGTTGCTTAATATTGATAATAAATATACACTCATGCAACAAATTTAACGTTGTGTTAAAGACTTTGAGATATTTGAGCCCCATACGCCAAAACTGTCATTTATGAAATAACTCAATTTTTTTCTAAGACAAAAATCTTTTCATTTCCGATTCGATAATTCTTCTGGCAACTTTTTTGCAACCCTCTGAAAATCATGCTGATGGCAACACTTCCGATTTGTTCTTAAATAATAATTACTGTTGTTGTTATTGTCAGTTATCTGCTGTTGTCGCTGCGCATGGATTCAAACGCAGCAGCAGCAGCCGCAGCAACGTGACAGTGATTTTGTAAATTTTATTATACGCATACAAACACTCACTCAGTTATTCACGCACACAGCTGCAGCTGAGAGTCTCTCACACGTATACGCACACGCACACAGACAACAAAACACTGCACGCTTTTCGGGGGTTGGAAAATTTTAGTAGATGCCGCCTGCTTCCGTTGTTTTCGTTGTAAATGAAAAATCTTTGTCATGTCATTCGTTTGTGAACCGTTAACGCGGAAGTAACGGTAACTGATAAATAGCGGTCGTACGTTGAAACTTCACTGATGAAACGTGTACTTGGAAAAAACGAAGAACAGTAAAAAAGAAACTGAAAAGAATTTTTAACAAAACTCGCACAAGTTACTGAATCATCGCTGTTTTATGTAGTGCTAACTCAATATATTGTGCCCTCAAAAGTTTATTTATCAGAAGCGATAAGACGCATACACACAAACATGCACATGCAAACTCTACATATGGCATTACAACAACGACGACAATTTATGATTAAAAACAGCTGTTTGCAATGCATCATTAAAAAAGTATTGAAGTTAAATTAAAAAAATACAACAAAATAATATGAAAAAGTGTAATTACAATACAAAAAACAACAACTTTAGTGATAAAAATTTAAATACAACACTTTTGAATTACATACATACATACAACATTCAGACGGACGTGAAAACATTTATTTATTTTCAATTCCATACCAAGTTTGCAAACTACAAAGTCTGGTGTAGTGTCATATTTGTTTTTGCTGCTGCTGTTGTTGTTTTTATATTGACAACAACATTTTATATATTTAAATTTGTTTTATATAGATAGCATTTAAATAATACGTTATTAATTTTTTTTTTTTTCATGTGATATGAAAATAACAATGTAATTTGAAGATGTAAACGCAAATAATTGCTATATGTAATTCAACAAAGTCCATGCATATGAAACCATATTTTGCTAAAAAATTTATTGTCATTTGCAGCATTATCTCTGGTAAGTTTTACTTGTATAAATTTTAAGGAAATCACACTGAAACTCAATTTTTTTTGCAATAAATAAAACAATATTTCTTTAGTTTTAGTCTTTATACACCTCAGTCCTTTGTAACACCTTAATGAGTAAGTTGAAAAAAAATCGCAAGGTAGTACTCACTTTTCTTAAACACAACGAAAACTTTTTGTTTGAAGCTACACATTTAGAAGATATTGTATATGCTCTTTACCCTGCAACTCAAAAATTCTTCCCGACCATATCACTCATTAACATTAAGATCAGGGTAAACTATTGCATCTCAGCCTGAGCTCTGCAAAACTGTAGTTTGGTCTTTTATGACACAACGGTTCAAGTGTTAGAGCAGCTGTCCTAATATAATGCATAGAATGACGTGGGGTTCAAATTTCACCAAATCAACCACAAATAGAATTATGAGGCTAAGTATGTATATGTACAATGTACATACATATATTGGGCCAGGTCAAAAACCACCTCTGTTTGAAAGCTTACTTTAGGAGTAACTAGGAATCAAAAGAATTTATATTTTTAGACCACCCGAAAAACAGGTAAAATGGTTTTTTCCATAAGCTCCAATGCTTAAAATAATGTTATGCTATAAAGGGCTCAATTAGTACTACATTATAATTAGTAATACCCAGTTCCTTAGGTTCATTCTCCATCATATTTACTTTTTGCCCTAAAAGTGCTATTTTAATTTTACAAAGAAAGAAGAAGCCTATTTAATAAAACTTCTTTAAGTCAAAAATTGTTTTAAATGAAAACTAACTGATATTTTATCGCAAAAAAAATGTTTTTAATAGTTTCGTAGAACAACATTTTGGTTTGCCAAATCATTGGTTCACTGTCAAGAAACGACAACTTTGTTCTGCTTCGATCAATGATGAAATCTTTAGTGTTTACAGCCTTATTTACAGAAACAGAGAGACAACATTGAGTCTTTCTTTCTATGACACACTTGCACTGAAAAATTCTAAAATTTTGTTCCATTCCACTGACAAGCCAGCTAGTACTTTATATAATTGAAATGTTTTTAAAGCAGCTTAAGTCAAAACTTTTGGGAACTTTTTACGGAAGTCAGGGGCATAGAAAACAAAACTCAAAAAAGACGTTTATTATTGATTGTTTCAATAAAAAATGTTGAAGTTGTAAGATAAGGAACAATGCCGTATGGGTTTCTGGTGAGCTGAAAACGAATCTAGAGTCAGAATTATACCATCACGTCAGGTTTTCGAGATATCTTCAAAAAATAGGTTTGATTTCGAAAAACCTATTTTTACATTTTACGTCAGAGTATCTCAAAAAAATTATATGATTTTCTTTCAACTTCAAGATTTTTTTTGGTGGGTCTGTCCAAAGTTTTTTCCGAGAAATTGGGCTAAAGCGAAATTTGCTCCCGTTGATAAACTTTTTCTTGAGGCCCGTTACGTTTTTGCTTTAGTTGTGCATTTACTTTTCTTGATTAAATCCGTTTTTGCTTGTGTTATATATTCTAAGAGCAAATGCTTCGTTATAAAAAATTATGTCTGAAGGGACCATCCCTTGGTGGATTAAATTGTCTACTTGTGATGTCCAGCTAAGAACAAAACTCATTGAGTTTTTCTGTTCCAGTAAAAAATCAATTACTCAAACATTTTAATGTCAGAGTATCTCCTAGCGATAATATAATTCAGAGCCTAATCGCACGTCTTGACCAGAAATATGCCTTATGTATAAAAATACACTACGGTATTATGGCTGAAAGAATTATCGGCACCTATTCCTTTCATAATGAGAAAATTCAGCCAAAAATAAACAACGATAGTCAGGAGGTATGGTACGACGAAGGATGAAATTGCCTGCCAAGGCAACGATAGACCGCTTGTGTTATGTCTTGCAGCCCTGTAGTTTCCAAAATATGTACAACCGTTTGAAAAATAGGCTAACGCTTAGAACGAAATATAATTTAGGAACCATGAGGAATTTTAAAAATGTAAAACTGATCCGAAAATCTGAAAACTTATCTCAGCTCTAATTAATTTTTACAGTTAACAAACACAGCACTAAGATTGAATATTTCATTACCTACACTCCCTGTTAGACGTGTGTAAGTACTAGTTTTTTATTGAAAAATCTATTTGGAAAAAGTTATCACTCTGTGTATAATATTCCTCCGAATCCACCGTCCTGACCATTAACCAAAATAACTACTTTGCGTGTCATAACATCCATACGCCTCAAATAATAAAAAGAAATTAGTAGTCTTTTAATTTTATTTTAGTTTTTCTTCAAACATTGAATTCACAAAAATTTAATGTTAACGCAAAATTTTTGAAGTGCAACTGCCAGCATAATAGTGATACATAGTTTTATTTTCGAAGTTATTTGCATTTTTTGCACACCACTGTGTTGTGTTATCCAATCGCGATAATGTGAGACATCAGTGAAGACGGAAGGATCATTGTCTTGACCACAGTTCTTATTCCATGAAACAATACCATGCAGAACACCATCGCAAATCAATGGCGAGCCAGAGTCGCCACGGCACAAACTTTTCTCCCAATTATTTTCATCAGCGGCACAAATCATACCTTCGCCAAAAAATTTTGGGTAAGTGCGATTGCACATCTCATTTGGTAATACTTTCAAATGTGTTATAACAGCTCTATCGCTGTAAGGACCATTCTGAAAAGAAAAAAATGTCCTTATTCAGTATAACGCACGCATGAAGTAGTATATGTATATCAGTGCTTCCAAAAGTTCAACTTTTTTTCTTTAGAGACAAATCTCCTCTTTTTTAAATTACAGAGAACTTCTGAATTTCCTCATCCGCCGAAATGACATGTGTTGGAGATATAAGACTCGTCAAATAATATACATTTTTAGAGCACAACATGTGACAACTATATTAGTTGAAGACTGATCTTTACACGATTGAGATAATTGGAAAGTCTCTACACTGTTAGTGTTTCTGACCATGATACACATACAATTAACTTACGTAAAAAAGTCGTCCCCAACCGCAAACCGAACAATTTGTGCGTGTCGCTACTGGATCTCTTGGCAACATTATTGTCCTTATTGCTTCATTACCATCCGGCAGAGGGGTCTTGAGCCGAAGTACTGCAATATCATGCAATTTATATCTAACATAGTGTTCATGTGGTATTACTTCCTCCACGACAACTTCAACTGTAAATTGTTTGTCCCGAATTAAACGATTTGGAGCACCCGCTACAACATGGATACGCCGTGGACTTGTCTTCAAACCACGGGAGCTGAAGAAAAATCAAAGTTTAATGTGAATAACCTTATCTACTCGGAATACCTACTTCACAACGCAATGAGCTGCGGTGACTACCACTCGTGCTGCAACTATCACACCGGCACAGTAGTGATTATCACCAAAGTACGCAGTCATCCTCGCGGTTCTAATTGATACCACGTATTTGATATTGCTCACTTGAAGAGGACTAGCACCACCGGAAGTAAGAATTGTGAAATCATTGTCATTATCTGCACGACTAATATGCCCCAGTTGTATAGAAAATTGCAATCGTTGCAGGATTAAAATAAAAATAAAATATTTTACTTTCTCCGACATTTTAATAACTAATCTCATTTTTTTGTCGAATTAAAATGAAAAGGTTGCTTAAAGAATTGAAAAAGTTTTGACGTTTTCAAATTTTGTAAAAAAGTTTCCTTAGGCAAAGTAACACGTAATTTTTAAATATCTGGAATACAATATCGGTTGAAATATTTAACATATATAAAGCGTGGGCCAGTGGGTATTTCAGCAATAGAAAGCAAATAAATGACAAAAAAGGAACAGCTCGATACTCGGTGAAATCATTAACGTTTCTTCACTTTTTTTAAGTAAAAAGAAATTGTTAATCTTTTTTTTTGAAAATTATAAATGGCTCACATGGAATTAAGATTTTATTGCAGCTTACAGTTATATAGTGCAAATTAAACTGAAGTACTCTCTTGGCAACATAAATGCATTTGAGCAATAACTTTGACACAATTCCATTCATTCTAACCTCCAAATTTATGCTGCTATTCTACACCCTGTACTTAAGTCACTTGAAATTCCAATGAATTGCTGGTTGGCATCGCATATTCATCGCTTGTTCGCTCGTGTGCTGTGGTGCGATATCGACTTCATCTGCAATAGACCATGACAAACGGCGCTTAATTGTGCAACAACTGTAGTTCCACCTTCACATCGCGTGGTTCCGATGCTTTATAACTGACTGGTGATACTGTGCACACACACTCACACACACACATATACTGACAAGCTAACACACCCATGCAATAATATCTTTTTCGCTTTGCATCACTCACTCGCAATCAGTCAGTCACTCAGTCAGTTGAAGCGATACGTTTGCGATACGCCCCCATCGCTTGCCTTTTGGCGCTGTCGCTCGTTCGGCAAAGAGTTTGAAATCGAAATAATTTGAAAATTTATTTGTAGAGCGCAGTTATTGTCGTAATCGCATTTTACTATTTGATTTTGTGTTAAATGTTAATTTGGATTGATTTGAAGCTGTAGGTTGTTGCTATGGGCTCACTCGACATCATCGTGGTGTTCATCGATTTATCGCGGTATTTTGCTTTGTGTATTTGAATTAACGCAGTTCCATAATCTTATTCTGCGTTACCTTGCCACGTTTGCATATTTACATCACTTTAACATCTGGGGCGTTGGCCTACTAATCCAAGCACTCGCTCATTGGGGGACGTGTGTTTGTTGACAAGGAATTCAAAAGTTCGAAATGACAATGAAAATGTTGAGTATCGCAAGAGTTTCCAGCGTCTGGTATGTTTGCTATGGCGGTTTAATGCAGCGTTTTTCAAATTGAAGACAAAGTTAAGATGTCGTCGTGGTTAAGGTAATACTTTCACACCCTACTGTAAAATTTGCAACTCAAACTTTATTCAGCAGTAGCAAGTAAATATTTAGTTGCAAACATTTCTTTATAGAACAATTCAATTTCATAGATTATGATACATTGAAGAAAATTTCGTCAGGAAATGTTTTGACATCTTTATAAATTTTCAAAATGTAAGCAACTAAAACTCAAAATATAAAACAAAGACCAGAAAACCAAATTTATGATATGAGTAGTATTTTATTTCACTGTCAGGAGTCTTAAACTATTTGACCAATCGCGGACAAATAATATGAAAATGGTTTTAGAAATTAATAAGACCTTTTACAACTTTTATACGCCTTCATCACCGGATTACCTGTCCAAAAATCAGAGATTAACTATTACTAAAACTCTTTTGAAAATGGCTTTGAAATATCAAGTACAGAAACACAGAAAAAGTTTGTGTGCGATTTTCTTCTGTTAAATTTGAATATATGGATTAATCCTGTTTTGTTCCAATGCTCCTCAGATATAAATTTTTTTTTTTTTCAATTGGGAAAAAAAGATCATGAAACCGTAAATATTAAGAATAAATATAGCATTTGACACTAACGAAATGTTTCACTTTCAAAAAATCTTGTTAAGCACTGTAATTTTTACTCAATTCCTGAAATTATAGCTTCTACTTGCCTTCACAATACAAATTATGTTGAAGAATCCTTCTTTTTTTTAAAATTTTGTAGCCATTGCCAAACACTTGCTGCATCTTAAATATCAAATACATGTACCATACACCAAAGATATTTTTCAATGGTACTACTTAGGGGTTGGCCATAAAAGTAAGGTAGGGTTAGAAAGGAGTGGCAGTCAGTTTACGTACCGACGCACTTTGTTCAAATGTTGATATTTAACTATACTCTTACAGTGATACAACCAGATATCGTAATAAAACTTAGTTGTTGAACTATACTTAAATGTCTAAGGTCATCCAGGTCATCAAAAAAAAACGAACCCAGTTTTGAGTCGTTTTCTAGCAATTGCGGGACATGAGCAAAGAAAATGTTTAATGTGTTGCTCCTCCTCCAGATCTCCACAACTTCTACAGAAGTCGATATACCGAGACTAATCCCTCCGTATGTCTGCGGATGGGCCAGTTATGACTGCGACAAGACACTGTGTAGGCAACATTTGACTTGTTATATTGCAAGTTACCCCTCTTTGCTCCATCTTGCTACCTTATACCCAAAATTATAGTTGGAGATTTGGTATGTGTTGTGGTATGTTCCCTATTTATATCGTTTTAAATATACGAAAACAGTCGTCAGAAAATGACTTGTCATTTGGCAATAACCTGACTTAAGCCCGATAAGCATAAGCAAGACTCAACTCAGCATACATACGCGAATATTAGTTAAATTACCTTACTTTCCAATGTAAGAAATGTTAATGACACAAATGTGCGCAATAAAATGAAGCTTATTTATAAATAAGCAGAATTAATTTACTTATAACATTTCTCGAAAGCAGTTTCTACTACGACCTTTCATTATTTTATTTCATTTGCTTTTGATTTTATTTAATGACTTCAACAGATTCAAAACTTATTTCGCTAAATAGCTAATTATTTTTAGAAAACAAAAAAGCTAATTTGCGGATCACATGATCGATTTCACTTCATAGCTATAACACAATATTGCTTGTTGACGGTCATTTTTTTTCTATCTTAAGAACAAAAGTTCTTGCACCTTCTTCTACTAACGGTGCTAAGGATTTTCACAATATTGTTGAAGAGGCGACATGTGGGTTATATCTCCACCATTTTTAAAATTTAAAAATAAAACTTCTTAAAAGCTTCAAAGAAATATCAGTTCAATCTCTATAAAAAAAAGAAGACAAACCAGGCATAGAACCAACACTTAAAGCTCTGTTGAAGAAAATTTAAGGCATAAAAGAAATTTCGTAAGCTCAACAACAAACTTTATATGAAAACTACAATCTGAGGGATGAGAAATTAACAAAATAATGCAAAAAAAAACAAAAACAACTAAATTAAAAACACCAAATAAACAAAGCCTTGAAACAATGCCGCAGGATGTTGGAAATATGAAAAGAAAGTTAAAACATCCAGACAAACAGACCGACAGACATCAAATGACAAACTTAGTTATTGATATGGGAGTTGATAAGCGACAAACGGAAGTGTGCGTACTGCACATACCGAGAGAGAAAAAAACCCCACTCTACAGAGCTGACACCTTCCGCTCACACACACACAATCGCATACACTTGCATCCGCAAAGTGTGGTTGACACTTTTATCAAATGAAGTGGAAGCAGCAAACGAAGAAGTTGAAGACGAAATAACAAGAGCAACAAATGACAAACTTTTAGCTTTTGTTAAAAAATTTTTATGTTGCTGCATTGCACAACAGCAACATGTTGACTGTTGCTCATATTGTTGTTACTGCTGCTGCTGCTGATTATTTGAATGGTTGTTTGTTTTTTCGTTCGTTCGTTTGTGTGCGGGTGCGTGTCTCTCACTGATTGTTTTGACTAGAAATGTCAGTGCAGCACTTCACTGTCTGACAGCTAAAAAGGATATAAAGGATGTGTTTTGTTGCACATTTCGCTCAAGTGTTTGTACATGTAGTTGAATTGAACTTGTGTATGTGTTTGCATGTGTGCATGTCACTGAACATATGTACTATATCTTGATATTTTGATATCCTTTTCCGTTTTTATTGCATAACTGTGTTTTCAGTCAGCATTCAGTAGCGTTGCCATTGAATTTTGTAACAGACATCCTTACATGTTCGCCCAAATGTCTGTCTGTATGTATGTATGTTTGTTAATGTTTCCGTTTCTGATACTCAGGTGACGTTTATTGTTTTTTGCTGTAGCTGTCACCATAGTTGTCATAATTCTTAAAACAATAAGTTAATTTACCTTGAAACATTTATGGGAAATTTTAAAACTTAAAGGATATTTTTTTTAAGTTTTTGGAAATTGTTGGACTTTTTTACAAAACTCAGCAAACTGGCATTAAGCCGTATTGCGCCAAATTATCATGAAATGTTTGTGAAGGCCTATGGCGTCTTAACATCTTAGTCACAGAATCTATAGATTTCAATATGACTTTGTATCGTCACAAGAGATAACATAATTAATTATCCCCAATCTGAAGAAGATGGATTTCTGTTCATCTGCCACACGCACAATGGATAGCTGCGTAGCTAAATCAACAGTAACACTAAGCGCTTGCATTCAAATTGGGTGGTGACAAAAGGCGTCTATAGGTGAAACCTAGGTAGGATGAAAAATACTGTATTTTGTATGAACGGGTAAGCAGCATGGCGTTATCTTAGTCATAACAGATAAAAAACTCAGTACCCAAGGTATTGTGCCTGCTGTGTACCTAACGGCAAATTAGGTCTAGTCCGCGGAGGAGCGAAAAAGACAATGCTAGAACAAGAGAGCAAAGTGGCAAGAAGAAATCCTTCTAAAAAGTCAGCCTCTCTCTTTTGCTTTTAGCGAATCAAGATGGAATCGATAGCGATAGATCACTTAAGCTACATGGTATGTTATTTTATGATTGAAGATGCAAGTGATATGCATTAATACCACTTATATCTCTTAAGTGTTCACTTCTTACGAGTTGAAAGTCTAAATTGCGATACAATGGTGGATTCTATAAAACTCTCGGCCATTCTCGAGAAATCTTTAAATCTGCCGAAACTTGCATTTAGCAGTGCTCATTTCGTAGTATATTTCGTTTGCTAGTTTCAAGACAACGACAACGACAACGACAACGATAATCGATTTACTTAATATTTTATCTCGGTTTATAAGGCTATTAGGTTTTTTTCAATTCATGCGTATGGATTTGTGATTTTTGTAGGAGCTCGGTTTTGCATTCAGCGTTTTATACCTTTATATCAATGTTTCCTGCTTAAACCCAGTTATGTTGCTGAGTTCGTGAATTTCAATCTGCACTTTCACTATTAGATTAAAGTGATCGTATCAACAAAATAGTTTATGTCGAATTCAACGCTATAGCTGTTAGATGTAACTTCGAAAATGAATGCGTTATGCTTAAGCTTGGTCTTAGGATGATGAACAACAACGAAGAACAGTCGACTAATTGAATTAAAAATCGATGGCACGATATTTCATTATTAAATAAGCCACATAAAATGTTGTGCTACTCCGAATCTATAAAATGGAACAATTGCCTACTGGTATGAGAAATAAAGAAAACCCTAATATGGAAATAGATCATCATTCGCTCTGGACAGCTATCACATTGCATGGAGCTATGAAAAATATGAGTTATATCGAAATGAAGCAAAAATGGAAATTCTGGCGGAATTATTTAGATTCAACTACCCAAAATCTATGTAGAGCACATTTTTTGATTTGTTGTCTTTTTTGGTTTTAGTAAATATTTATGTATGAACTACATAATTTCATTTAGCGCTATTTTGATGAATTACAAATGAAAATTACTTCAAAACCAAGTGTGATGCTTAAAGGTTCATTTTGCATGTAAATATTTAAAAGCACATCAACACATTAGATGAGACTTCTTTGAATTTTATATCTTTGTAGCACAGCACAAAATCCCGAATAAGGATTTAATTTTTCCACAAAACTGCACGCTTATTTATTGCCAAAAAACGAAATGAACGAAACGCATATCATCAAATTATGGGGGTGAGCTATTGAAAGGATATGGATTGTCGTTGTTGTTGGCGTGTGCAAAACTGATTAAAATTCAAGTGAAAAAGTGAAAATGAAAACTTCTTCCACACTCTTACGCTTCCAACTTGAAAACAATTTAAAAGTCATAATCATTTTATTTTTGAAGAGGCCTTGCTCGTTCTCTCACTGCGTAAGTTAACCCCGCCTCTAAGGCAGGCAGAACATTTTCTAAAGCAATGCAACCCAACTGCTTCATGTGACAGCACGAAAGGATATTCCGAAAATTTGGATAATTTGGTGAAGAGAATTGCAGCCTGAGGCAACAAAAAAATCGAAGCAACAGCTACGCAACATTGCACACACAGCAAGAGCAGAAAAAAAACAAAGTAGACAGGCGAAATAAATGAAAGTAAGATATGGCAATTTTTGAACGAAGCAGCCATGCGCTGGTGCTGTTATACTTTTAGTTTTGGGTACTACATGGAAAAACAAAATTCTTATAAGTTTTTAAAAACAAAACACATTTTTTCGGACATATATTTGCAGTTACAAAACTAAGCCAAAGTCAAAAAGAAGATCGCATAGTAACTTCTGATATTTTGAACAAAAACCATAAAAATAAATCGCTTATGCCAAATGGAGTTCAGTTGCTTGTTCTGAATCCAGAGTTGATTTTTATCTATCACTTCAGATTATTTTCTTTGATTCAAGAGTAATCACAGATTTCATTTTAAATGAAAACATTGATGTTTCTTGAATTGAAAAATGCATGGTGTGATAGCTGAAAGCCAACTCCATACATAAAATCAATGACCTAAAGTCCATTAATAACAGATGATTTTTCGAACAAAAAAATGCTGTCTTTCTGGTCAAAATATCAAACTTTTAGATCAAGCGGAATTATATAGTCCTATCTGAAAGAAATTCTACACTTGAATTTCTGGTACAAGCAAGCTATTTTCCGCACTAGTAGAATCGGTTCGGAAAAAAATGTCAGATTGCGACCCACATTAGTAAGTACATACCACGACACGATCAGAAAAAAAAGATTTTTTGGGAATAATTTAATTTTGTTCTCAAACAAGCAAGTTTTATTTACTTCTACGAAACTCCAAATTTTTCCAAACTTCCAAATAATGAGATTTTTCAAGCCTTAAAAAAAGGTGACTCTTTTCACCGAGACATGTTTTCGTAAGCAGCACATATTAAGTACTTGGGAATGCACTTAGATAGGCGTCTCACCTGGAAGGAGCACGTGAAAGCTAAGCGTACACAGCTTAAAATTACTACGTCAAAACTTTATTGGCTTCTTCGATCAAAATCTCATTTAAGTGTTGAAAATAAAGTGAGAATTTATAAATCGATCTTAAAGCCTATTTGGACATACGGAATTCAGCTGTGGGGCTCTGCCAGCAATTCAAATATCGAAATTCTGCAACGATACCAGTCCAAAACTCTACGGATGTTACTGGGTGCACCTTGGTTTGTATCAAACTTCACTATTCACAACGATCTTATGATCTCAACAATAAAAGAAGAAATCCAAAAATTTTCCGAGCGCTATCTTACAAGACTAAGCAATCATAACAATATTCTTGCAATTACATTATAAGATGAGAGTAATAATACAAGGAGGCTCAAACGGACACATGTTTTAGACTTACCATTTCGTAGATAATTAAAACCTAATTTTTGGACACACATATTGTTATGTCTATTAACTAGCTTTAATTAATTTAAGTAGTTTTATTTATTGAAGTAAAACACTTCCAGTTATTTGCCATTGTTATCTCATTTGCTTATTATCTTTTGATAGATTGCAAATAAAAATTAAATACAAAAAAAAAAAAAAAAAAAAAAATGTTTTCGTAATTGGAAGAAGAAGCAGTTACGGGAAGCCAAGTCTACAGAGCTTATATAGCGATTCAATCAGAAATCAGTTATGAGTAAAGCGACCAAAATCATTTATTACAAACAAATGATCAATCCATCGAGTTGGTCGTAGCCTCACGAGCGAATTTCTAAGTCATTAATCTGTGTGATGACTTTATATCGACCATCTGAACGTTAACAATTATTTGTAAGGTCGTGTTTGAATCCACTTGTCAAATTTTAAAGTCACAAGCAAAGGTGCAGGTTTTTATTTTCTCATCCATTTTCGTTTTCAAAAGCAAAAATGTTATCACTGTTCGTCACTCAACACGAACAGAAGTTGTTCTGAATGACGCAACTGGCTGAAAATTTGACAGTTGTCAATGAAACCTGCAAAAAAAAAATCATTGATTTCATATGTGCATAAGTGACGTCATATATTGCCTGTGCCAGGTACTATCCATAGGCTCGGATGAAATATATTTATGCGAAAACAGAAATATTGAAAGCGGGTCAATAATTTCCAGGATAGACTCTGCAATTGTTCACTGTGTGCGTCGGTTGTGCTATAACAAACGTAAGCAGTAAGCAGGCAGGAATCCATATGCTGAAGTGTGAATTTGTTGTGGTGCGGTTTTCTTCGGTTTTTTGTTTTCCTGTTTTGTTTTTTTTTCTCTTTGGGTGTTACTCCGAAGGGGCCAAAATACCGTATTAGCACGTGCTAATGAGCAATTTTGTAAAGTGATAACATTTCATCCCAAAGCATTAACGTGCACTTCGGCGGTGAGGTAGAAAATGAAGGAATAACATCGTTGTCGTCATTATTTGCTTATGGGTTGCCCCAAAAGCTCAAGTTCAAGTTTTTGCTGTGGCTGCTACACTGTGTTACCAGTGTTGCCAATCTTGTTTGTTGTTTTTGCTGCTGCTGTTACTGCTTTTTCTCAGAATTTTGTTTATTTATTTTTCCCTTAGGGGAGTATAATAATAAAATTCGACTACTTAAAGTTGCCATAGAATGAAAAGGGAAAAACTAAGAGGAAGAATTTTGTAATCTTCAAAATACGTCGTTTAAGAGCAGCAGCTCACAAGGAGATTTTTATGCGTAAGTGAAATTAAAAGATGGCAGCTCTAAAATTAAAATGAAAATGTTCCTTAAACTGTTGATTTTATTTTGAGTTGACACGAGTACGTCTATGTAGTACATACCCATGTTATAAATGTTCTTAGGTACAAAATTTTGGGTACCTTCACTTTTTTTTTCGTACCATGTTTTTTGTTTGCTTTGTGCGTACCCTGTATATTTTTCCATCCAATTTTTTTTTTTGTATTTGACTGCGACCTTTATGGTTCAGATTGCGGAATATTATTATTACATTACTTTATTGTAGATTACGTTATAATGACGTTATTGTCGACGTAACGTAGAATGAATTTTCCATTAGACAACTTAATTATTGTTGCTACTTAATACTCGTATAAAGTAAAGAGAAAAAAAAATTATATGTCTGTAGCAGATAATAACTTGCATTAGCAAATTTTGTATCTGAGACAGAACTTTCTTAAAGAAGAACAACGCCAAAAAAATTAAAAGGTTCCATCTTTCGACAAAATTCGCTTTGTTTCAAAAAAGGTGCTTTTCGATTTCTTCGATAGATAACACTTTTGTGCCTTTGTAGCACATTTGGAACTAAAAATATATAATAAAGTTTTTTTTAAATATTTTATCAGTTAGGCAGCAGATTGGTCAGTGAAGGCTAAGGGTACATAAAGTTTGGTTCTTTTCTTCTTAGCGACAACATATTTTAAAAATATTACATGAAAAAGTCAGAAATTGTTCACTCTTGACATATAAAATTCAAAACGCATGCTCCTCTTATGCTCTAGGACTTTTTCTTCGTGATTAATTTGCCAGAAATCATTTGTAGGACCAATCGCATCTCTCATAGAAGAAAACGTTTTAAGTAATCATATTTTCATTGAAAAAACAATCAATATCGATTTTTTAAAAAAAGAAATGTTCTCAAAATAAAAACAAAGAAATTTTCAAATATTTATGCAATTCACACTTCATAGTAAAATTGCAACGTGGTAAAATTACAATGTGTCAAATTATACTGTAATCATTATTTACTTTAAAAACATGCGTACGGCCATGCTCAAATTTTTTTGATTGGTGGTAAATTTGCATTTATATGGGAAGCAATAACAACACAAACTAGAACCTTGTAGAATTGTGCTTGTAATTTTACCATCACAATTTACAACAAAGTGTAAATTGCATAATTGTGATGAAAACTTATTGAGAAATGAGTAAATTTATGTATCATATATGATAAGAACTGTTTCGATTTTGGGATATTGAAAAATGTTCAAATGTATAAAAATTAATTGCTTTTTTCATCATAATTCATAAATCGTAATATTCTTACTTGAAATGTTATATACATAAATATTAGTGCGTTGAAATAATTTATGTATGATGCAGGGTCGTATTCAAAGCAAAGTTTCAGGGGGTTTGTGTTTTTTGCATAGTTTCTCCTGTGATATCAAAACTTCAATGTCAATTGCCTTAGTTATGAAAGATTTCGTGAGAGAGTAGTTAAAGCCCCAAAACAATTTCCTAAGTAAGCCTCTGATATATAAATTTAAAATCGTATGCCGATATCATTATATAAAATCTATTTTTTAAAGGCACATTTAACTCATAGATAGTTAAATATAACATAATTTTTTTAAGAAACAACACTTGCATCAATAGATAATATATTTTCAAATATATAGGAAATTTTCGCATTGCGTGAGAGAATTTTTCCTAAAGAGAGAAGGAATTTAGAGTTTTCGCCTTTGGATCAAAGTTACTATTTTTTTTTTTTGCACATTTGATATGACATTTTCGATAGACATTTATTTTGAGTGTAGAAAGTTTTCCAAAAGAACTTGATGAAAAATGAGTGGAATTGGAGAAGTAGGTGTGGTACTTTCCAAAACGGCAGGAACTTCATATACGTTTTTGTATCTAAAAAGTTACCCTTTACCAAAATTTAAAGTGACAAAAGCATTATTCGGAGAGCAAATGAACGTGGCACTTCTGATAGAAGTAAAAAGATTAAGTTATCATGAATGAGAGTCAACAAGTTGGCGTGGTGTTTTTCATAGGAGTTAGAACCTTAAGTATTTTGAGTCTTTTTCATTGAAATAGTAAATTAGCTTTGGACAAAGATATAAACCGACATGGGCTTGGCAATTAGACTGGATAAGAAAGCGGGACACCTTCAATAAAAGTAAAGATTGGCGGATTCTGGAAAAGTATGAAAAGAACAGAGTTAGAAAAAGATGGTGGAACAAAATAGAAGAGAATTGAAATGATGGAAAGATAAGGAGTTGTAAGAAAGATAGAGAGATAGAATTAGCTCTTTATAAATGCGAAGAGATGAGATTATAAGACACAGACAAATAGTTGATTGTGACATAGGGATAGCTGCCGACATTGATTTTCAGAAATGAGAAAATTCAGCAAATTTAATATAAGTTCATATACGCTACTGAAAAGTATTTTATTTCATTTATGGATGTCCCAGAATACACATAATCAAATGGAAAAGTTAAGTGCCATTGCATTTCATTTCTCTTGATGCTTTAAAAATAATTTCTTACTTTATTTTATCAATGATAATAAAACATCAAGTACGAATTCTGTTTTAGAACATTAAAAGAACACAATTCAATTAAAAATACCCAACTGAAAGAAATTGCTTGCAATAAATTCATAAAAGTGATGCTTTGCATGGAGAAATCAGCCCTTATACCACATACTTAATTAACCAAGGCAATAATCTAATTTTCAGTAAAACAGTAGAGAGCAGCAGCCCAATCAAATTGCGCAACATCGCAGTATATCGTAGCACATCAATGCAAACAACAACCATCGATCAAATGCATTTGATGGAATGCAAAACAATGTAATTTGCAATTTAATTGCATTAAAATCAAATGCAGCAACAGCAGCTACCGAATGACATCAACAGCCATTAAACCAGCCAAAGAGCCAGCCTGCCTGCCAGGTCTATTAAGTTCCGGCGGCAGCATTTGGTTTCGAATTAGAGATGCGTCAGCGTGCCGCCGCACCGTTGTCTGTTTGGTGCGGTAACTAAAAGTGTCCTTATGTTGTTTATTGTTAACTTGATGTTGCTACTGCTAGTGCGAGTATTGTTAGTATTTGTTGCTCATTTCCTGCCTTTTCACCAATACACGTTGCTGCATGCTGTCAATGACAAAGGTAAACCAATTTTACCTTTTACCAAGCTTTGCCTAACAAACAAACTAAAATAAAAAGTTTTTAATTCGTTTAAAACTGAAAATTGCATTTGTATATGTGGCATGGCATTTGTGTGTGTGTGTGTGTGCTGGCTTGTTTGTTATATACGCTAAAAGCTTTTAAGCGTTTTTCTATGATGTCCTGTTGCAGCATTGAACATTTTATCAGGTTTATTAACTCTATTAGGTTTATTAAAATATTTTTAATTTAGTTTTGGTATATTGAAACCATAAATCAGTTTATTTTTTATTGAATTTTAATTTACGTTGAGTAGCTGTTAGCAAAGTGTACCTCAATTTTAAGTTGTTTATTTTCAATAAAAATACTGAAATTTTCCTATTGAAAAAAAAATCCGTTGGAAACATGATCAGATGAAAGAGCTTTCGTCAGACGGAATGCCAACTTCTCTGCTCAAATGTTTAATCAATAACATGCGATACATCACCGAAACAAATCCTTTACACAAATGCTAAGTAAAACTGTGTAAATAAAACCATTACCCAAGATAATCCATTAATAGTAAATTTTACTACCAAATTTCCCAACATTTACCGTGTCCTTTTCTTTGAAAATAATTCACTTAAAATCAAATAAAATTTAATTTACAATCTCACCCGTGATGCAACTAAATGCTTGCAAGCAGTCAGCTGCTCTAACTTAAAAATAAATATTCAAATGTTCCCTCTGCAATGACTTCTGGACTTCAAGCATGCAGGATACTTGCGTGTTCAACGCTGCTACCTTTGCATGTTGGTGTCGCTTTCTATGGTACTCCACCTTCATATGTACGTGGCAAAGCACAGCTTCCTATGTCTGTTGATGGACGTTTTTTTCGGTATTTTCCTTTCATTTCACTTTCATAGAAACTTTCAACAATAACAATGAAACCTCACAAAAAATTATTGTCATTTAAGGTAAACATTAAAAATGTTGAAAGGCAGCAAAAAACAGTGGAACAAAAAACTAATAAATAGCAACAGGAAGTCGTAGTAAGTGTTGCAACTGAATGAGGTGACCAAGCAACCAAGCTGTTGCTGTACAGTACTTTGAACGCATAAAAATATTGGCCAAATATGAATGAAGATATGAATGTTATTAGATAATCGAGCATTCAATCGTTGAACCGAGTACTTATTTCTCTTTCAGTTGGTCCACTTAACTCTATAAAATATATAAATTTTTTGTTCAAAATCATTTACAATAAACTTTTATTTGGTGCACTGTACTGAACGATGACGTCAGAGCATGAACTTGTACAATATCTCTGTCTGACTTTGGCTTTCGAAAAGCGTGATTGAAGTGCTTGGGATGTTTTCTTTTCGGTCAACAAAAGTAAAGTTGCACTGCCAACACGCTGCTGTAGCTGTGCTGCACTTAGTCGGGAATGGGATGCTATAACAATATTTTTACTGGCTGTGCCACTGCATCAAAGTTAATTTATCTCTTTCAAGTGTTGCTGCAAAGTTGAGTTCACATTTTTCTTTTATTTCATTTTATTTATTTGTCTTTTTTGGCATTCGTGCCCGTATGTTTGCCGGTATGCAAGTGGGCGTGATATTTTGCCGGCTGGGAGTCCTGGCTGTCATTTGTTTTCATTTTTCTTTTCATTGTTTTTTCTCCTGTAGTGTTTTTTCGTATGACTTAACCCTTAAGGTGCAAGGATAACGCTCCAGTTCATTTGAAAAATAATAAAACACAAAAATGTTTTGTGAAATTGATAAAGTTAAAAGATCGTAAAAAAGGATTTACCTACAAGGCAAGCAAGGAGGTGCACTAGCAAAGAATAATGCAATAAAATAACACAACAAATGAAACAGAGTCACAGTAGCAACGACATCAGTCTTAAGCAACATATAATCCAGCTGGAGGACAATTTAAGTTAATTGATTCGAAATGATTTAAATGTTGTGGTTGCGCCCATTGAGTCCTTCAAAAGGTGTTACTCTAAAATTTTTTAATGCTGCTAGAATTTATTAACAGTCGGGAAGAGAATGTATGAATTTACATTAGGCAATTCGTAAAAATTAAAAAATTGTTCGTTTACAAAAGGTTTTTCAAATGACAAACAAATTATTGGCAGGAAACATTAATAAGCTGTATTCTGAAAATAAGAAATCAACAGATAGGAACATACATGAAAATCTACTTCATTGGTTAAATTAACTACAAAATTTGGTTGAACTTGCGTCAACTGAATACCTTAGTCAATGAAAAGTGGTTGAAATTAATTTGTAGTTACGTCGTTATTGATAAACAACGCGAAATTGTTGTTTTGACTAAAAATGCGATTGATTACATAGATGTATGGTTTCCGTAGATTTCAAACACTTTTTTCCAGAAAATTGGGAACAAAAGTATTGGTTTTTTAATTTATTTTAAATTGACAAGCAAAGTAATTTAAAAATATTTTAAAAACGTTAACACGACTTGTAGCTATACTTTTATTAAATTTTCAATTATCCTTTAAGTCTTAAGGAGGGGGTAGGGTTTTGGCGCTACATTTTTGGCCTAAGTTTAAAAATATTTTTTAGCGATACGGTAAAAGTAAATTGATTTATTTAAGGAACATATAAAAGTACAATATTTAAAGAGTATTCTGTAAAAATTTAATTAAAAAATATTGGAAAATAAGCCATTGGCAGCAAGTTTCCGCGGACGCCTAAAAAAAAAGGTGGTTTGCGGTGGACAAGATATCTCATCACGTTATCATCTGAAATCAAAAAAAAAAACGTTCCTTAGCTTATAAGTTTTTTAAGGTATTGACGAAGGGTTTTTTTTTCTTTGACGATTTTTAAAATTTTGGCATAATTTTTAAGTCAAAAAACGAATTTTTTTGGAAAAAAACGGCAAAAATCAGCACGTTTATTATTGCAGAACTGGTTGTAATGAAAAAAAAAGCCCTCGTCATTACCTGGTTTTATGTGTATTAAAGGAGTGTGTCAAATTTTAAGAAAATCGGTCTAGTAGTTTTTGAGAAAAAGTGTCCACCGACTTTGAAAAGTTAGTTTCGAGAAAATCACGTTTAAAGTTTTAGCACTGTCTTTTTTTCATATATTTACACAGAATCATTAAGTGACAACGTTGTTGATTTCTCAACGCCATTTCTGACTAATTAAAATTTTAACGTACAAAAAAAATATATCTTTTAACCAAATAATTTGAGCGTGACCAACTACAAACGTTGTTGAATCACCAAGTTTTATGTTTATTTGGAAGAATCAGCTAATAATGTGGCGATGCATTAAACTTCTGTTTGCGAAAACATGCATGGTGTATGGAGAAGAAGACTCAGTCGTAAAATTAATGAGCTGTAAAATGATGTCTAGTCATTCGAATGCAGGACAAAGCTCCAGCTAAGAAAATCTTCAATTTAATTTCGAAAAGAAGAAACCAGGCCGTACCTTCGTATCAGAAACCAAACGATTGCCGATATTGAATTGTGGTTATTGCACTCAATTATGACTAGAACTAACTTCAACTCTGAGAGATATTTAGTCCGTTTAACTTTAAATTGGTCTGATTTCATTATGACTAACTTAGCAAACTACTGATTCAAACTGTGACTGTCTTCAAATTTATTTGTCTTCGATTGCAATAGACATCGACCATTGCTGATTTTGACGCTGATTGACTGTGACTGCAATTGATTTCAGGTATGACTGACGATTTTTACCAGCTTTGAATACAACTGACTTGGACTGCAACTGACTTAAGACAAGACTCAATTCACCTGGCAATAATTTCGCTCATGCGTAACTGGATTCTATAGTGCTATGTTTGTAAATCGATTTTGGTTTAAATTGATTTCGGCTGTTGATTGTAACAGAACTAAGAAGTTAACGTTATCTTGAGGACCACGGAGTTTTTAAGAAAAAAAATAATTTTTGGCTTGACTAGGCGTACCCTGATCCAACCATGAGATGCTTTGCCAATGTTGTATCCTTTTTTTGAAAAAAAAATTTACATTTTCGACATAATCAAAAGCGGACATGGCACTGTAGAACCTTTCGACTTCCATTTCGATGATTCCGTTCATTTTTTGAAAATATTTTTGATTGGGACTGTTTTCGAAAATATCAAATAAATAAACTTAAAGCTATTTTCATAATAAACCAAAAATTTCAAGTCCTGAAATTGATGAATCGGAAATGAGTTTTGAACATAACCAGGCGCAGTAAATTTTTAACCTACAAGGAAAATTTTATTTGTAAGGCGCATTACTTTCATTACACACTTGCGACACATGCTAAATGATACAAATTTTAATCTTATTATAATATACATAGTACCTTTGTTCATGTTGTACTATTTGTCTACTTACGACTATTGTTGCGACTTAAATCAATTTTGATCTTTTTTGATAAATTAAACATGCAAACAAGTAGTATTTTGCCACTGCTGTGTACAACAATAATGATGTTAATAAAATGTTAAATTAGAAATAAACAAATGAAACAACACACACTCATACACACACAAATTTAACTGCAATTTTATAAACAAAATTTTACTTAACGCATTAAAATATGCAACATTTATTTGCTACAAAAGCAAATGCCAGCAATACTGTTGGCTGCTGACTTTATTGAAATTTATGCATACATACACATGTACGAATAAGTGTGTGAGTGTTCGTTTATATTGTGTTGTTTTCATGTGTTAAAATACAATAATTTATGTATATAATTCCCATCAAAATTAAAACCGCACCAAAACCAAAAGTTAATATTTGTCTTTTACATTCTAAGCCACAATTAATTTGGCATTTGTAAACTTTTGCCTCTACTGCTGCTGCTGTTGTTGGTTTTGTAGTTGCTACCGATGTTTTGCATGTGTGGATATGCTTTTATGTTGCTGTTGCCAATGATGTTGCTGTGGTTGTCATCAGCAGCAGCAACAGCACTAGCATTTACTGTTTGCTTGCATAAGGTAACAAAAATTTGTTTGTTTTTATGCATGTGTTGGTATAAGTGTCATCATTAGTTGTTGTTTTTGTTTTTTATTGTTGTTGCCAGACAATGACTTACTTGTTGTCTGCCATATTAGCCAGATGAAAATGTGTTTGTTCATATGAGTATGTGTGTACTGATATCTAAAATGATAGTGTTTCTGATTGTGTCCTTCTTGCATGTCCTTTCATTAAATTAAACAATTTTATTTTATTTGGAGATTTAATTGTTCATTTCGACTTAAGCTCTTTATAAAAACATCATGCAAATATCATTGGTGCTTAGACAAATTGCATGTGAAATTCAAAAGGACAAAAAATTATGATTTTAGCAAGAACAGAAGATGTTTTAAATTTTAAATTGCATGTAATCTGGTGGCTTTCAATATGAATATAGAAATAATCGCTCTATTTCATCTCCCGAAAACAAAAAACGAAAAACTGCATAGCAAGATTTTATGCAACTTCATGAGAAAAGAGCTCAGAAGAAGAGTTACATTATAGCGAAAAAACTTTAAAAAAAAATCTTTGAAAAAATTACCCCAATTGAAATTATAAATATCAGTTTTCAATTTTTTTGTGAGATTTTAAATATTTAAAGATTTGTCGATCTTAAAATATTATTTTTTTTTTTTTAAAAATCGCTAAAAGCTGGGTTCGAGGTGCATATTTTCAGACTGTGCGCATTTAACTCATTTAAAAACTTATTTTGTTACCCTTCTCTCGCAGGATATTAAAATGTGTTTCAACTTTAAAATCCGTTTTTTTTTTTAATTTAAATATTGCAAGAAATTTAAAAATTCCCTGAAGCCTCAACTGAAAATACATACGATATTCGGAGTTGTTCTATTGAAATTTAAAATTTTTCTTTTTTTTCCTCTAATTTCAGCTGAAAAAATAAAACATGACGATTTTTGCCCCAACTCTAAATCAAAACAACCACATTAACGCGCCATTAAAGGAAACACCTGTAGCAGCGGAAGTGTCAGCAGATTTATTTCCAACACAATTGCACGTGTATGTGTGTGCGTGTTCATCTTTTTTAAGTAAATAACAATTACTTGTAAAGTATGATGCCACCCTCACTACCATCTCTCATACAACTTTTAAGGCATTTATCATCTTTTGGTAAGCGAACACACAAACAATTTAATTATCCTGTTTTCTAAATGATATCCTTAAAAAGTAAATATCTAAGGAAAATGGTAAGGGAACGTGCTGTGCTATGAAAGGTAATATAGAAGGGAGAATGAAATGAAGGTGTGGGAAACTGACGTTGTATTGGGCACACCAGTGCCGCTTTGTTCAGTGGCATTCCTTTGTATTTCGATGGCATAATGCAAAAGCCATAAATATTTTTAGGCATCAAGGAAGTTCATAGCTGCGTATGAGTGAGTTTAGTAAATGAAGACTTTGTGATATAGAAATTGGTTTAGAAAACCGATTACCACTGATACAAAAATTTTGAGTTGCTATGAATTTAAAACAATTTCAGTGAGCATTGCCGTATTCCTAAGGAAATTTCATAATAAAATAAAAAAATCCGACTGAAGTACCATTAAAATTTCGTATTTTTATTGTAAGTCTTAACAATGAAATATTCCATATTTATTAATTGAAACATTGACAGCGTTCCCACCCATTTTCCAGAATCCTTTTTCCGGAATGGACATTTTCCGGAACGAACAAAAACCCGAATTTTTTTTCCGGAATCGGTTTTCCGGAATGTACATTTTCCGGAACGACGGTTTTCCGGAATGTACATTTCCAGGTATGATAATTATTCGTATACATAAAATCCACAACTCATGTTGCTATAGTAACGCAATCTGTTTATTACTTTCCTATTTCTATTTAATATTATAGCGTCTTTTACGCGAAAATAGTGGGCACAAAACTTTCTATAAATTATATACTTGTACACTCGGGGCAAAGTGAAAATGGCAAAATTTACTGAGGATGTGTGCGATATCAAGCTGTAACCACTGATATTACACCAGGTCGTAGTATAACAGTCTATCGAGGTCCGGATGACTCAAAACATGACAATCACCCTCCAAATTTCAATCGGCAGAAGAAATAAAAATTGGAATCAAACAAAAGGCGGAGAGAACCCGGAGATGGCTCCGGTACGATACAAACAAATTTATACAAATTTCATACAAATACAGAATATTTTACTCATGACGCATAAGTTAGTAATTATTATTTCCGGAAAATGTACATTCCTGAAAAAATTTTTAGGTTTCTGGTCGTTTCGGAAAATGTCGATTCCGGAAAGTGTACGGTAATTCATTGACAGATCTCATTGATGAAAACTTTACAGCTAACAGTAGAAAATTTATACGAAACTCCAATACGGTCTTATTGGGGCACCTGTGGAGATAGGTGTTCACAAAGTAAGTATTTTTTCTTCTTTCACATAATACATCTCACAAACGAAAACTTTTGTATTCTCAAGTATCGCGCTTATATTAAGTTTACATCACAAGCACTTGTTAAACTTCAGTATCGGCACGCAAATAATGGCATGAAGTCCATTGCTCTCCACTTTGTCCCAAAGCCAAATTACACCTCACGTCCTGCTTGGACGCAGTGTTTATTTGTTGGCTTCTTGTCGTTTTACTTTGTTTTATATAAAAAAATCTTTTTTTTTTCTTTGAAGAAAATATGTGCCAAACAATGCGTTACAAAATGGTGGTACCATTGTCATTTATTATTTCCGCCTATTTGAATGCAAAACCAAAATAAAAAAAAAATTAAAGCTCAATGACAAATTTTATTGTTTAACAATGCGAAAATTATGTTAATGAAAAATTATGGTAATGATAATGCAAATGCAAATGTTTCATGTTGAAATTGTTTTTTTTTTACGTGCATTAGAAAAATTAAACTCGAATGCGCAATTTGTGGCAAAAAAATGTTTGGTATTTGAACTACTGGGATTTGTTGTGGGTTATTTGCTTTAAAATCGGTAGGCTAACTTCTGCGTGTATTAGCTGCCACAATGTGGACACAAGTAATTTAATTAATTTTGACAAGCATTGAGCCATCATAAATGCATTTATAAATCTCATTAAAGGGAAAACTTTTAGTTGTACAAAAATATATATTGAGAGGAATGAGTTCAATTTTATAGCAAGTATGCACTGGAAGATTTAAAGTTTATCTTTAAAATAGAAATTAATTATCTCAACACACGGAATTACTTTGTAACATTTTATTACAACTGAAATATTTTAATTTAAACTTAAAGTCATTAGCAAAGATTAATATTCTTGTAAATTTACAATTTAATAGATACTTTACTAAATACGACAATAGAGGACCACTATAATATATATGTATGTACATCGGAAAGTAAAGTTCTTCAATGCGCAAAAACCCACACTTTTTATCTTGAGACATGCAGCTTTCTTTACAAAGCCTTACCATACCAATTTTGGCAAAGTTCATTGAAGTATCTCTCACAATATATAACTATTTTTGGTATGTGTCATCATATGTTTTCGTATTGAATTTGTATGCATTCTCTTATATAGTACACACCGTACAGCGTATTAAATTATTAGCTTATACCATAACAGACTACAGCTACCACACCTCTCCCAATAAGCCGATAAAATAATATTTTAATAAAAATTATGGTTAAATTTGCTGTTTCACGCAACCTCTCAAATTATTTTCATTTTGGTTGAAAAATGTTTGCCTATAAATGGTTTTCTATCGTGGGTTACCGTAAAAAAAATATTTAAATATAAGTGAAGCCAATAAAAAAATTTTATTCGAATCCTTATGCATCAAGTTCTGCATTGATAAATGCTTGAAAAAAAGTTCACAAGATGACGTTTTTTAAATTTTTTACAAAAAGCACCCTCCCCCCTAATAAAATTAACGAACAAATTTAAGACCAAAAAAAAGTCTGACATCAACATCATTATCATCATGCCAAATGTAGACAGTCTCAATTAACTTTGTATACTCCTTGCAGATTTGCAACGCCAAATAAAACTTCCGTTTTGTTTTTATCCTTGTACCTGCAACTGAAAAAAAATGTCCACCTTTTTCACGGTCTCGGAAAAAAATCACTTCTTCTCTTTTCAAAAATAAAAGAAAGGAAAAACCGTCATCCTGCTTGAGTTTAATCCAAAAGTCAAACCTTCCAATTTAAACTCAATTTGGTAAACTAGCGCTCTCCTTGCGCGCATCTGTCATTCTATTGGTTTTTTTCTTTCTCCCTTTTTCTTTATTTTTTAGGTGGTAAATGATGCAAGAAAGCAGCAGCAGCAACATCACCTTCCTTGTTGCTGTGCAATTTTAAGTTAATCTCGTTAGATTGCATTAAATGAAAATAAACGTTACAACATTGCTTTTCTTAAAGAGAGCTAAAAGGTAGAAAGAACTCTATCCAAATAACTGGGTAAATATTGAATGATTCACATTCCAAGCGAGCATAATCATTTTATAGCTCATTTAGTTTTCGAGATGCTCAAGCTGGAATCAAATTTTAATGTAAATAAATCATTTTAAGGAATGAGTCCCCTTTTTTCAAAATTTTCAGCAAAGTAGTGAGGTATATATTAAGAGTGGGCTGGCTATCTTTTAAAGGTGTAAAATTCAGACAGTTAAAAGTTTCAGTTTTTTACACAAGCATCGAATTTCCATTCAAAATTTAAAATTTTTCAGCCCGGAAGTATGCCTCAGTTTTTTTAAATACTGCCATATCACGCAAGATAATTTTTCAAATAAAACGATAAAAAATTCAACATGTACTTACCCAGCAAAAGTTTTTAATAGCATAAGAATTTTTAAATAGCTTTTTTCCTAGATTTAAAGCATCAAACCTAATAGCTAAGAAGACTAATGGCTGTAGTAGCTAACTCTATTGTACCAAGAGATATATTTCAATCGCCGATACGATAGTTTCGATCGCTTGCGAGCTCGTACTCTGATGTCAAGCTATAGTTTATTTGCGACAAACTGTGTGATGGTAGCGGCTTGCCACTGCCACTATAAAAAGTGTTATTAAATTCACTTATATATTGTTCAAAATTTAATTCGCGTAAAGCTCTTCTAGAAGGGTTATAATTTCATCGCCATACATAAAAGTCTTCGAAGAGTTCGCTAAGTAACATCGCATGCATACATTTCAGGCCTCCTCAAAATAATACCTGCAGATACTTGATTTAAATGCTTGAATATTTTTAGAGCTCCCGCATTGTGCTGGAACTTTTAGCTTTAATTAACTCAGTCGTTAGTTGAGGCACAGAAATATTTTACTTCAGACCTATTAGGTATTAGCCTCTCACCAAGGATACCTCTGTCTTTGAGATGGAAGCAATCAACCCTAATTTGGGCTAATCTTAAATTTCCTGAATCGGTTTGTTTCACACAGCCTTAACTGAAAGTACCTTGGTCTGTCAAGCATCTCATTTTAGATGAAAAAAACAAAAAATATCTTTGAACCCGTTACAACAACAACTGTCAAATTCAGCACTCAACACTTCTGGCTGTCGCCTAAAAAAAATGCTTTACAGTCTAACGCTTTATGGCTGAAAGGCTTAACACACACACACACACACACACACACACCGACATAAAAGCAAAAGCGAACGTAAATTCGTCTTGCACAAACACAAACATAAACAAATACGTGTGTAAGCTTTTAATTTGTTAATGATATTTAAATAATCAGCAACGTCATCAGCAATAGCAGCAATAATAGCAACAGCAGCAGCGACAGCAACAACAATAACAATAATAGGCAGAACCACAATAACAGGAATAGCATAATCAAGGTCTCCGCATATAATAAACGTAATCAGGATTCAACATCAGCATCAGTATTCATGATACTAATTGTTGTTGTTCTTCGTTGTGTTGTAGTTGCTATGTCGACTAAAGCAAATTGGAATCAACAGCAGCAAAAATATTGAATTGGAACAAGTGCCGACAACAACCACACACTTGGGACCGTTGATGGGCACCTTCTGGCAACCGAAATATCAGTGTTTCCCTTGTGAATCGCGACCCCATTTGAGCAGGAAAATCTGGAAAACTGAAATGCGCAATCCCAGTAGGAAAAAAAGGGGGGCGGTGATAAGCAAACTTTGAAGAGAAGTAAATAAAGAATTTTAAATGTGTGAACTTTTCACCACATGAAATATCTAAATTTTAAAGCATCTGAATTTCGAATGATCTGAATCATAAATTATCTTAATTCGAGCTGTCTGAGCACTGAAAAATCTTTGATATTTTCATGCTCTCAATTGTAAACCACATGAACCATTATGAATATCGGAGTTTTGTACACCACCCATAAAATTCAATCGTCATATTTTTGATATACTTATGTCTGTACCTCAATATGTCATTTCTAGCTTACTCAAAACATCGTAAAGTTTATACCAGAGCCTGAGAGGTCGATATGAGTCCGAAAATATCTAATTTGTTAGAACATGAAAAAAAAAACAATATATTTTAACAAGAACAAATTAATTTCACACACTCAAGCAAATTAATCGCATTATGAGCACGATGCAAAAGAATACATCAGAATACCAGATACAAAACAACCACCTAAAAAATTACACATTCGCATGCACAAATAGAAAAACAGTAACTAGCTGGAGTTGGAATGCGAGTGTGAGATAAAAATTTATCAAACATTCAATAGATTTCAAGAATACACGAGAATCTTTGAGGTTCATGCATAAATCAGCATCAACTGATATAAAAACTTTGTGTATTTAGCACGCATACCCAGTGCAAGTTGAAGCTTGTTTTTTTTTAAATAAAATGAAATACTTTCATAAAGAGTTGCACTATTTTTGAGATAATTTAATAAAAGAGTAAGAAAAAGTGAACTTCAGTTACAATCCAAAGATTAAACTTATCAGAAGAGAGGAATTTCTTTATTTACAATTTTTTTAATTTAAATTGTCACCTATAATATGTGCATTCATTTATTATAATATACTTTTACAGTAAACTGGTACCTACCTCTCAGTAAGAGGATTTGCTAAGGTGGGGCGTCAAGCAGAACTTTTCTAATTTCCTCAAAATGGTTTTTCAACAAAAAAAATTCTTACCGGACACAGATCTGAATATTTGACAAATGTTTGGAAAATTACTGAAAACCACTTGAAAGTTCATGCGTTTTACTTTAAAATCATATGAAATACTGAAATTTGGTATGTCATTAGCCCTTAGTATCATACTTATTCATATTTTTTAGAGATTTTTGAGAATAACATAGAATAAAGTGCTAGAATAACATTTAATTTTTTTTTTTTTCAAAATGCAAATCTCATAATATAAGTGACCTCTGAGCAAATTTCCTACCAGCTAAGTTAACAAGAATGTCAACGTTTGTACATGTTCTCGTGCGAGTTTGTATGCGATTGCCTATTGCTTTAAGCCATAACAATAGAACGGCCTATTCCATTGCGTAGCGCCAAAAGTAATTTTGCTTATTTTCTGTTATTCGAATTTAATGAAATTAAATTAATTCGAATTGCAATCGAAATCGCAATGGCATTGGCACTGGCAATCACAAAACGCAACACGTTATCGTCAGTGTATTGTAATCGCAATTCGCCAGCTCAAATGAATGAAGCCATTCGAAATATGCGTCAGTATGTAAGGATGCGTGCCTGAGGGTGTTAGAAGCTTTGGAATTTATTTGATGAAACAAAGATACGCACTGTGTATTTAAATATGCTGCAGGCATTTAGAGCGGCAGGGCTGGTATGATCATTTTGCTGTTTATGTGTTCGCATGTGTTGGGGCATGACTTTCAAACCTGCGGCATGACATAGTTTTTATTGTCTACGTTTTTGAAGACAAATATTTTCTTATGACAAAGACCTTAACTCCCTTATGCCACAAATTATTGGTATAGGAATACACAATGTCCTTTGGAAATAGTCAAAGTATGGTGAAAGCTTTCGCTTGGATAAAACTACCGGGGCAGTTTACTAACAAAGCCTGGTGTGTTATATCTCAGAAATTTCAAAAGCGATGTTGTGGCTGCATTTATCTGTCGTTTCGAGCGCCATAGTAGGGAAAGTACATGAAAGATGATGACGGAATCATTTGTGAAAAAGATAGGTATCATCAATTCTTGATAAATAAAAAATGGGCGGGATTGCAAAAATAGGCGTGAACTATCTAATAAAAGCTTATATTTTTATATATAATTTAATGGAAAACACTTTAGCGTTTATGATAAAATTTATTTGTGGGCTTTGCTTGCTTACTACGCCAACAAATGGGTGATGACTTCGACAGTTTTCACTAAATAACCAATTTTCCATTAGTGCAGAATGTGTCAAGTACATTTCACAAAATTCAATTCTGCACTGTATCAAATTGTTTCAAATACATCCTCAAAACTCAAATCAAGACTTATAAAAACTTACCACACAAAAATTGGTAAAAATATTTATCGTCTTTAACTTTGAGCTAATTATATTTTTTGATTTCCTTCTGAATATGATAAAAACCTTTTTTCAAAAACACATACCATATATTTTCATATTGAATATTTCAGGCCCACTGTATCTTATCCGTTTATCCGTACTTTTTGTAACACCTTTCGCCATATGCTATTAACAATTTACGTTGCAATGTGTAAAGTGACACCACAAACATTACAATGAACAACACACGCAGTGAAAAAACAGCAAAAAAAAAAGAACACAATACCAACCAACTACAATGAAATGAGGGAAAAGTTTTCGCATTAAAATTCGCATGGAAACAAATGTTTCGCTTTGGAAATCTAAAAAAGAAAAAGTTTCAATTTTGTCTGGCAAAGAAGGGCCAATGACGATGCTGACTCTCAAGCCGAATATTTGCTGCTATTTTAAATTTGATGCAACAACTGTTGCAATTGTATTGTGAGCATTTGCAGAAAATTTTATACAATGATTTGCAATATGTCGACTGAAAAAAGCTCAAATACTTTAAAAAAATGTTGCCCAAGCAAAAATTAAAAATCGCACAAAAATCAGAAGAAGAAGTTTCTTGGTGAAAAATTTTGAAATTTAATTTGAGGACTTTCGTAGTTGGGTTGGAAGAAATGTTGGTTTTCTGCTTCAAAATAGAAAATTGTTGGCTTTTCCATTGAAAATTATTTATGAAAACACCAGATTTTCTTTAAAGAATGTTGTTGTTTAGTATATCAAACAGATGCTATAATAATAATTCTACCACATTATTTTTCACCAACACTAAGGATTTGATTGGCTACCGTAATTTTTGTGACACAAAGAAAATAATTTCTTATTGTGCTAATACTTTAAAAATAAATAAATAAAAAGTATAATAATAAATGAATAAGCGCCAATAATTTTGTATGAGTTTTTTGCATGATATATGGTTTAAGCTTTATGGAGTTTTTTTTTGAACTATTTTTGTTATAAAATTCTTATATAATTTTGCTTTTAATTTTCGTGAGATTTCTTACATTTATTGAGAGTTTTTAATTTTTATTTATTCATTTTTTTTAAGTTACCATTCTTACCATTCTTTGATTTTTCCTACACACGAATTGCCGTGTGTAAAGGAAAATTGAAAATTTTTCCAAACAACGCACAGTTCTAACGAATGCAACACTGCTTTAAACGAATAATTGTGGTCTTAGCCTAGTTAAATGACTTCAATTAGTTCGCAACAGTCCAATTAAAACATGGTCAGAAAGACTAAAGCAAAAATGTTGCGACAAATCAACAGTCAAAAAAAAATTCCAAAAATTTCATAGTAGCAGCATCAATGCTTACAACAACAATAACAAAAGCTATGCAAAAATAAGCTGAAAAACATTACCTTTCCGAGAACAAAAAAAAAACAACAACATTGGCAATAATCAGCCAATGATGCAAACAATATGTCCAACAATTTGTCGGCAACATTGACCAAAAGCAAATGTAGTGACACAGTGGTGGTGGCATCCGTAACAACAACAACAACTGCTGCTGCAATAACAGCATTGCAATTTCCGAAATCCGGAAAATCATATAAAATCAACGAATTGCGAATTAATGAATTGCAATGATTTTTTATTGCCAACACATAAATGTCGACTGCATATGCAACACTGGCTACGTATGCATGTGTCTGTGTGCTTATAAACTGCACATACACATATACTCAATAATAACAACAACATAACATGGCCTACAGCCGTTAACTGATTCAGTTCAATTAACGCACAAATAATTTCAATGCAAATAAATGAGAAATTATTGTTTGTTGCTGTTATAGTTATTGTTGTGGTTGTTGTTGTTATTGATCAGATTGTTATTCCGAAAATTAGCTATTGAATGGTTGACTATATGCTACAAAACATTAAAATTTACGCGTTTTTAATGAAACAACACTTAAGTAGGAAAATGGAGAAAACATTTTGTAGCATACTTTTTTGGAATGCACTACAATGACAGTGAAAATTCAATAAAATTTGATTGTTTACAAATTAAAAAAAAGATATATATAAATTTCATTTCATTGATATAGAATTTAATTGTCGACTACGGCTTCGAAGTATGACGTCACGACTTACATGAAGTTGTAATAAACTTTGCAAGATACAATCAAGCTTTTTTTTAATCTTTTTGAAATCCTTCATTTTATAATGTAAGTGCCTCTTACACGTAGTACAACAATCTCGCTTTTGCGAATATCTTATATCTTATATTACATATGATTAAGATTAAAAACAATATATCTACTCAAAGATAGATTATTTCTTGTATAGCCAATTCTTCGAATGAAATAATTTTACTTTACTCATTTCATTCCAACGGCATTATTTTTTTGAAATTTGGCTCAGTATCTCTATAGATTCGAGGAATATTTATTATTCGTATGGATGAAAGACGTGTCCGTGAACGGATTTCTCTAATTTTCTTAACCCCACGATGTACACGAGTGCACCAAATTTCATCAATTTATCCCGCTTTCTTCGTCTTAATCGGAATTCTCACATACTGACATTTGACCGTAGTCAGATCGACTCAGAAGGTGACATTAATCAATAACGCATAAGTACAAAGCCAATATACACAATGTGTTCGACATAAAAATCGACAAGAAAAAAAAAAGAAAATTTTACCTGAAATCAATGGAGAAAAATATATCCAAAAATAAAATATTAAAGCTTAACAAAATATTAAAGGCCTTACACTGCAACATGTCAAAATAAAAAATATACATTGCTACTCGAAGTAATAAATGGATTCCTACGGCATTAGGCTTTCCATCTTTGAGCCAATAATTCATAAGGCAGTCCCATACATTATATAAAATCTTTAAGGTGGGTTCAGATATGTATGAGTGGCAGGCATACTCGTTGATCGATGTCACTCACTTTTAAATACCAGGCAGCTTATTACCGAGTTTCACTTTTATATCTTATTTCGTTTTCATGTACACAGACAGACAAATTGGATTAAAAGTTGATGCTGAAGAACAATATTTTTATGTATGATTTTATAACTGCATGTTCCAATTACAAAAGGAAACGTCCAAAATTTAATAAAAATCCTTCAAGAATTATAGAGTACACTTCCTTAAAAGTATTTCAAACTTAAATTTAAATTGAACTTGAAAAAACAAATATGTATTAATTACAAAAATTTAAAAACAATAATTCAAGCTATTACACTAAAGTTAACGTAATTACATCATTTAAAAACACAGCAGCACATGTGCAAAATAACAATAAATTACCCACACCTGAATAGTAATTTTTTCAAAAAAAATCCTGTGCTCGGCACGATATCCTTTTCTAGAGCGCATTAGAGCTTAAATTGTTTACTCTAAAAGCAACTGAAATTTAAAGCGCAAAAACTGTCAACAAACAAATAGATCTTGATTATCCTTTCGAAAGGTAAAACGTGAGCAGACACGGTCACCAACGAACGTTGCTATGCTAAGGAAGCAATGTGCCTTGCAATTTGCCTACGCAGCTAAACATGGAAGACAGCAGCAGCAACAGCAACAAAAGCAAGCCGTCGTTGCCATGATAAACGATTATTGAGATTTATATCTTAAAGAAGCATCTCCGCTGTAACTGCGTTGCTGTGTTGTTGTTTCTTGACGCCCACCACACAAACCCACACTGATACCTGGGCATGAGGAAAAAGTAAACAGACAGAGCTGCCATAGAATGAAGGGAAAAAAATTAAATTGTGGCAACATACTAAGGTAACCCCAGACCAGACGCCGACAACATGATTTGACGAAAAAATAACACAATCAGCAGAAAGTGTTGCTGCACCACAGTCTCTCCAATGCTGCGGGTACCACATGTGCAACACCGTAACGCGCAACTGATTTGAATTTTCTCTTAAGACGTTGTCTACAAGTAAAAACCAAAATCTTACAAGTACAAGGTAACAAAACCAAAGTAGGGATCAAGTGAATTTTCCTCTTGAAAACATTTTCCACTACCTCTATTACCTGCCACATATGATTTTCTCTTTCCTCGACAAAAAATACTCGACACTTGTGTGCATGGTGCAGTAGCACAAAAGTGAAAACAAAAAAGAATTAAAGGCTACATAGTCATCATCTAAGGTAAACAAAACTACAGACATAGTTCTTGGAGATTGGTAGAAGAATATAGAGAAAATGTTAGTAAGGTGTAACTAAATTTTGTTATTCGAAGAAAATGTAAAATTTGTGTTTCAAACCAAAGATCATAAAAAATGAGATTAGCGATTTTGACGCCAAATAACCCAAAAGGAAAGGGCACATGCCCTACATAAAAGCGAGGTCCAAAATTATTCTAAGGCGCGTAAAAAGAAAAATACAAATTGGAAACATTATACATTTATTTGTCAAAATTTCAAAATCGCGCTAAAATCAACAAATTTTATTTTGAAATTTTCGTCAAACTAATCGGAAAGACATAAGTATCTAATGTATTATCACAAAATTGGCATCAATTCAAAAAAAAAAATTGACTTAATAATCCGATGTGTCCTTATAATGTGTAGAAACTACGCTCATATATCTTAAGTAGGACATAATATTATCCCCCACACATAGGGCTACCAGATGCGATACTAAAGTAGCAAAAGTGCTACTTTTGCAAGGCTTTGCTACCTTGTTTTTGGTTTTGCTACTTTCCATGTTTGCAGTGTAAAATAAAATATTTGAACTGAAGTGATGACCTTTTTTTTTTTTTTTTTTGCTCATTAAAGTTATTTAAATTATTGTTTTAATTTGTTAATTTGCTGGGGTTTTTTGTTAGGAAGTGATTACCTTTTTTTTTTTTTTTTTTGCTCATCAAAAATATTTGTATGAAATTAAAAAAAAATGAAGGTTTTCATTTACAAAATTCCAATTTTTTGATATGTGCTACTTTTGTACTAAGGCCATCTGGTAGCCCTACCCACACACATTAAGCATCGTTTAGCAAAAAAACTTCTTTCAACATTTTTAAAAATTATTGTGAGTGACCCCTTAATTTGGTCATAGCATCATTTGTTGAAGAAAAGATTTTACTTAAAATATTCAATTTTTAGTCCCATTTGCGAGCTCTGTGAATTTTTATCAGAAAACAATGACCAATAATCTTATATTCTTTTTCTCTAAAAGTTGTTTAGTACTTTTTGTATTTATTTTAAGCCATCATATTTTGAGCGATATTTACCTATCGATCTGAGGGCGATTTTTAATATTAAGACTCCTCTTTTTGAATTTTTCTTTTATTCGTGTAGGAGATTATGCTTTGAGTGTATAGTCCTTCACCCAAAAGAATCTGTCAAAATATGTAGTAAATTCAAGAGCTTAAACATTTTGCTGATTTGTACTCCTTCTTTTGAATCTACAAAATTTCTTTCGTTGCATTCTAGTAGTTCAGCTAAAGCGCATATTATTATTATAATAAGAAGGTTCATGTGTGTTAGTACAAGTATTGCATGCAAAGTACATGTATGTGTCTATGTGTTTGTACTGGCTAGTGTTACTGCTTCAACTCATTTCAAGTTGGATTTTAGTTTAGGGAAAATTGAAAAATGTACTGTAGGGCATAGGAAAAAGCTTAACTTTAACATCACCAAATGCAGAACAACTAAGCACAGGGCAACATCAACCATGCACTCAAGCATCAGGAAGCAGCCAGCGGCAGCCGCATGTCAAAAAGAAGTCAACACAATATTTTCTATGTGCAAGAAAAGTCAAGCCAAAAATGCAACAGGCAGTCGGAATGTAGCGTTACGGCGCAAAAGTCGTAAGGAGTGACAGTATACCTGCTGGACATCAAGTTATTTAACAGCTTGAACTTTTGATGCCGAAGCTAGAAATTGCTGAAAACCCAAAATAAAGATAGAGAAAGTAGTTTGCAAGTATCGCTTAACCTTTTTTATATGGAATGAAGCCTATGATAGAATTTTTTGAATACTTTTTATTTTTGAGCGTTTAATATTTGAATGACTTTACATTAATTTCATCTACTCTTGAGTAGTATCTATTGAATTTTTCTTTGTGAGTTTCATGCATCACGAAGTTGGTTTCAGGCAGTCTATTTTATCAATGTTCAGTATTTGCGAACAAGTTTCTGAAAATAAAAATGGGGTATATTGCTCAAGAAGAAAACTGCTTGGAAGAAAAGCTCCCGAAGAAATTACTGCGATATGGTCCAAAAATGTTCAGCTCAAAAATATTTTAAGATCGATGAAAACAAGAAACAAAATTACTATCAAGAAATGTATGGAAAATCGTCTGAAGAAAAAAACACACAAAGTCTTGGTGAAAAAAACGAAGAAAATCATTTAAGAATTTGCATTCGTATTTCATATTATTTATGCTTATATTTTTCAAAATAGTTTATGCAATGTGATCTTACACCATTGGCAATTTTTGTAATTTGTGTTATAAAAAATCACCTAAGCTTCTGAAGAACTTTTTTTATGAAACTCTTTCCAAAATTGTACCTTATTTCACACAAATTCCTGTTACGAAAGTTCACAAAGTTCAGATTATGAAAACCGGCTAAAAATATTTTTAATAATTACTCCAAGATATGTCCGCCAAAAAAAATAAGTTCATGGACTTACGAAAATATCAAAATTTTTGAATCAATGAGTTACTCCTGGGATACCTTCTCCGCTTGTAAAGCCAAAGTCGCTGCTGCTGCCTCTGCTGTTTACCACTGACGATGCATGGTGGCATCTGTGATTACAGTGAACGACATTTCTGTAAGAAAAAGAAGCGCTTAAAGGATTTCATGGCATTGAGACACCAGCAACAGCATAAAACCAACAATATTACCGAGAGAAAAAAGAAAATAACAACAACTACTCGTAGCATGAAAGAAAAATCCAGGATAAAACAAAAAAAAAAGAAAACAAAACAATGTTTTTTTAAGGAAATAAAGAAAAGCTCTATCAAATAAAGTCAGAAAAAAGCGCTCAAGTGCAGTTGAAAAGAAAATTGCTAGAAAATTAAACTACAAGGAAGTTGAAAACTAAATACACGCGCACACACAAGCGCTTACACGCAGACACCTACATAAATGTAAAATGTAAAAAAAAAAAAACTTTAATCATTTTATTGAGCGCTTGCATTTGTTTAACAATTTTTTGACATCTTTTGGATTTTTTCACTTTTATCTGGAGTTTTAGTTTGGTTTTTGTATTTTATTTTCAATTCGTCCTTACTCTTGATAATGAAATTGTGCGGAAGTTGGTTGACAGACAACTTCAGAGTGTCATCACTTAAGTGTAGCTCAAAATAGAAAGACTGAAAATAAGACAGCTGAAGATGTGAAGCTTCTGCTTGTGGCACAGGTAACTCAATTGCCAATTTAGGAATTAAATTTACTGCGGATAGAGTTGACCAAATCCTAAAGGATTTTACATCAGACAAACGTTATTAAGTTTTTCATAGCTTTTTTTTTTGTCAAAAAGTAAACTTCATGGCATTTTAATATTGCATCTTTTGGAAAGCGAATGTTAATAGAAATGTTAATGTTCTTAAAAATCCAAAAAAAAAATCAACATTTATTTTAAATTAATGTTATTTTGAAATCTTTCTTGAAGATAATAACGAAAAATAAAGATAATAGATTTGAAGAATCCATGCGATTATTGGGCGACTCTTTTAAGAGATAATATGATTCCATCTTTCGGGCGATGAATTTATAATTCTTCTAGGAGATTTATATTGTATTTTAAGGTATTTTTAAAATTTCATATATTTTATGATTCGATTTTACTTTTTTGTTAACTGCCGGTGCAGAAAGTAATGCCGAAATCTCCAATGTGTATTTTTTCGGCATGTAAGAACAAAAAACGGTCTCTGAAGCTTAACGTATTTAAAATGATAAAAAAATTAGATTTATTTTTAATTTCAAGAAAATCAAGGTCAAATTTTAAAATTTTCGAAAATAATTACGATCAATGGAAATTTCATTAAAAAATCTATCAAAACGACTGAAACTAAAATTTTTACAATTACTTAGTTCAGAAACAAATTATCCGCACGAAATAGAGGGTGTCAACCAAAAATCTCAAATTATTATCCCCTTTATTTTAGCCAGTTTTTAAAAACTGCTTTATGAAATATACCACTGCTGAGAAAGTTTCTGTAGTTCGATAATGTGTTACCCGTTTAAAATAAGGCTAGTAAGGAAAAATCATAATAAAATGGTACATCAATTAAAATGATATAAAGGAGTATTTCAAATATTTTAATTTAAAAAAAAAGATATTTTCGATGGCAAAAATTGGAGTAACTTTGATTTAGCTACAGTTCCAATTTGTTATGTTAAAATGGTGCATATCGAAAACAAATATTTTGGAAATAGTTATTTAGTCGACAACCATTTAGATGACATCCAATATCATGATTCCTTTTCAAAAAAAAATCACACAACTATTTAATTGAATAATTGAGCATTTGCCAAAAAATGATTTGATTTCAAGTTATTTGTTATGTTGCTCCTTCTTAACACAGCTTTATAAGAAGTGAAAAAAATGATGGCTGAAAATTATTTTATAAGAAAATTATTGAACAGATACAATTGAGACAAGACATTTTGTTCCCTAGCTTATCAAAAAGGAGCCTGCAGCCTCGTCACCTACGATTTTCAAAGTCTTCAAGTTTTAGCCACAAGAAATGGTTTTGGCTGAAAAATTAAACTTTTTTTGGAGGGGAAGTGATCAGCTGTTTTCTAGTCTCATTTTTTCAACCACCACATTTTATCCGACTGGAACATTTTTTATGGTAAAACTTAATAAATATTTATAGATATTTACCTATTTTTTCCGGCTGGAGCACACCTAATAAAGTAGCACTAAGGCTCTGCCAATGCAGACTTTTTTTTCTTTTCGAACGATTTTAAATTCTTTGCACAAAAACCAACAAAACTATGCAGACTGCAGTATTTTTCCTATTACATTGAACACATTTTTGTTAACATAATTAACTTTTCATATTATTTAATACAAAAGAATGTGTTTTTGATTTTCCGATTAATTTTACGATTTAAATTTTAGTTCAAATAACCGACAAGCACACGAACAACAGCGAGCCCGAATGCAACTTGATTTGCGAACATCACAATAACAAAAACGTAGCGCTGCCGACAATGATACAGCGTTTTTCAACAAAATATTTAAAATTAAGTTTATTTTCCTTTCGAAATATCGCACTTGTATTTTGACATTTTTATATTTTTAATGACACAAAATGTTCACTGGCAAATATAAACGCGTTTCAGCAATAATTTATTTATTTAATTCATGATCACGACGAAGAGAAACGATTGAATACTTAATTTTCTCGTGCACGGTGCAATTTGAAATTGCGTATGGTAGGGATGAGTGGATAGTCGATTGTTTTAGCGTTGTTAGAGGTGTACAAGTGCAAGGCAATAGAATCAAAAGCTGCAATGTTCACACTGGTCCCTCATTTTTGAAGAAAGCGCTAAAATTGTTCAGTAAAATTTAATATGAGAGATTTTATTTTAAGCTAGCAGATGCCCGCGACTTTATACGCGTAGTTTGTTTTTCTGCGAAGGCAAACAATTTACTTTTTTTAAATAGAATTACAGTCAATTTTGGATTCTTCTTCACAGATCTAGAGTTCTTGTTGTCTTCTCTTCCATAATTATTACATTGCATTGCCATGTGAAAGACAAAAACAAAGCACACACAAAAACGAACACATTCAATTAGCCTAGTACACATTATCACACATGTTGTTCAACATCAATGTTCGATAATGTGAACTCTAGGAACGACCGCTTGACACACATGTTGGATGGATTTCAAAAAATGTTGATTTTCCTGCCGGCTTGTTTAACCATACAACCTGTGTGAACTGACTGTCAAGCCTAGTGAACATTTTTCATTTTAAATAGGATTTCATGCAGTTCACTTCGATGTGGACGCTCATAAATTGTTCTGCAATTGATGTTTGATGGCATGCATGAAAATGTGAACGCAAAGCAATGTTGACAGTCACACATGTTGTCAAGCCATTTAGGACAGCATGTGTGTTTTCTATGTGTGAACGTACTGTAATTTTTATTGCATTGTTCACAAATTCCGCGTTGCTGCGTTGACAAATTGAGAATGAGAGCGAGAGTGAGAGTAAAATTTGAATATTCTCTTCCATTGCATTGCCAAATAAAAACAAAACGCACACACACTAACTTGCCATTAAACGATTTGTTATGCTTACATGCTTCTTTCTATGTGTGAAATTAATTATTTAGCAATTTTAAAACTTTAATATTTTGATATTTAACAAGAATATCGTGATAATTTTAATTCTATGTTGGAACCAAGCTCTAAGAAAGATGTTTTAAAAAAATTTGATCAAAATTGATTCAGTAGATTTTGCGTGAATTCCGTTCATCGAAAACGGCTATCATTTTATTTATATAGATGAACAATTTAATGAACAATTCCAGAATTATTATTTTTTTTTTTAAAGAAAAGAAAGCAATTATTTCCGAATAGCTTGTTTCTTACATATTCCACCTTTAGAGTTAATTTATGCCAAAATTACTATGATTTCTAAAAAATTAGTTTGATTTTATAGCAATTTCTTAAACTATTAAGGAAATCAAATCAGAAAAATTAAAATAAAAAAAATTTTAAGCGATTGAGTAAACCAAACAGGGAATAAAGGCCTCAACCCATAGAGTCCGTCAAGTCCGTTACGCAAAATATACAACTGACAAGACGGAAATGAAGGAAGAAGGCGGTTCAATGAATACGCCTGCAACTCATTTAAAGTCAAACAAAAAATCAACAATCAGCTTTTTGAATTATATATTTAATACTTTTTCCTGTGTTCAGTGCATTTATATATTTCTTATATATGAAAACAATTTTTTATCTAAGTTTCACACAAACTCATATTTGTCAAAGTATTCAATGCGCGTCAAAAATTTAAAATTGCCCAACTTCATCCGTCTCGTTAACGGATAAGTTGCTTATACAAGTAGGACGTACTTCATACAAACCAATGAATTTTATCTAAGTTGTCAGTTGTAAGCTTTGACGCAACGGACTTGACGGACTCTATGGGTTGAGGCCTTAAGCGGCTTGACGTTTTAAATCAACTTTCATTTATGGAAAAATATTGTGGCCTTATAAAAATCAAAACATTTTGAAGAAATATTATTTAGATTAAACCAAATTAAATTTCGAGTTTGTTGTTAAGATTCTTTTAATCTACGTTCGGTTATAGTTAGCTACTAATTCATAAGAAATTGCTTCTGGGCCATTACTAAATGTTTAATACTAGTAACGCGGATAAAATGAATCAATAATTTAGAGTCTGATGACGGAATAAAACTTTTTTCCCCTTTTGAGAAGAATACCTTAGACATCTTCTTTTGTTTTCATATGCAAATCGATTTGGCGTGTCGTTAAGCTGACAACCTTTGCTTTTCTTTCGAATGGTCTCTGTAGTTCAACCTTCATGCCTAACCTCACGATAGGTGCATCCGTCTATCGTACGGTTCGTTAACTGACTACGAACAGCACTGACTGCCTTATTATTCTTAGCGAAACCGTACGAGAAGCACATCCGTCTATCCTATGAATGGGTGAGCGGAGCTGCACTATTCCCTTAAGCGAAATGACAGGTCGAACAATTTCCGAACAAAAATTTTGCTAAACTCAGGAACTCCTGAGGTAAATAAATACTTTTGGATTTAGGATAATGCAAGAGTAAATTGGTTTATTAAGAAACGAAAATGAACTAAAAAGCGCGTGGTTAGAATTTCATATGTCAAGCCTGCGGAAACTAAAGTATTTAAAATCTTTTCCTGGATTATTGTAGTTTATTATTCTTAACAAAAAGTTGCATTTAGCATAGTTCTTCGACAGAGTAGTTTTGGTAAACGTATATGCTTCCATTTGAATGTAAATTTCAACGAAGTGGAGTCCTCGAATATCCCAAAATAAAAATTGTGTCTGCATTGACTGTAGCATATGAATTTATACATCGTATGGTGGATTCTACACAATTGATACATGTTCCAATATTGGCTGGATCAAAAGAAAAGCAGCTTAGTCATATAAGGACTACCAAATTTTTTAGACTATCGTTTAAAAGGTTCAAGAACACCTTTTACTCTATTTGCCGTTTTAAGACATTAAAACATAACATCAGCATACATTAGAGTTTTCGACGAAATAAAGATGATTTATTAAATCCGGTGTTCTAATTGAGACACCGTATACATAAACACTGAACTATTCGAATGAGCGTTTAGTACACACTCAAGGTAATGAATGCTAAATCATTTTATGGCCTTTGGGATTTTTTAGAGAATGTGAAGATATAAAACTTTTTCGAAATATTGTGGTATTCTATCTGTGGTCAATAATACGAAACATGAAATGAATCCTTAGAAGTTTTTAAAATTCATAGAAATGAAGACACGATAGTCTAAAGCAATCACAGCGTTTTAGCGCGGTAGGCTTTAATGTGATTCCTGTGCAGCCATCTACGCAATTGTGCCCTTGTCATATCATATCTGATGTCCTAGACCATTGAAATGGTTTTGTGTAGAATAGCTAAGATTTTGTATTTTGTTTTTAAAATTTTTTTTTATATTCTTTTAATGATATGACTGAAAAACAACCATCCCAAAATAAAACATGCGTATAGTTCGTGACAAACAAATGACATAAAAAATAAGCAAAAAGTAGAAGAATTCTAAAATGAAACAAACTTTTAATATTCACAAATATGAAAACTGAAAACTTTTGTATTTCAATTTGCTTGTGACTCTGACAATTTGTTTCTACTTTTTTCAATTCTCTCTCGGTCGGTCTTGCATATCATCGCATAATCCGGTAACTGGTAACTTGCACAGTGTGTTATCCTGAAGCGCACAAATCTTTGTCCAACTTGCAGTTTCATTCGGGTGCAGTGCATTGAGTGTCAAAAGTTTTGCACTCAGCGTGATTTACTATCAGACAGCGACGCAAAAGTTTATTTCGGCGGAAGCACTGGTGGCAACACTTCACCTGAAGTCCCTTGAGGAGTACGTGGTGTTCGGTTGGCAACAACAGAAACGGATATGGCGGAAGCATGCTGTGTTATATCCTGCGGTCATACGCAAGGATAATCATAATAATGGTAACGTAGCTCTTGATGCTCTTGTTGTTTGACTTTATTTTATGTGTGTGATATTTGATTTTTGTATACATACATACATACGTGTGGCTGTGTGTGATAAATGTTTTTGTGGTTGTACTGCAACTGTTTCCGTTTCCGTTAAACAAGCAAAACGCATTTATGTGCATACATATATTCAAATGTAAAAACCTTAGTTTGAAAAATTTCTGGTCCAAATTGTCTGATACAAAAATGATCTAAAAATATTCATGAGTAACTGTCATCGATTTTGGATTACTTCCTAAATGAAAGTTTTCACATACAAGAATTGTTCAACTGATCATAAGTCTATATATATTCATTCAATAGCAATACCATTGACACTCAATGCTTGAAAAGAAGTATTGTAACCATGCTGATACAGAATATTTATAAAGATACCTCAAAACGCACTAAAACCAATAAAAAAGATCATAGTCCGAAAAATTCCTACTGGGAGCTCAGTTAAAAGCACTGAGTAAGATAACAGACAGCAGCGGCAGCTTGCTTTTAGCCAGGTGTGACAGTTTAGCCGCGTATTAACTTATGATGACAATTCATCCTTTTGTGGCTGCCTCCGACTGCGCGTTGGCGTTAGTTGCACGCCAGAGCACCTTCTTGGTGGCATTTTCTTTATTTTTGTTTTATTTGATTTTTTTGTTGCATACTTTATGGCTGGCAACTCCTTGGATGACAATTATTTTTATTACCCACAGCGCAAGTTTTGTCAAAGTGTTGCAGACAAACAAACACAACTACATTTGCGCACAAACACACACACACACACGCGAGCTTATGCCGAAATAGCAGTCATCATAGCTGCGGTATCATACTGCGTTCGTGTTTATGTTTGTATTGTTAAGTTGTTATTGTGTTTTTTAGTTGTTTTTATGTTTATTTACTTTGTGAAATTTATGCTTCTTGTTATTGTTGGTTTTCCGCTGTTTGTCTTGTTGGTTTATAAAGTTGTACGTGCGTTGTGTGTGTGTGTGCCGAAATAAAATAAAATTAAAAATTATCGTAAAATATTTTTATGCATTTTTTGCAGAAATATATGTTGAGTGTGACAGCGCAGCATTGAAGGTGTTTACTTCAACTTTTATATCCATGTTGGAAACGGGTTTCGCTAGCAACGGGCTGTATGATATTAAAAGCCAGTTCGTTGTCGACGAAACCTGCATATGGCGTGGATAGTACAACAAAATGAACTAAAAAATATTGCAAGTGTCAAATATTGTGTTGACAAAAACAAAAGTGTTCGAGCTACTGAAATGAATAATAAATTCGAATGGATAATTGATGTTTATTTAAAAAAAGTGGTTTTTATACAATATATTGCATATTTTTTATTTGATTCAGCCTTTATTAATAAAATTTTTCTTTTTAATTTTAAGTCTTACAAATGAAAAAAAAAATTGTTTTTTCAATATGCTATTTTCGAAAATAGCATCAGTAGCAACACATTTTTGAGCCATCTACTTAAAGAAAAAATTGGCTTCGAGTAGGTAGTCATTCTTGAAAGGAATACATGTATAAAAAATTCTTCTAAAAACTATAAAACTGCTGCTATGAAAAGCTATTTAAAAGATCTAAGACTTTTTCTTCCACATTTTATATGTGATTGGCTAAAAATTGGATTATGTGATATTAAATATCAATTTTTATAACTTCTCCAATTCATCGAAGTCGTAAGAACTTAAGTTAAAAAAGCGCCAAAAAGCCCTTCTTGATGAATAAATTAAATTTAACTGTTTTGTGAAAAAAAAAATAATTTCGAAAAAACCTTTGGAGGATCTTCTTGTCTAGTCCCGCCAACATTTTTCAAGCTTCTCGACTATTTTAAGCCATGGTGTTAAATTCCACAACTGTAATATCTATAGGGGCCTAAATACAGCATTTTATGTGTTTTTATTATTTTGGGGGTGCCACACCCCGTTATCTAATCCCGCATGCAATTTGCAAGGTACTTGATGTAAACAATATATTCCTCAACTGTAGCTGCCATAGATACCAAGACATAGCGCGTTAGCTGTTTTAGTCTTATAAGAAGTGTCGCACGGTGTTGCCAAACCACGCCCACGTTTTTTGAGTGGCTGAATGTGAACAATATACATTGATATATCCAATTTTAAGCATGTAGCTGATGCAGGGGCCAATATAGGGCGTTGTGTGTTTTTGCTTTATAAGAAGTGCTAAGCTTCGCTATTTAACCCCAACCACATTTTGCAAGGCGCTTTCCACAGACTGTATAGATCTAAGTACCGAATTTCAAAATTGTAACTCGCCCCCTATCTCCCAAATTGTGCGAAATCTACATAATTTCTGCGAATCCTTTTCCCCACTGATTTGAAACTATGTCTCGAGCCCCTCCTGAATCATATTTCTGCCTACGGTCCTGTAGATGTCACATATACGGCAATAGATAATAGAACAAACATATTGTTCAATAATATTGAATAACTCTGTTAATGGATAATAGTTGGCAGACCAACCAAGTTCTTGTTGAGCTGAAGATAAAGATGCTGTGTACAAAGGCATGGTAGACTGTCCAGAAACATCAACGAAACAATGGCCCACAGAATTGGGCATTTCCAGACAGTCTGCCTCTACAGCGTATTTTGGTAAGAAGCTTAACAAAGTTTAAATATTTAATGCAGATGGTGCAGCAGCTGCCACTCGAAATTTGTAAGCCCATCTTAATGCAGTTTTCTTCAAAATTCATTAGGATCGACAAAACAATTTTCTACTCCTCCGGATATGTCAACACACTCACTTTTGAGTTACTCAAAATTCACATATTTATGAAGTGTCTTTGCATTCACTATTTATTTCTGTGTGGTACACCATTATTTGTACTGAAATGGATATTGCGCACCGTTACTTCAAAAACACTTCTTGTGATTCGTTAACTTTCAGTAACAAGCGCTTCAGAGCAAAGTAGTGTGAATTTCCTCTTGATACCCAAGTTGAATGTTTGATCCTTGCTAGAAATTATCATTGGGCAGATGAAGCTGCAGCATATTATCAGTAAAACTTAAAAGATAATACATACTCATACTCGTATCGATAGCTTTGCAGGCTACTATTTTGATCAACTTAAAGTCCTATCACCCGACCTGATAATTTCAGATTATTTTCTTTTAAGTTAATTGAAGGCCCATACAACCCTGAAACAACATTATTTAAGAAGTGGAGATCATACCGCAGTAAATGTTGAGAATTGTTGTAGAAAATATCATAAAAAATTTCATCAAACTTGATCGCATCATTTAGGAAGTAAAATTGTGAAGATCGCACGAGCGCTCATTTCACTTAAGCTTAAGTTCAAATTTGAATAATTTCAGTATAGACCTTGTCTTACAATCATTTCCAAAGTTCTTTTTTCAATCAGAACTTTAAATATCAATACTACCGGTATATTTGTAACTACGAAATTATTCACATCCAATTCCGGAATAATAGCCACATGCTTAAATGACATAATAGATACTGAAGTGAAGTTGTAATTTTTGGAAACTTTTTTTATTTTTTTTTTTTTGTGATTGCCAGCAATCTTAAAATGTTGCAACATTCTTGCCCAAAGTGGTTGGCGTTTTTGTTGTTGTCAAAATAGCTCTTAAAATGTTCATCCTATTACGAAGTAAATTGGATTTCAAAATTTCCAAAAGCTTTGCTAGAGTTGGGCACAAAAACACTACAACGTTGTCTACAGTGATTTCTGCTATTACCACCACCAACGTTGCCAACTTGTGTTGTCTGCTCTATTACGAGCAGCAATAACAACAACAACAAAAACACTAGCAATATGATGGCAATGATGAGAAACACTTCCGTTCTAAACTTGACATAAACTTTAGCCAAACAAAGTTTGCGTTTCTGCTAGGGAAAATAGCACCAAACTACAACAAATACTAAAGGAAAACTGAAAATTGAAAAGTGGTCGGTCATGTTTGAGGTCAACAGTAAAATTCACCCGCCCCAATAATATATGAAAAGCAAACTTTCATCAAAAATTATTTTGATTTTAATTGAGAAATAAATCGACCTTGTAGTGACTACACTTTACACAAAGCACCCTGTATACATTGAGTTCAATTGAGTTGTGTTTGTGTGCGCGCACTTTAATTTCTTGGTACCGGATATGAAGTTCCGTAATGAACATTTGCTGGTCCGGAAAATACCTTTGACTCCTGATTTTCAGTTGACTACGAGTTGTCGTACATTGGTATGCACCAGGTATTGGCAGGCGCGGTGGGTGATATCTACCCCTTGCTGTCTGGTTGCTTGTTTTGCTTTGGTAAATTTAAACTTTGTAGCAAACGCGTTGAAGTTACGCCGTTGCTAAGTGCAATTTTTTTGGGCTAGGTTGACTGGGTTTTAGATAATTTGCGGGATTCCCCTTGTTGCTCGCTGGGTGTTTATATGGTGTTTACATTTTGGTTAACAACATGTAACTCACTTATTTAGCTATTTGGCTTATGTGTAATTGCTTGTGTGTGCAATACAATTACAAAGTATATGAATGTGATAGCATTTTGAGACACCCAACAGGAAATAGAAACACTTCAAACATATATACAATACCTGTAATGCAAAAATGCTCCATCCAAAACTTGGGCCTACTTACGTTAGGGCCTCCGTTAACAAAGAAAAAACAATTTTATGCATAATATTGAAGGGACAATTTTTGTTTTTTTTTAATTTTGATCGATGCTAACAGTGCCAAAAATCGATTAAAATCGAAAAAACGGTAAACGATATCACATAAGTTTCCTGCGTGTATCTCGTAATGTGTGCAATATTTTAAATAAATTCTAATATCAAATAATAGTTTAAAAAATGCTCTATAAATTATGTCCTGAGCACATATTCTATAAAACCTATAGTTATTCCGCTACAGCACCGCGAACCGCTAAAGACTTGTATTTAAAGCAGTGACCGGCAGCCCATCTGGCCGCGGCCAAGCGAAGAGCATAAGCATTCGCTCTTGCTTAACGAATTCAACACTTCAGTTTCAATTGAAACGTTGAATGAGTATGTTCGCGCTGCGCATTTTATTATTGCACTGCGAAAAATGTTTAACGTGGAGTGGGAAAAACCTTATTTTTTCGCAGAAAATTTTTCTGTAATGTTTAATTTGTATGCGCGTTTTAGGGGAAATACATTAAGGGAAAATAGAAAGACATTTGAATTAAAAAAAAAAATATATCATAAGTTTTCATAAAAGCTGCATTTTTTTATAACTTCACTTTATAAATTTTGAATGAATTTTCTTTAAATAATTTGTTCCTATCCACTCGGTAATAAATAGATTCAAAGAGCTAAAAACAAAGAACTGCGAACGCAATATGAAAATTGTAAGAATATATGGAAACAAATTAAAACACACAAGAATTTCTCTCAGTGGTGAGAGCGTTTTTGATTTCCCTCTTTTTTGAGCGCAAGGAAAAATTTGAGTTTCGCTCTTTGCCGATCACTGATTTAAAGAGCAGATTCTAAAGATATATAAAATATTAAAAAATGTATGAGACAATTTGTAGTGGTTCGCAACGCTTTCGATTATAAAATATGAAACTTTTAAGCAGATCTTAAGTTTTCGTGTCCCTACATGAAGCTGTGAGTCTCTTTCTACTGCTTATGCTATTCAATAGCAGTAGTCTTTCTCTTTAAGTAATTGTCTTCTAGTATTAAATAAGGTTCTCCTTCCAAAGATATTTCGACACAATAGAGCACAATTTGGTTTCATTAATTGAAATTCCCAGCTGGAATGTTTCAGAGAAACAGGGTGTCTAATTTTTCAGATTTGTTTTTTCAAATCACGAAATTTTTGAAAACTATATTTCGGATAAGAGTGCTGTATTATGCAAATTTTCTCTTGGTGCAACTTTTATTCCATAAAATTAAATCATACGAGTAAACATGCAGCAACAACTTCATGCATCAGGAACGAGACACGTGCATCGTTGCAACAAGCAGCGATTCAAAGAGAAGTGAAAATGTATCGTATGAAAAATTATCCTCATATGAATCAAATTTCTAATAAAATTTGTTTAAATTTTTCTGAAATTTTTCAATCGACTGTTTATTTAAATTTTTGGGCGATAATTCTTTTTGAGATTTTGCTCACACCTGGAAGTATATATATGTATTATCGGCCCAAAAACTTGATGATTCATTTTGCAGGGTTGTGACTTAATTTAATTTTTGACTAATTTTTTGCAGGAACTGGACCACATTTTCCGTTAATTTCTAGTTGAATTTTATTTTGGGCGAAGTTTTCTTCTCATTTCTTGTGGTAAAATCCTATACAACTCGACGCATATAACAAAAAATTGACCATATCTAGAAAAAGCGTCTGAAATTTCGATGTATTTTTCCTGTATGTGTTAATTGTTTTTTTTTTTGGATTTTTCATAATTTTTTTGGTTTGTACTTTTGGCGACTTTGCTTACAGATCACTTTTATTTTTTTCTTATTTCCTTTTCGTTTTTGAAAAGTTATTCATTTTAATTCAACTGAGGATATTATTATAAATCAAAAACCATAGAACAACAAAGTTGTACTCTCACTTACCTTTGCATTTTCTTCTGGGGTGCTATGAAGCACAAAACTTAACAGCATCCCCATCACAACCACCATCACTGTTACCACAAGCTGAAGATGTTTATCTGCTTGAAAGGCGTTGATGTGCAACAACTCTGTGTTGAATGTAGAGAGGCATGGAGTCGAGTTAAACCACAGTTGTAGAATTTAGTGGTGAGTGATGACATTGTGGGCATCATACTCACACACACATTGCTGGTACAATGAATCGAAATGTGTTTTGCTGCATTAGACACTCAAATGCGTGCGGTTGGTCTTTATGGGCTGCATGTGACTTAAGTCGACAAAGCCAGTTGACTTTTTGATGTTTTCATCGAAATTTCACCAACATGAGCTTTTATTATACCGATGTATGTAATGCAAATTTTTGAGAAAATATAATATGCAATGTATAATTTGAAGTCAATATTCGTCTGTTAAATATTTAAAAAAATGTTCGCCAAAAAAATTCTTTTCATATGCTTACAAACACACAAATTTGTTGAAAAAATTTTCCGGAATATTCATAAATAATTTTATAAACTAATTGAATTCAAATTTGCCTTATAATATTTTACGTTTACATATTTCAATTAATATGCACAAACTGTTTAACGCATATAATTAACTAAATTAAGCCACTAACATCATATAAAGAGTATAAGCAAAAAATGAACTCAAACAAATGTGACCAGTAATTAAATTTCAAGAATAAATTATCATTGAAAACCGACCAACAGTAAATTTTTTACCAAACCAACTTTCGCTGTCATACGATAGCGCTTAAACGATGATAAATTCAATCAAATCATAAACAACAAAAAAATTTAAATGTTGGACAGAGTAATGTCAAGTTACAACTGCCGCAGCCAATTTTGTCACTGAAATGCGTTAGAGTACTAACTAACAAGGCAAAATAAAATAAAGCTGCTAAAATCATCACTTTCGGTTTGTCCGCATCATGTCCATTTTAATATGTGTAGCATTTATTGGACAAGCATTGTATGTGCAGTATATCGCACAGTGCATTGCATGAGACAATTTAAAGACTTAACGTTGTTATGAAACTTCCTGGCTTTACTGGAAAAATTCCAAAAAAAAATTATATGTATCAAAGGCAATTGATCGAGGGTTGATATATCCTCGTTCAAATTCCTTATTGCAAATTCCTTCTCACGTTGTACAAAGGAATCCTGCAGTTGTCAATCTTACGGTAGATGATTTCACATCCAACGAGCTCCACATTAAGGCTCCAGCTCCTATTTCAAAACTACAACATTTATAAACATCGAAAAGTTTATTCACGATATTTCAATGCTGCTTATTTTTTGATTTCAACAGTGATTCATTTGTTGCAATCCATACAACGATAGTTTTAGCTGGCATACTTCACCTGGTGCTTTGATATAAGCTTCTGGACATTTTATGCATGTTTTTTTTCTACATCCTTTTGAAGAAACGCTGCTACATATTTATTTGGCTTATATTAAAATTATTTTCGACTGCGTTGCCAAAAGTAGCCAGATTATTTGGATATTACAATTCAGAACGAGGAGTAAATAACAATTATAATCAATTTGTCTAAGGTTCAAGCTCACAGACTATATTGATAGTTTATATAGAATAATTGACGCAAGATTCATGATGAAAAGGCAGGATTGTTGTAGAATTCGACGAGGTTTCCTTAGACCATTTATCAAGTTTCAATGGAATTTGTTTCTGTTTAGAACTGGAGCTTTGAAAAATCCCCTCTAGGTTATCATCCAAATTGTGAGAGAGCCCTATATTCCAAATTTCATGTTTCAAGGGCAAAACATCCGGCATGGACAAACCGGAAAAAAGTTTTTTTTTGTAAATAAAAAGTGAATTTTTGCTTGTGCGCTGAACAAAAGTAAGGGGGATTGGGCAACTGGTCATGGCATCTCCCTTAGTAGTAAAATCTTATAATTATCATAACCAGTTAGTTTTCCAACGGATAATGAATTTCTATATATAAAATGTTTTAGTTGAAAAATGGATGGGGTTGATCAAGTCGGCGAGGAGTCTCCCACAAAAGCAGCATTATATGGTAGGGACATACCTTTGACACCATGTGACTAAAGCACTTTTTGGACGAAAAGCAGACACTATGGTAAACAGGTCTACTATATGTTAGAAGCACTTTCTCGATAGAAGCAACAACATATCATGAAGGATATCCAAGAAAATTCTACGAAACGCAAGACTGCATGTAAGAAGCAGTTTCTAAACGAAGACTAAAAGCCCCTTCAGACTATGTGAGAAGTCATATAAAAAATCTTATGAGTCGTTAAATATGACAACTCTCACAGTGTGAATATGTTTATATTACACAAATGAGTTGACATATGAGAAAGCATATGACTTTTTTGACATTAGATTCAAGTCCATTTTAAAAGAGAAGTCATATGAGTACCTTGTTAAAAAAAACAATATTTACAAATAAAAATTAATTTAATAGATAATGTCAAAATAACTATTGAGAAATGTCAAGTTCTCTTAACATAAATCATATCAGTATGAACACAATAAAATAAATATTATGCAATTTGACATATCATATGTAAAGATATACAAAAAACTATACAAAAAAGCATACGACTTCTCACATAGTCTGAAGGGGCTTTAAATGGTTTTAGACATAGAAACAAAACATGCGAATATTAAATACTATCCCAAGAAATTGTAGTGAAATTCAGTTCAAAGGTGCTATACAATTCCAATACCGTCAATACAAAAACTTTAGAGCTTTGGCAAGATGAAGATAGAGGAATAAAAATAGAAATTCAAATAGATATACAGATAGAAATAGAATTAGGAAAATAGAGATAGACATATGGATTAAAAATATAGGGGAAAAGATTAACAAAAGAATATATATTGAGACAAGTATCGAAATTAAGACATAAAATCATGAGTTAGGAAACAGTCTCAGCACATTAAATCGTAGGCAGCACCAAGTACTAAATAAAACTTTTTGATATCTCATTTGGTTTTCGAGATATTCGATGTTAAGCTTTTTGTGTTGCTAGCAGAATCGATCATTTTATATTGTAAAACCAAAGCAGATATCAAAAGATTTCATTGAAATCATCTAAAGAATCCAAATCAAACATATGGTACCTCGAATGCAGAAATCTTACCCCTAGCTCTTTATAGCATTAATAAATATCTATAAGTGGTCTATTCTTCATTTGACAAACGAATTGAAGATGATGCTCACCAATTCGATCCATTTTGGTGCTGGCATTCTAGACATAGGTGGGAAATTTAAATTTCGTTAAAACGCATTTTTAAATTTTTCCTCTGAAGAACTGTGCGCACATTAAATCTGCGTATGCGAGTTAATGTGAACATGACATACCGCTACCAGCAGCGAAACCAACTGTCACTGTTACTGTTACAACTTCAAATCCACACTTCAACCATAAAATTATTGTAATTGCATTTAATGCAATGCAGCCTGTCTGCCTTCGTGCCTGCCTGATGATGGACTGCGTATTCGCACTCCACTGACTGACTGTTGATGATGTTGATAGAGATGATGGTAATGGCGGTAGAGATTCCTTCATGTTGGTGTTGTTGCTTCTGTGACCAATGATAAGCAATGATTTTCTCCATGATGATGGATTTATTACGAAAATCAAATCCACTCTAATTAATGCAATTACAACAACTGATGTTATGTGTCTTGCTGCCCGTTGTTTAAGTAATGACAACATTGATGATGATAATATTAATGATGAAACTCGGTAATGAATTCGAATTTTCTTTTTTTTTTCGAAAATTTCAATGCCAATGCTGTATAGCAAATATTTTGTAGATGCAAAAATGTGAAAAAAAAAACAGAAAAAAGCACGTATATTGTAATGTAAATTTAACGAATTAAGTCGAAGGGAATATTGTTAACTCTTTTCAGGCTCTACGAGTACAGGCAATCAAAATGTGGTTAAAAGTACTTTAATGGATTTTCCGTTTTCTGTTTCTTATTGATATTCTGATACATATTTCGACTTTTTGGAAGCATTCTAATTTCTCAGGTAATATCTCAAGAACAAAGTAAGCTAGCAATAAATATTTCAAACAAAAGTTTAAGGTTTTAAGGAGATCAAATAAAAATTACCTTGCCTATGACCTTAAAACCAAATCAAGGTAAATAGTGATTTTTTTAGAAGAAAACCTATATTTTTATGTCATATTTGTATTCTATGGAAGAAAAATAGATATTTTTTGTTAAAGTTGTTTTTTTCGCTAGGATTTTTAGTTTTTGTGTTACTGATAAAAACAGTATTGGTCAAAGTTTCACCTTTCATAATTTTTTCTCCTAAACTATTAATTTTCAGTAAAAAGGTTCTGACTCACTGAGTAAAAAGATCTTAAAATTGATCAAAATATCCATGAAAATTTTTTTTTTATTTTAATATGACATTTTTTTATTAACTTATAGCGTTATAGAAAAAAAAATTCTATTTTGGCCACTTTTAAAAACTTATTACCCAGAGAGTTATTACTGGAAATTGATACTTCAGGAAAGAAAATTGTAAGAGATGAGACTGTGACACAAAAACTAAAAATCCTATAGGAAAAACAACTTCAACAAAACATACATATCTAGTTTTTCTTTTAAAATACAAATCGTTAATAAAAAAAATGTATGTTTGTATATTAAAAACCCTCCGATTTGACCTTGAAAATTGGTTTCAAGATGAAAGACATGGTCAGCCTAGCCACCTAGAATATTTATAACTTTAGACTGAGACATTTATCTATATCTAACTTTGTTCTTGAGATATTGGCCTGGGGAAATTAAAAAGTGGCACACAGTATCATACAGCGTTACGCAATTTTCTCATGATGTATCTCATAGAAATGATCACATTAAAAATTTTTACACGTGTATATGGGTCAGGAACATAAAAATGTACGATAACTTACTTAGTCTTTTAAATTTATGTGATTTTGGGAATTATTTTCACACATCTTATTACAAGTTTGAGAAAATAAATGTAACTCTCGCCTACTACTACCTTTCGTCTATTCTTGCACTCATAAAATCGACAATTGTCAACTCCCTGACCAAACTTATTCTTTAGCTAACCTATTAGTTGAAAGGAAGGTGCATTAGCCAAATAGAACTTAGGACTAACAAAATCATAAAAAAATATCCATTAAGTCCATAAGTTTTTAATCAAACTGAATTAAAAACCTACAACTAAAAAATACCTTGTGGGGTACTTAACTTATGAAAATAAAAAAGCGAAAATAAATAGGACAAAACTAATGTCATACATGAAATTCCAAGAAAAACAGCATTCAAAAACAAGCAGCTCATATGCTCTAAATGAATGTAAATATTGTCTGGAGATTTTCGTAGAATTGTATCTTTTCGGTAAATAACTCGCATGTGTGCAGCACTTGCGATTTATTTGTTTAATATTAAATGGAAATGTGAATGTGAAACATACGCGCAGCACACGTATAAATCTGCATCTGTATCCGCAGTGTAGTACCTAAAAGGAATATCCTTAAGCTTCACGCTTATCACCATACGTGTTGAAAAGATAAATAGCAACAGCTTAGCATCGCAGCGTAGTTAGTAGTTGATCGTACATTGGGGAACGACGAATCCAAGTCGCATGTTTGCAGAGTGTGGGTTAGCGTGTGAATGTAAGAAATGATTGCATACTTTTTGGGTTGCATTGTTTTGTATGCTAACAAGCTGGTGAAATGTGCGCAGTTCTATTTGGCATTGTGATGCATTTAATTATTTTGTTTGACTTTTGTATAAAAATGTTGTGAGTATTTTGTACATGTAGTTCGCTAAAATTTTCTTGAAAAAAAATAAACTTTCGTTGAGTGAAATTATGTTTAAGCAAATGGCTCATTCTTTCGGGATATTGGCTCTTGGCTTAAGAAGAATAGTGCATTAGGCTTTTATTCTTGAACTTGATTTTATCGAGTGGATGCTTGAAAATAAATCCAAGTATCATTGAACATTTAGTGGAACTTAATTCCATTTACCGCCAAGCTTTTAGAACAAAGAGTAGTATTTAGGGAGGTGCCCAATTAGACACCATCGATACTGAGCTAACATATTCTTAAATCAGTTTCTGCTATAGGGTTTGAATGTGGCTAACAAGTTGCAAAAACGTTTATTTTTAATAACAAAAAGTAAGAAAAAAAAACTGATTTTACTTTGAGAAATTGAAAATATAAATTAAGTGAGTACTTAAATACTCACTCATACTAAAATTTTGTATGACAGTTCATACAAGTTTTCATAAAATTTTACTATTCAAAAGTGGGCGAGATTACATCAATGGGCGTGGCACCTATACACGAAAAAAATTTAGCGATTGCAGTAATCGCTATCAAATTTAACTCAAGGGTAGTTGTATTAATATAATTTCACAAGACCAGAGCTGGGCGATATTACGCTGGTCGGCGTGGTATGTCACATAAAAGATTATAATCTTAATTTAAATATTTACTGAACTATGCGAGCAATCATAAATGTATATACATATGTATATCGGTCATTCATTTAATAACTTCACACTTTGCATTTTTTGACGTTTTAGAGCATTTTTTGAAACGAAATATCTCAAAAACTATAGAAGATATTTTTTTTGTTTTGATTTTTTTATATGCTATTTCTCAATCAATCCTAAGAATGCATGTGCTTTCATATCGAAATTCCCGCCATAACTTTGGAAACAATGAATTTTTTCCTGATGACGCACACCATGTTTTTTCGACATAAAGTTTTTTTTTTAATTTTTTTTTTATAATGTTATCTTCAATCAATCTTAAGAATGTGTCTGCATTCAAATCGAAATTCCCGCCATAACTTTGGAAAATATGAGATTTTATAAAGGCGCACATCAGTCTAATTGTATGAATTGTATACTACTTTCCAATTTATCTTGAAAAAACATGGTGCGCGTCATCAGTAAAAAATTCTTAGTTTCCAAAGATTGATTCAGGAATAACATATAAAAAAACCAAAGCAAAAAAAAAATATGCTAAGTATATTGAAAGTATTTTGAGAAAAATCTTTTTAATTAAAAAAATTAGTGTTTTAACAAAATTATTTAAATTTCTTTAACTGTTTTTATAAAGTTGTAGTCTTTCTTAACACATATTATTAAATGATTTTATATCCTTCTACTACAGTTTTTGAGATATGTCGTTTCAAAAAATGTTCAAAAACGTCAAAAAAAACAAAGTGTGCAGTTATCAAAAGAATGACCGATATATAAAAAAAAATCTAAAAGTACATATACAAATATATTTGCAGTAAAACTGGGTCGACTTGTACCAGAAGGTGTGGCGCTATCTCTTGAAGCCCACAATTTTTTCGCGCCAAAGAATAAAAATTCACTGTATCAAAATATATTTTTAAAGTTAGTACCCACACTGAAATATAGCATAGAAATTTAAGAAAAATATCAAATGGCCCAAACTGAGGTCGCTTATACATCTTATTATGAAAGTTCCATAGGCTAAAAGGGCTTGAAACCTTTTTTTTCGAATAACTTTAAATTAAAAATTGTTGCTAAGCAATTTTTTGGGCAAAAGTTTTGACTAAAAAATATACTTGTAATGGACATTTTTTGACTTGTAGGGTATTTCATGTTCTACAAAATAATCGGCCCATTAATAAAAAGTAATAAATTACAAAACCGATAGCAGTGACCTGATCACGAATATTGAGTGTAAATGCTAACTTTTTTATAAAAAAAAAAAACGTTACTTTTTTGAAAAAGTCCTCGACCTATAACTTTCGATCTAGCTTCCGTTAAATCTGAAAAATTGTATGGATCACTGTGTTCTCAAGATGAACGAAAAGCACAAATTCTAGTATGTTAGCTTCAAACGATTTCTTAGAAAATAGGTATCTATGATAGTTCCATTTAAGCTGGCCATAAGTGTTGCGAAATTTTTGTGCCCTTGTGCGAGTCAGTTTGATCTTTACTCCTATTTGGTGTATGCCTCTATTTAAAAGGGAAGGAAACTTCAAGCATCCAACCCGTAAGTCATTTTATTGTTGGGTTAATTGAAGACTACACTTAAGCACCGTTGAGTTATAGTTTTAAATATGTATGTGTGTATATGCATATGTGTATGTAAGCCATTGATGAATGCATCGACAGGTTGAACAAAAACTGACGCATCTATGCCTCTAAGTATTGGCTGCAGTGTTAAAAGTTGATTATATTTGGCCAACGTTTTGCATACAACAGACAACAATGCATTAATGCCATAGTGGAATTTCAACTGCACTTCGAAGTTCGAAAAGGTGGAGTTTCATCAAAACGTGTCTGATGAAATGCGCTTGTTGCTGTAACTGTTGCTTCGGGGTGTGCGCAACATGATACACTTTTACTGCCGTTGCTGTTGCATTTAATCGGCTTACTTAAATAGAATTTCAAACAGATTCAATTATTGTATTCCATTGATGGCCGACACAAAATTTCAATTGCAACACGTCTGCACTTGTTGATAACTTTTTTTTGAGAGAATTATTATATTTGTGACAGTTAACTAAAGGTACGATATACAAGAAAACGGCTAAGCCTTTTGACTTTTAAAATAGACTTACATTTGGTTACACTCCACTCAATTACGCCACAAAGGGTTGCAGTTACGATAGCACCCTGTTTAGAGTTCAGCTTTAGAAGATATCTGGTACATAGTCCTCACATACAGGATGTTGGTCCTGAAACGATCTCTAATCTGATATGTACCATTGGAAATCTGTAAACAAAATTTTGGTAACCTATCAATATACTTAAGCTACCTTTAGTGAGTCACTACTGAATGTTACTTTAAGTAAATACGTGTCTTATCAAATTTTATAATTTATTTTAATTTAATTGAAAAAATTTAAAACCACGTAATCAAACTCTATTTTTATTAATTGTTAAGATTTTCTATACTGCAAAAATATCACAGAAAAAGCCTTTGATTAAGGAAAAATTTATGCTTCTTTAAACAAAACATTCAATTACTTAGTTTAAGGAAAAACTTATTTGAGTTAATAACAAAATTTAATTGAAAAAAAAGAGTTTCGTTTATCCAATGACCAATTTTACCATACTTAAGGAATTATTAAGCCTATATTTTTATTATTTTAATTGAACATGAAATCATTTCAGAGGAATTTAATGCAAGGAAAAATTCTTTAATATTTGGAAGAATTAGTAGTAAGAAAAGTTCTCGATTTGAACTTAGGAAGCCATTTCCTTATAAGGATAAATGATATTATATATATGTTCCAAGAATTGAGTATAATTTTTCAATTCATTTTTTTAAAAAAATAATACTTTTATTGTGAATAATCGTTCAGTTGAGTATTTTACTTTTTATAACAGTCTTTGCACTTGAGAAAATGTTGACAATTTAAGTTTAATTTTGAGACTAACTACACTCGAAAAAATAGGATCATGGAACACAGCATATATGGTCAACTTTCTTTCCATTCATAGACTTTAAGGATTTTTTGGTAAGCACAAATTCTATAATTTCTTCGATTATTGTAGAATTTTTAAAAATTTTCAAAGCTTAGTTTTGTTTTTTTTTTTGTCATGTACCCAAAAAAGTGATTGAAAAAAATTTCAAGTGATTAAGTGATAACTTGCAATGCAATTAAAGATTGCAGTGGCCGGGCTCATAGCAAAGACAAAAGTTAATACCTTTTAGACTTATAACCAAAGTGGGTGTGATTTTTTAAATTTTTTGTGCGCTTTCTTTATACGCTTTGAAAGGAAACTACTCATACATAAATGATGTTGTAAAATTTGCGTAATCTCTAGTGGATATTTTCATTGTGCCCATGAATAGAATCCACAAGCCTAGGGGATAGACAATCAATTCACTGAAACGTAAGCTAATGTGATTGTTAAACATATTTGACGGTCAAATAGCTTTAACGTGAAAAAGGATGAACGCGTATTTTAAGCGTTGGCCGCTGTTTACTTTCATTTCATACTGTTAAATTATTTTACACCAAATAACCACATGCAGACATGTGGATGAATATCCCTTGACCATACTTTAATATGCAAATTTCGCCTCGAAGGGGGGTCAATCAATGCCGTTATTAATAACATTCTACTGTTTACATTTAAGAGGACACCTCAAGTACTTTTAAGCAATAACTTTCCACTTCAATTGATAACCACACGTTACAGTGATTTAATCCTCATAGGTGGTGGTCATTTGTTAATTGATCATTGGTCAGCGTTTGGTGAAAGAGGATATAATCGAATACTCTGCGGTTTCTTTTAAATTTAATTACTACGTACAAGAGCAATAAAGCAGGCAAATTGTTTGGCTTGAAACTAGGTTTGAAATTTCCTCTTCAAATTTCACCCAGTCAACTTTACCATATGGTGTTACTTCGCCGAGATAAAAAATCTTAATAGCGTGTATTTATACAGTTTTGTTCGCTGCGGATATATCAATTGACAATGGCTAGAAATGAGACATGTTATTTAAAACAATAAAATGTAAAATTTGTAAAAGTTTTTGATATCATCTTCAATTTTTTCTGTGAAGCCATTAACCAAATACTAGCATAAACATATGTCGAACAATTTTTAAAGCCAAGATCCCGAAATTTAGCATATGAATTATGGCGTTTCCGAAAGGTTTCCAAAAAATTCTCTAATTATCCGATCGAACGAGATCGGCATCATGCCTAAAAAGTCTCTTAAGCTCTTCGTTTTAAAGAATCTTTTTAAAGAGTTTTTTTTTTTTTTTTTTACTAAGAACACTAAACTTTTTCGCAGGAGTTACCGTTTCCACGAAAAGCCTCTTAGAAGTATATATAATACAACGATGATATATTGTGTATATTTAATATCACATCTATAGCAGCTATACTACCATACTCAGTGAAAAAGGGCGTGTCTAAAAAAAAGTGAGTTTTGAGATGATTGATGTTTTGTTTATGTCAGTTTGTTGAAATACATACCTGCAAAATTGAGATAAAGAAAATTTTCTTAGGAGATTTTTTATATGTTTGAACTAGGATACCGACACTTGGAGTAGTTCATTAGACACGTAATTTCTTAAGCTATCCGATGTCATAAGAATTACGAATTTGAATTTTTTTAGATACGCCCTTTTCGCTTGGTAGGGCATTATAGGTGCCTAGATATAACGTTTTAAGTGATATTGTCTTATGAGAGGTGCCACGATCTATTAGTTAATCCCGCACACATTTTGCAAGATGCTTAGCACAGACAGCATTTGTAGCTCTCATAGGTACCTAGGTATAGCGTTTTCAGCCAATGTGACTTACAAAGCAATTAAGAGGGTAATGCAATTATGCGGTCTCATTAATATACATTTTGCTTTCCCAGTACTTAGGGGCCGTTCAAGTATTACGTAACGCAATTTTCGAAGATTTTTGACCCCCCCCTCCCCCCTATGTAACGCGCCGTAACGTTTTCCTCTACCCCCCCCCCTTAAACGTTACGTAACACCCAAGTGACCATATTTATCTAAAAGTCACAATTATGTTGCGAAAAGTACCGGAAATAAATGCGTATGTTGTTTATTTTCTTTATTATATATATAATATATTCACTTTGTCATTTTGTTTGTAACGCATAGAAGAGAGCGGTGGTAGGTATGAAAAAGTATATAGATATATTCTTGATCAGCGTCACCACCTGAGTTGATTTAGCTATGTCCGTCTGTCTGTTCAAATCAGGTTTACGGAAAAACCAAGAAAGCTAATTGAATGAAATTAGCACACTCAGGTCAGACCTTCTTGCAGGCATCTTGCTATTGAAAATGGACGTAATCGGTTCATGGACATGCCTACCGCCCATACTCTATGTATATTTGCCCAATCCCATTTTGAAAAAAAATGCAGTGATTTTGATGATACTTGGTGATTAGGTGTACATTTGAACTAAATTAAGATTAGGCTAGGTTTCAAGTTTCCAAAGAATCGCGTGGCACGGTCCTAAATTTTAACCTCTATACCACCATATCTCGTAAGCCGTGCAAGATATTGTGATGAAATTTCTTTATTCTTTCGACTTTTTCATCGATTTTAAATTGTTTAGACTTTTTCAACCTCTCTCAACATTAACATTTTGCATATATTTACGACTTTTTCAACAGTTTTCAACCTCTTAAACATTTCACACTTTTTTCGAATTATTTAACCTCTTCAACGTCTTTTTTTACTGAAATATATGTACACTTTGAGTGCAGTGTAGGGTATGTGAGTTTCGGCCTGACTGAAATTAATACCTTAACTTGTTTATATTGTTATTTAATAAACAATCACACATAATGTAATAAACATTTGCTTAAGCTTAAAATATGTTAAAATGGCGAAAAATGAGACGAACATATTTTATTAAAATGATAAAAGTTGATGGGATCTAGAACAGCTACAGCAATAAATGAGAAAAATAGGAAATCTTTCCACGCTTACATCTCTGGTTTTGGTTAATAATTGCTTTAATTAAACATATCACTTATTGCTGTAAATTATCTAGATCCCATCAACTTTTATCATTATAATAACATTTTTTGGCTGTAGCTATTCAATAAACATACACATAAAGAAAGCGTTTCATTATACACACCTCATTTCAAATCACCACCCGCTAAAGTAGTTTCACTTCTAAAACAATGTTACGTAACGCGTTGTTCGAACCCCCCCCCCTCCCCTGTAACGCATCGTAACGTTTCACTAGAACCCCCCTCCCCCCCTAATTGCGTTACGTAATACTTGAACGGCCCCTTACTGTAAGTTTATGAGGCTTTTGCAACAAAGAGTGAAGTACCCTGTCTGTAATAAGTAGCTAATTGTCAATTGCTTTAGCAAGCTTCCTATAAAATATTGTTCAAAGCTTTTCAATATCAGTATCTTCGATACGTAAATTTTTGTTTGCTAATGATTTTTATAAATGTTCCATCATTTCCTAAAATTAAATCTAAAACTCACCTTTCACACTAAAATACTTAAATTTCTGATAACCACTGTCAATAAATTAATTCATTTGGCTTTGTAAATTTTTATGGCGGCGCAAGTTTGCGTGGTCTATAATTTGCCATTTTTCGGATATGCCAATTCTCGTGGTAATCAGTTATAGCGTGACGTGTTGACTTACTTTTTGCAAAAAAAAAAAAAAACCTTCTTAAGCTTGCGTTAAGATGCGTAGACATGGTTGAAAAAATTAATTTTTCGAAATGTACGGACTTAGGGACAACCTAAAAAAATTTGTATGAGTAAAAATACATCAGCGCTTATTGCAATTGAAATTATACAAAACTGTACAACATTGTATGGTATTATTAAGATTTTCAGCTTGACTTTTTAAGCGATATATCATGGACGTTCCTACAACATTTCCCTACAGTAATGTGTGTTAGGTAGTATGGGACTTATTTTGACATATAGGGCCTTTCGTGTAACAGCAAACTATAAGGTTTAGCTACTTAATAAAACTAGTCATGTATTACAAGCAGAGCTTGAAATAAACTTTTATAAAAGTTTTTTTTTAGGTAAAAGTAAACTTTAAACTTTTATTTTTGTGAAATAAAAGTAAAAGTTTCCATAAAACTTTTATATCCGAAAATAAAAGTAAAAGTTTTTTTTAACTTATATTTCAAAAAGTCAAAAAAAACTTTTAAAAAAACTTTTATTAATAAAAGTTTTTTTTGACTTTTATTAATAAAAGTTTTTTTTAAAAGTTTTTTTTAACTTATATTTTTAACAGTCACATTCAAAGAGTTTTTTTTGACTTTTATTTTTCAAAAGGCGAAAATAAAAGTTTTTTTTGTATGAAAGAACGAAGAAAATCCTAAAATATTATCTTGGATCACTAAGCAAAAAATTTCAAAGGAGAAAACTTAGGATTAAAAAGTCCAAAGGAAAATACTTAAGATGTTTCTGAAAAGAAAGAAATTTATGATAATTATGCACTTATAATTTTTAGAAAAATTGTGCTTAACGCATCAATGGGAAAAGGCCGAAAATGGATTTTGGGAGTACAGGGGAGTTTCCTGACCCTCCAAAGAGGTGTTTTGGACCCATTTTTCGAAAAAAATTTTATTACACGAATCGATGGGAAAAGGCCGAAAATGGATTTTGGAAGTGACAAGCGAGGTCCCCAACCATCCTAACAGGATTTTTTGGACCCATTTTTTGAAAAAAATATTATTGCACGAATCGATGGGAAAAGGCCGAAAATGGATTTTGGAAGTGACATGTGAGGTCCCCGACCCTCTTAAATGGGTTTTTTGGACCCATTTTTCGAAAAAAAGGAATTTTGGACCCATTTTTCGAAAAAAATTTTACTCGTGCAATAAAATTTTTGTCGAAAATTAGGTCCAAAAAACCCATTTAGAAGTGTCGGGGACCTCTCTTGTCACTTCCAAAATTCATTTTCGGCCTTTTCCCATCGATTCGTGCAGTAAAATTTTTGTCGAAAATGGGTCCAAAAAACCCTTTTAGGAGCGTCGGGGACCTCACTTGTCACCTTCAAAATCCATTCTCGGCCTTTTCCCATCTATTCGTGCAGTAAAATTTTTTTCGAAAAATTGGTCCAAAAAACCCTTTTAGGAGGGTCGGGGACCTCACTTGTCACCTTCAAAATCCATTTTCGGCCTTTTCCCATCGAATCGTGCAACAAAATTTTTTCGAAAAATTGGTCCAAAAAACCCATTTAGGAGGGTCGGGGATCTCACTTGTCACTTCCAAACTCCAATTTCGGCCTTTTCGCATCGATGCGTGCAATAAAATTTTTTTCGAAAATTGGGTCCAAAAAACCCATTTAAGAGGGTCGGGGACCTCACTTGTTACTTCCAAAATCTATTTTCGGCCTCTTCCCATCGATTCTTGCAATAAAATTTTTTTCGAAAAATGGGTCCAAAAATCCCATTTAGGAGGGTCGGGGACCTCACTTGTCACTTCCAAAATCCATTTTCGGTCTTTTCCCATCGATTAGTGAAATAAAATTTTTTTCAAAAAATGGGTCCAAGACACCTCTTTAAGAGGGTCGGGAACCTCCCCAATTACCCCCAAAATCCATTTTCGGCCTTTTCCCATTGATGCGTTGAGCACAATTTTTGTAAAAGTTATAAGTGTATAATTATCATAAATTTCTTTCTTTTCAGAAACATTTTAAGTATTTTCCTTTGGACTTTATTATCAATAATCCTAAGTTTTCTCCTTTGAAATTTTTTGCTTAGTGATCCAAGATATTATTTTAGGATTTTCCTCGTTCTTTCATACAAAAAAAACTTTTATTTTCGCCTTTTGAAAAATAAAAGTCAAAAAAAACTCGTTGCATGTGACTGTTAAAAATATAAGTTAAAAGAAACTTTTAAAAAAAACTTTTATTAATAAAAGTCAAAAAAAACTTTTAAAAAAAACTTTTATTAATAAAAGTTTTTTTAAAAGTTTTTCAGAAAAACTCTTATGAAAAAGTTTTTTGGAAAAACTTTTATTCAATAAAAGTTTTTGAAGAAAGTTTATAAAAACTTTTATAACAAAAAAGTTTTAAGAAACTTTTATTTTGAAAACTTTTTGAATAAAAGTATAAAAGTTTCAAGGTCTGATTACAAGTGGTGGGGCCTAACTTGGTAGCGACAAAATAAGCTTTAATGAAAAAAAAAAATTTGTTTTGTTTTATTTTACGAATATTAAAAATGTTAATCATTATAAAAGAGCTTGATATTCAAGCTTAAAGAGGAACAAGTTGCGGACTAAAATGAAAGTTGCCGAAGTAAGAAAAAAAATATTTAGGTGGTTCGCATTCCCTTGAGTTTTCTTTTTTTGTGTTTATTGCCGTTTTTCAAACTAAACATCTAAATAATAAAATTGTGCAACGAGCTCCTCGAATATCTTCGAACTTTTGCCACATGCAACGAGTCGAACTCAATTCATATTCAGTTCATTTGTTGTCGATATCATACGATTGCAACTCATAAGTTTCAAGCTACTCGTTTGTTCGAGTTTCGACTCGACTCTTATTTTTCTTTTTGTTGGAAATGCCCATATGTATAACATGCCTACGAAATTTAAAAAAATACATCCGATTTTGATCAAATTTTGATACGTCAAAGAACTTGAATAGATGGCACCACAGATCAAGTTTCAGGGCGTCAGGACCCTAAGAAATAGTCATATTTTGGCCTGAAAATAGCCGTTTTTAGCCCGCTTCAAAAATTTTAGTTTTAAAAGTCGACAAATTCAAATTTAAAGTTGTGGATATGCATTTTTTTTAATATGTCGTCTTATGTATATGCTTTTAAAAAAAATTTAAGCTTCTAGACCTTAAGACCTATTTTTGCGACTCGATTAAGTGAAATAAGTCTTTGTAAAAAATTACAGTTTTGAAAATGGTTTCCTAAATCGTAGTCTTATTCGGAATACTAAAAACCGATTTTATTATGTTTGTCTATCTATTCGCTTTTAAATGAGATACCATATAGTAAAAATGGTTGACCAGGTCCAGAGATATCAAACATTGAATTCGGCTCATTTCGCAAAAATTGTGTTTTTTTTTCAAAATTTGACCTAACAGTGCTCAAGACTCCGAAAACCTAGGGATCTGAAATTTGGGCTGTGAGACTGTCTTTTTAGGTTCTTTAACGTGTCAAAATTTGAGTACAATCAGATGTTTTTTAAATCTCATACGTACGTTATAGGTACACATATTATACCAGATAATAACTAAAAAACAGTAAATATGGAATTAAAAAAAAAGGCTCTAAGGATTTTTTTATTTCAAATGTAGTTCAACTATAAATAATATCCCAAATAATTCCTCATTCAAGTTTTTGTTGTAACTCAACTTGTCACTTAAAGTTGGTTAAAGCCCACTGTGTTGTACTATCTTGAGCTTGCTAGCTGCGGCTAGAAAATTCACTATTCGGGTAAACATAAAAATCTATGAAAGAAATTGGCAAATTTTCTTCTAATGAGCAAAAACGTACTTATTTCTGTCTTTAAAATTCATCTGATATGTTCCATATTCCTGGTCATTTTAAAACTTTTCGTCCCTTTCATGTTGGCACACGAGTGACTGCTCCTTACTACGAGGCAGAATTACTATTTTTATTAATTTTTTTTATTTATTTTTTTTTATAATTATTAAATTGAAGGTCATTTCTATTCTACTATAAAAGAAGTCTTTTTATTAAATTTAGTTGAGCTCTTATTTCAGTTAACTCTAGTAACCCTTAAAAAAAGCTTAGATGTGCTATTTCTATGCTGATACATCGATATCGACTTTTCACAAGAAGTAGCAAAAATAACAATTAAGATTTTATAGTAAAATTTTAGCTCGTCATATACGAGTACATATCAAGAAGGAATATTAAGTGCAAAATTAAAAATGTGCTTTTAGGGAAGGCAGTAATATCAACTTGCTTAGTGTGACACATACATATGTGTAATTAAAAAATACAGCTTTATAAACAACATTTAAACAATGCCTTAAAACACGATAAGATCGTTGTCGATATAATAACATACTAAAAATTATTTGCAAAATGAGGGAAATAAATTTCCTAAATGAAATTAAGCAGTTCAGTTTAATTCATATCTTTAAACGACTAACTAACTGCGGTTAGTGAGGAAAAAAAACGCCCATGATTAGAAAACAATAGATACCTACGTAATATCATGGGTATAGATCACAAATAAAGTTTCGCCTAACATCGATTGAGAAGTCAATTTTTTTCGTCAAACGAACAGTAAACGTTTTACAGGGAATCGTAAAAAATAAAACGCTAAAATGCCAAATGTAACCTTCAGGTAAGCCATTATATTGACTATATATAATGCAAAATAATGCAAAAAAGTGAAACTGTTCTTCTGTTTTTCAAACAAAGTGACGAAGTCAATATTGTGAGATACCCTAACGAAATGTAAACAATTGACAAATTTGTAATTGCAAAGTAAACTCGTTTCATAAAAACAAACATTCAAGTTACTCGCATAAAAATTTAAGTACAACTTCTGTGTAGAGCAAGGTGTGATGCTATAATTTGCCGCTTTAACACGTGATAATTTTATTGTTCTGACGAATATGCCGACTGCCTTAGGCTCATTTTCTCCCATAACTCACATTTTGACAGTTTCTTTTTTGATTATTGACATTCGCTCGGATCAATTATTAATACATATGTATGTACATATGTATGATTATATGTAGATATGGTATCTGCAAATATTTTTTCAAAAACTCAGACTGATCGTACGTGAGGTATTAATTAGGCTTGTGAGAAAAACTCGCATTTCACTGTTAATGAGATGTGAATACGTTACTAGTTTTTGCGAATTTTACATTTTACTCTCAGCTTCTGTGCGCCAACAGTAAATGGGCAATGAGGTGTACCGAAAAACATTTACAAAAAAAAAGTGTGTGTATTCAGGTGTGTGTGCCACCTACTATACGTGCTACATTGCACTTAAGCATTTCTCGAAAAGTGACCTTTTGTATGGTAAAGTATAGGTGAAAAGTTTTCTATAGTTTTAAAAAAAAAAAAAAAATCTGAACACTCTCGTAGAAAAACACACTTGTGAACTTAATTTTGTTCAAAAGAGTATTATGTAGTTTATTTTTATACCCAACACAAGGGTGTCATTCCGTTAGTAACGCATAGATGAGGGCGTGGCAGGTATCCTGACCTGAGTCGATTTGGCCATGTCCGTCTGTCTGTCTGTGGAAATCACGATTACTGGAAAACCAAGCAAGATGAGTGAATGCAATTTGCTACACAGGCTATAACTTCACAAAAGCTTCTTGGGAATGAAACTGGGCAAAATCATATAACGAACACGTCTACCGCCCATACAAGTAAGACGCTTAAAACGCTATATTGAGAGAATTATTTGACCAACTTTCTCAAAAACACTAGGAAATCCTTAGACAAGCTCTGGAAAAATTATTAATTATAAATAAAAATTCATAAGTCTAAAAAAGCTCTTAGCACACTCTAACTTCACTGCACTAAAGTAGTTTTTTATAGACACCACTTCTGCCGTACTAAGCGAAAAAGACGTATCTCAAAAAATTTCGTTTCGAGATAATTGATATTTTGTAAATGTCGTTTTATTCTTACTTTCTCTACGAATTTTTCAACTTATTTATGGCAACTTAAATATCATTTTAAGGTTATTTATTTATGACTTACTCAAAATATCGAAATTCCCTGCGTTTATACGCTTTTCATGAGATACGTCTTTTTCGCTTAGTATTTATAGCTTTAAAAATGTAGATACGTCTTTTTACTTTAATCTTGCCATATAAACTTTCATACAAAAGATATAATATTTTCTATCTTATAAAATACAGATAATATTAAATAAAACCTAAAAACAAATTATATTTTTAGAAACTATACTATATATAGGTACTAAAATAAAGATTTAAAAAATTACGCATACATGATTGTTACTTATGAAATCTCAAGCCTTAAAAGAAGGGAGTTTTCTCCAAACGAACATGGTTTTTTTGTTCTTATCGAACCGAAAACAAACAAGTAATGACAAGAACTTGCAACGACAATGACAACGTGATCCAGTCAAGGAAGCTTTGCGTTTAATTCCCGATATTTTTTTAATTTTTTTATTCGTATACGAATATAATAATATTTTTCCTTCGTATTTTTGAGATACGTCTAATTCGCTTAGTATGTTGTGATAAAATTGAGATAGAGGAAAGTTTCTTAGTACATTTTTTATATGATTGAACTAAGATACCGGCATTTGGAGCATTTCATTAGACGCGTAATTTCTTAAGCTAACTGATGCCATAGCAATCTCGGATATTTTCTTTTTTGAGATACCTCTTTTTCGCTTAGTACGGCAGACTTGACAAGTCAAGAACTTGAAGTGATAACTCTTTCACATCCTGTTTAAGGATGGCGCATCTATAGCTTCTTAGTAATCTAACGCGTGCGTTCATTGAATTCAACTTTCTTCTACTTTGCAAGTCTGATCTATTTTGTTGTAACACCATAGATCAGAGCAGACAGAGCAATTATAATCCCTATATTACAACTTTAATTTTTATGATATATGTAGGAATTGAAGCATAGTCAAGAGATGGTCTGGCTTAGTAGGATAGACACTTTATTTTATGTAGTAGTGACCTTAGTGGCCAATTTACATCGCCTGATTATGAAATTACATGCCCTGAGGCGCAATATAGCCATTATTTTGCCGGCTATATGACATCGGCATTACGCAATTAAACATTTACTTTTTCAGCATGCAAAGGCGATTCTTATGCTCTCATCGCTGAATGAAATTTTCTTCCAACGATCAGCATCCAAACGCTCCTGTTCAAGCACCCAGTCTTTGTAAGTGTTGCCTGATAAACTAGTTTTTAGGATAAACTAGTTTTTCCTAGGCCAAACTTTTTCTTCCGAAGGATGTTATTCAAAGAAAATTTTAGTATGTTAAAGTAAGTGGTTTTATGGAGTATGTAAGCCCTGTTAAAGTAAATAATAGCCCTAGTTCATCCTAACACGCTTCGGATGAACTAGTTTTGCCTAGGAAAAACTAGTTTATCCAAAAATTTAGTTTGGCCGGTAACATATATATTGCTTCGGTCATGGCTTCTAAATGCAAAGTACGTCATAATACGGATTTTATAAAATATAACATAAATTAATTATTATAAATGATGGCTTAAGAAAAAAAATTTATTTTTCAAGCACCCTTAAACAACAAACTTTAGAAAAAAATATTTTTTTTTTAACCAGTCTATATAAATTGTGAGCAACAGTTTCGGCACAATATATTTATTTCAAGTGCTAATTCTTTAAACAATCAATCAAGCGTTTTGTTTACAAACTGAAAAAATAAAAAATAAAAACATTAACAAAGTCTTTACTTCTCTCCTGCTATGTTAAAGATAAGCCAGCCAAGCGGCTAAAAAGTCGTCATTTAACTGCGCTCATAGTCGTATCTCATAGATAAGAAAGCGTCTCGACCGATTTCGTCTGATTTACATTTAGTTTACAATTTATCCTCAGAGTTTTAACATGTCATTGCAAAATTTAAACTCACGCGAAAACCTTAGTGAGGAACCATTTGCCCTGTGGAGATCGAAATTGAAAGTCCGTTACCTGGATGACCTCAAGAAGCCGAAAAAAGATGATGAGTGGGTTTTTGTATGTAAAAGCAGAAAATATCGACACACAGTCTGATATAATAGAAATAACCTCACAATTTAATGAATTTAATGAAATAAAACTAAAAACGAGAATCGCAAGTGCAGTCAGTCCACTTAAACATAATAAATAGCTCTCTTCTGATATGATACTTGATCTAATTTCAGTTTTATGTGATAAAAATGGTTCTTTCCTTGGAAATAACGTAAGCTTTTAAGTGAAAAGTGCCAATCTATTGTGAAAACCAATTGTGATTTATAGAAGCTTGCAACTATGTATGAATGACTCCGCCCGCATCAAGCAAATTGCTATTTTTTTTTTTTTTTTTTTTAATTTTTCAGTTATAATAAATACAGTTACTTTTATTTAAAACTAAATCAGAGCTATGTTTTCAAGTATTTTGCTCTGCCAAAAGTATGACTGTTTTTAGACTTTTTCGGTATAAATGTTTTTAATTCTAATTTTAACAAAGTTCTTACATCGATTAGTTTTTAGCTTAATTGTAATTGCAAAATTGTACTGCAATTAAAAACACAACTTGTTTACAAATTACTACTTTGATCATTGTTCACAACAATTTACAATTAAGGACAAAGTGCAAGTTGATAATCAAAGGCATATTCGATATTCGCTCCAACAGTCAAAAACTAATGCTAATGATGTCAATTAATGCATTTGTATATCATTTGGAAAGATCTTCGATGCTTTTGCTCGACATATGGACCAATGACCGAAAAAGCGTCTTTGAAATCGACGAAGAGAACACAGTTACAGTCAATGGTGAGGGCTTTTAATGTAAAAATTTCCATTCAGATATCAAAATCATTACAATTTTAATTTAAAAGCACCAAATTTTAAATTTTATGTATACCAATTCGTTGGATTTTTCTAAAATTTCCGTAAGTTTAGTATGAAATAATTTTTAGTCCTACTAAATTAAAATATTGAAGCTATTCAAATTGTATGAGATATTCTTCTGTTCCAAATGTTGAGTTCAATTCTAAGTCCCGGGATCACAGACAACTTTCGTGACTTAAAATAAACTGATATAATCCCCGTGTGCGAAAGCAATTTGTTTGAAAACTGATTAATTTGTTTAAGTGAATCAACTGATTGACCATCACGACGCGAGAAATCGTCGTTAACGTTTTGCGTCATACGCTCCTAAGACTTTCTACGCATCGTGCTATGTAACTCAATCTTTCAAATGTGCGGTCTTAACTTTTTCTGACATCAGCGTGTGCATTGATAAAGCGGTAACGCGTGGTCTGTAACTCTACTTTCAGAGGACATTAGACGCTCAGAAAAAAAAGTGGTTCAAATAAAAAGCTCATGCAAAAAAGAGATTTAAGTGATTTTGTTGTGTGTGGTCGAAATCGGTTCAGTAGAATAGTCATGAAAAGGTAATGACAGACGAACAAACAATCTTCGCATATATAATATTAGTTAGGGTGAACAGGCATCCAAACTTTTTGAGTATTGTTGCATAGAAATCAACGCCAACGCACAAGTACGGGATGGTCAATATATATTTCTTCATAAATTACGATGCTGGACTTTTTTTGAAGTGAAACTTCTTAAGCATGGGTGTGAATTGAAATTAGGTGTGTATACTGAAATGCAAAAAGCGACAACATTTTTAGCCGTACCGTCACTTAGTATAGTTTTTTGCTCGAAGTTAAGGCTTAGTTGACGGGATCTAGAATAGCTATAACAATAATAATACCAAATTAAAGTACTCATTGAGCAGTGTGCTGAAAAATTATCAGCTTCGATATTGCTTAAGCAAAAGCTGAAATACAGGTGTGGAAAGATTTCCTATTTTTTCAAGCAGTGCGCTGATTAACTATCATGACCTACATGTGAATAATTGGACTCTGCTACAAGCAAAACCTCTTCCGTAAAGCCTTTTATATAATAAATTACCATTAATTTTCGATACATTAATTGACAAAAATAGCGCATCGCACAGTGTGTCGTTATTTAAAACTGCGATCATAAATAATAAAAACGGAGGAGCTTAAATTTAGAAATTTAGCACAAAAGGTTTTTATCAAAGGGTGTATTTCGAGATAAAAGACTTTTGTGTTTATTTAAGATCAAAGTGGCGACATTTTGCTAAATACAGGATAGTATCAGAAAGCTGAGAGAAAAGAACATCCAAATCAATATTAAGACTTTTCACAACGATATCACATGTTCAAAAAGTAAAAATTTTACGCTCGCTTCCGCGGTTGGTATAGCAACGGAGATATACTCAATACTATCACAAGAAGCGTGATTTTGTATTGGTTTAAATCAATTTTGTGTTATTATAATTCAGTATTAACTAGAAAATAAATAAACTATCCAGGAATGAGTAGTTAATAACACTTTATTTGACTTAAAGAAACCTAGAAGTCATTGTCGGAACGAATTGCTATATGTACATAAGCGTTCACGCTTGTGTATCTAATAAATTTTAAGCTAAACATATATACTTACATACGTGCAAGCATTACTTTCACCGAAACTCTGAGGAAAACTTGAAATATCATACTCATCATATGTACATTACTAATTTTTTAGATTGATAGAGCTACTCGTATCATTTGAAATAAAATACATTTACATAAATTAATTTTGAATTCAAACTTTTATCAAAATGATTTTTTATGACACCTAACTAAAATACGCTTTTATTATAATGTCATTGTTATACGGGGGGTTCCGCCCCCTGCTCGCATTGTTCTCCAACACCCCATTCTGACGCGCGCTTCTCAAAATTTTTGATTTTTCTTAAATAAGTGATGATTGCTCTTTTATTATAAAATAAAACTTTTTGAACAGGCTCTAAGTAGGTCTAATTTAATGAAAAACTTCTTTTTTTGCTTATCATATTAAATTTTAATACCAATATTTCGACTACCTTTGGTAGTCATATTCAGATTACCCTGAAATTAGACCTAGAGCCTGCTCAAAAATTTTTAATTTTTCTTAAATTTGACAACTTAATTCTAAATCCTATCAACTAAAAGTATGCAATTGAATTTTTGTTTTCTTGTTATATTTCTTCTGTTTTGTTCTTTCATCTTTCTTCATGTATTACACATAAATCTTCTTACACCGAAAACTATTGTATATAATAAAAAGATTATTAAATATCAGTGGTTTTTGGCAAAAATGTTGAATATTGAATTATTCGCTACACTGCGAAAATAAAATGATTCTCTCAAATATATTTATTTGCTAACAGTGTACAGTTGGTTAGCATATCGGACGATCTTAATGACAATAGGGTGATATCATCGGCATATGTCAGATTTTCCATGTGAAGACAAAAGTGCCATTGAATTCCAAGATTGTCAGTAGCACATCGTCCAGTAAGATTAGAAATAGCAGGGGGAATATCAAGACACTATACTCGACCTTTTCATTTGGTGCAATTGGCGGTGAGATATTGTTATTGTGGACAGTACGGCATTTAAAGCTCTCTGAGTACGCCTTATTGATTTAATGAGTTTTATAGGAACAATTCCATTTTACAGTGCGTTCCAAATAGACTCTCTATATATGCTATTGAAGGCAGTACTGAATTTAATTAATCATACATGATGACTCATTTGCTCTAGAATAAAACGGAGGGTAATGGGCTTGCTGTGAATGCATTGCGTATAACCAGTGGCGGATACAAGGGGGGGATATGGGGGCTGAAGCCCCCACCCCCCTGAGAGCGAAAAAAAAATATTTTTATTCAAGAACGTTCATGGAGGATCGAACAAATCAAAGCAGTTCAGGCTTTTACATCTGAAAACCAACTCTTAGCATTTTACACTCATTGTTTTCAGACAGTATCTGAATTTGTGTGCAGGAAAATCATGTGATATTTCTGAAATTCGTAACATGCTAGGCACAGTTTCATCAGTGTCAAACTTCTTCTCGAATTCATCTAAATGAGTAGAACTATTGTAAATGTTCCTATATTGTCGCTCAGTCGCAAACTACAAGATCCGACACTACAAATCTCTTCAGCCTGTACTCATGTCAAGCAAATTATCAACCTGTTTTCAGAAACGTGAAAAAATTAAACGTTATTTGATGATATTTTTGTAACTCCATCAAATCCTATACTTATCTCATGAACAGCAAACCGATAGACAGAATATGAAATTAATTTTTGAATAGTGTGCAACTGATTTAAGTCGAAAAAAAAAATCATAGAAATCTGACCAAATAAATGAAAAAAGTGCAGAAAAAAGGGTTTTTTGGGGATATCTCAAAAACGATTCTTAAGGAAAAAAAAAATGATCCAAATAAATGAAAAAAGTGCAGAAAAAAGAGTTCTTTTGGGGATATCTCGAAAACGGTTCTTAAGAAAAAAAAATGGTTGTCATTTTTGGAATCTACGCCCTAAAATAGAAAAAAGTATATGAGAAATCAGACCTTTTTTTTGTAAAATGCGTTATCAAAACCAAAAAAAAAAAAATGGAATCGTTCTTCCAATGCATCACAATTCTACTGCAAGTATTTGCCACAATTCCAGCAGAACAAAGTTTTTCTGTATGAAAATGATTGAAATTGTATTGTATTTAAGGTCTACAATGACAGAAGATTGCTTGAAAAGATTGGCTCTAGAAAATATTCATAAAGAAATCTATATCAGATCCGCTGAAATTGTTGAATTATTTTTCAGAAGAAACCTCGCCGTCTTGAAACCCTTGACTGGACTACTGATTAGATTGTTGTAATATGTCAAAAAATATAAATATTGCTCGTTGAAAAATTTAATCAATGTGTGTTTTCATTCAATAAAAATGTTAGCCCCCCCTGAAGGAAATCCTGGATCCGCCACTGCGTATAACTTCAGTCAGTACTTTTGGGAATTAGCTTAGAATCGTGTTTCCTCTGTAGCTTTCCATAAGGTGAGGTCATCTTTTTTAAGAATTTTAACAAATAAGTTATTCATCAAGAAGTCCCTTGGTTTTTATGTTTTCGTAACCTTGTGCTTTGTAATTCTTCAGTTGTGAATGGCCAGTGTTATCTATTCAATAGAAGGGGACAGACCGGTAATAGGCAACATGTTTCTGATAGTGTTTACAAGTGATACTAAGGATTTTCAGTTATGGCATTCCCTATTCTATTTTCATTGTTATCAGGGTTCAGGGTGCTGATGAAGTTTATATCTGGCTAATTGTCCGCGTTCAGAATTTAGGTGTGTGTCGTTTTAACTTTTGATTTGCCATAAAATTATGTCATTTCCGAAAGCTTGTTCGCAATCCTCACTTGTGTTGTGCTTATAGTCGCTTTCTCAGCTTTCGCCGAGTCGCCCCATTATCTGTAGCGCTACGATGACAGACTCATTTTAGGTTGATGAGTTGGGCGTTGTTGCGCTGAATCTTAACTTTGTGTCCTTCGTATATTATCGCTTAGCTATTCAGATATTCAGGACGGATTATTATAGCAGTTCTGCCAACATCATGGATCATGTTCTTCGGATTTGTTCATTTATGGTTAATGTAATCTGCGGGCCTCGAGTGCATTACTATTAATAATTTCTGTGCAAATATTTGTAGTGGTTTGGTCTTTAAATCGTTCCACGGCAAAATGTTCATTTAGATTGCTAGAGCCTTTGCGTACTGCCATAATTTTTTTTCTAACTTGAGCTACAGCAAGAAAGTAATCAGAGCCGAAATCTACTATTTTTTATGGTGCCATGTTTAGCTGCTTCGCCATGTTTAGCTAACGCAAGAGTAAAGAGTGATAAATTTGAATTTCTGTACCACTGCGTGAACGTCAAGTACCTTTTATGGTGCAAAAAGGGAAACATATCAGATTTAGAAATTCTCACCAAAATCCATTTGGCAACGAATGAAACTATTATGGCTAGCTACTGTCGTTTGGTTTTTTTTTTTTACGTGTATTTATTTTGTGTTGTCACACAGTAAGCTCAGTAAAATAATTTTCTGTTCCGATACACCAAATGAAAGTTTTAATTAATGAAACGTTACAAACCTGCTTTTTTTGTTTTTTGCACTTAGACTCTTTAACTGAAATCGGTGTTTGTATTTATAGTTAAGTAATTCGTGTTAATTTTTTATTATGAAAATATTTAACAAGTTAAATATAGACAAATTTGTATATTCATCTTGTACAAACTGTATCTATTTTGACGGCAAAAGGTGTTAAAACGTTATAAATATTATATTTTAACAAGGATAAATATAGTTACCGAGGTATCTTAAGATTCTAGATGAAGTCTGAAATCAAATTTATAACGTGTTACAGTTCAAAGCACATCGGGGTGCGTTTTAGTTCGGTACTATCTACAAGAAAAATCGTACCGCGTTTATTTCTCTCACAAGTGAGTTGAAAAGAAGGTTTTCTTATATGTATTTTTGTATCTTTAAGCAATGGATAATTTTGAACTGCATGTTAGGCGATAAACATTTCAAAATTATGCTTAGTGCTTGATTATTCTGCTTAGATTGTACTTTAAATATTTAACAATTTCCATCGTCAATGTGCCCAAAACAAAGAAAGAAAGACTATCCCAGAATATATTTATTGTGTAGGCATTCGTTTTATTTTGTGTATACAGTCCACTCTCTCTACACGTGTATTAAAGTTTCGCGGATTCGCTTTTTGTGTTTTCAATTATTAAGTGCAACTGTTCAAATTCGTTGAAAAAATTTCTATATTCACGGCACTAATGTCAAGTTTTTGTTGAATGTTGAGTTAATTTGCTTCTCCGTTCGAAGAATGATTGGAAAATACGCTAAACGTTTGTTTGTGGATTCAGGGACAAGTGAACAATGCCAAGAACAACAGAAATTACTGCCAGTTTTGTAAAAGAACGATTCGAACAAATAATTTTCAATGATAATGGTGACATGACACAGGAATATGACAAGGATTTTTTCGTAACTAAGTGCAAGAACGGTCATATAGTTGAACCTGGTGATAGTGATAGATTCAAGCCAATAAATTTTTAAACATGTCCCAACATGCTAGACATTTTTTATGCTTGCGTGCAGAAGAAAATATTGGCATAATTTCTCGTTGGATATCATCTCCATGGTTGTATTTATTTTTCAGCTTTTCCCAATTCTTTTTGTTTATGTTTCAAAATCGAAATTCATAAGTGGGTCTACTAATTTTCGCCCATTATTAATGTGTTCTATGACTCACTCTCTATACTGTCACAAAACTCCCGAGCAGGTAGATAAGTTTTATATATTTCAAGTGACTGTACTAACACTTCAAGCCAGACAAATATTAAGGCAATAATAACTTAAGCCCAACCTGAACTTTACAATTCGTTGTTTACTAAATAACACCAATTCATTTGCAGGAAACGTATGAATATTTCACATGGTTGTAAATTATTTACAATAAAATTAACACAGTAATATTAAGGCTTTAATTTGTGAAAACCAAATAGCCCACGCGTTGGCTAGCTATCGCACTAATTAACTTGTAACTTTGCGTAATGTGGACAGACAAAGGCGCAATTTAGATATCGTTGATACAGTCATGTGTCAATACCACCACCATCGCCTCCTACTGCAATATGAGTTGAAGCTCGCACAAGTTTAAGGTCTTTTTAATTTACTAGTACCTTCGCAACAAATTCGATTTCTTTTAAGTTTATTTCTTATCATAACTTTGAAAATGTTGTTTTATCTAATATTTGTGTGTCTTAAAACTGTCTTATACTTATACTGAAGTAAACAAAGCGATATCTAAATAATGGATGGCTTGTAATTGATTACTCAATTGGAGTGATTTTATACGAGTACTAGGGTGGTTTTTTTAGAAATATGATATTGGAGAAAATTCACATTTTGAACATTCTTTGAAATGAAGTATCGCAAAAGCTATGGGGAGTAGAATAAAAGAGACAACTTTTCATTTTTGTTTGAAAATGCTTTAGTTTTATAAAAAAAAACATGCATTTGTTTATTTATAAAATATCTTCTTCTTACGATCGATTTTTCTATGTTATTCTTCGTTCAATCTTAAGATTGTTTCTGCATTCAAATCGAAATTCCCAACATAACTTTGGAAAATATCATACAATTAGACTGGTACCGGCCTTCATAAAAAAATTCATATTTTGTAAAGTTATGGCGGGAATTTCGATATGAAAGCAGATATATTTTTGGGATTAATTGAAGAATCAAAAAAAAAAGAAGAGGTTACATCGAAGATATTTTGCGATAAATAAAAAAATTATTGTTTAAGCTAATTTTTTTTTTCATAAAATTTTGTTTAAATTTTTTTTTTTTTTTCATAAAATTAGTGCTTTTTTAAACAAAAAGTTTTTAGTTGTATTCCTCATAGTTTTTGAGATATTTCGTCTCAAAAACTGTTCAAAAAAGTGAAAAAAAAAAACAAAGTATGCAATTATTTAAACTTTAAACTTTAAATTTTAAATTTTAAAGGATGACCGATATACCTACATACATATGTACGTACCAACGGTTGGTAATATATTTTACATTTTTATTACTCTTTTAAAATTACACATATTTTTCTAATTCAATTCTTGCAGCCAGGCCCGGATTAAGAAATTTGCTGCCCCTTGGCAGTTGCAAAAATTACCGACCCCTCTCCTCAAAAATTCTTAATTTTTACAAAAAATAATTTTTTTTTTTCATTTATTTTAAATTTTTTGATGAGCCAGCAAAAAAAAAAGTCCTCGTTGCTCAACGGAAGACACTACGAAAATGAAAACAAAATTTAAAAGCTTTTCAACCAATAAATTGAAACAATTTTTCAAAGTTTCCGCCAATATTTACCGCTCTTTAAGTCTTGCCGCCCTAGGCATATGCTTACTCTGCCTGTAAGGTTAATCCATGCCTGCTTGCAACTGTAAAATGAGCTCCCGCAGCACTCGTTATCTTCTTTCCTTCAAGTTGTATACTCGAAATTCGCCTGACCCTCTCAATATCTTCAATTTGGCAAATAATATATACCATATTATGTCTTAAAAAATTTTTTAAGAAACACCCTAATTGGTATGTATTGTAAAAGCTTTAATTTTTTATGACAAATGCATTAATTAATACTTAAAATACTGGTCTGTCTGTATGCGTTTTTATATAGAATTTGATGAATGTTATTGGATTGGTATTTATTACTTATAATGAAATTGCTTTCAAAATATGTACCTATTTCTTTGATTGTTTTTCAAAAAAATTTTTTAAGAAATCCATCATTCCATCAGTGACATTGTCTATTTCATCCATCTTTTTTTCACGTTTTTCCAATTCAATTAATGAAGAGTTAATTATATAATCTAAATTCTGATTTTGCAAAATCAGAAGTTTTCGCATGATTGTTGCCAAAGTTTTAGTTTTTCATTGAACGTCAAACAAATCGGTTGAGCGGTGCTCGCTTCGTATATATCAACTTTTTAAAAGTGAAAATTATTTAAGGTCCCGTGAATGTTCAATTACAATATATCATTCGGGAAAAAGGATACAATATAAGCCTTTGAAAAGTAAATAAATTTCTTTTAGTTATTCTGGAACTGAAGCTGCACCTAAAGCTCTTTTTATTTTTTCTTTACTCAACACTGCGACGGAATGGAAACCTATGCAAAGTTTTTTTTAATTGTTTTGCAATACCCTTATTCTAACGTAAAATTCATTCAAAACAAAATTATTCCTTCAAATGTCGGGTATCTTCGTCCTTTTGTCAGATTTACATTTTTTTAAGTATAAGCCCAATATATTTGCAGCCTCTTTTGGAAATAAACTGAAAATTTTTCGTGTTAAGTTGAAGTAACCAGTCATCAATACAAATGATAACCAATAAAAAAGTTCGTAGGTATATTCTATCCAAAATCTACCACTATTGGCTCGCCCGATTAAATTTTTAGCAATGTCGCCATAAATATTTCTCTACGACATCGATCAACTCAAGAAAACAGTTCTTCGAAAAATGGTAAAGTGTGGGAAAAAAATATGAAAAAGAAACAAAGAAAATTCTGCTCCTTTTCTTTAAGCGAAACCGTTTTAAGATCAAAAGTAAAGTAAAGCCAGCAGCATGCCAATAAAACGACAAGAACATCCTAAGGCGTGTGATATGCCTCCTCGTCATGTTTCTACCACTCCGAGCTTTGAGTGAATCATTTGCTACCATACCCAATCCATCGATCGTTCCGATCCGATCGATAATACTCTTGAACAAAATTACCAGTTATTTTATGGACTCTCCAAGCTGTAGCAATTTTTCTAAATATAGTCTTCGAGTAAGTTGAGATATCTCTTATGCGAACGATTTTTTGTAGGTGATTGCCCTTTATGCAGTTATTATTATATTTTAAATTTTTTTTAAGCGAAATCGTCTTTCCGGTGAATCTTATGGTCCATTTTAGCCAAATTTTCAATTTTACCTAACAATTTTATAATAATTATGTTTTCTTATACATACTATATTTGTTTTTTTTTTTTATTTTTCCCCTTTCATAGCAATCAAATCTCCACCGATAGTGGGGAATATATTGAAATCAAAGGACCCACTATATCATCTTCATCGATAAGACTAAGCATACCAAAAGAACAAAACGACGAACAGCATACAAGTAGTGGAAACCACAGTCCTAGTATTAGCCCGTCAGCGAGTACGGTTAGTGTGCTAAAGAAAACCCGCTTACCTTCCTCAGCATCTGCAGCGGCGATTATAGCACGTAGTCCTTGTGATTCATGTGGACATCATAAGATACCCATCATGAGTCCTTTACCCACATCGCCTTTGGCAAAATCACAAAACAATTTGGAACTGGTCGAATCGGCAGCTGCGCGTCAAGCTTTATTAACTGTTCCAGTTCCGAGTATGAATATACATCATGTTGATTCCGATTGTTTTCTTGCACCACATACGCTACAAATTTCACGTCGACCATCGATGATGTTGCAGGATATGCTTAACCCGAGACGTGGTTCGACGTTTTCCAAGAGAAATGGACAACCACCAAAGAATCAGAGAAATGCTGGGTACAGGTTCTTATTTGAATTTAATACTAACCTAGTACGTAATTGATAGTGCGCGAATTAACATGTACTAAAAAATTAAAATTATACATAAACATATGTATATACATTTAGCATATATGCACATTATGTATGTATATATATAATATGCATCTAAAATTGCATTATATGCGTGTATGTGTTAAGCCTGGTAACTATATATCCAAACTCATCAGAAAACATTGGAATTGTTAATGCGGAAAACAATCACATAGACGTTATATTTAAACGATATAGAACCGATAAAGTTCTAACAAATCACATTGTATTATAACGAATACTCGAACCAATTTAGAATCCATGTTTTGAACAGCGAGGTTAATATAAACCAGCTTTTACCACGTGCACGAAAGTAATTTCAGCATTTAGTTTTCTATAGGCAAAATATTGCCATGTTTTTGTTGTGACATGTTGTCATGTTTGTTTATTATAAATACAGCATTTAATGGATTGGTAAAATTTTACAGAAAAATCGATCCTTCCTTACTGGTTGTACGTTCATTGTTGTCAATTAATTTGAACTAGTATCGCCTGAGGTCGAAATTCAACCGTTAGCACTAAATTTTAATCTTGGAAGAATTTCACCGGCCTATTTATATCAAAACGTATTTGTTAATTGACTACGATCTTATTTATTTTCACAAGTCACCTCACCACACCTTTAAAAATATATTTAATGCACATTTAAATGTAAAACAACACAGAATTATCAATTTCTATTGGTGCTGCATAATTTCTATTACGTTGAATTTGACTCAAAAATTCTCCCCCCTTATCTCTTTATACCTCTTTACATCTCTCTTACCGTTCAGTCCGACCCGTTATCGTTCTTCTTCAAGGCATAACACAACTATATTTTTCGTTTGTTTTATAATAAAAAATTTAAGAAATAAGCGAAATCGCTACTGTAACTCAAAATAAATCAGTTAAACTTCGATTATCCGTGATTGTTGGAACCAAGCTGATCCCATATAATGGAAAATCCCGGATAATGGAATCACTATTTTATTTTATTACGAATAATTAAAGTCAGGGTGTCATGTTGTTTTATCCCCCACTCTTTCTCTTCCTTTCATCAAAATCAGTCCATTATTTTAGCTGTAAAAACATATTTTCCTATTGGGGGCGTGGCACTGTCTACTTTAAACCGAATACCTTTCCTAAAGATTCCATTAATTTAGCAGTGAAAACGATTTTCCTGTTGAAAGTGGTTCCAAAATCGGTCCATTAGTTTAGCAGTAAAAATTATTTTCCTGTTAGAAGTGGTACCATGCCCACAAAAGACTTCAGAGTTTTTAGAAGTCTTGTTTAGGATTCAATCTGTATCCAAACTAAATTTTATCAAAATCGGTTCTTTAGTTTAGCTGTGGAGACGTTTTTTCCTGGACGTGGGCGTGGCACCGCCCACTATAAGTAAATATCTTTACTCAATCTATCTCCATATCAAATTTCATCAAAATCAGTGAGGCGGCTCAGCCGTGAAGCGTTTATTCCCATTAGGGGTTAAAGCTTTTTGTATGGGAAAATCATAGGTCTATGTTAACTTTATTTCACCTGCCTTAACGGCAACATTCGCACATTATATTTTTTTCTGCACATCTATGGAACAGTACCTTTCTTATGATGTAAGTTTCATTCCTCTGTCTTTATAGTAAATACTAAAAAAATGGACCACAAGTTTCGATGTTCACGTATTAATATATAGATTTCAAAACTGCCACAAAATCAAAATAGTGCAACCCAATATATTTTAAGCGAACTGATTAATAGCTTGAAGTTTTGGGGAATTCATAGGTTGTCGAATATCGAAACACATGTATGTAGTAATTAATGTACCAGTACTGAAATAACAAAATTAGTGGCTGTTCACTAGGGAAAAAGCACTTTCACTTGATTCATGAAAATCATGAATTTTCTTGTGATACATGTTGAACGGCCATTATTTTATAACTGCAGATATAAAATGTTCATTTTTGGTCATCCTATTTAAGATTCCTAGGAGTAGAATATTCTGCCACTCCATTACATCAGTTATTTTTTTACCAAGCAAAACATCAACGTCCTTAAATAATATACAATAGGTGCTAATATGCATTACCTTTGGAAAAAGCCTTTTTGGCGTAGAAAAACAAAAATTTTTTTTTTGGAATTCCCAAAAATATAAGTTTCTCAATTAGGTCTCAAAAAGTTTTTATGTATCGAAAAGTATCTCTATACAAAAGAGCTGGGCAGGATTGAGTACTTTTCGATAAAAGAAAATTGGAATTGATAAGGCCGAACTTCTTGGAATTGAAACTTTTGAAGAATTTATTTCCTAATGGCATGATAATGACTGATACCTATGTAGATCTGCTTTACATCAACAGACGTAATTAGAGCATCCGTGGACACAGAGTTCAGCTACTTTTTACAAGAATCATTTATCTTTTACTTGGGTAAAAGTGTTGCTAAAATGTTGATAGAAAAAGTTTCACGAAGTTGTTTAAAAAAAAATGGTCTTCTGAAACTGAAAATGTAAAATTAGAAAAGCTAATTGCTCAAACATGCATTTATAGTAAAATATGGAATAATATGCATTTACAATTGAATGTTCTTTAGATGTTAAAAAAAAAAAAAAACATTTTTCAAACCGGAAGTATTTTCCATAAGTTTTGCGATGCATATTGTTTGTGATTGATTTTTAAAAAACATAAAACATATTATGAAACTAACTTTTGAGAAATCATTGGAGACATATATGTATGTTGTGCATAAATGGTAACTAATTATTTATTATTTGTTAAAATTTATAGCTCTATAGCGCTAACTGCCAACGGTAGCACAGTAACTATGGACCAGGCTGGTGGTCCAAAGAGTCATCAAGCGAAAATGTCTAAAGAGAAAAATAGACGTGCGGGAAAGTATGTTTATACATGAAATGATGCAAATATTCGAGTCGTAATTTATTTACAATTTCTTATAACTCTTCTATAGTGATTCTTTAAGTTCGGCACTATCGGCGCTCTATTGTAAATTATTGGTGCTACTGGGTGTTTGTTTGCCAATAACCCACGTGATCTCGGATCAAATTCCTACTTACGTCTACGAAGGCTTCTATGTTTATCTCTTTATGGGTAGCATATTGTTTGTGATATTTTTATATGCAACAACATTTCGGAATCGTACACTCTTCAATGCCCTTAAGGACTATCGTAAGTATGATACTTAAGTTCTACTTGTGATAAACATTAAGAACCTTCTCATTTAGATGAAAAAAACAACATTCATCTCAAACATAAGGTCACGCATTTCGGAAGTTTCTATCTGCGTGTTGGCGCCATTGCCTTCGCTATTGGTACAATGGTTTATTCGGGCTTAGAGTTTGGACAATTTTTCGAATTGAATTACCAACCTGGTTGTCGCAATATATTTATTGCAGTTACGCCCATTTGTCGTATAGTGTTGTGCATTTTTCAAGTTCAATTTATCTTCTTTAATACCACCTACATTGATATGGCGCGCCACAAGGTGACCTCACGTTTTGGACTCATGCACATGGTAGGCACAAATCTTTGTGAATGGTTGTACGTGCTCGTCGAGGAAACAAAGCATGAAATCCATCATATACGTCATCCTGAAGTGGGCGATGTAAATGATCCAGCTTTACATGGTGGTGCTCATGGTGGTATCGATAGGTTAGCTATAAATGCCACACTTAGTGTTCCACATCAAGGTGCGGTGGAGGCGCCAGCACTTCAAATGGTTAATGTCTCGAGTATTGCCTCCGGTGTTGTTAATATAATAGCAAATGCTACTGTTGTTCACTCGAATAAAACCGTTGCCGATGTTTTGCCTGGTGGGAGCTGTTTACGTGTCAACATAATGGGTGCTTTGGTGCAGGAAGTTTCACCATTTCTTTTTCCCTGCACAATTGAGTATTCCTTAATTTGCGCCGTAATCTTGTACGAAATGTGGAAATCAGTTAAGTCGATTCCGGATATTGATAAAACCCGCAAGCATTCACTGAAACCAACAACTCAAAAACCAGCTCATCAATTCTCAGTTGATTGTTCACAATCTCACAAGGGTCTCTTCTTTGGCATACTAATAATTGTAATGACGATTATTTCAATGATAATGTATTTTGTGTTATACACACAACCAGGATATGAGTTGATCGCGACGAAGGAAGTCACTCTATGGGAAACAATAATGTATTTTTCATGTGGAATGGCCATAGTTGTCGGTAAGTTGGTCGTTTTTTTCTTGGCGCGTTTTTTGTCATTTTAAAAGTGTTGAAGTATTTAATAGCATCATAAACTTTCTTAACTGAGCAACCAAAATGGGTGGCAATTGCTCGGTATGACATTTTGAGGTGTTCGGGTCGCTGAGTCACAACTTTGCGGTTTTCCCATTTCAAGAGTATCTGAAACCCTGTATATGAGCTTCTCGACAACTGAGGTTTTTGTCTGATTAATAACTTGCCAGGAAAATCAATTCAAGGTTCAAAAATTTGCTACTGACTTGAACACAACTTATTGTTTCTAATTAGATGGCCATCCAAATTATGCACTTATCGTAATTTTTACATCAGCCAAAGGTCACTTCTCTAATAAAACCAACAACAAACACATAAACCGCAAAAGGACACATGTATAATAACAACAACAACAAAAGCAGCAACCATTGCATGAAATTTTTTTTTCAAATGTAGTAAAAGAAAAAGAACAAACTGATTCTAATAAGTTGTCCACGGCTGTATGTATGTATGTGCCGTAGTAATAAAATAACAATGAAATTTATGAACTGCATACCTAGTAGGCTTGTTGAAATTAGGGCTACCAGATGACCTGCCTACAAAAGTAGTGTATGTCAAAAAATTTAAATTTTCGAATGAAAACCAAAAATTTTTTTAGTCCCATAAAAATATTTTTGATGAGCAAAAAAAAAAAAGTCCTCGTTTCTTACGAAAAACCCCAGCAAAATTAAAAGAATATTTTAATTTACCATGCAAACATCGAAAGTAGCAAAACCATCCAAAAGTAGTGCATTTCAAGTGAAAAGTAGCACATTTGCTACTAAAGTATGCCATCTTGTAGCCCTAGTTGAAATGCCTCAACTTCGATCCTACCGCCTTATTGTCTTATTAGTGGTCTTGAAACTACTCTGTTTAGAACAAATAAATATGAATGGATCGATCTGAATCATTTCAGTCTTATGACCTCTGCTGCCAACATTCGATTTGAAGAGCACTCGTACTGCTCTTCACCTCTATTTGACGTAGCTATGATAGAGGCGATAAATTACGAGACTCTGTATCTCAAAATTCATTTCACCAAAACATCAGACTCCATTCACCTCTTTTTTATTGAAATTTTGAGTGGCAGCTGAGGTATCCACGAAAGGAATATATTTATTAAAAATGCAGATTTTCCTAAGTTTATCGTCTCTGCTTAGGCCTTAGGTTACTTTTAGACATTCCTTTGGGAATGTAGCACAACTGACAGAATACAGTCCGCACCATGAAAGTTTTGCTTTACCTCTTCAAATTTTTTGAGCATATGATTATATTCTCCATATTTTTTGTTTTTCACAGGAATGATACTCATGCGAGATCTTAAGTACGTTAAGGGTACCAGCGACGAACACCACAGCATGGAATTAGATAATCTGTTGTTGATTGTTGCACAAACTGGCGTCTATCTATATAGTATGTTTAGCATATTGGGTAGTTATTTCTCGAAATGGGACACAGTGCCCGATCGTATCGAAGGCATCATTGCTGAATCCTTTGCCTTGGCGCAAACTTCACTCCAAACTATGTTCATTTTACATGCTAGTCATCGCCGTTGCAAAGGTGCTAAGCAGCAGCGCAAGAAACCAGGACGAGAAATAATTACATTTTTATTAGTGGCAAACATAGCACTTTGGTTTATAAACACACTAATAAAGGGACATGCCGTTTTTCGAAAGACACATCTGGAATTTTTCGGTGTATGGGGTTGGACTATCATAACACATGTGTCAATGCCTCTAGCAATTTTCTACAGATTTCATTCTACAATTTGCCTCTTTGAGGTATGGAAAGTTACCTACAAGGTAAAATCGCACTGAGCAATTGATGCTTTATGCAACACTCATGACGAAAAAGTATTAGTTTTTATAGCAAATATTTAGTTATAGGCGTTAAGTTATTTAATAATTTAGTCAATTTGTTATGTATGTATATTAAGTTTAATTAAGTGAATATACAACGAAATACATGAATTATCGTAATTGTGACATTGAAAAAACCTGTATAAAGATTTACTAGCTAGCATAACATGCAAAAAATAAATTGTTAAAATTCGTTACACTGTAACATGGCCATCAATACGCTTACTCAAGAATGGGCATCAGAACGATTATCAGTGGCTGATTTACATACACTCTGCAGCCTAAGGCTTACAAAAAAAAGTGACATGAGGTATGAATCCTAGGGCGTCAAATATTAAGTAGTTGATGACTTTTTTCTCAGTAAATTTTATCTCAAGTCTTATAAAAAAAGGCGACATGAACTATGAAGCCTAAGTTCTCCCCTGACGATGATAGTTTTGCGTAATGAGTAAGAATCTCACAGAAGCCATTATAAAGTTTTTATAGTAGTCACGACGTTGGAATATGAAAGGTGAATCGAATTTGAAAGCTATTGCTACTCATTTTATTGAAGAACGGCGTTCACTGTTATCTCAATAAACAAGACACCTATACTGCCCTCAGAAGCGAAAAGGGCGTATCTCAAGAAAATGCGTTTCGAGATAAATGATGTTTTGTTTATGTCAATTTGTTGAAATACCTATAAAATTGATAAGAGAAAATTCTCTTAGGTCATTTTTCATATGTTTCAACTAAGATACCGCCACTTGGAGTAATTCATTAGACACGTTATTTCTTAAGCTATCCGATGCCATAAGAATCGCGAATTTTTGAGACACGCCCTTTTCGATTGTTGCTATATCTATAGAAAAAAAAAACTATTTAGAACTACTGCTACTAAGACAAAAAATGTTCTACTTACTTTACTGAAAAAGTACTTCGGATGCACTTGTACTACGCTAATTATAGTTAATTATAATAATAATAATAACAATATTAATAATTTTTGTATTGAACTTTTTAATCATTTATACAACCAACATGACAAAGATAACAAGTGGATCAATTTAACCTGGTAATTGGTGACATATGTTTCGGCTATTACCACGTATATACATATTTATATGCATATACATTGCGACGGCCGCTCTAACACTTGAGCTATTGGGTATGTGACCTTGATGTGTACAAAGTGCGTGCTTCTTTTTTTTTTTTGATTTCGCACGTGTTGTTCCATTTTTCTTGTTATCTTTCTGAGTTATGTTCAGTTGACATAGCTCTTTTTAAGCTTATTTGGCTTATACATGTGCTATGATTTTATAATTATATTTTTCATATAATTTCAAAGTTCTGGAAAATTTTCCAGTTACTTTTTTTATTATTATTGAAAAATTGGCGGGTTCTCCACGGGTAATTGGTGACATATGACATAGAAACACGCACTTTGTACACATCAAGGTCACATACCCAATAGCTCAAGTGTTAGAGCGGCCGTCGCAATTCAAAAATGCATACGGTCGGGTGTTCGATTCTCAGTACAACTTAACCAAAACTGGTCTGATGAGGCTATGTATATGCATTTAAATATGTATATACGTGGTAATAGCCGAAACATATGTCACCAATTACCAGGTTAAATTGATCGACTTGTTATCTTTGTCATGTTGGTTGTATAAATGACTAAAAAGTTCAATACAAAAATTATTAATATAATAATTATTAGTCTCAAAACAAACCAAATAATAACAATAATTCCAGTTTTTAATTCTGGCAGCAAGTTATTTCATTTTTTTTTAGTTTTAATGTAGGAAAACGTGTGTGCTATAAAATAGCACAAAACATAGATCGGTTATGTTGGCCATGCACAAATTAGGTCAGTTTTAAAATATATAATACAATTCAAGCACTTCTCACAGATTTACGTTGAAAGTAACGCTTGACGGCAGCATCAAATACTTCACCTACTGTACGTTTTTTCCAAATTTCTGATTTATCTTTTTTAGGCGGGACAGTTGGAGTCTCATACTCAGCTTTACCTAGTTGCTGCTTATTTTCATTTTCGTGTTCTTTTTTCATTAAATTCAGTTTTAAAGCAATAGCGTTTTCATCAACTTTGCTATCACAAGTTGCTCTTTCTTTGTCAGTAGAACTGGGAGTATTTTTGTCACAAACCTCTTCTTCATTATTCTTGTCTGATTTCTCTTTACTCTCATCTTTGTCATTTTCATCGGAAGATGAATCAATACTAAAATCTGAATCTGCATCTATATTATTTTGCAAATGCAATTTCTTTGGCAACTGTTGATCTTCATTACCATAATCATCCTTCTCCCCATCAGATGAGTGACGTTTGCGATAGGCTCTTTGTTGTTGTTGTGCTTTCATCGATTTAATAGGCTTATAGTTGATATCTTCATTGCCAGCAGATGTCGTTGGGAGGGTTTCCAGTTTTTGAACCACTTTTGTTGTACCAATTTTCTGTTCATAAAGATGCCTATAGAAACCATCTAAATCCGCCTGCTTAGTGACATCTCCGATAGACTCTAAGTAATCGTCACGCTTCTCTTGCTCTTCCAACTTTTTCAATTCTTCCAGTTTTTTCCGATATGCAGAAGTAACAAAGGATTCCTTATCTTTAAATTCTGCACCCTCCTCTTCACGTTCTTTTTGCACTTGGCGTTCAATGCGCCGCTCATTTTCTAGCTTCCGCCTTTCGGCACAATGCATTAAGCGTTCAATATACTTGGGCTTACGTGGTTCACTGCACTTTGTTTGACGCTCAGCTTCACGCCTTGTTTCCATTTCGTCGTAGAGTTCGTCATATTGGAAAATTGTAGAATCTTCTGCAAGCGCTTTTTCCTGTTGCCGACGTGCCTATTTTCCACAATATAAAAAAATATTATAACTTATGTCCAATTCCATATAAATTGAACTTACTATTCTGCGCTCCATTACACCAGGAGCCATTGGAGCATTTTTCATTTTAAGTTGTGGTGGCGCTTCCCTATCACTGTCGCTAGAGCTTTCATCGAAAATTGAGGGTTTCGATATTTCTCTCGATGGCGCTGTGGTTTTCTTCTGTTGTCCTGGTATGATAAGACCATATCTGTTGAAAAGAAATAAAATGGAAAATGGAAAAACAACAAAGACAGAATTAACATACTGTTTCGACATTTTTTTGTGTGCTTTGCGACAGATTATCGATGACCAATCCAAAATACCAGGGTATTCCTCGTGTAATTAAAAAAAAATGTTTAATTTAAAATTGTTAACGAATTTTATTCTTAAAATTTTTTTATTTTGTCTTGGCCGATATGCTGTTTTTTGGTATTCACTGTGAGCAAATTTTAGCCCCAAGCCCAACACTTTCACTACCTGGACTGAAATTTATGTAATTTTTTTGCAATTTTGTCCCAGAAAACTCTAAAACACGTAACTAAAAGTCGAAAAACGTTAACGGAAGTTTTTGCTGTTGGGGTGGTTTTGGGATTTGTCCGTCTATTTTAAGATTTTTTTTTTTTTTGCTTGTTCACATATTTATAACTAACATTTTTCTATGATGATAGAGATGGTGTCCGTGTTAACCCGCTAATTTTTTACATCCAATTCGCGTTTGAATATTTATTATGTGAGATTTAAGTTGACGTATGGAATCCTTCGACATGATTTTATTTATCAGAAAACTTTTATAGTGGTGAGAGTAATAGCGATAACACAATTGGGGCAGCAGCAGCAAAACGCTCTGTGGAACACAATCAAAGCAAAAACTAGTCAAAATAAAAATTTTCGCTATATTCAAAAAGAAGATTTTTGATCTAAACTTCAGTATTAGTGCTGGATAAATTGAAAAAAATAAACAAAAACATAATATTTATTCATGCCAGCTTGAATACAACACTGATATTTTGCTGCTTTGCTGCCGGATAAAAAATAGAACAATTTCTATATCGGCAGCAGGGCAGCACGGCAGCAAACTGCACGATATTCTACTTGTCTCATTCTCACCTCCATAGTCTTTATAATTTTCATGTAGACAGATTTTGCTACCCTGCTGCTTTGCTGAGTCCTCACAAACGCGTTCGTTTAGGGTTAGTAAAATGTTAAATCGATTCATAGTGGAAGGCCAATGTGCAGTATAAATTTATATATTCATAAGGAGCAGACCCCAGTCAAAATAGAGGGCCGCATGTAACCGCGTAGAAAGTTTACTTGAATTCTTCTTATATCTGTTGCCATATTGAAATTTTAAATTTCTTTGTACGCAATTTGTGACAACACCCACGATCACATATCAATAAAAGGCTATAATTGGTGCGTTCGTTCAACGGAGTCAACAGTTAATGGCTAAACAGAACTGGAACGTGCAATTTATCTTATGTGTTAAAACGCACCAAAAAATAGATTTTTTTCTATTTCTCTGCGATAAATTTTCTAGTGTCAATTTTGTACTCACTACCATGGTGTAATAACCAAGGTGGCGTACTTAAAAACGAAATTCTCAAAAGTTTGGGTTTCTTGTCCTTCATTGTCTCTTTTCGTAATTTTTTTTGGCACTTCGGTGTTTTGATTAATTGGCCCGTTCAGCAACTTCAGTATTTTTGAAGCGCTTTAAGCAACTTTTTACTGAGAAGTATTTGTGTTGAGTTTCAAAATTCTGATGCGAACAAAAAACTACGCTAAATAATGTAGCAGGCTTCAATATGATAGCAATAAGTCTTTTTTGTTTTTGCAATAACAACCACATCGACTAAATTTTTAAGATTCAATGTAGTTTGCAGCTATCGTTCAGAAAATGTTCAAGATCTTACGCCTAAGCGCTGCAATTTCTCAAAGCGCTTAAGTTTTCTGAATGGGCAATTGAAATGTTATGAATGTCAAAACTACAGCAAATAGGATGACAGATGATTGAAAATCGAGGCTCTTCCTAATTACTCCACCTTGGTTATTACACCATGCTCACTACAAACGTATAGGAAAAACAGAAGAAAAATCGCTCGTCCCAGTTCTGCTTAGCTCTTTAAGCAAGTTTCTGCTGAACGATTCAATATTCCATCGCAAGCACATGTTGTTAAATTTTTACCTAACTCTTATTACATTCAATTCATGGCCCAATTATACATGGTATTGTCAAACTCAAACATGCAACCGTGTAATTGCCTATCATATATTACCTTGTTTACACGCAGCGTCGACTTGTAACACCGACTCACAAGTTCGATCTTATTCAGGCATTTACACACAGATACGTCGACGATCAAATGTCATTATTTGATGACAAAACGAACAACAACAAAATAGTTTGCTACGACGATGTTTTCTCTTATTTTTCTTTGGCTTTCGTATTTTAAAATTTATTTTTGTTAAATTTTAATATTTATTTTAGCTTAATGCTGTTTTAAACATTTATTTTACTTACACATTAATATAAGCATTTTTGACATTCGAACGTCGACGCTCAAATCTCCATTTATTCAGCAGCGAACTTGAGCATCGACTCACCACGTCGACGTAGAAATACCGAACTACCACTCCGACGTATGTCGCATTTACACAACAAAAAATTACTCCGAAGTCATACGTCGACTCTCAAATTCGGTGTGTGTAAATAGCATATATGTCAATAAGCAAAACAAATGAAGACAAGAAATCTGACAACGCGGACTTTTAGCTATGTGTGTAAATAGCGAGAACACAATTGGGGCAGCAGCAGCAAAGCAGCTGGGCAGCAAAATCTGTCAACATGAAAATTATAGAGAATTATGGAGGTGAGAAAGAGACAAATAGAAAATCGTGCAATTAATATGGAAATTTTGTGTGTTGCCACCCATTTAAGAAATGTATGGCAGCCCATGTTTAAGACCGGATTCGACAAGGCAACTATATATATTATATTTAGGCTCTTCGAGCTCTATCGTTAGGCACACATTTCAAGCGTTAATATATATTATTAAAAACTGACCCAAAAAACCGTTCGCAACCCATGTTGGGGACAGGATTCAACAATGCAACCCCTTATATTATATCTTATACAGTTTCAATTAAAGCAACAAAATTGGCTAAAATTCGGGCATCGGGACAGGATTTGGCAAGGCAACCCCGGTTCGGTCACTATGTTTCCCGTACATCCCATCCCGTAATTTTATACACTCGACTTTTTTACAGCGGGCTCTCCGCCTATTCAGACGAGCACTAAATAATATATACAATCAAAAATATCGGATCAAGAAGCTAAAAAAGTGCAGTTATTTATGTAATGAACGATGTATACTTTTTTAAACATGGATTCGGATATGGATTATCAAAATTCAGCTGGTTATATTAATACTACTAGTTTTTTTTAAACATTAAACTAAATTAAATTATTTTTAGTTGCGGCCGCCTCTACTCCTTTGCGGTTTCTTGAAATGCGATGAATGGTGGAAATATGGTAGTTAAATTTGTTTTTGATTTTTGAATGAAATCATTAATCATTAGTAAATAAAAAATATGTTTTTTTGTATGAGTGCTCTCATAATAAAATGCAATCCATGCACAAACATACCTACATTGTATATGAATGCAATACCTTATCAGTTTTGATTACCGTTAATTTTAATGTACATATGTATCAAATGTATGAAATTTTTAATTATGTTCAATAAAATTTGATTAATAAAACCGATTTGAGTAAGTTATATATGTATGTACAGTGTTGTGCAAAACAATAGCAACAAAATGACTGCGCTGCTACAAAATCGTGTATCTCATTTAATATTGGGAGAAAACATAAAATTATTTTAGAAATCAAACAACATATTCATTCATTATATAAAAATAAAATTATATTCAAATTCGGTTTTATATTTTTTAAAAAAAATTGAAATTAATGTGACTACATTCAATTGTCTGTGTGCAAAACAAAAGCAACAAAATATGAAGAATGTTAAAATAGAAGAAAATTTCCAAAAATTAGCGGTAAAAGTACCGTTATTGGAAAGAATATGTTTTTAGTGAGTCATAACAATTCAAGTTTAGTTTAGTTTTTGCGCTCGCTGTGACATTGACTGTTCAGTTTATAGTGGCCCTTGACAAATATTGTAATCCTCCAAAATCTCAAATTATTTCCGAATATGATCAATGAAAATCACAAATATCTATCTCAAAACAATTTAAGATTAACCCATCAATAATTTGTAGATTAATAAAAAAGTATAATAGCACAAAAGACCTAATAACGGTACATTCAGGAGGGCGGCCACGGAAGACATCGCGGCATGATGACAGAAAAATGTGTGCTATATACAAACGAAATCCATTTGCCACATCCAAAGAGGTTGTTCGGTCACTGAATTTAATTACCTATGATAGCACTGTGCGCAGACGAGCCATTCAGAACAGTTTAAGAAGTTACAGACCTGCGGAGAAACCATTGCATACGGCTAAGCATAAACAAAATAGGTGAGTGTTATAATTCAAACATTTTGTGTCTAAAATTATGACAACGGGGTGCAATTTAAACGGTTTTCCATTTTTGGACTGTTCAATTTAGGTGCTCTTTTGCAAAATTGAGTCTAAGAAGTATTAAATTGCACCCCGTTGTCATAATTTGACTCAAAATGTTTGAATTATAACACTCAACTTTTTTGTTTATGCTTAGCCGTATGCAACGGTTTCTCCGCAGGTCTGTAACTTCTTAAACTGTTCTGAATGGCTCGTCTGCGCACAGTGCTATCATAGGTGATTAAATTCAGTGACCGAACAAACTCTTTGGATGTGGCAAATGGATTTCGTTTGTATATAGCACACATTTTTCTGACATCATGCCGCGGTGTCTTCCGTGGCCGCCCTCCTGAATGTACCGTTATTAGGTCTTTTGTGCTATTATACTTTTTTATTAATCTACAAATTATTGATGGGTTAATCTTAAATTGTTTTGAGATAGATATTTGTGATTTTCATTGATCGTATTCGGAAATAATTTGAGATTTTAGAGGATTACAATATTCGTCAAGGGCCACTATAAACTGAACAGTCAATGTCACAGCGAGCGCAAAAACTAAACTAAACTTGAATTGTTATGACTCACTAACATGTTCTTTCCAATAACGGTACTTTTACCGCTAATTTTTGGAAATTTTCTTCTATTTTTACATTCTTCATATTTTGTTGCTTTTGTTTTGCACACAGACAATTGAATGTAGTCACATTAATTTCAAATTTTTTTAAGAAATATAAAACCGAATTTGAATATAATTTTATTTTTATATAATGAATGAATATGTTGTTTGATTTCTAAAATAATTTTATGTTTTCTCCCAATATTAAATGAGATACACGATTTTGTAGCAGCGCAGTCATTTTGTTGCTATTCTTTTGCACAATACTGTACATAAGCATTGTTGCTTAAAAAAATTGAGACACTTCCATGAGATTGTCCTTAGTGCATTAAGGATCTTAAACGGGTTATTTTTAAGTACCTTGAGGTACCTAAGCGGGATATTCTTAAGTACCTTGAAGTACTTAAGCGGGAGTTTTTCAGTACCTTGAGGTACTTATGCGGGATTTTTTTAAGTACCTTTCCCGCTTAATTACCTCAAAAACCTGACATCTTGAGTTGAGGTACTTAACCGGGGTTTACTGTATCTGCAAAAAAAATAATTAGTGAGTACTTATAATTTTAATCATGTATACAGTACCTGATAAGGTGTGTTCTTACTTACTACATTAACAATTAAAATTTGTACTTTCCATCAAAAACAAAAAATTTAATTTTTTATAGGTGGTCAATTTTGCTTGCAAAACGACGATATGCGTGATGATCTCCGACAAGGCCGTTCCTCTTCCGTTTCTTTCAGAATAAGTGATAGCTTTTGTGTTAGGTATGTCATGGTTTATACGAGGAAATTCGATGAAGCAAATTCTTTTCCATTCCCTTTTGTGGATTTGTTTTGCGTTTACACACGAAAACTAGAATTTCTTTCTGCTTGTGAATATCAAAGTCAGTACACGAGGAAACTTTTTCGGCAAGGTTTCCTTGTTTGTAGGCAAGAGGGGAAAAACGAAAGGGACGAGGTAAAAATTTGTCATATATCGCAAACGCAAAACGAAAATCACCCAAGAGAATAGACAAGAATTTGTCTCTCAGACTTTCCTCGTGTAAACGTCGACAAAGCAGTTACTGCGTCGATCCACCACAACAAACGTAGAGGAAAAGCATAATACGTATATAAGTTAACGAAAGAGAATTTGCGGGTACGGAAAATTCTGTGCACCACCCTTTCGTTTTTCCCCTCTTACCTACTAAGAAAATCGGTGTAAACAAGATTATTTGGTATATGAGTAATAAATAAAGCACTTTCGTTAAAGACACGGCTCCCTACGTATCTATGTATGTTTTTCAGCACTAACATGAATGTTCCAGCAAGTCCTAATGCCTCAGATAATTTGGCATTACTTATTACAATCGCACTTTAAGTTTTGATAAATTCTGGGCACTTTTTTCGCATTTAGGATCATGTATTTTCCGAGCTATCTTATGCAAAGGTCTACTTTGTTTCGTTATAGAATAATAGTACCACTGGATACCTTTATCAAATTTTATAAGCTTAAAGCCTTAACAGATATACATATTTAATTTGTAAATATTAGCCGGTCAATAACTAATAAATTTAAAATAGCTTCCAATATTGTATGACTTTGTCATTTTTCTCTAAAAATAACTTTTGTGGTCGTTCAAATGCAAGCGCATATTGTTTTGTCTTCTTTGCAATCTCTTGATCAAATACCTATAAAATAAATCACTATGTAAAATAATTACAAATAAAATATGAATTAGGAAGAAACTAACATCACCGTCTTTCACTTCCAACACTGTTGACAAATCCCACTCCGCTGCAGGTAGCGGTTGTGATATAAAACGAGCAGCTGTCGCAACTGCAGGTAGAGCATGTGTTTGTAAGAAAACTATCTCCCAAAGAGAACTTTCAAGAGCATTTGATTTCATAGGTTCACGCTCATCCATAATGAATGGGTCACTTGGTACTAAAAACAACAAAAAAAAAATAGTGAAAAAGCTTGGCAATAGAGACAATTTATTGTTAGATTAATTTCATTACCTTCTAAAGCTGATTGTGCACAAATCAATCGCTTAAGGCCAGAATGACGCAGTATAAGATTTCCAATGAAATATAAAATAATAATGGCATCTTGTGGTGGTGCTAGCAGGCTGAGTCTCGCTAAACGTTTCACAAATGCAGCAACAAGGCCCTCAGGCAAATGAGTTGAACTGAGAAAAATGTCAGCCAAATAAAAAAGACGTGCCTTAAATTTGGTATGAAAGATCTCCGGCTCAAACATCGAATAGAGTTTCTCATAAATGTTTGGATAGGTTATGTTGTGCTTCTGTATAAGCGTAAAAACACCTTGAAGTGCCAATAAGCTCACAACGCCACCTATTTTAAAAATTAGAATAAATCACTTAGCTAGGTAACAAGTCGTGAAAAATAGGAAATAGATAACAGGATTTTTTTTTTTGGAAATAGTTCATTTGTTTTAGCTTTACTTTAGCAGGATGGTCGGTCGGTCCATGTGAGGCTATTACTTTATGCTCTTGCCGCCACCATAACCTCTGTCACTAACAACTCCCCAAAAAGATCGAACAAAGTGGCTCAAAATCGAATTTTCGGAAATATTTCCTAAAACATTTATTTCAAAGAAAAATTGTAACTGGCCAAATCTTAATCTAATCCCCATTTTGCGGTGTTATAAGGAAAAAAACTAAACAGATTTAAGAGACAACAAAAAATAAAATGTTTAACCTATAATTCAAATTTTTCTACACAGGTTTGTTTTTCAACTCGGATTTCAACTTGGGTATAATTATCAAAATTCGGCTATTAATATTAATAATCTTAATATTGATAGTTTATAAAAAAAAATCTACGCTTGCGTGGCAAAAAAAAAGAACTTAATGTTACGATTCGTAAGAAAAACTTTCGATTACGATAGATTTCAGAATAACTTTAATTGTTCGAATTTTCCTTTGCTCTACAGCCATTCATCTGAAAAACGAATGGTAGCAGAGAAATCCACAAAAAAAAAACCGGGATCATTCGGCCGTTTGTTAGTGAAGTACAAATGAACCATTTCACAGAAAGAAATATGTTTGAAATTCGAAAAATAACTAACCGGAATCTAGCGAATCCATTAGGAAATCTGTCAAGAGTATAGGTTTATCCAGATGTGGTAAAATTCGCTCTAGTAAAACAATCAAAACTTGCTTATGAACAGTCTCACCCATGCCATCGCACCATTGCATCATAGCGATCCATAACTTGTTAACACATTTTTGGGTCACACTATATTCTAAGCTTTTTGGGCGTATGTAGCATAAGAGTTTTTGTGCCTCGTGTACTTCCTGTGTGACGGGCAATGCATTGATCAGCTCTAAAAAGTTACATGCAAATAATTCCTTTGTAAATTCAGACTTAGATGAAAGTGTTGGTAGCAACTTCCAACTATGATATACAATATCCCAGAATTCTGCGTATTCCTTGAATCGTTGTATGGCTGCCAATTGTGTTTTATGCGATGAGAGTAGCTTAAGCAGTATATTGCGCAGGCGTAGAGTTTTAAATGTTGACTCTGTTTTATTTATTGGATATTTACTTTCTGCTGAAAGTAACTTCATGCTAGTCACTAAAGCTTGCGTTGCTTCATTTGACTTTTCAGACGTTTCTATGCAATTTAATATAAGGTTAAGTGACTCCTCAAAGCGTTCTAAAAGCCATTCACGGTATTTGGTTTCGGTGCTATCGTCTGAAAAGTATAATAATGATTATAGAATAGTAACATTGTTGCAATAATTTGTTCGAAAAATGCATTACGGGAAGTGATGACCTAAAAACTTATGAATTCAGTAGATGTATTGAAGTTTTGAAAATAGATAGACAAAAGTTGCTAAAATAATCGTTTGTCGACTGAGGCTTTTCCTATCACTTTGAGTGGTGTGTGGATTTCTGCACTATTTGGAAAGTACCATTATTTCAACGATTAACTGAATAACTTTAACTAATTCAAAGAACTCAAATAAAGAGAAAAAGGTCAGCCAACTTGTATCTTATGTCGGGAGAAGACATATCTAATCAATTTATTAGGACTACTTATTTCTATTACCGTATTGCTCATCAATTGCCGTTAAGATCCGATTTTCACCCAAATCAATCTTCGAAATTAGTAATGAATCGCACACAGCTTGCGAAAATTCTTATTTAAAGTTTGCTACCCGGTATTGGAATCACACTTTAAGGGTATCAGGGAACACTAGCGCCCTAAGTCATCTTGGAAACGATACTGGACAACAAAATCCGTGAATCGGGTAATTTTAAAGCCCGGCAGGAGATAAGGAACATAAACAGAACGATATGTGAAAAATTGGCAGAACTTAATTGCCGCAAAATATTCTTTTTTACAACTATCGCTCTTACGTGAAAGCTTCTTCGACGTACCTCAATGCTTGCTCAATGTAGACAGGATAAAAGTTGGATAACCACATAGCTTTAATGACTGACCTTAAGTTTAGTCGATAAATCAATGTGATAAAAACAGGGGAACAGATTTACTTTAGCTCATATTCGCGATTTTTTTTTTTTTTTTAGGGTAAAGTGGTTTTAAATTAAAAAAATATGTCGGAATTTTTTTTTTGAGCCGCGCTCCTTTTTATTTCTATGAAATTTTCCAAAGTTCTGTCGGTGATTTTGATATAAAAGCAGATACATTCTAAGGATTAATTGAAGAATAACAAAAAACAATTAATGACGTTACAGATGTTATTAAAAACTCCCATCTGTTAGTATATGCAGATGACATGAAAATTTATAGGAACGTAAAGCGGGTTGGTGATACTATTCCACTTCAGTCTGACTTAAAATCCTTTGAAGTTTGGTGTTCTAAGAATAACTTACATCTCAATCCTGATAAATGCCAAGCTATGATTTTTACCAGGAAGAAAACTATTGTGGAATTTGATTATAAATTAATAGATAAAAATATTTGTCGTGTCGATGTAGTCAAAGACCTAGGTATACATTTTGATACTAAGTTGACTTTTAATGAGCATATTAATCAAATTTGTAAAAAATCCTCATCTATGGTTGGCTTTATTAAGAGGTGGGCAAAAGAATTTAATAGCCCTTTAGTAACGGTGACTTTATATAATACAATAGTGTCGTCCTTACTTAGAGTATGCCAGCCAAGTATGGTCACCTTTTTATAATATTCATATATACATTTTAATAGTAATCGAAGGAGTACTCGTAACATTTATCAATTATTTTATCAACCGGTTAGTAGAACTAATTATATGGCTACAGCTCCTTTTAATCGCATGACAACTCTTATTAATAATTGCGAAGTTTATAACATTAGCTTGTCAAAAGTCAACTCAAGCTTAGACTGAAAACTAACTGTAGATAAATTTATAGCTTAATTATTTTTATGTTTGTGTCCTCTGAGCCCCACAGCATGCTGGGTAAATTTATTCTGACATTTATCCCTTAGACCATATGATTAAATCCATACAATTACATTCATGCAATATATATGTTACATATGATCTGAGTGGGTATGTTGAGAAAGTGCGATAAAGCTAAGAAAAAATTATAAAAAATAACAAATTAATGTGCATGATAATTTTTTCTATTCCATTATTTATTGAATAAGCTTTTTACTTGGTATAAAGCTTCAATGCTAAATAGCTAAGAAGGCTATACTAGCTGTAGTAGCTAAGCTCTATTATTATTATAATTATTAACAAAAAAAATGTGTTATGTTGAAGACATGTTAAAAAACACGGTGCTTCTCGCATTCATTAAGTCATATTTTCTAAAGTTATCTCGGGAATTTCAATTTATAAATAGATTGATTGATTGAAGAATATCATAAAAAAAACAACAAAAAATGCAATATCGAAGATATTTTGAGAAACATTTTTAACATTTTTATGAATAAAAAAATATATATGAACTTATTTATTTAGTTTTTTAATTTTTTTATAAAATTACAGCATTTTTAAACAAAAGTAATGTAGTTATGTATTTTCTTTTCTATTACCCATAGTTCTAAAGATATTTTGTGTTAAAAATAATCAAAAAGAACAAAGTGTGCAGTTATTTAAAGAATGACCGATATATGACCGCATTTTTCGCAATGCGGCTGGCCTTCGACTGCGGCCTACATCATACTTAAATTTCAAGAAAATCGGAGTTTATATGCCAATATTCTAGTTTATTAAATTAATTTTCATCATTTTTTGGAAATCAATACAGGGGTTCCCAATTATAGTGATTTGCAAAAAAGATGTATCATCTTCCGATGGCTACATCTCCGAAACTAGATCCGACAGACGTTTTTTGTTTTCGTATTTATTTATATGAAGGATAGTTTACTTAAATACAAATTGTCGAGTGGGGGTTATAGTATATTTAAGCCGAAACAGATTTAGACTTTTAGCAACTGATTATATAAACTGAAACCATTTCTAAGTATATTCCGCAATGATGCTACGAGTGACAATGTTTCTAATACATACACACCTTTTGGCTTGAGTGGCGTTACTTCAACACTCATTTCACGTCGTTTTAGCAGCTCTGAAAAAATAACTTCAAGTGTAAGTAACGCAGGGATTATTGGTTGCTTTTGCTGGCCACATTGCTATAAAAAAACGATGGTAACAATATTTACACAAGCACATGAATTACAACCAATATTTGTATCTACCTTAAGATGTTCGATTATATCCACCAAATTTTTGTCATGTCGCCGCGAATTAAGGAAATCATTGGCTTTTATTCTCAATTCTTTTGAAATAGCTTTGTTTCCGCTTTGAATTTTGTGTGTTCCCGTATTCATCGCGATACTGTGCGTATTTCCCCCCGAAGTGCTTGTGGAAATTAAAGGACAGGTGAAAATTACACGTTTCCAAAAAAGGTTTCTTTGTTGTATAACGTAATTTAATGCTTTGATAGGCACAGAAATAAATATCTAATTATTTTAACGCAGAAGATTCACACCAAATTTACAATTCAATATTTGCAATGTGCATCATGCTGTCAGAAAGTTGTGTTAAGAACTGGCAAGTGTCAAACAAAAATACTGCATGTGAAGCGTGGTTTTTTTATTTTATGTTAAACTATGAGCAATTCTACTTTTTGTAAGGTTTTTATTTAGCAGATCGTGCTCCGAAATCGTATTATCGTGTATTGCTTGGTTTTTAAATCTTACGGATAATCGTCAAAATACATAATCGTATGAAATTTATAAATTTTTAATAATTCCCGACAACACAGGGTTCCCAGATGAGAACTTAAAAAATTCCCAAGAAATTATTTTTTTCCCCAAAATGCACCAATCTCCGAAAATTTCATAATAATTAATATTTTGGCGAATATTTACTTTAACGTGCTAATGTTATATTTTACTTAACATAAAATGTTAAACGATTTCTGTTTTTGAACGTTTGAAACCGTTATAGCGCCGCATTATCTTCTATTCGCGCAAATCGGAAGCGCAGATCATATACTTAATGTATATATTTTTTTTTTGTTGTATTGTTTGCCAATACAGGTTAACATACAGGAGTTAACATAGAAAATGTTAAACGGTTTCTACAAATAATAAATTGCGAAACCGTTTAGCGGCGCACCATCCGCATTAGCGCAGATTGGCGTCCGCAAATATATTTAATAATATATATTGTAGTGAAATGCGGCCGTGACCAGCCGTCATTTCAGGTATACAGCAGGTTTAGCGTCGCACTATCCGCATTAGCACAGATTGGCGAACGCAATATATAATATAATACTACTACTAACTACTTTGTAGTGAAATGCGGCCGTTACCAGCCGTCATTTCAGGTTTTGTTTTGTCATTTCAGGTATTTTTTTGTATTGTATTGTTTGCCAATACAGGTACGGTTTCTACAAATAATAAATTGTGAAACCGTTTAGCGGCGCACTATCCGAATTAGCGCAGATTAGCGTCCGCAATTTAATATATATAAGTAGTGAAATGCGGCCGTTACCAGCCGTCATTTCAGGTTTTGTTTTGTCATTTCAGGAATTTTTTTTGTATTGTATTGTTTGCCAATGCAGGTACGGTTCTATCTCCATAATAGTTAACCAACACATAACGAGAGCTAAAAAGAAAAAATCAATTATTAACAAAATTTCCAAAAAAAAATGTGAAACATTATTCGACTCTTTCAATACTTTTCAACATTTCAACCAGATCTTTAAAAATTTACTTTTTATTGTATGGTACTATCTTTTTTAACACATTCAAAATAAGCCTGAAGGACGGTCACTTGATAATGTACTAACCTTCACCTCTTGATATATCAATAACGACGGATTAATTTTTAGTTAAATACCTCAAATACATAATAAGAGCATATTCGCACAGATTCTTGGGAATGGTGTAAAATTATCTTTAAGATCCAATGTGCCAGAGTGACCAGTTTTCTCAACTTTCAATATCCTTTTTATTCATGCCACGACCTCATGTGAACTGGGATTTGACGGTTTGTCCAAATTAATAAAGCCACACTTCATATCTTTTATATCACGACTAAGCGGTGCGCACATTCAATTTATCAAAATTCTTCAGAAGTAGCGATGTGTCTACTCATGGTTTCACAGTAAAATTACCACTTTAATGATGATTTCTTAAAAATAAAAAACGTGGTCACCATACATAACATTGAACATAAATAATTTAAAGTATTTGTATTTACCAATATCTGCCATGTTTTCCTATTTTTGTATCTCACAAACGGATATAGTAGATGCTCGCATCACGTCCAAGTGTGAAGATTGAAAATGGAAGAATTAAGCCCAATTTCCATGTGATCTTATCTTATCTTATTTTATCAAATATCAGGGAGGACATCACATGCTATTAAGATAGCAAATGTATGCTATTCATTCTCGCATTCTCCAAGCGCATTAGGTTCTGTTCGCATGCTTTTTCTTTCTTACAAAAATTTGATTTGATATCCCTGATATGGGATGAAATTAGATAAAACAAGATCACATGGAAATTGGGCTTTAGACATTTGACATGAAAAAAAATACACGTGCTTCAGTCGATGCGCCATCTGGTTGTGTTAAAAGTTTTTATCAGGTTAAATTTTAACCGTGACTTCAAATGTTTAGCATAAGAATAGTTAATGGTTTTGTTTAACATATTCGGAAATGTTGATCATGATTCAATAGGGCAATTCACATGATAGCTCATATTGTACATGGCTTGACAACATGTATGATTGTCAATTATGTAGTCTATGTACACGCAGATTCGGCTTATAATGCCGATTTTATAGTTTGCTGTTATTATGAAACAATTAAAAAGCTAAAATATTGGTAAAAAGATGTTTTAAACTATAGTTTTCAGATGTGATGATTTTTCTGAAATTTTAACAAATATTTTTTGAAAATAGTTTTTTCTCGTACATTTGGACTTAGTCCTACAACTGTCAAACGTGAGAGGGAACAATTCGTTACTGTGAGAAAAAATATGAAATGTATGGGATGCCAATTTTTTTTTTTTTTTTTCAAAAAAATTTAAGTCGTTTTTAGAACAATAAAGATTCCTGTAAGCTGCAAAAGTTATTTCTATGAGTGAAATAAATAAATCTCTAATCCTTTACACCAGGGAAGGGCACTTAGTGCCTCAATTTCCTCACATTGCTCTAACCGTTATTCGACGCACAACCAAGCGAAAAAAATTTCCCAGAACTTCAACGCTATCGAAGCACGAAATTCGCAGAATTTCAACGCTATCGAGGCACAAAATTCGCAGAATTTCAATCGAGGCACAGCGTTGACTTGAATTCAAATGAAAACAAAAACAAAACACAAAGGTATAAATGACGGCGCCGCATTGTGTCTTGACGAATGTAGCAATTGTTTTTGTTTGTAGTGTAATTTGTTTTTTTTGTGCTAATGGCAATTTTGGAAATGAAAGTAAAAAAAACTTTAAAATTTCGTTTGTTGTTGCTTGATGTTGTTGTTTTCCTCTTTGGTTATATTTTTGTGCCCACCGCTGCTTTACACCATTGTGTTTAGCAGACAGAGTAACTTAAAAACAAACAAAAAATGTTTTGATAGGGTTACCAAGTGCCTACGAAAGTAGTACATCTGAAAAAATTTAAATTTTCTGATAAAAAACAAAAATTTTATTTTTTTCTTTTTGATTTCATCAAACTATTTTTGATGAGCAAAAAAAAGTCCTCGTTTCTGAACGAAAAACACTAGCAAAATAAAAACCATATTTAAAATACACTTCAACATTCTCAATTTACAAACTATTTTACAATGCAAACTTCAAAAGTAGTGAAAAGTATGACATTTCAACTAAAAGTAGTATATTTCAGTTGAAAAGTATTAAAGTATTTTTGCCTTGCAAAAGTAGTACATTTACTACTAAAGCATGTCATCTGGTAACCCTATTTTTTGATCTATCAAATTTAAATTTCGAAATTATTGCTTTTTTGTTTTGGTCACTTTCCGGGTAAAAACTTAGTAAAAAAAAAAATATCCATAAAATCAATTGGTTTTATTTATAATCTTAGCCTAAAATTAAATGTTAAACGAAGCCTAAATAAATCACATGTTTAATAATACAAGTCACAATAAAAAATATATAAAATTGTAACTTTTTGATTATAAAGGCGTATGTAGGTATAGTTAATTCTCCTCACGAGAAGGATGTGGCTCTCGTAAAATACTCATAAAATTTCTTTTACAAAAAGTTAATCTAAGTATTGGAAAATTTTATGAGCGATAAAAGTCTACTCTCATTGTTTAATAAAACTATTTGTAATTTTCTCAATGTCAGGTTTTAACCGTGACTTCAAATGCATTTTGAGATGATAGTTGTTACTAATAAAATTGTATTGACATAAATTTGATGTACAAATGCTGTCAAAATCAAACGAAAATTTCATAAGTATTTTTTGAGATTAATAAGAAAATTACTATTAGTAATATAAGCTTTTTTCATTTTTTTTTCTGTGGCCACACCCACCCGTAAATCGTTCCGGTGTGCCGCTTGAAATAATTTCCCCAAGTTTCAGTCTTTTGCTTTTTTTTTTGTATGTGATCACGTACAATAATGCTCCCACTGCAAATACAAAACGTAACTGCCGTAGCCCATATTCGTATATAATTGCTATGATTATTTTGTTTCTCATGTGAATCGCTAATCGCTAAGGCAAGTTCAGTAAGAAGAAGGCGCTCGCGTCCATCGACAATTTTATATTCGAGTTTTATATCTTTTTCCAATCGATACAGATGCACTTCTTCATTTATAAGCTGCAGATATCGTTCGGAAGTTTTATCGGTTTGTTTTATATCACTGCAAACTTTTTGTAATTCTTGTCTTAATCTTTCCAGGTTGGATAAGATTTCTCGTTTTTCATCGCCTACAGTTATTAACTGATCCTGCACCTTAGCTATCTTTTTAACTGCTATACAAACTCTTTTCTTGTACGAAAATTGCTCAATGCAGAGCATAATGCATTTCCCCAACAAATCCCAATAATCTGTCAACTGCATCGAAATGCCTTTATTATTGTTGTTGGTTTTCGGGAGAGTTAAAATGGCTAAAATATTTTGTATCCGATTCTGCTTGACGCCATTATTTATCGTTTCTTTTTTAGTGTTTTCACTGAATTTTCTTGGCGTTGAAATATTTTTCGTGGAAACATTATTTGAAACATAAGCACAACTATGCTGCGGCAACAAAATCGCATAATTTGCAATATACCTTTTTAACATTATGCCGGTTAAAAAATTAAACAGGAAAAAACTTTTATACTAATTAAATAATTGATTACTTCACAATTACTTGTAAATTAGAGCACTGCAACGGTACGCATTTTCACGTAACCGAAAACATTCGTGCGCTGCATGCACACACTACGTCAGTTCATCACGGAAAACGAAGAGCAAAACATAATAGCCCAGTTCACATTATCACACATGCTGTCCAACATGGTGTGACAACATTAATGTTCGATAATGTGAACGGTAGGATGGACCGCTTGACACACATGTTGGATGGATTTCAAAAATTTTTGATTTTTCTGCTAGCTTGTCGAACTATACAACCTGTGTGAACTGACTGGCAAGCCTAGTGAACATTTTTCATTTTAAATAAGATTTCAGGCAGTTTACTTCGATGTGGACGCTAATAAATTGTTCAGCAATTGATGTTTGATGGCATGCTCGATAATCTGAACGCAAAGCAATATTGACAGTCACACATGTTGTCAAGCAATGAAGGACAACATGTGTGATAATGTGAACCGCCCTAATCGTACCGGTCTCTTTGCGGTACGAACAGATACGAAACAAAAACTGCCACAGTACACTGAATTATTCGTATTAGTAAGCAGCGGGTAAAACGGAATAAAAGTAGTCGGTCACTTTTTACCTGCACCGAATATACCAATAATGTTCGGTATGAATAGAATAAAAGAAAATAAGCTTTTAGCACGATCAATCATGGAGGTGAAAAATAGAAAATACCAGGGACCCAAAATAACTATTATTATATATTGAAAAAATTGCCCAATTTTAATAATTATTTTTAAAAATTGATTTATAATTATTATGAATAAGAAATATTTTATTAGTTGTCAATAACTATTATTTTTCAATGGATTTCTTTTAAGTTGAGTCATAACTATTATGAATAAGAAATATTTTATTAGTTGTCAATAACTATTATTTTTCAATTGATTCTTTTTTACGTTGAGTCATAACTATTATGCATAAGAGATATTTTATTAGTTGTCAATAACTATTAATTTGGAAAAAATATTTTTTTACGTTGTTATGAAAAAAGTGTTCAACAGATTTTCATTTTTGTGAATCTTTTTGCACCAATCGATGGGGAGGTGGTTTTTATGACATCACCAGAGGTGGTCATAAAAACTTTGCTTCAATCAATGAAAAGAGGTCTAAAAAGGATATTGGCCATCACTAGAAGTGGTACCGATCCTTAAAAGTGCTATATTTAGGTCCATTTTCAAATTTTTTTTTGCAAAAAATCGATGGAAAGAGGTTGACAATGGGCTTCAGCCATCACCAGAGTTGGACCCAACTAAAAAAGTGGTCGATTTTAGTCTATTTTGAAAAAAAAATGTTGTACCAATCGTTGGAAAGAGGTCGAAGTCGAAAAAAAGTACCAGAAAGTGCCCGATTTAGGTCCATTTTCGAAAGTTTGTTTGCACCAATCTTTGGAAAGAGGTCGAAGTCGAAAAAAAAGGTCCCAAAATGTGCCCGATTTTGGTCCATTTTCGTAATTTTGTTTGCACCAACCTTTGGAGAGAGGTTGAAGTCGAAAATAAAGGAACCAAAAATTGCCCGATTTTGGTCCATTTTCGAAATTTTGTTTGCAAAGCGTTGTCATCTGCTCTTATGTTCGCGTGTGTTGATTGGACCGAAATCGGGCACATTTTGGGACTCGGAACCACCTTTGATGATGACCAAAATCTATTTTCGACCTGTATCCAACGACCGGTGCATAAAATAAATTTAGAAAATGAACCAAAATAGGGCACTTTTTGGTACCTTTTTTTTCGAATTCGACCTCTTTCCAAAGATTGGTGCAAACAAAATTTCGAAAATCGACCTAAATCGGGCACATTTTGGGACCTTTTTTATCGACTTCGACCTCTTTCCAAAGATTGGTGCAAACAAAATTTCGAAAATGGACCAAAATCGGGCAATTTTTGGTTCCTTTATTTTCGACTTCAACCTCTCTCCAAAGGTTGGTGCAAACAAAATTTCGAAAATGGACCAAAATCAGGCACTTTTTGGTACCCTTTTTTTCGATTTCGACCCCTTTCCAAAGATTGGTGCAAACAAAATTTCGAAATTGGACCAAAATCGGGCACATTTTGGGACCTTTTTTTTCGACTTCGACCTCTTTCCAAAGATTGGTGCAAACAAAATTTCAAAAATGAACTGAAATCGGGCAATTTTTGGTACCCTTTTTTTCGACTTCGACCTCTTTCCAAAGATTGGTGCAAACAAAATTTCGAAAATGGACCAAAATCAGGCACTTTTTGGTACACTTTTTTTCGACTTCGACCTCTTTCCAAAGATTGGTGCAAACAAATTTTCGAAAATGGACCAAAATCAGGCACTTTTTGGTACCCTTTTTTTCGACTTCGACCTCTTTCCAACGATTGGTACAAAATTTTTTTTTCAAAACAGACCAAAATCGAACACTTTTTTAGTTGGGACCAACTCTGGTGATGGCCAAAGCCCATTGTCAACCAAAACAACGTAAAAAAATATTTTTTCCAAATTAATAGTTATTAACAACTAATAAAATATCTCTTATGCATAGTAGTTATGACTCAACGTAAAAAAAATCCATTGAAAAATAATAGTTATTGACAACTAATAAAATATTTCTTATTCATAATAGTTATGACTCAACGTAAAAAAAATCCATTGAAAAATAATAGTTATTGACAACTAATAAAATATTTCTTATTCATAATAATTATAAACCAATTTTTTGACATAAAACTTATAATAGTTATGTCCCTGGAAAATATATTTATTTATGCTTTTTTAAATTTATTGTTCAACTTTTCATTTAATAACAAGGTAACAAAAGGAAAAAAGAAAAAAAAAAAGAAATAATAGTTCATAGGTATGTTTTTTTCCATATTAATTCTTTTCATTATTAAAATGTATGAACATTATTTGCTGAACTGCAAAGGGGAATAACTAAAGACGATTACGGTATTTTCAACATTTTCGGTGCAGTTGCTATGTCTTCGATTACTTTATCAAGTTCGCGGTCACCGAATACGAACAAACCGGTCTTAATGACGAACGAATATCGGGAAGCAGTGCATGTCAAGCAAAGCGACTACGATACCATAATCGGTCTGATAAGCTTTGCTTCTCTGAAGTTTTCGTTTTGTTGTTTACATTCTTCGTTCACAAAGTATTCGTACAGCATGTACAGCGGTACAATTAACAAACAGAATATATTCATGCAGGGCTCTATTGTAAATCCCCTGATTTATTTAACTTGAAAAATGTCAAGATTGGGCGGGTGGTCGCGTGCAGAAGATACATTGTTACGTGACGGTGGTGTATGAGTTTTGCCAAATTTGAGCGCCGGCGTATGATTTCGAAGTAGATTTTTAAGCCCAATTTCCATGTGAAGCCCAATTTCCATGTGATCTTATCTTATCCCATATCAGGGATATCAAATCAAATTTTTGTAAGAAAGAAAAAGCATGCGAACAGAACCTAATGCTCTTGGAGAATGCGAGAGTGAATAGCATACATTTGCTATCTTAATAGCATGTCCCTGATATTTGATAAGACAAGATCACATGGAAATTGGGCTTTAAGCTTAACACAGGCGTTGACAAAACAAACGCGCGTTGGTGGTGTGGCTTGCTGCATATAATTTTGTGTTATGCTGAAGCGCATGTTAGCTACCGTGCAAGTACGAATTAATTCGACGCAGTAGTTCAATCTTTCAACGTGATTCGATACAAAAGTTCGCTGTCGTGTAAATAGCGATTTGTCTGTGTCATATGTCAAAGTTGCTTATATTAAAGTATAGAATAGGCGTTTTTTTTTTGACGCGGCTACCCGCTAAAAAAAATTTTTGTATGAGAATGACAGTTCATTTAGTCGGCGATACTCATCGCCGACTAATTTCTCATACAAAAAAAGTTTTTAAGCGGATAGCCGCGTCAAAAAAAACACGCCTAATTTATAAAATAGTACATGTATAACAACAAATTTAAAAATTTAACAGAAAAAAATAGCAATCATTTATTAGTATTATTTTTAAACTATTTCGTAACAAATTATTTATTTCCATTTCTTTTGACAACTCTGAAATAACTTGAACAGCGTTTCTCTTAGTGTATGACCATTACAATTCGTATATCTACAGACAACAGCTGCGATTACGTGAACTCGAAAATAATTCTCACATCATTTGAAGTTAGGCGAATACTTCACAAATGTTTTCCAGATCTCTGCTCAACACGGCTCGTCGTTCTTTTAGTGAAGCTGCGGGAGGAGTAAAAAAGTCTCCAGTTAGCGGCACTGCTTCTGGAATTAGTAGTGGACCGGCAGCAGGTGCCATTAATGCCAATGTTCCTGGGCTAAGCAGCAAATGCGTCAAAGCAGCAGCCGGTCCAGTGGGACCAGGTGCAGCAGCCAATGCTGAGTATAAGGTGCCCGAATATTTTTGCTTCGATCGCTTTAGTTATGCGGAAGCAGAAGTAGAAATGGCTAAATACCGCTGCCCACAACCATCTGCGTTAAAAAAGTAAAACGGATAAAATTTATGAACATGATATAGTCAATAAATATCTGTAAATAGTAAAAATACTAAAGAAATAAACCGTTGCAAGCCCAACTGAACATAGGGATAAATGTATGAAGTCGAGAAAATCAAATGCATATACCAAAAAGTGTTGTATGTTGTGGATTGATTAGTGTCATTTATCAAATTTAAGCTACTAAACTTTTTTGTGTTGAATATACTGTCAGGAAGCTATTTATTTGGTCATATTTTAGATTAAAACACAGCCTTTTTCGTTTGTAAATCTTATCGATTTTGGGCCATCTTCGTTTATTGTTTGTTGCATTATCCTTTGGTTTGCAACACCTTATTTAAAATTATTCATTTATTTTAATTTATTAAATCGTTATATAATTTGTGATATAAATTAATTTATTAAATCGAAAAATCTTAGTGAATAACTTAGCAGGACAATTTAAACAATCATCTCTAATTCGCGAGCGTAGAAAATTGCTTGCTCTGCCAATTCTACAGAAGGCAAAATCTCTTTCGGCTTTGCAGTCTTGTCCACAAAGTTATAAACACAATCCGCTCCAAGTTTCCAATTTCGTTTTTGTCCAAAAGTTTTAACTTCTTCGATTGTCTTTAAATTGAGGCGCTTACCTGCTTCGGTGGCAGATATTTTTTCATAAGATTTTTCAATGCAAGCGCCAATTTCATCCCGCACAGTATTCAGCAAAATATCCATGAAATAATTATAAATTTCAGAAGGAGCGCTATTCTAAAGTATGCACAGAAAAATAAGAATGATTTTTTTATTTTTTTTTTATTTCAATCATACCTTTGCTTGGAATATTTTGTTATAACGTCCTTCCATTATATATTGTTCCAGTGCCAAAATAGGACCAATAAACTTATTATTCTGTATAATCTCAGCAGATAATAGTTCCAGTTCGGTGTGAAATTCCGAAACGCGATTCACAGAGAGTAAAAATAGTAAATTAAGACCCAGTAGCTTATACATGTTTTCAGATTCGCCAATTTGTTGCCTATAAAAGAATTAGTAACTTTTTCATATATCAATTAAGTCAAAACCATTTGGCAAACCCAAAATGAACATACGTACATATTTTATATCGAATCATTATTTACACTTCACATTCGAAACTTACTTGTAATCATAGTAATAGCACTTTAGCTGAGAAATGTAGCGTTCAAAAGCCGGAATGTCTTTGCTGGCCACGCTGTACTCCACAGCGATTTCGAGCACATCACGTGCAATAATCATTTCTTGTTTTGAAGACTGTGCATCAATTGTGGGCAAAAATGCTAACTTTGTCAGCGCTACCTAAAAAAAATTACAATGAATATGCACAAATCAACAAAAATTTTTTGAGGTTAGCTTGAAGACTTGCAGACTTACCTTTAAATTATCCAAAAACTGGCCACATTTTTTTAAATTTGGGCATTTTTTGCTCCACTCTGCTTTTAGTTCTTTATATAAAATTTCAACAGAACTTACATTGGCCGACATGGTAAATATAAATATTCAATAAATTTCTGCAAATGGATTGCTTCTTTTCGCTATTATTTGTTGAATGTCAACAATTTGACAGCATATTGGAGAGTTTGTGAATGTCAACTAGCTAATGTCAGGAAGCGTTCAAAAAGCCAAACTTTTACAATTTACACAAAATGCGTCATATACGTTGTTTAATAAACATATTGCATTATTTTGAGCAACAAACATTTATTCATAATATTATTTTAACAATGTTTCTAATTTAAGGGAGTAAATTTTTCTTTTGTGGAAATTACAGGAAATTCCTTTGCTTGAAATTGCTTCATGTTAAAATTGTAATAGCTTGGGAATGTTCTGATGCCGCCATTTTCTTTGTGAGCTCTCCACTGATTTATTACAAGTTTTTTAAATAAGCTAGTTGTTTCGCTCATGCCAATTAAATTTTCATTAGCAAATGTCAAATCGTCGCCATCTTTGCAGTTGTGTGAACTTTATTCGTAAAATGTCATAAAGCGTTGGTCGTCGTAGGATAAATTGTTGAAAGTATTTCTGAAATTGTTTTGCAAATGCAATTAGTGAAAATTGTGTGTGCAAAAATCAAAATAATTGAAGTTATCTTATTTATGCGGCGTGTTTGTTAAATTGTGAGTTTCTCTGTGTATAATTCCAATTTTCGTCGTTCGACGTTTGCTGCTGCTAACGCAGCGCGGGAATTGACCACCGTCACTTGGATTTGCATTTTGAATCCACCACTACTGTAATTGGAAAATAAATTTGTGAAATACTATAAAAAATATGTAAGTGATTATTTGTTGATTTTACATTTGTTGTGGCGCCACCACACAGTGCGCCAGAATTTCTATTGAATTTTTTGTCTACTCTGTAGCCCAAGTAAGTACAGTAGGGTGAAAAATACTTATGCTATGTACAAATGGAAATTTATTAATTAATTGAATAGAAAATAAATTAAATATTTAATTTTTGTCAGCAAAAATCAAGGTGGAGACTGCAGTTGCTATTATTAAATAAATTTTGACACTTGCGCTAAGATTTGCCATACAAACAGGAAAAAAAATATATTAACGGGAGTTGACAGCTTTAGATAGCGCGAATACAATGGAGCAAACATCATAGATATTTTTTCGAGTAAACTTCAAATTGGAAAACATTTTTTTATGAAGTGCGACTTTGAGGTATATGTATTTGTGTACAAAGCTACTTCAAAGAACAAACTAAAACCAAGAAAAGACATTACTATCTGGAAAATTAATTTTCTTTATTCTGACTTCAGGCACATTAAAAGTTGCCTGGATGTAAATGAGTTTTTGATAAAAAAAATCTCTCGTTTTTATATTAACGCCAATTTTCAGTCCCCCAAAACATCAATTTTACCCGAAAATCAATTAAAATTCAAGCTGCAATTTTGTTTGTAGAAATTTTTATGGAGAAAGCGATTTTGAAAAAATATTTTTGTATATTTTGCTTATTATTTTTGAAAGTAATTATATCAGAATGCTGATATTTGATTAGGTGAGCGGGACTTTGGCTCATTTGAACTTAGTTACTTTTTAAATATTTCCCCTAAATTACAGGAAACTTTTTTTAGAATTTAAATCACAATATACATAGATTCAGTAACGCCAGAGACAATATTTTTGGGACTTCCTTGTCATAAAAAGCATTTCCTCCATCAAATCTCATTTATTTTTCTAGTAAAAACGAGTGAGTGGCTGATGATTCTGTGCATGAATTTCTAATTGTAAATTGGAAAGTCTCTAAAATGAATTTCTCTTTAATAACACCCTCTTGGAACACACACTATGCATACTAGAAACATTCCTTCGAAAAATTATCCTTTTTATCAGACTCTTTCTGTTTTTATACTCGATTATATTGCGGTAAATATTAATCGCTGGCTTAAAACCATTATAGACAAACGTTCCAGCTCGCTGCTTTAGGAATGGATGTAGTTACTTTACTGCGAATTGTTTAAGGAACGTCTATTAAAGCATTACCCCCGAATACCGAAAGAAGCCGCTGTTTAAGTATTTATTATTTTAAAATATTTGATGATATTGTCGAAGAGAAGACATCATATCAAAAAAATTTTAAAAACTTTCCAAAATCCATCAGTGATTTTTCTATATTTTCGGTAAAAAATAAGAAAGGGTTAATATAAAAAATTTTTGTGGACATTATGGATAAAACAACCTTTTTCGAGCTACGGTAAAAATTCAGAAAACTCATCTCGAAAACAATTGGTTTGACACCTAAAACTCATGCCTCAATATTACTGCGTATAAAATTACCTTTCATATGACTCCCATATTTTGGAAATCAATACAGAGGTTTGTCGACTTATAGCGATTTTTAGAAAAGATATATCAACAACTTCCGACAACAATTAAAAAAAAATTGGCGAATGTGAGCTAAAGTAAATCTGTTCCAATTCAGCTGTCATTTTGTGGTACTATAAATATGTATATTTGATTGTGACAAAGTGAAACCTTCTTCATTTTGTGAGAACAACCTTCTTCTATTAGTATTCGCTGTAATTGAATTAATTTTTTCATTTAATTTATCGAGTCTATGGAACATACTTACAGACTACCAATTTAAACAATCAGATAAAATTTAAAAATGAAATAAATATTAGAATACAGTATTTTTTAAACAGAAATCAATAATATACCACAAATCCTGTTAAATTCAACTAAAGCTCTGTTCAATGGCTCATTTGCGGTTCTATGAACCCTAATATAGAAAAGGCTAGCGTAACGCAGGAATGTTAAAGGCACATTAAAGCTTATTTTTCCCAACAGCACACTACAATAAACATTACCACAAATTGGATCATATACAAACATTAACGCTTTGATCACACGCCTACTTTCTAATGACTTCAAATTTAACAATAGGCACCGAGAACTATACGAGGGTAATGGATTAGTAAAGTTTAGAGATCTTAATGCAAACTTAAGAAATTTTCTCTGAATTCGTTCAATACGAATGGAATGTACAGCATAAAAAGGGTTCCAGATGAACACAGCATACTCAAGCTTAGACCTTACAAAGGAGGTATATGGAACCTTTAAAGTGTAGGGATCAGTAAATTCACCACTCTGTCGTCTAACAAAAACCAACATTTAATACACTTTCGGAATTATAAAATTTAAATACTCCACAAAGGAAAAACTCGAGTCGAACATTACTCCCAAATCTAGAATTTTTGTTTAACGCATACCAGATTAGTACCAACAATTTGATATGAGGACAACATTATAACAGCCAATTTCAAAAAAAGACATGGAATCACTTATTTATATAAAGGGACAAACGATTATTTTTTAATCACCATACAGCTTTATCCAAATCAAGCTGTAAAGATAAAACATCTAAAATTGACTGAATTTTTTTAAATCATCAGCGTAAAGTAAATATGTTGAATTTGAAAAGCAATTATACTGCCTTGTGGCAATGAAAGGCAATGATTTCATGCCATTAATTTCAACAAATGAAAGTCTTTCATACAGATACGATTTTACCCATAAAAGAAAATTTGAGTGAAATCCTATCTTAGACAGTTTCGATATTAAGATATTATGTTCTTATTTATATCAGAATCACTTTTCATTGACACTATAAACTTAAATTAATAAAGTGGCACAAACTGATTAAAAATGCAACACTGATCTGTCTGCTGCGACGCTAAAATTAAAATTAAATCTATGTCCACCGTCAGTGGTAGCGGTTTTTGCGTCGTACGCCGCAATTCTGTTCCATTTCATTCAGTTAAGTATCTTTAAAAAAATTGTTTATTGTTTTGTTATAAATAAAAGGTTTTATTTACTTTGTCACTTACCCATGGATTACAGTACATTTTCGACGGTATAAAAGTCTTGTACTTACTGTGATTTTGGAAAACATTTTTTTTTTCAGTTTTATCTTAAAAAAAAAAAATGGTTTACTTTTTTGTTATAAATGGAAGGTTACATTCCTAGGGAAACATTGTCGAAACTAACCTGACAACCGTTTTATAAGCTCCAGAGAGCAACAATTTGAAAGTAATACTACCTAAAACTCGCTTAGATTTATAGAGGAACTTTATGGAAACAATGCGAGTTGAAGCCATTTCCCAAGCTCCTAAAGGAATTTTTCCATATGCCCATTTGGACGCATATGTGTTTTCATTGAGGGCACAGTTTTGAATGTTTATGTTTTCAGGCTAAAATTTTACAAAATATAAGGAATTCTAAGATTAACAATAATTTAACTGCTGTTTTTAACTCTGATTTTCGCTCCCCAACACCAACCAACCACTTGTTTTTTATATCAACGCTTGTTGTAAAATATTTACCCAAATCTATTATAAGAAAAAATATTTAGCTGATAATACCGACTTTAGTGTTCAGCATTTTGACAGTAATGACGGTCATCTTTGTATATTCTGTTTTTTTTTTTTTTGAAAAATAATTTTCTATAAGGGGCTGTTCATATGTAACGTTCTTCTACATTTCGAAACCCCCTCTCATCCTGTCATATAAGCTCGAACCCAAATTGTAACTTTCACGAACATCCACCCCCACTTCCTAAGGGCGTTACGTAATATATGAACAACCCCTAAGGTTCCTGGTTTTATATCCTGAAAGATCGACGTTCCGATACGCGAAATGTATGAACCTATAATAATAAAAATTTTATTTATTTAATATATTTAGCAAAAGTAATAAATTACAAATACTAAAAAGGAAGAGTACTAGCTGCCAGGGCTTTCAACTCTACTTAAAATCTAATAATGGAGTTATAAATTAATAATAAATTATATGTTATTTGATAGATTTGATATTTTTAAAAATTTTGAAATTTTCTCAATATTTTTTGTATTAATAACTTTAAGAAGCTCGGGTGGTTTAGTGTTGCCAAAAATTGTTTTTCTTAGTTGGTCCAAATTGGGACATTCATCAAGTATGTGGCTAACAGATGGTGTTCTGGTACAAAAAGGATGTCTAGTAGATGTCTATGAGAGATTTTCATATGCCCAATGCGTAGCCTTATAAAGATTTTGCTAAGATGTCTGGAACAAGAAGCAGGAAAGTAGGCTCTAGATCTACCAGTGTTGATAACTCTGTACCTGTGATTATACTCTAACCATTCATTAAGTTTTTTTTTGTTGTAGGTACTCTTTGATTATTCGACTAATGTAGTCATCTGTCGATGGAAAAAATATGTACATTGGCGAGCTGTGTGTGAGAGTGGCTTCTTTATCAGCAAATTCATTGCCAATTATGCCTACGTGACTTGGGACCCACATGATTTTTATTTTTTTGTGGTTAGAAATACATTTATCTCTTATATCGGAAATAATTGAATTCATGTTGCTTATATTTCTGACGGCACTGATAGAAGATTTGCTATCAGAGCAGATAATGAATTTACCTTTGTTTTTACTTGCAAAGTCAACTGCGTTTTTAATGGCAAATGCCTCGGCAGTGAATATAGAGCAGTGATGAGATAAAAAACCCGAAATAATTCTGTGTCCATCTTCTTGCACCACTGAAAAAGTTGTGGAATGATCCGTTTTGGAGCCGTCCGTGTATAGGAAAGTCCATTTTTTGAATAAATCTTTCTGCTCAGAAAAAAGTTTGCGGAAAACATCAGGACTTGTATTCTTTTTTGATATGAAGTTGAGGCATAATAGAAGATTGTTCACATTGAGTTTCCATGGGGGTTCCTTACTCTCTTTGACATTGATTGGGTGTGTCTATTTTCAGATTTTTTGCAAAATTAACGCATCGTCGTATAGTTGAGATCTTTTTGTAGTTGCGTTTTTGTTTCAACGTGGATATCGTATCTTCGTAAAGGACCCGGTTTTTACAATGTAAGAGCTTTGGAATTAATTGATATGTGGTAGATTTAACGTGTTCGGATATAGAAGGAAAACCAGATTCGGCGAGTATAGTTTGAATTGGTGATGTTGGAAAGGCGTTTATGCTTCTGCGAACCGCTGCATAATAAATTATAAATAAAAAATTTTATAAAGCTTACCGTTCAGTACAGTGTGTGATAACACCAAAAAAAATTACATAAACATAGATAGATTGACAAAAAAGCGGCGAGTCAAAACGAAGTAGCAAGCGCAAATCGTATAATAAAGAGCTCACCGAAAGGTAATTTCTTTGTGGTGTATCGGAGCAGAAAATAATTTATAATTATTTTACTGAAATAACTCTTCAGTACAGAGTGTGTCAACACTAAACAAAGGTAAATTAACTAAAAAGGGACAAGCTCAAATTCTTATTTTATTGTTTATATTAGCTTTTGTAACTCATTTGAGGTTATACTTTTCATGCAGCTTTGATATATTAAAATAATTAAGGATGTGAAAAATCTTTAGTTTCATTTATTTATTACTATATTTTTAGAAAATTCATTACAGTTACAAGAAAAACGTTCTTCACTATTTGGAATAGATTGTAAATTCCACAAAAAATCCGTTTTCTGCCCTTTTTAGCCGCCCTTTTTTTTCTGTTTTAAATTTTTAAAAATTAACAGAATTCAAAAAGAAAACAAAATTCCTTTGTCAACAACATTTAGCTATGTTGCTTGATTTTATTTTTATATTGTTTCCTCCAAAACCCTCTCTAACCGATATTTTAAGAGATGCCTGATTTTGGCCTCAAAGTGGTCCAGCAGCGAAATTAAGTTCTCGCATTTTTCGTATCCATCAAAATACTTAGTACATATTTATTCTATGAATAGGTCTTATTCACTCAAATTTACTTAATATTTTTGTTCGTAAATGCATTTCTTTGCTAAAGGTTGAGTTTAGTTTGCAAAAGGTTGAATATTTTGCAAAAAGCTGAATTTAGTTTGCAAAAGCTTGAAATTACTTTGCAAAATGTTGAATTTAATTTGCTAAAGATTGAATTTCACGCTCAATCACTGTAATGTTTTTAATTGTTTATTATTAAGCTATATAATTTACTTTAACGTTAATAATAACTTTTTATATTTTTGTTCTTTTACAGTTTTGTTCTTAAAACACATGCAAAATGCGCGTGGGCAAAAAACTCAATGTCGTGGAAACAAAACGAACACGCTCGTGTGTTGTTCGCTTAGAGAAGGTTCGTACACCATTTAACAATGGCAAAACAACAAAAAAAAGCGGTGAAAACGTAGCGAACAGAAGTAGCAGTGGCAGCATAAAAACATCACCTGCAACTTCGATTGCACAAGAAAACAAAAGAATAACAGGTCCCTTAAAGAAGCGTCACATGTCACAAACTTCAATAGAAACATCTGCTACACCATTAGCAAGGGCAACAGCTATCCTTAAAGCGGCAGCAGCTCAGAAAGCAGCAGCTGCAGCAATAAAGTCAGTCACAACATTAAAAGTAGGAGCAATACCGAAAACATCTTTTAGACCAACGGGAACACCCAGACCAGTTGTAATATCCCGACCAGCTGCAATAGCTGCAATACCCAGACCAGCTACAGCACCCAGGCCAGTTATAACATCAAGACCTGCTACAACACCTAGACCATCTACAACACCCAAACCATCTGCACCGCCAAAAACGATAATGATTACAACTAAAGATCGCTCCACTTCTTTTAACAAAGCAAAGCCATCACCATCCGCTTCACCACCAGTAGAAGAAGAAGCCACACCTACAATTGCTGCTGGAAGATCACGACGTGCAATTAAACCAAATCCAAAATATGCTAGTGCTGATATGATCACACCAAAAATGATAAAAAACGTTGGAGCGATCTCAAGCAGCTCATCGTGGTTTTCAACAGCTAAGGACAGCAAAAAACCAGGTGTTGCAGGTTCAACTTCTAGTGCCTCAACTGCAGCCGATAAGAAACGTAAGCGCTCTTCGAGTAGCTCTGAAGATTTCTATAATAAAGATTCTAGTGATGCTGACTATGGCGCCAAACATGATGGCAAAGATAAACCATACCAGCTGCTCGATGATTCTGACTCCGATTTCTCTGACTTGGACTTACCGCCACGATTCTTAAAATCCCGTGCCCGAGAAACTAAAACAGCCAATACGATTACAGCTACAACAGGAAAATCAACACGACCCAATATAACCCCTGTATCAGTAACAGCAAAAATATCGACACTTAAAACTATAAATACGCCGACACTTAAAACCACAAATACGCCGACAGCGGTGAAAGCCGCAATTGCATCTGGTTTGGGAAAAACACAATTATCACAATTACGACGAAGCATATTCACAACGAATGTTGGCGCTAATCGTTCGATATCAGCTGCGTGTATCCAGTCTGCTGTGGCAAATAAACGCAAACTGAATGAATCCAGCAATGACAGTGATAGCGATAATTTTGCAGTCAAACGCAAACGTTTGTCTAATTCAAATAAGGATACTTCAGTAACAGCTTCATTGTCGTCTCAACAATCGTCTTACGCATTAAATCATAAAATGCTTATGTCACGTAAAAGCTTATCTAATAATCAAACTATGAATGGCAGCAAAGTTGTTTATGGCAGCAATGCTTCTAAAATGAACAACGCCGCCTTATTACTTGAAAAACGCAAAGCTTTGCTGGAAAAGTCAATGCGATCTACAACACCGCCATTAAAAACGACACTTCCTACTAAACATACAACTCAGAATATAATTGCAAAACCATTGTCCATTACGACCGGCAATAAGCCGGCACTAAAGCAAACTGTTCTCCGTCAACGTACGTCATCACCTGCAACCCCCAAAGTAGCAGCACCAAAACATAAAGAAAATGACAAGTTAGAAACATCACCGTCAGCCACCATTGATGATTTTGAGACAATGCCTACTTTTACTATTGTTAACATCAATGATATTATAAATAAGAAAGGAGATGTGCTTATTTCAAAAGCTAACGCTTTAACAAAATCAATCGCTTCTAAAGCACAATCCAAAAAAATTGATGACGATGTAAACGAGATATCTGAAGAGGATGAAGAAGATAACACTAGTAAAGGAGATCGTGCGAAAAAGTTGGGAATGAAACAAAATCGACGTAAGAATACCATACCTTCAGATAAAATTCAAACGGCAAGTGCCAGCAAAACACCTCCACCACAACGCCCTGGCACTATCGCTGCCCCATCAAAATCAATCAGCTCATCTACCGGCAGCGCAGCCACAAATATCCCTGCAAAGAAACCAGCACAAACCATACTTAATCATGCTCTTATAAGCAAAAATACAAACAATACAAATCAACGTCAGACACGTGCTTCCAACGTGAAAGCGTTATCGAATAAACCAGCACCACGTATACTCAATTCAATGGTCGCCAAAAAAACGCTGCCGATAAAACCTTTGATTGCCAATATGGACGATTCAGCAGATGAAAGCTATCCACTTTCATTGGAAGATGAGATCGATGATATTGACGATGAGGAAGAAGACCTCGATATGCTTTCACCCAACACTATTAGCAAAAGTCGCACATTTATTGGTTCAAAGAAACCAGGCGCAAAAGAAAATTCATTAGCAGCTACAAATCGTTTGCCTACGCATGCCAACGCAGTGAAAACCTCTCCAACGACACTGCCATCATTACCACAACGTAAGCTCTCACCAGAAAAAGTCGTGATTTCTCGGCAGGGCGATAAAATCATAAAGAAGATCACCTGCTTTGAGACGTGGTATATCATCAACTTACCAGAAGATCGTCCAGCTGAGGTAGTGAGAAATCAACTTGATATTCCACTTATAAAATTAGCAAATTCTTCGAAATTAGTCGAATTGCCAACCAGCAGCTGGAACAGTAAGGTAACGTTATATCAGTTGAACTCCTCGGTACTAATGAATTCAAACTACACGACATACACTGGAGATATATCAGAACAGTATATACCGGAAGAAGATCGTGGAAAGTATCAACCATCATGTGTGATGTTTAGGCGTTCCGTCAGTGATCGAACTAAATCACGTTTACCGTATGATCGTGCGGTAATTTTTAAAAATAAGACTTTCTTTACAAATATCGATGGTAAAAATGTAAAGCTCATTGGTGCTCCATTTAAAATAAGCTCCTTAACAGAAGTGGAAATATTGTTGCAACTGGTGGATGAACTGACGCTGCAAAGTCCTTTTGTAGAGCAAACAACAACAGTTCAATAGAAGCATATTCATCAATTTAATTTATTGGTAGATTAAAATATTTCATAATCTAAAAAAGGGTGATTCTGATCTAAAATGAAATAAGTTATTTTTTATTATTAAGGCATATACAGTTCTGCCAACTGAATTTTTTAGTTCCAGTTTCTACTTAAAAACATGCTCTAAATCAATTTTAATATTAAACTAAGAAATATATATTAAAGGACAATATTCCCCCTTAACAGCGTATTGTATCAACCAAAGGAATATATATTTTATTTTTGATGTAATTTTAATTGAACTTATGCAAATATATGTTTTATTGAAAATAATAATCAAAACTTTTCGTATATTTCTTTGCAACGAATAAAACCCGATTCTACCAACTTTTTCGATCGTAGTTTCTACTACATGACTCGTGATACAATACGTTTTAAAAGCGAAATACCTTTCTTTGATATACATATGTGTATGTATATGTATTTTTGTAGTATAAAACTGGAAAAGTAAAAAAGAATTGGATGAGAATCTCCCTTTTAATTAAGAATATTTGTGTAAAACAGCGATGTAATTTAAAAAGATTCGATGGATAATCATAGCGCCAAGATTTAAAAATGAATCTTTTTAAGCAGAACTTATAAGTAATTTATTTTTTATCAGCCATACTCACCAAACTTAGTAGCAGTGAAAAAATTATCACTGTCACTTGTTTGATAGTAGTTAAAAGCATAGTAATCTACAAATTTAGTGCACTACCCCCATGCTTAATTACACATACCAACTAATCAGAAGTTTTTTTTTGTAACATAGAATCCATGGTATAATCCTGAAAGAGGACGTTGCTCTGATCAATTTCGCCGAAAAAAGTTATGGCACAGTTATCTTTTTTTTTATTAAAGACATTTAGGTTATTTTTTGAAAATTCAAATAATAGCTTCAAGTGTAAAAAAAATGTTTAATAGTACCAGCAGCTTAGGAGCTATCGACTTTTTGCGGTTGTCCTTTTCACTTAAAAATTTAACTTCTCAAACAATGTATGTTTTTGAAATCGCTAACTTCTAAACTACTGGTCATTCCACTTTGAAATTGGCAGACATTTTTTATACACTGGCTGCTATTTTTTAGATTTTTTAAAAATTCAACCTTCAAATACAAATAAAAAGAAAACAGGATGTACTGGGCTATAACTTCGTTCGAAAAAATTGATAAAGACAACCTTCTCTTTCAGAATTACATTATGGTTACTGTGTTGCAAAAACACTTCAACTGTTGAACACTTGAATACCTTTTTTATAAGAACGGTTTGTTTTGTTCCGATATTAAATGTATTACTTTCCCTGTAATTGTCTGTCATATCATTACTTCTTACACAGTACAAAACTATTAGAATTGTTGTGAAAATCTTACACTTCTGCTTTCAAAACAAATAAATGAATTGTTAATCCTTGGAAACTATTGATAATATTAAATTTTTTAAACTAATTTTAAAACTTAGCGCTGTGTTGTCTAGCATCGTTCCGGGATGGTAAAAGCTGCTTCTTGTATAATACTACCAAGTAATCGTTTTTTTTTAAGTTTATAAAATATGGTATGAAAATCACAAAAAAAAAATTAATATAGGCTTAAAATTTTATGCAACATAAGCAATGAATGTAATTGAGTTACGTAAGATCAAGTAATGCGTAGTGTAATTTAAAATTTTTGTTAAAAAATATAAACTCACTTTGTAATTTACATTGCACAACCTTGAAACTTTTTTTTAAGAAAACTAAAATTATAACACATTTGACTAAATTTGAATTTAGTTCAGTTTGGTGTGTTAAATTCTATTTCAGTATAAAAATAATTTTTTGTTAAAATATAAATTTTTAAAAATCTTAAATTAGTAAAACTGTAAAATATTTTATTACTTAGTCAAGTAAAACCGCTTTGTTTTAATTACAAATACATATATTCGTTATTTAAATAATTAAAAAAAATACTTTCACATAATTATATATTTTAAGCTCATAAATACATTGAAAAAAAATAAACATGAATCAAATTAATGGAACGTTGCTGATTGCTTATCTTTGCTAATAAATGCATTATTATTTTATTATATTGTACATTAATGAGAACCCAAATAAAGGATAAAAATCCCTCACTTGTTTCTTTTTATATTTGGACTATTTAATTGCACCTGGTAACTTTGCAGAGATGTGTTCAGTATATTTGTGTGTGTGTGTGTGTAAGTATCCAGACCCCAGAGGCGTTAGATAATTCCATATCAAGAATGCGTGGGATTATTTTTTAATTGTAATAGAACACTAAAGCTTATAATGACTATTAGTATAATGTTAACGTACAGTCATTTGAAAATTCATCAAAGGATAATTCATGTGAATCAAAGGCCAGTAAATGTAAATCTAGTATATCGTAAGTTAAAGTCATCGATTTCATAATTTTGTTTTGATCCAGTTATAGATTAATAGGTGGTTGATAAAAGTTTGTAAAATTGTGTTTCTACGTTACTTCATAAAGATTTCAGATACCATCAGTTTAGTTAGTCTAATAAAATATAAGACTGGAAAATAAATATGGGAGCATAGTCACATTTGGACAGCCTAAAACTGTTAACTTTAAACCTAGGTTAAAAACGACTGAATATGTGCTATTCAAAAGTTATAGAGGCGATGAAAACAATTTCAACAACATCCGTACAAGGTTTGACCCAATTACTTTGATTTGAAACTCTTTATCTAATCTGCATAAGCGTCTCAAGTAAACATTCGTTACTCCTAACTGTTCAACCTAATTTAGAGCGTTGGGAGTTGACTTTGCCAGCGCTACGCTTTTGAGTTCAGCGCTGAACCTAAATAAGAGCGTAGCGTTAAATGTCATGTAGAGTGTATTTGTTTACTGTTTGTGATAGAAAAAAAAATCAACACAATAAAATAAAAAATTAGCTGCCAACGCTCTGTCAAAATTGGAAAATCGAATACGCTGGCGTTAGAGCGTTGCTTATTTCGTTTGGCTTCATATAAAATGTATGTGCATGAGAAAGTTTTGACAGTTAAACGACGCTGGCGCTCTAATTTAGGTTGAGCAGTAACAAATCGATCTGCTGTGTTCGCATGTGGTCTAAACGATCATCAACAGTTGGGTGAACGTGATGCTGGAGAAAAGTTAACACAATTTAAAGAATTTACGTAATTATAGTATAAACAATTTTTTGCGCGTAATTGGAAAGGCCGTTCATTCTTTGGCCTTTTCAAATGAAGTTATCTATGTATGGGGGACAAATCAAGGGCAAATGGGCTTGAATAATACAATTAAAACGGTGTTTTAACCAAAGCAGGTAAAGCAATTGGCAGACTTTTGATTACATATTTGAACAATACTATTTTAATAACTTAATTGTGTTCTTTTAAAGTTGTCAATAAAAACCAAAATTTTCGCGAAAGAAATAATTTTGTACGAAAAACGATGTTTTACCGGAAATGAAACTAGTAGGCCAAATCTTTTAGCATGGAGATCTTTAGAAAGAAATCGATGACCCTAGTGTATCCAAATACATCGTGGAAAATAAACTTCGCCTGTAATATACTAAAATTACAAAACCATTTCGACTACACTAAAAAAACTGCACCAAAGTTACACCCTCATCAGTTTTTATATTTGATTTACATTCTTTGGGCCTACGCATATGCACATGCAACTAAATAGTTGTGTGATTTTGTCCCACCTGGTAACTTTCAATATAAACTATTACAGGTATAATAATAACCTGAGTGCGCTAATTTCATTTAATTAGCTTTCTTGGTTTTCCCGTAAACCTGATTTGAACAGACGGACACAGCTAAATCAACTCAAATGGTGACGCTGATCAAGAATATATATAATTTTCCATAACTGCCATGCCCTTCTATGCTTTACAAACGGAATGACAAAGTGAAGATGTGTAGGGTATAAAATACGACATGAAACTATTTGTTGTATTTTGCTAGTACATAATTGTTTTGATGGCACCCAATTTTTAAAGTCTTCATTAAGAACCGTTTCTCTTATGATCCGTCTCCACTATCAGACGATATCGAGTACGATTTTTTATTTAATTTGTGAGTGGAAAATTTTTAAAGTGCGCCAACACTTTTTTGAGCCATCTTTAAAATTTATTCTTTTTAGCACTTGGTTGAATAAAATTATATAAAATTGTTGACATTTCTTTTCCATTTCGGTAGCTTCCTCTTTAATTAATAACCCAGCGGCAAATCGATGAAGTACTCTGAATTTTCATATATGAAAAGCTATACCCTTTGTGTTGTATGTTTCACAAATGAAATTGTTGCAGTGATATTTTGTTTATTTGTTTGCTGGCTGCCTGCTTTGTATATGGAGCTGTAGGCAGTCCGCTTGCTGGCTGCCTCCTTTGTATATAGAGTTGTAGGCAGTCTGTTTGTTGGCTGCCTGCATTGTTTATGGAGTTGTAGGCAGTCTGTCTGTTTGCTGTCTGATTTGTATATGGAGATGTAAGGGGTCTTGTCTGTTGGCTGCATACTTTGTATGTGGAGATGTAGGCAACTCGGTAAACTATACAGGCACTTAGTAAGAGATGTTTTAAGGCAATCTGCCTTTCCCTTGCTACACATTGTATATAGAGATGTAGACAAGCTGCCTACAAAGCGGCCATCCCTTTGTAAAAAGCATTTACAGTTGTGGCTGGGATTGTGAGCATTACTGCCTACAATGAGTATAGCTATTCATCGATGTTGTGTATAATATATTTGCCGCTTGGAAACTATCGTGAATCAATTTTATTGTCTCTCGTGCCAAGGTTTCTTTCAATGATTTTGGAAATGCTGGTTTTTGTTTGCTGTAGAAATATATTGTTCAGTGTTGTCAACTTCAAAATATAAATAATTCAGGAGTGATTGTGAAAATTTATAATATGAAAATTTTTTGCGCATTTTTTCTGAAAGTGCAGTTCCATAAGATGCAGTAAGAAACTGCGATTGAAGTGACAGCGACAGCCCTGGACCCAGTTGTGTTTAGTGCGTTTAGTTTTCGGTAATTTTTCAGTTTTTTCCCACTTTTCTGCACAAATAAGCGTCCAATTTTCGCTAATTTTAAGCTTTTATTTAAATTTTTATATAAATGGCAGCACCACCTAAATTTACTGGTACTGGACTTGAAGAAGTTAACATACCAGGACAGGCATATTTGCGGGAGGCGCTAACATCCTGCACTGATCCACTTAAGGCGATTGAAAGCTTCCAGGTTCGAAAATTGCGATATAAATTATAAACTAAGAATTTTAACTTTAATTTAAGTTAGAGAATGGAGTCTTACTGCCATCACTGCGACCCATGTTGCCTCTACTTGATTTACATGGCGTGCGGCGTTTGGACTTTCACACTTCACTAATGGAGGTAAGTACGAAAAAGATTGATAGAAGAAAATAAGGAACAGGTTTACTTTAGCTCCCATGCTCCAATCTTTTTTTTTTTTTGTTGTTTTACCCCCTAAAATGAAAACAAAAACTGTAAAAAAAAAGTGTCGCTCGGATCTGGGTTCGGATATATAGCCATCGGAAGTTTCGGATACAGCTTTTATAAAAATCCTTATAAGTTGGGAACCCCTGGATGGATTTCAAAAATATGGATGTCATAACATAGATAATTCAATGGCCTACAATATTGGTCCGCAAATTTTTGAAATTCAAGCCCTAATTTTGGAGATATTACGATTTTTCTGAAATTTTGACCAATTTTTTTTTAAAAATCCGTTATTTTTTCCAAAAAACTCGTAATAAACCTATAACTGTTTTAGCATGGTAAGAAAGCTTAATTTATTACCTTTAAAATGGTGTATAGGTTGTTGTAAATTTTCAAATATTTACCCCTTTTTTTAACAAAAAATAAAAAAATTTATTCAATAAATTCCTATGGAAACTACGTTTTTATGGTCAAAAACAATGAAAAACAACAACAACAATGACTATTACAACAACAACAATTATTATAAGACGATTCTCACTATAAAATGACAAGATTATTATATAAATTAATAATTTTATAAAAAGTAAGGTTATGTTGAAAGAAAGAGCGCCGCAGGCGAAAAACTTTTATTAAAAACCGCGCGCGCGATTTTTAATAAAAATTTTTAAGTTTTCAACGCGAATCGTCTTCTAATAATTGTTGTTGTTGTAATAGTTATTGTTTTTGTTGTTTTTCATTGTTTTTCACCATTAAAACGTAGTTTCCATAGGAATTTATTGAATAAATTTTTTTATTTTTGGGTCAAAAAGGGGGTAAATATTTAAAAATTTACAACAACCTATACACCATTTTCAAGGTAACAAATTTAGCTTTCTTACCATGCTAAAAAAACTATAGGTTTATAACGAATTTTTTGGAAAAAATAACGGTTTTAAAAAAAAAAATTAATCAAAATTTCAGAAAAATCGTCCTATCTCCAAAACTAACGGTCAGATTTCAAAGATGTGCGTACCATTATTGTAGGTCATTAAATTCTCTATGTTATGACACCCATATTTTTGAAATCCATCCAGGGGTTCCCTACTTATAAGGGTTTTTATAAAAGCTATATCCGCAACTTCCGATGGCTATATATCCGAAACCAGATCCGAGCGACTTTTTTTTATTACATATTTGTGCTTAGAATAAAAAAGCACATAAGAAAAGTTTACTTTAATTACCATTGGACAATGGGAGCTAAAGTAAACTTAAGCCGAAAATAAGTAATTTTGAACTATTTTTCTATTTAGGAATTGCGTGAAAAACTAATTGCACACATAAATGAACTCGGCCAAAAAGATCCTCGTGAACGCGACAAGAAACTAAAGGAATTGCTAGTAAAAAGTTTCCCTGTAGTACGTGTCAAGGCGTTACGGCCGGTTATTATGGCTATACTCCGTAATACACAGCATATTGATGATAAATATTTGCGCATATTGGTTCGCGATCGTGAACTCTACTCAGACACTGATACCGAAGTAAAACGCCAAATATGGCGCGATAATCAATCGCTATTTGGTGATGAAGTTTCACCTTTACTCTCGCAGTACATACGCGAAAAAGAGTATGTGCTTTTTGACCATACAAATCTGAACAATTTGTTCTTTCAGCCTTCCCCAAAAGTGCGACGACAGGGTGAAGTGGTACAGAAATTGGCCAATATGATTGGTACAAGCGTAAAACTTTATGACATGGTGTTGCAATTCTTGCGAACGCTGTTTTTACGGACGCGCAATGTTCATTATTGTACATTGAGGGCTGAATTGCTTATGGCACTGCATGATTTGGAGGTGCAAGAAATTATCTCTGTGGACCCATGTCATAAATTTACCTGGTGTTTGGACGCATGCATCCGCGAGAAAAACGTCGATATAAAACGTTCACGTGAATTGCAAGGATTTCTCGACAATATAAAGCGTGGACAGGAACAGGTGAATATCCCTAACAAAATCTCATATTGAGTAATTTATAGTAATAAAAAAGTATGTTGCTTATATATCTTTACCTTGAGCGGATGCTTCCTTTTTTCTATTGGCATATCCTTAAACTCCTTTAGATCAAAAAGTGATGTTTTTTGGAATAATGTTTTATTTCAGTTGGTCATAAATAATAGTCAAAAATGACTCATATAGGTGATTTAAAAAAAAGACAATCTAAATGCTAGCTGGGTTAAAATTGAATTGAAATTGTGTTCAACGTAATTGTGAAATCGTAAGAAATTGCTTGTTTCAATCTTGCTTGTTCGCACGGCCAACAATAATTTGAATAATTAAATTGTTGTTTGCGTTTATTTGCTGTCATTGATGTACAGGGTGAATGAAAATTTAATTTGTCATGACACTATGGTCGCATTAGGATAACAATATAACTGTTCCAAAAGCTACGTATTTATGTTTGAAAAAGAAACAAGAAACGTAACCTTTTGGCAACACAGCGTAAAATATCGCTATAGAAAAGTAAAGAGTGCTTTCCCATATTTCTTCAGCAGACGGGATAAAATTGGTCTCTAACGTAAACAGTTGTTCTGCAACAACAAATTCAAATCGACAGTAACGATTTTCACCATTTGGACGTAAGAAGTCCATTGATATGTCAGGCAGGCTCATTCCACATATGCCACTAAAAACCGCCTGAGTTTGAAAGAATAATGTCAAGTCGCTAGTTCAAGCCAAAAGGAGACGGTTATCGAACCAATTCATCGCAGAATGTCATCAATCAAACCAGCCGAACCACGATCTCTTTGGTCTACCACAGCCACTGTGTATCAGACAAAAAGACCTAAGCAATAAACGCCATCATTGCGTCGGCGCGGGAAGTCGGTAAGCCAACATCGTACTTAACGTCCAATCACTACTCATAGTCGATAAAGAAGTACAAGTGCCACGAAGAATAAAAATGTACACTGGCAGAATTCAGGTCAGGCTGGAGCTACACCTTTTTGCATGCCGTCAGCGACCACACACCGGCATCACTCTAGAGTCGGCCCTTCAACGCAACCTAATGCGCCTCGAACAGACAGATTTGGACGATTACAAAATTTTTACTTGTAGATATACTCATAGTGTACTCCTTTGTTAATTTTCTAGTATATATAACCTAATCAAGTGCATGTAATTGTCCGCAAGGTTGAAATAGAATAACTTAATTCAAAAAGTTCTTAACAATCAATGACGCTATCATTCTTTTTAGGTACTTGGTGATCTTTCCATGACACTTTGCGATCCGTATGCTATAAACTTTTTGGCAACATCAGCTATAAAAATTTTGCAACATTTAATTAACAACGAAGGTTTACCACGCGATAATACTATTTTAATACTACTTTTACGTATGTTAGCGCTTGGCCTCAGTGCTTGGGTTATGATAGACTCACAAGATTTTAAAGAACCAAAATTAGATTGTCAAGTCGTAACGAAATTTTTACCGGCTCTGATGTCTCTAATGGTAGACGACCAATGTCGTAGTTTGCACTCAAAATTACCACCAGATGAGCGTGAATCTGCACTGACAACAATTGAACATTCCGGGCCAGCACCGGATGCCGTCGAAGCATATATTCAAGAAAGTTCTGTAGCTAGTATATTGGCTATGTATTATACTTTGCATACAGCACGTCAGAAAGATCGTGTTGGTGTTTTACGTGTACTTGCTATATTGTCAGCTTGCAAAGACGACCGAGCATATGAAGATCCATTTTTACATTCTTTGGTATAACAGCCATATAAATAATGAAAAACATTTTACTTTATTTGGTTTTTAATATTTTGTAGATAGCATTGCTTATCCCAATGGCCGAAGAATTTACAACTGAAGATTTTTGCACTACACTTTTTGATGAGTTTCTATTCGCAGGCCTTACTCGCGATAATGTCACACGTCATATGCTCAAGCTTTTATGGTATATCGTATACACTTGTTAATGTTATCCCTTTTTCATATTTTTTTATTTAAAAGGTATATTTACAATAAGCTTCCAGCTGGTCGATTGGGCACTCTAATGAAATCAATGCAACCCACCACTGGGCACAATGATACCGTGCATAAGTTATATGAAACATTGCAGGAACGAATTGGTACAGCAATGCAAGAAGGGCCAGTGCCAGAACCTGTAGAAGTAGATTTTGATTCGCCTCTTAAAAGTGTGCCTACACCTGGTCCACATTATATGCAATAAATATAAAACAAATCAAAATTCATACTCATCTGTTTTCTTTTTATATTTATATTTTTGTTTTTTTTTTTTTTTTGAATTATAAATATGACTTACAGTATTTACATAAAACTATTGTGAGTGGCGAAAACAACTATATTGTAATTTTATGAATATATGGAAAGGCTAACTATAACACCATAAAAAAGGCTTGAATATACCGAAAATTTAAAACGAAAATAAAAATGCTATTGCGAAACCAACTTTGTACGTGATACAATCTCAACTCAAAAAAAATTATTTTAATAAATAAATTATGGATAAGTGCATTTTTTTATCACACATTTAATTTTGGGTAGTGATTTATTGATATATTTTGTCTGGAAACAAATTTATTTTAATATAGAAAAACATATTTTCTTGCAAACAATAAAAAATATCTTTTTAGGCCATGGAATTTTAAGTTAGCACTTACAAATCGATAATTCACTTTGCGGCAGATTTGTGTAGCTTTTTTTATTTTCTTACTACTAATTAAACAACTTTCCATTATTCGAACAGTACAAAAATGTTTATAAAGCATAAAAATTACTAGCTAGACAGTATCCATTTTATGATCTTGGTCACCAGACTCTGCTGCACTGCTGGTGTTATTGGAATTTTGAATATTTGAAAATATCTCATAATACTCCATATAAAGACGTTGCCATTTTGGTTGTGCTTTCAAAATATTTAAAGCACTTTCAAATAGGCTTAATTTTGTAATAGACTGTAAAACCAAACAGTTTAATTATAATTTTTTTTTTTATAATATGCCAATGCTTACCAGAATTTTACGTTCTTCCAATTTTGCCCTTGTAGTAAAGCCGTGTGCAGGTCCCAAAAGTTCGTCCAATAACAGTCTTAAACGTTTTTCATTGCCATTTACAGCCAACTGAAATGCTAACATAGCGTACCAATGTCTAAGCTCCACTTCTGACTTAATGGCTTCACATAATTTGATTTGGTTTTCAATGAAGAAAATTTTAGCTGCTGGTTGCCAGTCGCTAGGATTTCTACAAATTCAGGAAACTAATGCTAGTTTTCAAACATAAATATTAAAAACTTGGATAACTTACAAATCAATGGCGTTGCAGCTTGCCATATAATTATGTACGGACGCTTGCACTGATATTAGTGGGTACGAGTGAAAGTTCTTGATAAATTCTTTGGGCATAGTAGTTTGTAAGCCATGCCTAAATATTGGATCTTTTGTATTGAGAACCAACCAACTTTGCATTTGCGGTGAATACGAATATGAATTTCCGTTTGCAAAAAGGACAAATGGCACACCGTGCTCAGTAATGTTAAATTGTATTACCTGCCCGAATTTTCCCAAAATTTCTGTGCAACTGGTGGCTAGAATAGCACAAGCCTTTTCAATATCCCAAATTCGTAACAATCCACATTCCGAAATTATGCCAACATATTTACCATGGGGACACTACATAATTAAAAAAAAAAAGATACTCAAAACATTAAATATTTTTTGAAGTCAAAACAAAAATTCTTAAATAAATTTTATTTTTTAAGTAGCGCAGTGTTTTTCAAACTCTTACTAGCATAATAGATTTTTGTAAACACCCGATAGTAATGGGTAAGAAACAAGAGCTCGTCTGTGAATTGATATTGACCAAATCTCGACAGCCGAATTTCGAAAAATTAGAATTACAATGCTGAAGGAACATCGAATGATATCAACTTAGGGTAATTTGGGGTCGCTGATAATTTGACTAAAATGCTCCATAGGGGGGTTAAGGAATGGTGTTGAGGTGGCAGTGTAAATCGAAAAAGTTTTTGTCTTTTGATCAAGTCGTAAAAGACCGTTAGTAACCCTGTCAAAATCGGGGGGCCTATTCTGTAATCCGATTCGAAAGCAAATGCGATTCAATGTACTTTAGAGTACAATTTCCCCATGTTAATTTACCATTATCTCGAAACGTTGAAGCTCAGGTTAAAAACTGATGGTCGATTGAAGCTCAGCGACACCAAAATTATCCTAACTTCACATTAGTCTACGTTCTCCTGATTTTACTTGCCATAATGTTTTTAATGTCATTAGTTTTACAAAAGTTACAACTATTCAAGCACACTACACTGTAACGTATAATTTTTAATTCATAAGGGATACATAGTAAGTTCGGCCCTTATTCTGGAATCAATCGTTATCGAAATTTTCCTGCGATTCGTATTTAATATACGATGAATTACAGAATAATGCCAATGTCACTCATATGTAAAATGTTCATATTTATTTTTAAAATATACAGGGTGGTCCGGTCTTTCCTGTAAAAAATTGTTTTTTTATCAATATAATAAAAAAATAAAATGCAATTTATTTAACTACAATTTTTATGTCTTGGAACCATTTTCTTTGGACTTAATATATTTTTCTATATGAGGCATAATTTTTTAGTTGAGTAAAAACTTTTTCCTTCTCATTTAGCGGTCATATCTCGGTATGGTACAAGTACGCCGGCAGTGCTCGATTTTCTTATTTACGGCATTCAAAAGTTGAATGCTCGATTTTCTTATTTACGACATTCAAAAGTTGAATGAACATTAATTCCGGCAATATGAAAGCTAGCTAGCTCCCATTATATTATCAGAGACGTTATATTTAAGAGACTTTGTTTTTGTCACAGCAAACTCCGGCGGAAAAATTAGACCCCGTTCCCGTCAAAATCACATACACAAAGTAACGAGTGGGTTCTGATCTTTACCTCAATGCCGCAAATGCAAAGTCTCTGAAATAAAAAGTTTCTACTATTATGATGGACAAGTCTTGTCAATATTGTGCAATTTTCTAAAAAAAGTCTCAATAATCTTTTACGTATGGCTAACAGTTTTCATTTCATAAGGTCGAAAACTGTTAAATTGTGAAAAAACATAGTTCTGAGGCTAAATTCATTTATTATGAAGTTTGGTTCGTGAATTATTTTTTTATTTTATATTTAATTTATAAAGACAATCCATTTTTGAGATTTGAAGCTATTAGTTATTACTGTAAGTCGATTTTAATTTAGTTTGAGACGGGTCTATCGTTAAAAAAATAGTCGGTGTAGGTCAGTACACATATTTATTTACTCATGCGCACTGTATTGTATACGTGGTTTGTCATATTTGATCTTGGTTTTTAAAGCATAACTTTCAAGTTACAAATTGAAGTGAATTATCTAAGAACTATACCCTGATTATCAAAAATTAAAATTTTAAATCAAATCTCCTGATTACCAAAAATTAGAATTTCCATTCAAATCAGCTTTTAAGTTTAAGATTTAATTTTTCGCTTTTTAGCGTATCCTAAGGACCTTAGGACCATAACTAATTTTTATTACCAAATTATATTTCAGTAGACTATTCTCATCCAAAAGTCTTGTAGGTAATTTTTTGTAGGGCCGTTTTCTTTGCATTTAAGAGATTGAATCTAAATCTGATTAAAATTCCTTTTTTTTTAATTTTCTCAATTTTTAACTTACAAAACTACATTGTATGGCAGCTGTTGTGAGGCTTATGACAGGCAGTGCAGCCGATCCTGAGAGCATATTTAAAATTCTTAGTGTACCATCTAAGCTGCATAGAATCACATGTTTCGAGCACAGGTTGAAATTAACCACAGGTGAGCCTGATATTGCAAAAATTATTATGTAGAAATATGTTTGTATTTATTTTTATTTTGTTTTCTCCTTTCAACAAACCTATAAATATGTCCCATAGTTTTCCTGGCAAACTTAATGACCAAGCAGTCACTTTGCATAATAGACCTGCAGCCGTTTGGACACTTCCATTATGCACATGCAGACGATAGTCTTGTGCTGATTTATAAAATTCACATTTTGATGTTGGTGTTATATTCAACTTTGGTCCAGAAGTAGATGCTTGATAGTGCGTACCAGTCGATATGGTGGGCGTTGTACTTTGTTGTGTTTTATTAACGGCAGGGAATGTCTTAATAGCATTTAAGTTAGGTTGCGCTGGTTGTATTTTAGCTGATGCAGTTGTCATCTTTGTCAGACGCGAATCTAAGCGCCTGAAAAAAATTATTTCTTTATTATGTCCGTATGAATATACAAAAATAAAAAGATACGTTTGTTCAGCTTCTGTTATTATTGGCTTAGCTGAGACAACAACGTTGGATGAGACTTCCTTTGAAGCATCAATTGCAGTTGTATTTGCGTTTACTGTAATGCTTGGTACGGCCATAGGACGCGATGAGCTGCTTAATTGAGGTACACTATCACTGCAAAACAAAAAGTTGAACAAAGTTTCAATTAGACTTTTATATATAAACCTTATATCCTGGTTAAGCGGGATGAAAACGGGTGTAATGCGTCGTTTACCATCTGCGGTGCGAATTTCTGTCTGTTTACTTATGGCTTTCATTGGTGTTAAATTGCCTTTCACTGTTTCCACTGAACCAAGAAATTGTTGGTTAGTTTGAGACGATTCCGACATCGGAGCAAAACCATTGGATGGCAGAGTTGGCGTTTCAATGAAATTAATATTTTGATTCGTAGTTTGGGCTAATAAATTTGGCGGTTTTAATTTGTCTTGAGACGAGTTCAACAGCTCAGGATTTTCAATAAGCAAATCATCAGCGCCATTTGCACCATTTTCAGCGATGGCACTTTTTCCATAAATACGTTGATATAGTGAATTCTGTCAATATTGCAATAAAAATATAAAGGTTTTGAACAAAAAATGGATAAGTGCAATCGTTTATCAATTTACTTGTTTTTAACTTTGAAGGATTTACACCCGAAACTCAATGAAAATATATATTTATCCGTCAAAACATTGAAGCATTTGAAAATATAATGTCTATATATAAGGGCCCATATAACAGTCCTAATATGGAAAACATTTTGTTTGGTAACTTGAAAACTCATTTTTGATTTTTAAAGCATTCTGCACTTTAGTTTTTAAAAATATGATCAAATCAGAAAAAATATATAAAAATTTAAAGATTTTTTTCGAGTTACTAGCCCTTATTCTGAAATCCATCGTAATCAAAATTTTCCTAGGAAAGGGTTTTTAACGTGTATTCGAATTTGGATCAATTATACATTTTCCTTAGAAAAATGTTCGTAGAATATGAAGGCCTTTTCCCCATGGACATGTAGAGAAAAAATAAACAATATACCAATTTACCTTATCTTCTTCTGAAAGTGGCGTACCGAGTTCAGTTTCCGAGAACTGCAAGCAAGCCACAGTGCCATCGCCACTACACGCCATCAAAATGCATTTCTCAGGTCCCCAGGACAAATCGAGTATGCTTTCGTTGAAAAGCTCATGAATAACAACGAGAGGACGCTGTAAGGCCGTCATCCACACGGAGAGCGAGCGATCACGTGAGCCAACAGCAAGACAACAGTACTGTTGCGGTTTATTTGTTTTCGGTGTTTGCCGCTTTAAAATCGAGTTGTGAAAACGTACACAAGTTACGGCCTTGCGATGTCCCACAAAATCCTTGTCACATTTCCAACCCTCGCGTTCAATAATCTGTGCAGTAGGTCCACCACCGTTCATAGCATGAGCCGATACCAAATACTGACCGTCAGGTGACCACGATAGCCGGAGAATATGTGTAGTGCCGCCGCACTCTTCGAAGGGTTCTGTGATTGTACTACTACAAGACCAATCACTGGTTTTCCATATCTTAACACTGCGATCATCGCTTTGGGAAGCTAAAAACTTTCCAACTGGATCCCATGCAACACCTTTTACTAAGCCTGTGTGACCCTTAAGCATGGCAACCATTGTAGGAAAGGATTGTGTATCCCAAACAATAATAGTATTATCAATGCTGCAGCTAGCAAGCCAACGGTCTTGCGGCGACCAAGCTAAATCAAGAACATCACCGGAATGACCACGCAACGTAGCGGCACATTTCCATGATTCATGATTTTTCTGAATGCCGCCCGAACCAAAAACACCACTTGGGCCCTGCAAAAAAAAAAAAATTATATATAGAGAATTCTTCTACGTTTCATAGCATAAGGTAGAACGGCAATTAATAATAACATTCATGCGAAAATGAGAGAGTATTGAAAATATACGGAAAAAATATATTTTTTTATATATTTCATTCTCATAACAAAATTTTTTAAGTCCGAAAAGTCCGACGGACTGATAAATCTATAGATTTCACAAACGAATGATAGTGTTACCTCTCAAGTTTCGCTTCGGTCTGAATTAAAGCTTCGACACAACTTTCATTGCAAACTTACCTTCGATTTTCGCCATACCATGACTAGCTTATCATCTGAACCCGATGATAACATTTGTCCGTTTTGCGACCAGCGCACACAGTTCACACAAGCCAGATGATTGTCCATTTGGCATAGCATTTTTGGTATGCTGTCATCGAGTTCTGCCTTTTCCGAAAGCACCGGCAATAAATTCCATATGACAACACGACCGGAATCCAATCCCTGTCCGCCAGTAGCGAATTTAAGGCATTCTTGATGGACGTCAACTGAGAAGATTGGTTTCTCTGTTAAAAATGGGGGAATAAATTTATAAAAAAGCTTAACCGACGATGCGCATTAAAAGCGTCTTGTATTATGCGCCACTTACCATCGTGATGCACCCAACTTGGCTTTAACAATTTCATTAATAATAGCAAGAAAAGTGTGCTTCACTTATTTTCCTTTGTATTTATTTTCTTCAGCAAGAACTACCATAAACAACTTTTCTAATTAATATGTAAACAATCTTACAAAAATATAATCATTTCCCACATTTCCTGTCTATCCACCTTTGTAAGCAAATTCTCGACACCTTCACCGGTTTTTTTTCATCGCATTCACATTAGTCCTAATTCAGTTAAAGCAATAGTTATGCCAATTTTTTTGACATTCCCTTTTGAACTTGCCATTTGCTTTCATAAAGGGTGTTCAAAGCGTCAAATTATTCATCAGCTCAGCGTACACATGATCAAATTTTTCGTCAAATTTTAGTTTTCTTCTGTCCACCGAAGAGAAAACATCGTGATTGCGGAGAAATAATTATGTTTATGAAAGTAGATATGTTGATGAAATAGGAATTTAATTTTACATAACTTAATACTCAATGTCATTTTGAAGACCATATAACAATCCGTCATTTTTATGTCCACTATACCAATTAAAAAAAGAGATAAAACGTTTCCAAAAATCGAAATAATTATAACTTAATTGGTTCCGTTGTTGCTTAAGTATAAAATTTATTTTAATTAAAATTTACATCCTCTGATATTGTCAACATCGACTCCTCTAGCGATACTTAAAAAAAAAACAATAAAAACACCCTTCTAGTATGTAAAATAAATAAGAGCCACATAGCATTTCATCATCCGCACGATGTTCACTCGTTGAAATCTTTTTTCAAGTGACAAAAATGTACTAGCAAATTTGACGAGCGTACACATCATCAAACAACTCATCAAATTGTTTGTCAAACAAGCAGAAAAACAAAATTCTTTGTTTTCCATCAAACAATTTGACCAACAATTTGATGAGCGTTCACATCTTCAAATTCTCATCAAACTCCATATATTTTTTTGTTGGTCAAATTATTTTACAAACAATTTGATGAGTTGTTGGATCATGTGTACGCCCCTATATGCGCCACTTGCTAGCAATTGTTTTTTTTCTTTTGGGCTTGTTCTTATTTTATGGCAACGTCTTTTAATTTATTTGTTGTCTTATCAAAAAAGCTAAAAAATAAAAGGTGAACTCAAACAAAAAAAAAATAGATGAAAACTGTTGGTCGGATCTAGTATCGGAAATATAGCAATTAGAAGATGTCGATATAGCTTTTACAGTATTATTTTAAGAGCGCGCGCAGCGAACGTAATTAAGGACAGGTCAGGTTACTGCTCCATATATTAAGCAAGTATGGCTACTCTCTGCATGACACTAGTATGGATTTCAAAATTTTATGATTTATCTGCTGGCTTGTCCAACCGTACAATTGGACAAATTTTTAGTTTCAAATCACATTCCATGCAGTAAACTTCGGTTACAGGCACTGCAAACAATCTTTTTTGGCAAGATTTTTAATAGGTTAGTCCCTGTCCGGAACTAACGCGTAACTTCAGTATTTATAAACGTTACAGCGCAAGTTGAAGTAAAGGGCCAAATAGACGTTCATGCGTGCATGATCAATATAATGACGACGCCATAATGATTTCGACACACACCATTCATGCACGCATGATGGATATCATTTTTGGTTGAACTTTTAACGTGTTGGCATTATGACGTCAGAAGCATGTGCGGCAATTAAAATTGCATTTAATATTAAAAAAAAAATATGAAATGAGTTTAATTTAAGCTCAAAAAATCTTTAAAAATGTATTTTAAAAAACAAAGTTCAGACAAAAGTTTAATTATTTCATCTAATTATCTTTAGTGCATAATATTTCTAATTTCTTTTCCGCACTCATTGTCACCTTCTTCATCAAAAAATCATGTAAACTGAGCTAAGTTCAGCACACACTATCATGCATGCATGATCGATCAATCAAAAAAATATCAAAATATTTTAATATTGCTCATGCGCATGACCAATCAGTCAATCAGCCACCTACACGGTCAGTATGCAAGAGCAATCACTTGATTCATCATTCACGCATGAACGTTTATTTGGTCCTTAACGCACGTTAGTCATGTGGTCAATTGTGAGTAATTTTGTAGAATACATTTGTAGAATGTGCGTTAGCTAACGCGCGTTTGAAAAACGATAGTGTGGCCCTAGGCTCATGTGAACGCAAAACAATATCGACAGCTAAACAAAAGCAATTTGATCAAAACAGTCGAACATAAGCACTGACACACAAATTTACTATTAATGTCGAAATAGAATTGGGACGTGCGACTTTTCTTCTGTTTTCCTATACGTTTGTAGTGAGTATAAAATTGACACTAGAAAATTTATCGCAGAGAAATAGAAAAAATTCTATTTTTTGGTGCAATTTGACACTGAAGATAAATCGCGCGTCCCGATTCTGCTTAGACCATTACTTAGGCGCTGAAATGTTGTCAAAATGAACAAAAAAAAAAAACCACACTATCAACGCGCGTTGGTTTTGTTAACGCCGATGTTGTGCTGTAATCTAAGTTTAAGAAGAAAAATTGCTATCTCTTTATTTTTTGTATTTTTATTTGAAGAGATATTTAAGATTGTACAATTAATTTTAGCATTTATATAGCTAAAATATTAATTTAAGCATTTTTGACATTTGAACGCCGACACACGAATCTCCATTCACACAGAGCCAGCAAAACGACGTTGCCGTGTGCATTACCAAGAAAATATAATTTTATTTTGAAGCTGACGTAGGAAGTGCTCCGAAAGTTTCAATGCATAAATCGTGACTATTACAAAAAATGTCGCTAGTTTAAGTTAAAGCCAAAAAATTGATTTGAATTTTATTGAACAAAATCGACTAAAACATATCAGATACCGTGAGATTACATTATTTAACTTTAAGCGTTTTGCAAGCAGCAGTGAAAAATAAAATCGCAAGTGTGACCTCGGCTTTTAGCTCTGTTGCTCTCTCCTTTTCGCAACTAAATTGCCAAACAATTTTACAAATGTCTCAAATTTTTTTTGTTGCTTTTACTGCACTTAAAAAATTCGAAGCGGGACGAAAGAGTAAAACGCGAATACCTCTGTATACAAAGCAATAAATAAGGACAGAACAAACAATCAAAAGTGACAAAACGCAAAAATCCCAGCCGAATGAGAAAAAAAAACAAAATAAAATAATAGCAACAAAACAGCAGAACACTGAAATACAAAAAGAATAACTAGAAGCAATAGAAAAGGAAAACGTTTTCATGTAGCCATTTTTAAAATTAATTCCGTAGTGATTTCCAGCTAAAGTGAAATTTGGTGAGTTCATATAAAAAGTTGTGGTTTTTATTAAAAAAAAATTATTTCTATAACATTGTGTGCTAAAAGTAATACATCATTAAATTAATAAGTGTCAAGTGTGAATTGTTCTGAAATAATAAACTAAACATGCTTAAAAGAAAATTGACTCTGTAATGATGAAAATTTAAAACCAAAGAGAAAGAAGAGAAGCAGGTCACAGTAATTATGCTAGTAACAATTTAATTGAATTTGTTATCATAATATTTCAATACATACAATCAGGTGGGCGCTTCCCATAAGATTTTTTAACATTATTCCGTTTGCTAGTAAAATTGTGTGTACCTATTATAGGTGCTTTGAGAACGGCTTTAGCTCTGCGAATTCAGGTTTGTCTACATTATCAAAATCATACCATTTTCCAGTTAATACAAATCCTTTTAATTACATTCACCACGATCGCATTGTATTTTCGCATTTCGTTTCCGACGTGTGTGCGTTTGTGCATACACTGATTTTGAATTTGTCAAGGTTTTTCTGTGGTAGTTAAATTATTACTAAAGGGTGATTAAGTTGGAGGCTACAATTTGGATATGGAATAGTTTATGTTTTATATTCACATTGAAATATAAATGATACTGAAATGATCTATTTTGGTGTCCTGGTTAACTATAATGATACAGTTCTTGGTGTTACACATCTAGGAACAGGTTTACTTTAGCTGACATTGTCCAATTTTATTTATTTTTTTTTTCCTAAAAGGGGGTTAAAAACACAAAAATATAAAATTATCAAAAAAAGTCGCTCGGATCTAGTATCGGAGATATAGACATCGGAAGTTCCGGATATATCTTTTATAAAAATGGTTATAAGTTGGGAACCCCTGAATGGATTTCAAAAAAATGAACGTCATAAGATAGATAATTTAATGGTCTACAATAATGCTGAGTAAAGTTTTGAAATTTTACCATTTTAAAGGGAATAAAATAAGCTTTCTTAAAATGCTAAAAAAGTTTCAGGTCATTAACACATTTTTTGGAAAAAAAAATGTTTTTTTCAAAAAAAATTGGTCGAAATTTCACAAAAATCGTAATATCTCCAAAAATATGAGTCAAATTTCAAAATTTTGTGCACGATTATTGTAGGCCATTAAATTATCTATCTTATGACACCAATTTTTTTGAAATCCATTCAGGGGTTCCCAACTTATAACCATTTTTCCAAAAGCTATATCCGCAACTTCCGATGTCTATATCTCCAATACTAGATCCGAGCGACTTTTTTTGAAATTTTTATATTTTTTTATTTTCTACCTTCTATCACCCCTAAAAAAAGAAATTGATTTGGAGAATGTCAGCTAAAGTAAACTTAAGCCCACATCTAGTGTTTCTGTGCATTGTGGAACTATTATATGATATCCGTCACGGTTAAAATGTTAAACGAAATCATTTCGAACAATGCTAATTGCGTTAGTAAAACTTTTCCCATTTTGGAGATATGAGGATTGCAATAATTAGAATGCGTATTGTTAAGAACTGCTTCATAATTAAAAATATCAATACATAATTAATATATCCATATGTCAAATATCAGCTGTTCTTGACGCAAAAGTATCGATAGATTATAATTCCAACCTCCAGTTGAATCACGTTGTTCCAGTTGTTAACGTTTACACGAGGAAAGTCTTGCCGCAAAGTTTCCTTGTTTGTAGGCAAGAGGGGAAAAGCGAAAGGGACGAGGTAAAAAATTTGTCATATGTTGCAAACGCGAAACGAAAATCACAAAAGAGAATGGACAAGAACTTGTCTCTCAGACTTTCCTCGTGTAAACGCCGACTTTATTTCACATTTTCTCATTCTTCAACAATGTCAATGCGGAACAGTGGAACAATTAACAAGTTTCTCTTTCGATAATTTCTTTTGTGGATAACCATAGTGTTGCCACCTGTTAAAAAAAATAGTAATTGTTAAATAAGAGTATGTCCAGTATGTATCTTGGACTGGAAAAGTTGCACTTTGGGATTTGAGGAATTTATGTAATTCACACTTCATTATAAAATTGCAACGTGACAAAGTTACCAAGTCACATTGTTAAACTGTGAGCGCGCCTTTTTATATACCTTAATATACTTTAAAAACATGCGTAAGGGCATGTTCAAATCTATCGACTAGTGGTAATTTCAACTTATTATAGGAAACAATAGCAAATCAAGTTAGCACGTCGTAAAATATTGTAAAATCACAACATTGTTATCTTACCAGCCAAATTTGGAACGAAGAAAAAACTCAACTTAAATTGATGAAAATTAATTAACATTTTTGACTTTTTCTATAGTTAGTATTTATAATAACATAGTATTTGGGTATGCATTTTATGAAGAAAAAAGTTACTAAGCAAAAAAACTAGTTTTTTTTTTTGCAAAAAAAAACCCTTCAGGAAAATTAAAACCGCTTCATGCATTTTTCGCCGATCGGAAATGTACAGAAATCGTTTAAAAGAGTCCCTCCAACTTTTCAGACCCCGCCGAGCTGAATTTAATTGTAGACCCGGTCTAATGTATGTATGTATGTTTAGAGAACTGAAGCCATATGAATGTATATAACTTTGTATTAAAGCCCAATTTCCATGTGATCTTATCTTATATTATCTTATCAAATATCAGGGAGGATATCACATGCTATAAAGACAGCAAATGTATGCTATTCACTCTCCCATTCTCCAAGCGCATTAGGTTCTGTTCGCATGATTTTTCTTTCTTACAAAAATTTGATTTGATATCCCTGATATGGGATAAGATAAGATCACATGGAAATTGGGCTTAACTCGCATTAATTAAAAAAATATTCGAGAAAAATTTTGATACGCAACAATGTATAGACATAAGGATATTAAAATGGGAAACAAATTTTTTTCTAACTTAAAGAAACATTATATTGTGGTCCGAAAACTCCCTTATTACTGGAACGTATTCTTTAAACTCCCTGTGAACAAAAAATTATTTTAAATCTGCATTTTTTTGTTATGCCTTTAGTTAGTTGTAATAAGACAATATATTGGAGCTGCTACGTATAAACAGCCTACATACATATGTACATACTCGTTCTTCATATGCACACCACGGCGAAATATCTGATGCCGCTGATGCTATATATTTTTTAATACCCATAAAGCAGTGGTCGGCAGAGCGCAAATATCAAATATTTTCTTACTCTCCAAAGAGAGCGAAATGACAAAAGCACCAATCACTGCGAAAAATGTTTGCACGTTTTGATGTTTACGCTCTATATGATTTCATATATAAGGAGTTGAGTTTTATTTATAAAATGGCTTTCTATATGAAATTTATTAACTATCATTAAATCTCGCTTGCAGATTAAGCATTGCGCATTGCCATAAAAAATTTTCGGCAAAAAACATTTATTTTACCATTTGATTCCAAACATTTTTGCAGTGCATTGACAAAATAACCAGCTCATTTTGTAGTTTTCTTACTCTCGCTTATTCTTTTCGTTTGCTCGCGAGCATATGGGGTGCCGACCACTGCCATAAAGCCTTAACCAAAATAGACGTGACGAGACGGTAGCAATTGAACGAACGTTTGCAATCGTTTCGTCTGTTTTGACATTTAACCCAAAATGTTACGCTAGCCAACGAACCGAAAAAGCATTTATGACGAGTAGCAACGTTTTGAAGTTCGGTTCTTACGGAACTCTTACGTCTCGTCAAAATGTTTCGTTCACTATCGATCAATTACGTAGGTTCATTTTGGCTATCAACATTGGTTTACAGTGGTCGGCACCCCATATGCTCGCGAGCAAACGAAGAGCTTAAGCGAGAGTAAGCAAACTACAAACTGAGCCAGGGCTGTCGCTGTCACTTCAATCGCAGTTTTTTACTGCATTTTTAAGTACGACACTGCGACACTGCATCTTTTATGAAAACACTGCATTTTCAGAAAAAAAATGTTGCAAAAGTAATCTGGTAAAAAATTTCCAAATTAAATTTCATCAGCTTTTGACATTTTGTTTTAACTTTTCTTTTCAACTCTTTTCTTTTCTTTTCTTCTTTTCGTGGAAAGCTAAAAAGTACATTTCAACTCTCTTCATTCAGTACATTTCCACAAAACCCAAATGCCATTACTGATTGTACATATATACTTTTATAATTAAAATTTTTACAAAATGTACTGAGCTGCTATGGAGGCACAAAATGACACAAAGTGATTTATTTAACTTCAACAAAAAATTAAATATCGAAAAAAAGTGTTTTTTTTCATGTTAGTAAAAATAATATACCTTTGACCAAAGCCATTTCCAACCATGCAGTCGGATTATTTTATATTACGGAATTGGTTACTGATTAAATATGTTGTTACTCAAAGTATATAAAGGGACCCATATTTCCCCGATTTGATTAAAAAACATTTTTTACGAAGTTATGCCCATTTTAAGTTTTTGTGTCGAAAATTAAAAAACCACTAAAAATGTTTTCAAATCATCCATCCATGCATGCATTTTATCTCCTGCGACCAAACAATATTAACCAACCGGTTACAAATTTATTTCATCTTGGTCGTAGGGGATCAAATTCATGTATTTTTTAAATGGCTGTAACTTTGCGAGGAAACATGACTACTTGAAAGCTCATTTTAAAGAAAAGGAACGGTACTATGTAGATGACGTTGTTATCAAAAATATGCTGAAAGTAGTAGTATCACAGATGGCTTGGCAATGTTGAAACAAAAATTTAATTTTTTATTTTGAGAAAAAAATTCTCCAGGCCTCAAATTTTTTGAAGCGCGCATTAAACTCATGTCATTTCTTTCTTATATTAGTACAAATCCAAAAAAAAACTTAAAGCAAAAAAATGGTGGAGTTTTTCAGAAAATTAGCATTGTTTTCTTCTCATAAAAAGCGTTATAGCTCTATCAATTTTCAACCATTTTGAAATTTTTTACAGATTCTGAGAGAGAATAAGAGGTTCTATTCAAAAGACAAAAATTAATTATTTTGATTTGGATGGAAATGACGCATTTTTGGAAAATTTTTAGCGGTTTTTTAATTTTTGACACCAAAACCTAAAATGGGCATAACTTCGTAAATTTAATTTTTAAATCAAATCGGGGAAATATAGGTCCCCTTATATACTTTGAAAAACAACATATTTAATCGGCAACCAATTCCGTAACATAAAACATCCGACTGCATGGTTTGAAATGGGATTGGTCCTTTATCTTATAACACTGCGAAATTCACTGCACTTTTGTTTTTGAAACGCTGCGAACACTTAAATTTTCCAGAATTTTTAGGATTTTTCACTGCGGTCAAAAATTCTAAAACGACAGCCCTGCTTGTAGCTAAGTCATTTCTCTCTCTTGTGAGCGTAAGAAAATATTTGATGTTTGGGCTCTGTCGACCACTGGTTTACACACACTCGAACTTACTCGTTATGTTTCGTCTCGTCTATTTTGGTTTAGGCTTAAGTCTGAAGGCAACAAACGAAAGTATTTTATAGCGATACTAATACAAGTTTGTTGAAACCTTTTGAAATGCAGACTATTAAATTCACTTAAATTACCATATTATTGTTGAAGAGAACTAATTAATATTGATGCAATTGGCGTTGCCATTTTATCTTAACATATTTTTATTAAAAAATTTATTGCAAATTTTGGTGCTGCAGATCATTCTCTATTCTTGGTTTTGCTAACTTATTTTTATAATACTCTTATGTTTACAATGTTTTAGTAACTTTACAGTAGACTGTCCGTTATTTCCAAAATTTATTTCTTAGCTTTCGCATTATTTTAATGTTTTTGTAAAAAAAAGAAAATATATAATTCTGAACCTATAAATTTTTTATTGTAGGCTGAATAACTTGTCACCGTCAACTTAGCATTCTTTTTTGTTCTTTGTGTTATAATCTTTTAAGAAAAATAATATACACTGGAAAAAAGTGGAAAAAATCGTTCTTTTTTACTGCATGGCTTTTTTTTTCTTAAAAGGTAATAATGCAAACATGTCAAACCATTTAATATGTAAGCTATATAGTTTCGAGTAATAAACACGCCATCCTAAGCAAAACTAAACATTTTTTTAGTTTTGTAAAAATTATAATGTACCGAGCTCGAAGATTAAAAAACTGTGTGTTCGTTATTTTCAAAGTTTCTGAAATCCAGGAATTCGGTATAGTTACTCATGATTTCGTCTTTTTCTTTGTGACAGTTCTTTCAACGACGCATCGACAAATGTTCTCAATTTTTTTCAGTCCCGTAATTTGCAATTGCATTTTGTAACATGTGTGTGTGTGAAATTTTATTATTTTGAAAAACTCATAATTTTCTATAATAAGAAAGTGCAACTATACCTGTACACTATAACCTAAGCCATCTCGCTTGAATAAATAGAATCCAATCTTCTACAAATATACATGAAGACCTGAGTTTCAGTTTTTTAAGAAATTATCCTCGATGTACTGAATAACAAAATCTTAAAAAATTGTTTAGTAACTCCTAAGTTCGTTTTTCAGAAATCTACGATATTACAAAAAGTAAAGTAGACATAAGAAACGTTTACTAATCTTTTTTGCTATGTAAATTGAAATCTATAAGATTGAATCGAATATTGGCTTACTGTTTAATTCACAAGGCAATTTGCTTTAAAACCGAAACTGAATCCCAAGCGAGGTACAGAAATGTTTTCAGTCCATTAAATTTTAAAAATTTCGCTGGCAAAATCTCAACTATTTCAACCTGCTCTGGCAAACTTCTCAACTTAAAGAGTTAAAAATAAAATTGTATTTTTATTGTGGCAAATTTTGAGTCATAAATTAACTGAGCAAAAAAATAACAAATTACTTCTAGCAATGTGTAGAGTATTGAATAAGGCGATTCCCAAAAACTGAAATGTCACATGTTAGATAAATTGTTGCTCTTGGTTTGAAAGGCAGTACTTTTGTTCTATTTCGTTCTTGTACTTTTTCCCTCGAAGGCAATTGAAATCAGTAGGGGCGTATACATGATCAAACAACTCATCAAATTATTTCTCAATTTGACCAACAAAAAAATATATGGAGTTTCATGAGAATATGAAGTTGTGAACGCTCATCAAATTGTTTGATGGAAAACAAAGAATTTGGTTTTTCTGCTTGTTTGACAAACAATTTGATGGTATGTACGCTCGTCAAAATTGCTAGTACATATTTCTCAGTTGAAAAAAGATTTCAACGAGTGCACATCGTGCGGATAATGAAATAGTAGGCGTACACATGGTACACATGCTGTCCAACATGGTGTGACAACATCAATGTTCGATAATGTGAACGGTAGGATGGACCGCTTGACACACATGTTGGATGGACTTCAAAAATGTTTGATTTTTCTGCTAGCTTGTCGAACTATACAATCTGTGTGAACTCACTGTCAAGCCTTGTGAACATTTTTCATTTTAAATAAGATTTCAGGCAGTTTACTTCGATGTGGACGCTAATAAATTGTTCTGCAATTGATGTTTGATGGCATGCTCGATAATGTGAACTCAAAGCAATATTGACAGTCACACATGTTGTCAAGCAATGAAGGACAACATCTGTGATAATGTGAACCGCCCTTTTGTTTTCCATTAAACAATTTGACCAACAATTTGATGAGCGTTCACATCTTCAAATTCTCATCAAACTCCATATATTTTTTTGTTGGTCAAATTGTTTGACAAACAATTTGATGAGTTGTTTGATCATGTGTACGCCCCTAGTCGGAACAAATCTGAAATTTGACGAAAAATTTGATCATGTGTACGTTGAGCTGTTAAATTGTTTGACAAACAATTCGATGAAAAATTTGACGGTTTGAACCCCCTTAGTGGCATACAGCGCTGCCACTTTGCTACTTACTTACTTGGGTGGCCATAACAACCCGTTACCGGGTTACGGCCGACCTCAAAAGCTCTCTCCAGGCGCCTCTGCTTTGCGCACGCCTTCTCCAATCATTCACACCAAGCGTGGATAGGGTTTCCTCGGCTTGGTCTTTCCATCGGAGGCATGGTCTTCCTCTTGGTCGTCGCCCAGCGGCTTCCGCATCAAACACCTTTTTCGCCGGAGCTTCTTCGTCCATACGCACAACATGGCCCAGCCAGCGCAGACGTTGAATAGTGATGCGCTTGACTATGTCAATGTCAGCGTAGAGCTCGTACAGTTCGTGGTTCATTCGAATACGGTAGTCGTCGCCGACGTGAACAGGACCGAAGATTTTGCGAAGAATTTTTCTCTCAAACACCCCAAGCGTGGCTGCATCAGTCTGCGACACAACCCATGCTTCTGCGCCGTAAAGTAGCACGGGTAAGATGAGCGTCTTGTAGAGTGTCAGTTTTGTCGGGCGAGAGAGGTCTCTACTACTCAATTGCTTACTGAGACCATAGTAACACCTATTAGCAAGAGTTAGTCTTCGCTTTATCTCCAGGCTGACATCGTTTTGAGTGTTCACGGCGGTGCCAAGATAGGTGAATTCCTTGACAACTTCGAAAGTATAGTTGTTCGCAGTAATAAAGGATCCAATACGCCGCGTCTCCCTGTTTGTGGACAGCATATACTTTGTTTTGCCCTCGTTCACCGTCAAACCCACTTTCGCTGACTCTTTTTCGATAGCAGAGAACGCAGCAGTAACATCTCGCTTACAACGTCCAATGATATCAATATCATCGGCATATGCAAGGAGCTGGACACTTTTGTAGAAAATAGTGCCATTACGATGTACACTGGCTCTTCGCAACACCCCTTCCATCACAAAGTTGAAGAGGTTGCAGGATAATGGATCGCCCTGTCTGAAACCTCGTTCGGTATCAAATGGTTCGGAGAGGTCCCTTCCTACTCTAACGGAGCTGGCTGTGTTGCTCAACGTCATTCTGCAAAGCCGCACCAGCTTCGCAGGTATACCGAACTCAGACATGGTGGCATACAGGCAATCCCGTATCGGGCCATCGAAAGCTGCTTTAAAATCGATAAAGAGATGATGGGTATCGATCTGTTTTTCGTGGGTTTTTTCCAGGATTTGACGTAGTGTGAAGATCTGGTCTATGGTGGACTTACCAGGTCTAAAGCCGCACTGATAAGGCCCAATCAGTGTGTTGGCAAACGGCTTAAGTCTTTCACACAGTACAGTCGACAGGACCTTGTAAGAGATGGCAAGAAGACTAATTCCCCGGTAGTTAGCGCAGATTGTCGGGTCACCTTTCTTCAGTACAGGACAAAGGACACTGAGATTCCAATCGTCGGGCATGCTTTTAACTAGCCATATTTTGCAGATGAGTTGATGCATACACCCTATCAGCTCATCGCCGCCGGTCTTGAACAATTCAGCTAGCAGGCCATCGGCACCAGCCGCTTTGTTGTTTTTGAGTCGTTGGATCACAACTCGTACCGCGTCATGGCTAGGTGGTGGTACGTCCACACCATCGTCGTTGATTGGTGGTATCGTAGCAAATTTGATACACTTATGCTGAAAACACATGTGCAGATTTTCTGCATTCAGCATAGAAAGATATCTGCAGCAGTGCTGCAGGCAAAATAGATGTGCAGATCTGTTTTGATAGTAGGCATAATAAATTTATTTGACATTTTTGAAATGAATAAAATTCTATTGAAAAGTGGAAGCCCTGACTCCTCTGCGCAGCAAATTTTAATTTATATTTGAATGAATGTATTTGAATTTTGCTGCAGCAGAAAATCTGCACATGTGTTTTCAGCATTAAGCAAAAAATAACACATTTGCGACTTTGCTACCCACTCTCATCAAATATATCAATTTTGCTACACTTTTCCCATTTCCATATAATTTTGTATTATTCATATAATTTTTCTTACTTTTTCTCCTACGATTTTTTTATTAAACACATTTTCCACTTTAATGGCAAATTCTATAACAGAACTAGCTGAATTGTCAACTAAACAAAGTTTTCGTGATTTCTAATGTCAGTTACTGATTTTCAAAAAACTGCTTGCTTTGCCACACAGCAGTGCATGTGCAGAGCGAATTTTTCCAGACCTCAATTTAATACAAAATAAAAAAAGTAATTCCTACAAAATAGATACCATAGATCATATAATGGCTGCAAAATGTTTGATCTAAAGGACACTGTATGAATGGATCATAATCAGATGAATTATATAATATGTTTATGAATTATTATATTTATTATTATTTATGTGAATTGAATGTGTTAGTTACATTTATGTATGTTATCTACTTTTACACCATTCTGAATTTCAATGTGATATTTTCGTTTTATAAAAAAGTTTATGTTTAGTTTACTGTTCAATAAACGATAATTCAGCCAATTATTGACTTTTGCTACTCTGCTCACCGTTTTGCTACGCAATTTTGCTACAAAAATTTTATCCAAAGTGGCAGCACTGGTGGCATACCGTGCACATTCGGCGCCCGGCGAAGAGGCAAAAGGTCATCAGCTTTTACATTCTAAAACCTAGCAAAATGACGTTTATTTTATCTTACAAAACCTCATGGGGCCCCTGCACACTTTACTGTTTACATTTACTACAAAAAAGATCCACAAAATTAATTCAATTTGCTAAAAACCTAATACCTGTGCTAAAACTACATTTTTTGGGTTAACATGTTTCAGTTAAAATATTGATTTACCAAAGAAATTGGCGAAATAACGGATAGTCTACTTCACAGCTTACTTTTCGCTCCAATCCATATCCGTCCAGTTCTTACTTCTGCGCAATGGGACAGCAAGTACAGTTTTTGCATTTTCATATAGTAAAATCGGGCAAACGTAATGCATACATATGGATAAGTTTGTGTACGATGATACAAGAAAACCTACCACACATACAATCAACAAAGTTTAGGCTGTAGCAAGCACAAAATAACGAACAACCGACTAAAGAAACTGTAAAAAAAATACAAAGCCAGCTGAAAAATAAACTGGACTGATAAGCATTGTAAAATTGGACAACAAATGTGTACATACTACGCATAATTTTACGATTTTTGTTTTGTTACTACAAATGTGTGAAAAGAAAATGAAACAAAATAATACGCAAAAATAAAAATCAGAAATAAAACTTAACAACAAAAGCAATTTGTATTCACTTTGTTTGTTTCTTTGCACTTTTCATTCGTTCATTTTGGAATGAAACAAAATTAAAGATGTTAAATGCTGTAGCTCTACAAAAATCAAATATTGTGTGAAAAATATAGTTAGAAAAAGATATTTCTTTTAACAAAAAAATGGAGCATTTTTATGCCGTTCGGCAGACCTTGTTTGAAGAAATTAAAGCTACACAGTCAGCGAAAAAGATATATGTGTGTACAATATTTTTATATATGTACATATGTATTTTTCACGACAAAAAGCTATATACTATGAAAATAGAGGTAAAATGTAAGTATGCAGAAAGCAATTTCAATTGTTATAACATGTAATAAATGATTTAACTTCCCATAAAATATTCTCTGGGTGCAATTGTTGATCAAAACTGTATTCATGCGTCGTGGCATGGAGTCCACTAGTTTCTGCAAAAGTTTGTCTTGAATTTTTTGCCCATTCGTCTATGACGGCACACTTAAGGTCTTTTAAGCTTCTTGTGCAAGAATACTCCACAAATTTTCCATTGGGCTTAAATCCGGACTTTAGTTTCATTATTTAAAAAGTGCCACAGAAGAAAATTGCCGAGAACTAGTTTTGCGCCTTTTTCTTTTATATTCCGTTTTCATCTGTGTTTCCGATTTTACGTATGCACATGTATATACATATTTTTCTTGAGTTTGTTCATTTCCCAACTTGTAGAAATTCACGTCTAGAGCAGGGTCTGGTAGATAACATTAAATAATGCTTAAATTTGCATTTACTTACAAAAAACAGCATAACATAAAATCATATATTTACATATCAGTTGCTTTAAATTAAAATACTGTGTTGGTTTTGCAGCTTTCCATTTTGTTTTATGCAACTAAACAGCTGTTTATCAATTTTACTTTTGCTTTTTGTATCTGATCTATCAACATTCTTATTTGACTTATGAGCTCTTTCTTTTTTCGTTGCTGTTCAATTTATTTACTTGGTCAACTTGCGAAAAAATAACTGATTTGTTGAGACAGAATGTCGACTATCAAAATATATGGCTGTCTCTATCTCACAGCGCCAAACACTAGTCGGATGAAAATCAAAATAGCAATATTCGATAATGTGAGCTCTAGAACGGCCTCTTGACACACATGTACGGATTTAAAATTTTTTCTATTTTTCAGTTGGGTTTGTCCAACCTTACAACCTGTGTGAACTGACTCTCAAGCCTAGTGAAAATTTGTAATTTTAATTTCATGCAGTTTACTTCAATATTGACAGTCACACATGTTGAAAATGTGTGATATTTTAGGAGGGGACAGAAAAAAAGTTTGTCTACAAGCGTACATACTCTAAATTGTAAAAAAATGTCCCTTCACAAATTTTTGATTGCAAACATTTCTTTTTATCAAAACCCGCCAAGTCCACATTTCTGAAAATCCAAAACCGCCAAGTCCAATTTTATTTGTTATTTGGAACGAAACATTCATAAGTGAATTATGGGTATTCGAAAAGCTGTGAAAATTAATCCAAATTAAAAGTACTCAATCCTTATTAATATGATATGAGAGTATTTAAATCATAAAGTCACCTTAAAGCCTAATTTCCATGCTATCTTTCGTTATCCCATATCAGGGATATCAAATCAAATTTTTGTAAGAAAGAAAAAGCATGCGAACAGATCCTAATGCGCTTGGAGAATGCGAGAGTGAATAGCATACATTAGCTATCTTTATAGCATGTGATGTCCTCCCTGATATTTGATAAGATAATATGACATGGAAATTGGGCTTAAGAATATTAAAATCACAAAATGCAGAAATACTGTAAGAATAAAGCCCAATTTCCATGTGATCTTATTTTATCTTATTTCATCCCATATCAGGGATATCAAATCAAATTTTTGTAAGAAAGAAAAAGCATGCGAACGAAACCTAATGCGCTTGGAGAATGCGAGAGTGAATAGCATACATTTGCTATCTTTATAGTATGTGATGTCCTCCCTGATATTTGATAAGATAAGATCACATGGAAATTGGGCTTAAACGTTGTTTTGAAATGAACTTAAGCTTAGCCAATCTTAGAAATGATTTCGAAACCTTTTACTATTATTATTTTTCAAAATCTGTCAAGTCCCGAGGTTTCACTTTCAAAACCAGCCAAGTCCACGTTTTCAATTTCAAAACCCACCAAGTTCACAGTTTTTGTTTCATAATCCGCCAAGTCCAAACGTTTTTTTTATTATAGTCCTTTTAGATTAGGTCATAAAATGTAATGAAAAATCATGATTTTAATAACTTTTGGCAACTATTACAATGGATCAATCTACTTTTTTACTATAGCTAAATTTCAGTGGAATACAGTTTTTTTCATTTTTCTCAAAAACGTGGACTTGGCGGGTTTTGCATCTCAGCTCTTCATATGTGATAACGTGAACTGCCATAAACGACGAGTTGATTCAATTTGCGGTGCATTCACAACACGATAATCGACATAGCGTGCCCATACACTAAACAACAAGTTGATTCAACTTGCCAGTGTAATGGGTAGTATTAAAAAAATAGCAAGTGCTTCAAGATAAAGCCCAATTTCCATGTGATCTTATCTTATCTTATTTTAGCAAATATCAGGGAGGACATCACATGCTATTAAGATAGCAAATGTATGCTATTCACTCTCGCATTCTCCAAGCGCATTAGGTTCTGTTCGCATGCTTTTTCTTTCTAACAAAAATTTGATTTGATATCCCTGATATGGGATAAAATAAGATAAGATAAGATCACATGGAAATTGGGCTTAAGTCTCGTAGCAAAGTAAATGCAAATAGCATTTGCTTAAAATTAATATAGTATGTATAAATAAAATTACGCTTGCTATAGCAAGCTAGTATATATTTCGAAAATAGCATTTGCTTAGCATTTGAAACGTCAAATCCGAACATTTGACATTAAACGTGCGCCGTGGAAAAGAAATAAATGAAACTTGCGCAATTTTTCCTAACGGTTGGGAAAACTTTATTAAAAAAGTCCCAAGAGTCAAATTGTGCGAACTGCTGATACATGACACGGTACAGAGCTACACGGTGGATGTAGTCGTGAAAATTGGACCACATGGAGTAACGTATAACCAAATTACTGATGTAAAAGAGGCTGGAAATGTGCCGATTGTTTTGAAATATGTTCCAGTCAATGGACTAGCATTAAAAATTAAAGCCTCAGAAAAATAAAAAATAAAAAAATGCTTACGATGGTGAATTCTACGCAAGCAAGATTTAAAAACAGATATGGTATAAGGCTGCTCAAAGAGTCTGATGAGAAATTATCTTCAAGAGCAGAATTAGTGGAGCCATTGAAAAAATAATTACACAACGTAATAGAGGAACGAAATTTAATTAGTGATGAAATTTTCAATGTTGATGAGACGTGCCTCTATTGGTGATGCTATCTATATGGAAGATGCTATCTGATAAGAAAATACTGTAGATGTCTTAAAAAGCCTTAATCTTTTTGAAGCATTATCCATGATCAGTTATGGACTTGCCGTTATTGTGTCTAACTGCATGACGACGAGTAATTTTGACATTTTATATGATTCTCGTTTTATCGTCTCGTTAACATTGTGATTGAGGCTTTTATTTCAACTGTGAAAAAATATCAAACTGTTACAGTGTACGTTCAAACTATTTGATGGCCACCGAGTTTTTTCTGGTTTTGGCTTTAATTCATTTTTTATGTATTCTTTTAACTATAAATGACATTGATCGCCAACGGATATAGTGCAAACTATTATTTAATCTTCGAGCAAATGTAGGCGGGCTAAACTATGTTTGGATCAATAATCACACAACTATTTAGTTGTATTTATACATATGTTCTGATAATTGAAACTGCCGACTGTTATTGCTTGTGCAATTCTCAAATGAAAATAATTGAGATGATAATATGGCAACACACTTTTTTTCTGCTCTTGCCTTGTGTACTTTTTTTCTATACCAGAGAAGTGTTGCATTTGTTGTTTGCAATAAATGCATCCATCCAGTCTCTATTCTCTACATTCAGGCTGATTAACATTTCATTCTTTATTATTTTCTTTCTTATTCGCTTCTTGTTTCGCGTTTTGTATTCCTTTTCGACATATTTTTCATTTATGTATTCGTCGGTTCATTTTTACTTTGTGTATTTCGAGTTTTGATGTATGTAATTTCAAAGCTTTCGTGAAAAAAGTGAAAATTTGTATTTTTATCCAGAATTATAGAAATATAAAGCCTTAAAGTGGGAAAAGTGTACTTATGTTGTCAGGTAATTGGCTTAAATGAAATTTATTGCGCCTGTTAAGTGTTTAACAAGGATTTAGAAGTTGGAGGATTATACATATGTATGTACACTCTCAATACATATTTTGCATTTCGATCATAATTTAAAAACAAAAAACACTTGCAACTGTTTTGGTTTGTACTTGCATTATTTTTTAATAGAATTAAAGCAGTTTATTGCCAACCTCGGTTTTTTTTACTGTTGACTTCCTTTTCGACCCAAACGTTTGCTGCCGTTGAGTTAAATTTAAGTTAATACATACAAAAAAATAAGCAACGACGTCAATTTACATCAAAGCAACAAAACGAGAATGGGGTCTTTTTAAAGTGCATAAAAATCCATACTAACCACCAATATAGAAATAATTTTTTATTCAGATTTTATTTTGATTTTCATTTAACGTTATTTTTGCTGCATGCAATTTTAAAAAAAATTATCCGACCACCCGGCTAAAGGGTGGTGTGCTGTACTCAGCCTGCACACTCTTGACGAAGCGCACAAACACAGACAGGTAAACATTGGCACAAAAGAAACAAAGTAAAAAACGAGCTGTAGTAGTGAAAATATTAAAAATTCTATATGATAACAGATATTCAGGGTTTTTTAGAATTAAGTAAAACCTTTTTTAATTTACTTTAAGGGAAACTTCTCCGATTTTCTTGAAATTTTAGTGTGTACATATATTGTAGAGTTCAGCATGCTGATCAAGAATATATGTACATACATTGAGGAACTAAGGTTTAAATATGTACAGTGGCTCACAGCTTATTGTATGCAGTGCATACTTTTACCTTCAGCGCTCTACAATTCTGAAACTAAATGGAATAAAAATTTTGATGTCATTTTAAAGAGAAAAATTGTAGTTCAAATTATAAATTTTTATATTGTTAAAAAATATTATCTGAAACTTTAAACATAGAAAATCAAAACACACTACATACTAAATTTCAAGTCCCCAGCAAACATTCTGACTCTTTTTAGAGTCAGATATGAATCATAATTCTGAGCCTATTAACTCATTATGAGTTCATAAAAGAGTCAGAAATGTGTGTATTTCCCTTCGTAGAAGGGCACACAAATATGAGTCAAAAATAAGACTCATATAAGAGTCTGAAATATGGAACTATTCTGAGTCAGAAAAATAAATGTTGTGAATCTTTTCGGAGACATATGTGACACATAATTCAAAGTTTTACGAGTCAAAATTTAGACTCATATTAGAGTCTGAAATGTAAAACTATTCTGACCCTAAAATTTCAATTTTTTGACTCTTTTCGGAGACATATGTGACTCATAATTAAGAGTTTTACGAGCTTCAAAAAAACCATCTTCCATTAAACAAATAAACAAACTCTTTTCATTTTGATGGACAATATTGTCTATTGTTACATTTTATTAAAATCAGTTCAGTTTACTTTACGTTAAAGCGTTACAATTGTTTAAATCATGTTCATGCTATTGCTTAAGCAGTAGACATGAGAAAATGAATGAACATGAATATGGATATTATGAAATATTAACAAAATTATACAATTATTTTAAAGAGAGGTGTCAGGGGATACAACGCTGATTTTAAAATATCCGACTGCAGAGGATTATTATCATTAGTTGGAAGCTCGAGATCTTGATTATTTTTGGTCTCAATTTCAATTTGAGACTCGACTTCTTGAGTAGAAGTAGCCACATGTGAATGATTGCCGTTCTGTTTATCAGCCACAATACAACTTGAGTGGCTCTGTTCTTTATTTGCATCAAATTGTTCATGCTGGGGCGTAGATTTGGAAAATATTCCATTTTTTTGCTGTTCTGTTTGAGCACTTAAATCCATTGGTTAACCTTGGGGTGTAGTTCTGAATAACTTTTTTGGTTGCAGAGTTAAAACTACGATTACCACCATGTGCTGGTGTAAGTGATTTGACTGGAGATATAAATCGGTTATTAGTTATTGGCGATGAGGTCCTACTACCAAGACGTGGTGGCGTTTTCCAACGTCGACAAAATTGCTATGAAACAAAAGAAAAACATTAAACTTTGCCCTTAAGAAGTTCACAGTAGTGTAATGTAGGCTTTACCTTTGCCTGATCTTTTTTCATTGGACCAGCCAATGCTTGAATTTTTACCTCTGGGCGTAGAGGATCACAATTGAGGTTCTAAAAAATGTCGGGAAAGTGTTATACAAAAAAAAAAAAAACTTTGTTGCTATATGCATTTACTTACTGGTGGATTATTTGCAGAAAATGGTTGTCCTATTTGTGGTGGTACGGCATTAACCACAAAACGAATAACAGGCATGCAAAAACGTTCATCTAATAATTTTTCGAGTTTCTTAAATTAATTCCATAATTTTTTTTATTTATTAGTTTATTTATTTAAATAAATTGCTACTATAGTAACAGTTTCAATTCAAATTTCGTTTCAGAATTTATGAAACAAATCAGAGTCAGAAAAGAGTCATAGTGTCAGCGTGTTTGAAGTTCAGAATTTATGAAACATAACGGAGTCAGAAAAGACTCAAAATAATACGTGCCTAGCAACTAGTTTTAGGCGCATATTTTTATCAAAAATAAGAATCATTTCAGACTCACAAAATCTGAACGCTCATAAAATTGTTTAAACCCAACAAACATTCTGACTCTTTTTAGAGTCAGATATGATTCATAATTCTGAGCTCATACACTCATTATGAGTTCATAAAAGAGTCAGAAATGTGTGTATTTCCGTTCTTGGAAGGGCACACAAAAATGAGTCAGAAATTAGACTCATATAAGAGTCTGACTCTTAATTCAAAGTTATTTCGAGTCAAAAGTTAGACTCATATTAGAGTCTGAAATATAAAACTATTCTGATCCTAAAAATCAATATTTTGACTCTTTTCACAGACATATGTGACTCATGATTCAGAGTTTTCACAATCTTCAAAAAAACAATGGTCTGGGCGTGATGAAAAATGAGTTTTATAGATTTTTGTATTAAAAAGGACAAAAACGTAATATTTTATTATCAAATTTAGATAATGTGCACAGTTGGTAATTTCCATTAAAGATGTTATATCTTCAACAATTTTTATGAAAGAATACAATGAAATAGCCAATAATTGCTCCCAAAAATGGTTGAAAATCCGACAAAGGAATTAATGCATTTTCTTTTCTTTTTGTTGTCTTAGGCCCTTTAGTTCATAAAAGATGAGCTGAAAAATACCGTCACTTTATTTTATACTATGAATTATTAAAATGCAACCTAACCTCCGAAGGTCGGCTTTGGCACATTTAGGTTTATGTTCTGCGCCAAGTTTCCAAAAGACAGCCAAGTTTCTGTTGAATTTAAGGCCTCAAAAAGATTATTTTTTGGTTTATTTATTTAAATTTATTGCTACCATAGTAACAGTTTCAGTTAAAATTTCATTTCAGAATTTATGAAACACAACAGAGTCAGAAAAGAGTCATAGTGTCAGCGTGTTTGTTACTCTTTTGATGTTCAGAATTTATGAAACATAATGGAGTCAGAAAAGAGTTAAAATATATGCGTGCCTAGCAACTAGTTTTAGGCTCATATTTTTATCAAAAATATGAATCATTTCAGACTTACAAAATCTGAACGCTCAGAAAATTGTTTAAAGGGAAGGGTCACAGCTTATTGTATGCAGATGTGTGTGTAAAATATTGTCAAAAATAATGATTTTGTAATTTTTTATATTTAGTGTGGTAGCCTATTCGGTAACTACGACTTAAAAGTGGTTTGGCTTCGAAGCAGCAAGTTTTTTAGTGGTATCTGGCGGGATATTACGCCATTCAATTTAAGAAGCCTCTTTTAGGCCTTTTTTGTTTGAAATGTTGTATTTCGGTAATTTTTTTCAAAATCGTCCATAAATGCCATCGAATTCGGGCACTTATATATTTACCAGGATTGAACTATACCCGCCCTGTGCTTTGGGTCTTTATATTGGTAAAACCATAAATTTGTCTATAACTATGCAATGATTTTCGGCACTCTGCAGCAAGTTGTCATTTACTCGTAAAACCTGAATACACATATCCATGCTCATGATATTATCTATAAAAGCCAAATTTCCGGTACCAGTAACTGACATGCTACAAACTCAAACTCTCTCAAACTACACTTTTAAATAAAACTTAGAATTTCAACAAAAATTTAAGTGAGTAATTTATTAATATGTAGTTCAATAATAAATTAAAACAAAAAAAAAATTTAGTTTGTCGAAAAAATACGCTGGAAAAAAGTTGAAATACTGTACAAAAAACTATATGGGGATCGCTGTGCTTTCTATTGAAATATCCATTACCTTTAAGACCCAAGCTATCCACAAAAGGCTTCAAATCTTGTTGTAATATGCTTGTAAGAAGGTATCTGTCTATTATACCGTTGTAATTTTTTGCACTTATACGAGACCTATTTTCATAGACTTTCAATACCCTTAATTAATATTTTACATTTAAACTGTGCAATACATATAAGCGGGACATTATTGTGCTTAATTTATTCAATAGACAAGTTAAAACTTTAATTTGTTTTTTTTTTTCTTTTAACTGAGCGGAGCGGAAGAATATTTTTAAATATAAGATGCTGGGTGCCGCAAATTCCCCGACAACTAACAATTTTATTCTTTTGTTCAATGTAGAAAAACAACAAAAATGGGGAGAGCCCAGGTCTCATATGACTAAAATCCTAAGCTTTGTCAATAAGTATTATGTTACATTCTAGTTAGAAAAAAAACTTAAAAAATAAAATTGAATAAGGTGAGCACAACTATACATACATATTTTGCACAACTTAATGTTAATTATTTTTTTGGTGATAATGTAATTCGAAAACTTAAATGAGGCATCGTATAGATGTAATACATATCTTATGATCGAAATCTTGAAAGTTCTGTTTACTTAATGTGCCTTCTACTTTTTGGGGCTAGGACCAATTGATTTTAACGAATGATAACATACCACCTATAAAAATTTGAAATAGCAAACATTTAACATTTTATTAAAATATTTTTTCTTATTTTTAGATTAAAATTGAATAATGGTCGTCAGCATCCTCAAATAGTCGAATCTATAATACAGTGAACAAATATATCAATTTACTCGTAAAATATTTGAATTTAAAATAAACACAAGTGAAATAAAAGTTTCACGCATTTAGTTAAGAACTATCATCGTATATGTGGTAGAGAAATATGTTTTCCTTCCATAAGCCTCGTGTTTATCGCTCAACCGAAGGTTGTTGCATTTGCCGCGCCAAATCAAGCAGCTCACGTTTTACAGACTCCAAGAAATATGAAAATGATTCTATGAAATGCTTTGATCTTAAGCAGCCACGTTATGGTGAAATTTGTAACGCTTGTGTACTGTTAGTAAAGCGTTTCAAACGCCTACCAGTTGGAAGCAATCGCCATTGGGGACATGTAAGTATTTATATCGCAAAAATATAAACGTAGCCTCTCTAAAATTAATACTTTATTATCTCTCTGTCTTTGTTTTAGGTTGTTGATGCCCGTGCTGGTCCTGGCACAAAGTCCCTTACAAAATACAAAAAGCATCGAGACGATATCGATTCAGTTACCATTTCTCCAACTACATCCACCAATCAACAAACACACAACAGTAAATCTCTAATACCGGAAAAATTTTCAAAAATATTTAAGAAAAATAAAAAGTTAAAAATAAGTAGTCCAACATCTTTGACGTCGTCAGTAGGTGACAAAAAAGACAACGACTGCAGCAGCAATAGCACTAAACGTAAAATATCTCTTGCATCAACACAACACCAATCTTGGGACACTCGTCAACATCCACAATCTTTGCCCAGTACCCCAGATTCTCTTGATAGTGATTATGAAGACAATCGCATTACATCGCCCTCAAGCGCAGTTGTGCAATTTCAAACACAAACACGTGCTTCTTCCTACAGGTCACGCAATGTTGTTCACAGCAGTGGCAACAACGCGTCAATTGGTTCACATAAAAGGCGTTCTATCGCTATGTCAATCGGAAGCAAACGGCGCAAATGTTTACCACCACGCAAAAATAATCGTGCAATTCAAATTGAAAATGTGCAATTTTTTGATGAAAGCGAATGGCGGGAGCGTAAATCCTGTTGTGGTATGGTTTATGAGTGTCTGGCCCTAAGTAACACATTGCTGCTGGACTTAGAACACTATAAGCCATGCAAGGAATACAAAAAGAAGGATAACATTTTGATGGAAAAACAACAATATCAAACCCGGTTCTCGCAAAAGACAATCAATGCCACAATACCAGCTGTGGTTCAATTAGCAACAACAGCCCCAACATTAAATATAAAACCAGTTAGTAACAACGTTCATACTAATCCAACACCAGTGCTTAAAAAACATCATTTGTTCTTCAAGAGGCAATCAGAATGTTTCCCTCAAGTGGATCTTGGTGTAATCAACCACAATAATGATACTAATGAAATGATAACAATAACAACTTCTACAAAGACTGATTCACAAATATCAACAGAGAATACAACAACAGCGGCGGTATCATTAAAAACAAAAACAACAGATTTGACAACACCAACTACAACTTTAACTCCAACTACGATGACTACAAATTTGATCGTTAGTATACCACCAACCCAGTCAGTAACAACAACAATAATTTCAGGTGCTCAGCATCCATCCATCCCGTTGATGCCAAGACATTCAATGGCTAAAATAACAACAATTTCACCCACATCTTCCACAATAGTGGCACCACTAATGAGCAACAATAACAAATCAAGTAGTTTTCTTCATAAAATCAAAGCTGAAACTGGCAAAATTGTTAAACATTCCCTGGAAAAAATTAATACAGCAGTTCGTCTAAAACCTGGCGATTTGCATGATATGCGGCACATGATTAAGACTGTAGATACATCTTGTTTATTAACAAAACAACACAATATACATCAAGGAGCAGCTCCAGTAAGTCAACAACAGCAACATCACACAATCAATAACAACATATCAATTGTTAGTCCAAGTCAAACAACATTTACAACTGCAACACTTTCATCATCATCGTCTTCAGCAACAAAATTTAGTGATAATTCATCTGATTCAGGTTTCGATGAAAATTTACAGGATAGAAAATCAGCTAGCCCATTGGTAAGAATGAAGAGATTTGTGAACAATAATGTAAATGTCGCATTATGAATACTTTAAAATAATACGAATACGTACTAAAATAGTATAGGTTTATTTTTTTTTAATATTTACCTCAATTTCTTTGCATTTCATAATATCAAAATATTTTGGTGTGTTTTCAGCAAGAAGATACTGAGAAAAAAATACTCACACGTCCCGGTGTACACACCATGTTCTTAGCCAGCGGTGTACAAATACAAGGCCAGCAACAAAATCTAGTTTTAACAGGTAATGAGGTGGCTGCCAAGATTTTGCAAAATCGTAAACATCATTCAACCACTGCATTGCATCAACATAATAATGTAAGTTCCAGTTAGACTTAATTATATCACAAACCTATTTCTTCAATCTGGTTCGAGGTCAAGTGTTTTGTTTTAATTATATGTCTCAATAACCCCCATCACGAATATCTCTTGCAAGTGAAAAACTCCTTCCAGTCCTGTGCTACCTAATTTCTTTCTAACTACTTCTAATCAACCATAGATTTGGATAGCTGCCAGAAGCTAGATAGGGTAGGTTACCTCACATAGTTCGACTAGGTCCATATTCTTCCACAAAGTTCCTTTTGTTTGGGGAAGATTATTGACTCGGATTCGTGATATTCATCCATCATGGCAGTGCCGAAAGGTAGTCTCGCTAGCGTTGGGCAGTTGCAAAGCATATGCTCCAGTTTCCTTGTTGAGTTCGTCGCAGTTTTTTAAAACTCAAAAAAAAAAAAATTTTAAACAGTTTTTTCATTTTTTTATATTTTTTCGGTCGCTATAAGAAACATTTTTTTAATCTTATTAGTTTTTTAATTTATAAAAATTTTTCTGTTTTTTGTATGTTAATTAATCCTAAAAAATAATTCTTAGAATGTATCTGCTTTTAAATCCAAATTCCCAACATATCGCACCGTCAGAACAAGAGGGTCGCATCTCAAAATTTTAAGTTTCGAGAAAATTGCGATAAAAGAAATCTAAAATTTTCCACTGAATTTGAAGACAGCCATATTTATAGCTATGACAGTCTTGAACTGAAATACTACAAACTTATCTTACAAATCTATAGAGAAACATTGACATATTTGGGAATGTGGCACTGTTGCAATTACTTTTATTGAAAATATTTTTGGTTTATAATAGCTATACTGCCTTGTTTTGATTTGATACTGTAAAAACTTATGAGGAAAATATTTTAAGATATCTTTTTCGACTTAAGGTTTTGTTGTTTTAATTGTTTTTTCTTTATTTTAACAGCAAAATATTAATATTTTGAAATGAGGCGGTGTTGTTTTGTTAAGAAAAAATACAGAACAAAATATCCCTTATCTAAAAATGTATTTAAGAAGTTATTAATTGAGCTAGAAATATGGTAGCAAGACTAAAATTAAGAACACTTGATGAGCTATATAGTGGTACACATAACTCGAAAACTCGTTATTTTGATTTGCGGCCCTTTTGTTTTGACAGTGCGATATATAAAAAAATTAATGTTTAATTATCATGTTTTTACAATAAGCCCTCCAAATAACGTAAGATAAAAAATATAAGTTACAATATTAAGAAAAAATAGTTAACAACTTCGATCGTAGTTAGTAAAAAACGGACCATTTGCCAAGATGCGATCGACAGAATACTTATTTTCATATGTATCTGAGGCAACGTAATTGCACCACTCTCTTAAGTGTACGTTGGTGGTACAAGTTTCCATTTATTTTTGGACATTCTACTTTTGAAAATGTTGTGAGCTGTGAAGCTTTCCATGTACGATTTCAGATAGTATAATAGTTAAAGTGAACTAAAATTAAAAATAAAAATACCACTACTTTTTTTATTTTTACATTTATAGAGCCATCGTGTAAGCAATTCTACAGCACCAAATACAACGGCCGTAAAAATTGCTCAAATCGTGGGTGGCGGTGTATCACATAAAATGCATACAATATATAACAACACTATACAACATGAAAATGGTGTAACAACAATTGTGCCAGCTTCATCACTTACAGCCTCATCGCAAACGGCAGCAATGTCAGCACTTGCTCCAAGCACTGTAACTATAACACCTTCACCAACAATGGCGACGACAATCAGCAATATGAATGGCAAGAAATTATCCGCAACTTCGACGCCGGGACATTGCGTTATTGGTATGAACACGTCAGTGGCAGGAGCAGCGATGGCAGTCAATACTAACAACGTTTGCGGAATGTCGCTTAGTCATAATCAGAGCCATATTGGAACAACGCATCTCACTACAATCAGCAATAACGTTTCAAGTCTGAACCAAAAAATTATTTTAGTGAAACAAAACAACAGTAGTAGCAACAGCAACAATAATAACGTTGCAGCAGCCGCTACAGCTTTAAATAGTCATCAACACCATAATGCATCAATAGCATTAAATCATTTAAACCATCACAGTATGTGTAAAAATTGACTGTAATTGCTACAAATAGTTGTAATATTTTATTTTTGATTAATTGTTAAAATGAATTTTTTTAATTTAGTTTAACATTTTATGTTAGTTTGTCTGTATAAAGTACTAAGTACAATATTACGCCTATATTTTCTTGCTTTCAGCAACATTTTTCACTTGTGCGAATCAAGCTAATAAATACTTTTATTTTGCATATAATAGTTTTCAGCAAAGTGCTTACATTAAAATCAAATACTCGTGTGGCTTATTCATTATGTTCACAAATAATCTTACTTAGAATATAAAACATTATGATATGCGTAGTCGAATAATAAAAAGTCGCAATTTCTTATAAAAACTATGGACAGAGCCATATTAAGTAAAAAAAATTCATGTATCATTTTCATGTCGACTTTCTTTTTCAACTGACGCTCGCCGAATTGATATATATTCTAATAGTTGAGAAATTGCATGTTTTTCTGGAAATGAACTAACTGTATGTAGAATACGTTGTATGAGCACGTGACTTTGTTTTGCTTTGTCATCAAAGATCGACTTAAGATGTTATTCCTAATTGCCACAGATATGTACACATTAGAGGTCTGCATGAATGCAATCGAAACGACCATCAAGCCAATCGCCACGTTGTGAGTCCATCGAGCTCTTGTGCACCAAAACCAAAAATGGAAGTAGTTCAGAAAATAAAAATAGTCATTTGTGTTTTATATTTTAATATTTTTTAATTCACTTTTTGTTAACATCTAGGCAGCCAACAGCAATAACATAAATTTAAGCTTTGCGAGTCCCTTTTTTTTCCCAATTTTGGTACAATTTGTGCAGAGCGAAACATGCTTCTGGCAGTGGATAACTGAAATTAATTTTAAAAAAACGTATTTTTTTATTATTTTACCATTTCTTACATATTGTTGAAGGGCTTTCTCGCAAGCCATATGTTTGGAATTTATCTTCGATTTTCCCTTGTCTTCAAAGGTTATTCCGTTAATGGTGACTTCAATAATGCAGTCACCATCGCCATTTTCTGTTTTGAATGGGCCAATCTTTACGCCCATTTCGTTAAGGACTGTTAATGAATTTTTGGGCTTGAGCGCCTTCTTGTACGTTTTTTTGTGGCGCAATCTAAATAAACCGTCGCATGGCATTGGCAGTGGATTGATTATCTGAAATTAAAATTAATTTTAAAAATTAAAAAAAAAAAAAAAAAAAATTGATAATTGATGGTCACCATCTTCATTGACTTCAGATGAGTTTGCGCATATTTTCATGCCCATTTGGTTAAGTGAAGCTACGACATTTTTGGGCTTGAGCGCCTTCTTATATAATTTTCTAAGCTCTTACTAAAATAAAATAAATAAACTGAGACAGTAAATTAAGCTTTCTTAACATGCTAAAAAAGTTAGACATATTTTTCGAAAGAAATAAGGTCGAAATTTCAGAGAAGTCGTAATATCATAAACAAATTTCAATTTTATGGAAAACTTTGCTAATAATCGTAACTTCTTTCACTTATTTGAAATGGAAAGGCTTCCCCTAAGCAATTCAGAATAGAAAAATAAAATCCGTGAGAAATGAATTCATCTAGAATAGTGATGCCCATTTCAGCACATATGGGAAAAGAGCACGAATGATTTCAGGTGAGCATGGCGGGGTTTGACGAGGGGAATTTTTATGTGCAGAGGAAAAGAGTATGAAATCTTTAGTGAGTCTATGTGTGAGTCATAAGCGAAAACGAATACCAAACCGGAAAAATGTACAAGTGTATATTTTCTTGTTTTAGATTTTATTAATAAAACAGCTTTTCCGAACGGGTTCTAAGAGCAAGAGCAAATATCGAAATACTGAAGAGCGTAACTCATAAAGTGAAAATAACTTGAACAAAAATTATGGGGTATAGTGGCTGCTTGCGGGGAAGTAATCGTTCCGTTTCACAGCATTTGTGCGGTTGACTTGTTTATTTTTGAGAGATGTTTATTACTAATTTGAAAATAAACTCATTGTTTGATACATAAATTTGCTGCACAGATAAGGTTTTCTTCTCTCATAAAGTTCACGTTCTCAATTCTTTGCTTGTGTTGTGTAAGTGTACTATCCCAGCGGCAAATATGTTATAAACAACATCGACGAATAGCTATACTCATTGTAGGCAGTAATGCTCACAACCCCAGCCACAAAGGGATGGCTGCTTTGTAGGCAGCTTGCCTACATCTCTATATACAATGTGTAGCAAGGGAAAGGCAGATTGCCTTAAAACGTCGCTTACTAAGTGCCAGTATAGTTTACCGAGTTGTCTACATCTCCACATACAAAGTATGCAGCCAACAGGCAAGACTCTTATTTCTCCATATACAAATCAGGCAACAAACAGACAGACTGCCTACGACTCCATATACAATACAGGCAACCAGCAAACAGACTGCCTATAACTCTATATACAGTTCCATATACAAAGCAGGCAGCAAACAGACTGCTTACAGACCCATATACAAAGCAGGCAGCCAACAAACAGACAGCCTACAGCTCCATATTCAAAGCATGTAGACAGCAAGCGGACTGCCTACAGTTCCATATACAAAGCAGGTAGCTAAAAACAGACTGATTAGATTTTGAAAGCATGCAGCAAATTGCTTAACTGCATCTCCATATAGAAAATCGGTAATTCAGTACTCAAACATTAATATAATGTTGCTCTTGAATAACAATAACAGCAAGAATTAAATAAGTCTGCAAATTATTTTCGTTTGACTTTTTTTTTCAAATTTCCGTTTGACTTTTTGTTTTTTTTTTGACTCATAGACAAAATATAGTAACAATTTCATTTGTGAAACATCCCTCTAGGAAATGGAAACATTCCCAGATATAAACAGGAAACATTCCATAGAATGTAGTAAGCATTCCCTTCCGTTAGACACTCCATTTCTTTTTTACATACGATGTCATTAGAGGGAAACTTTCCTCTCCGCTGTCTTAAAAATGAATGTGGAAACATACCTCTCCGCTGTCTCAAAAATGAATGTGGAAACATTCCACACAACTGTCTTGAAAAGGAATGTGGAAGCATTTCTCACCACTGTCTTAAAAATGGATATGGAAACATTCCTCTCCACTGTCCTAAAAATGAATCTGGAAACAATAGTGAGATCAAACTTGGTACAAAATTATAAAGTAACGAAAGTGGTGAATAGAATTGGACAGGTGGGCCTGGCACATCCCATTGAGCCACAAATTCTAGCATATCTAGAGAGTTTTCTAACTTTTTTAAGTGAATTTTTGTTTATGCTCAGAATGTGGCGAGGAAACCATTGGCACGAACAATGAAAGGGATCGGGAAGGTAGGCGTGGCACTTTCTAATAACAAAAAGCTTTAAATTATCATATTTGCATAGCCTTCCAACGCAATATTAATTTAAATTAATTTTATTATCTTTATTTTACTCAATGACAGCAAAAAAAAAAAATTGAAAACTTGAAAAAAATTAATTTTTATAAAAATTTAACAAGCAAAGTGTATTTCATTGCCTCACAAGCAAACGTTTCCACATGCATTCTTAAAGAAGCGGCTTGGAAACAATGATTTTTTAATTTGCCTCACAATAAGCAAACGTTTCCACATGCATTCTTAAGAAAGCGGTTTGGAAACAACATCAACTCAAATCTTCCCATAAGCTTCTGAAAGATACGATAAGGAATGTTTCCCCATCACTTCCATATGGAAGCCTTCCAATTTTTCCTTGAGGGATACAACACAAAAGGTATAGCTTTTCATACATGAAAAATCAGAGTACTTCATCAATTTGCTGCTGGGTATGAAAATACCCCTCGCCTTACACTGTTTGACTCACAAGTATCATTTTGTGCCGTTGAGCTGGACATCACTAATCTAGAATGTATTAAATTGGCCTGTAATTTATGTTATTTGACCATTGCAATGACATTTTTAAGGAAAAACCTTCGTATTATCCAGATATTTTTAAAACGCGCGAGACTCTGAAAACGACTGATGAAAACTCACACGATAATGATATGAATGCTGCAATATATGCAGCAATATGTACGTACCCATCGTTGTCGTTACCACATAAGCCTATAGATTATCACCAAAAAATGTGCGTATACTCGAACTCTGTATATTGGGTTTGCATGAATTTTATTTTTAAATTAAAATTTTTTTTGCAGGAATTCGGAACCAAAACTTTTTTGTTAAAATTTTTTTTTATTTTTAAATTATTTTAATTTTTAAGCACAAAGAAAAATACTATGAAAAATCGCATGCTTTGCTTTTTTAAATTTTAATTTTCAAATAGATTTTTCAATATTTTCTGCTTTGAAAAAGGAATAATTTCGTTCACCTTTGTGGCTTAATATTTCATATTAGTATTTTTTAGAATCGTATGATTTGACGCATCACACTGTTTCTAGCATTGTCAGTCAGTTCTAAGTTTAACTTTTGCTTGTATGTTTCTCAAGACTGTTCCTATTTTTTAAAATCATTTGTAAATTTGAATCTACGGACATAGCACTTTACTTTAAAACCCTTAATTTTATTTGATAATCAGAAATTATTTCCCATACAAAATATTGTTGTATATTTTTAGTAAAAACAACATACATATTATGTTAGAAGAAAAGAGCATTTAAACTTATTTAAGTTGTGTTCAAAAATAGAAATCGTTTAACATTTTATGTTAAGTTGTGTCTAGTGTATAAATATATGAAAATATACGTATGTGTGGAAAAGATCTACTATTGTTGTATTTTGTAATCTCAATCGAATTATAAAATGAAAAGTGATCTTAACATAACTTTTATTGAGGTATATATATAAAAAAAAACATTGAAGAACTTGTTTGAAACCAAAAACACCAAAATGTTCTCAAAGCGAAACTCTCCATTTTTATATCAATGTTTTTTAAATTATCTATTAAAATAATAAGAAAAAACGAAGTTTCTTATACTTTTAAAAACAAAATAATCCTAAAACATAATTTATTCGTATAAATATATAAATAGCATTTTGAAACAATAGCATACAATTCAATATAAATAAAAGTTCAAATAAAAGTTAAAATATTGTTTCTGTGGCTTAATATTTCATATTAGTATTTTTTAGAATCGTAAGCGGCGGGGACGAAGTTTATGTCCGATTTCGGTGAGATTTGAGGAAAAAACCGACTTACTAAAACGTAGAAGAAGTCTGCCTTAGGTGCCAAGATATAGATATATTGTATGGGAGATGCCACACACTGTTGTGAAACCATGCCCACATTTTGCGGGTGACTGAAAATGCGGGAAAAATACTTTTTTTTTGAATTTGCGGTCTCATATGCCTATTTTACAGAATCTGGTTTGAAGAAATTTCTCCAAAAAAAATATAGTTGCTGCTATCGTGTTCTTTATCTCCTCACGGAGCATAAGTTGTCCACAAAATTCTTCTAACGAGCACGATTTGTAGAAAGTGCCTCCAACATTACCCTATTCACGTATTTCTTGTTCTAGCAATCGTTTGTACAATGATTTAGGACGCACGCGTTTTCTAATCCATTTCTATTTTCGTCGTTTGATTTTAATGGAAATTTGATCTCGACGACGTATGGTGAGCAATTCGACATTAGAGTTGGTTCTAGGCCACTAAGGTTTCAGGAATCGGCGTCACATTTGACTCAAAGGATTTGAGCTACGTTGTCGTTGATAGAAACATTACGAAGTTGATCGAAGGTACCTTCCACTTTGTTTATTCCAGCATGGATGTCCTTATTGGTACCACCATCAGGTGCCTGTTGAACATTGAGATCTGTTCAAAAAAATTTTCAAAATCTATACCAGCGATTTTAAGAATAATTTTCGAAATCTTACGTTGTATCTCACATCCTGGAACGAGATCACGGTATCTTATTTCAACAAGATATATTTCATTTATTTATTTATTAACAAAACACTTCTCAAACGTTCGATCAAACAATCTACAACAAGCAATTTTTACGTACCTAAAACCCATCAAAATGTAAATTCTTTTTAGTATAAAATCCATATGAAGAAGCGTATGAATTTATAGAAGAAAATCCAAAATGATTCACTCTCAACACAAAAACATCTCCTGCGATAGAATTAAACTGCCTATTTCAGACAATAACAAACATATGGGCATTTCCGCCAAAAGGCCAACCGGTTAAAACCAGTTCAAAACGGTTAAACCACTAATTAACTGCCATAACACAACATAATCGCATAGTTTTTTTTTTTGTTGGAAAGGTTGTGAAGAGAAGGAGGGACATGTATACTTTTTTTTCAATAGTAGGCGGTGCCACGCCCCTAACGGGAAAAAACGTTTCCACGGCTAAAATAATGAACAGATTTAGAGATAGATTGTACCATAAAAAAGGTAAGTAGAGACTCTTAATGGGAAAAAATGTAGCCACGACTGAGCCGCTACACCAACTGATTCCTGAGAAGAAAATTTGTTTTCAGTAGGGCGGTGTCGCGCCCCTTCCATGAAAAACGTTTTAACAGCAAAAAGACAAGTTTTCTCCTTCCTCTTTTCTTTGTTAAAATGATCTCAATTTGATAAATTTTATAATTTATTATAATTGAATAATATATTAGCGCTAATCTGCGCTAATGCGGATAAGGCGACGCTAAACGGTTTCGCAATTTATTGTTTATAGAAACCGTTTAACATTTTATATACAAGCAAAACGACGGCTGGTCGATTGAATTGCGTTCGCCAACCTGCGCTAATGCGGATAGTGCGACGCTAAACCTGCTGTATACCTGAAATGACGGCTGGTCACGGCCACATTTCACTACAATATATATTATTAAATATATTTGCGGACGCCAATCTGCGCTAATGCGGATAGTGCGCCGCTAAACGGTTTCGCAATATATTATTTGTAGAAACCGTTTAACATTTTCTATGTTAACTCCTGTATGTTAACCTGTATTGGCAAACAATACAACAAAAAAAAATATATACATTAAGTATATGATAATCTGCGCTTCCGATTTGCGCGAATGCAGATAATGCGGCGCTATAACGGTTTCAAACGTTCAAAAATAGAAAAAAATATTGTCAATAAAATCAACTTATTTTATTAAATTACTTTGAAAAACATCATCATACATTTTTTAATTTAAGATAAATTAATCGGAAAATTCAGCTGTTATTTTGTGTTTACAAGAAATACTTAGTTTTGATTTGGCAAAAATGTCTTTTTTTGTGAGTACGTACTCATTCTATTAGTGATTCGTTGTAATTCAAGTGATTTGTATTCTTATATATGTTTATTAGAATTACTTTTCATAGAATTAAAATTTTACCCCAAATTTTGTCGACCGCGGCGTTAAAATAAAAACTAAATATAAATCGATCTTTAGCAGTTCTTCCGTTGTCCGCCGCAATATTCGTGTTGTAAGTTTGACAACGGATCGGTCGGTTTTTCCGTCGCCCGTTGGAATTGTGGGCAAGTTATTGATCGTATGCTGCCTTATTCGGACTTAAGTGATTCTTCCTTGATTTTACGTTTTTTATTCGGACCTTCTTTGCAGAATGTTGCATATGAACCTATTTTTCCAGATTTTCGCTGCTGCGCTGCTGTTTTTAATTTGTTGTTATAATTTTTTTCTAGTTCTTTAATACTTTTAAGCGATATTGTCCAATCCAAAATCTCTTCAGTTGATTTTGTTGGATCAATATCGGAATTATGGTCGGGAATTTCAATGCCCAAGCGTTTGCAAACACGAACCAGTATATCATCAACATATGTAGAAATTATTAAATCGGCCTTTTTGTCCTGCATAAAAAGATTGCAATTAATTTGGCATAAGAAAAGTAAGTCCAAGAATATGTTTACATGCTTTGTGGGTTGTAAATTGCATATTACTAATTTTCCACCATATCTTTTATTCTTTAAAGGCAAATTGCCGCTTGGGATAATTTGCAAAGTTGTCCCGAGTGTTATATTCAAGTCAGCTAAGCTTCATAAAAAAATTAGATTAAATTTGTATTTAATGAACTCAATATAAGCAACGTTTATATTACGTGGAATGCATTAACGACATGTCTAAATCACGTTCAGGCAAATCATGTTCCCAATCCAAAATATTATCCAGTAAAACTCCATTTCGGCAAGCACGCTCGTTGTTACTTCCTTGACATAGTCCTCCACTAGGTTTTTGTCCAACAGTTTCTGATGCTGATTTACGTACGTATTGTCTGTTTAATGAATCATCATAAAATAAAATACATTAAAAAATATAGTGCACAAATTATCTTTCAATTTGTATTGTAAACAAATTGTTTTTTGTTATTCAATTGACTTTTTTGGTACATTTAATAAAATTTATTGAATTTTCAACCTTCGACATTTGCTGCATTGCTCAATGAACATATTGCCATGCAATTCGGCAACGTATTTTCGTCCCAAGCCAGACTTTAAGTGCAACCCATCGATGTTTTGACTGACGATGTAATTTACGAAACCTTTTTCCACAAGCGCTTTAAGTGCCATATGGGTCTTTGTCGGAATTGCATCATCAAATGAAATGTTAATAATTGGGGTTTCACCTTTTTTTTCCAATGTCCAAACTCCTTTAGGTCCTCTGTAAAAACAGAATTAGGTGTATTTTAATAAAATTTCTATACTATAAGAATATTAATCGAAAATTTCACTTTCTTTCAATTTTAAACTTATAAGCATGACTGCTACAGCAGTTTGACTGCTTCGTCAGATTTTTAATACTTATTAAGTGAAACTTTGGATCAAACTGCTTTTCTACCTAAAATCCGGTATGCCCGCTGACGTGCTAATTCCAGCCCCAGTGTGCACTACAACATGATTAGCTTCCTGCAGCATTTCGGCAAGTTCTTTACATTTCTCTTCAATTTGTGCATCTTCGTCAAATTTCTTCAAATAAGAAAGATAATCAAATCCAACAACCTTTCATCCCACCAGAGGACTTACCTCTGGTACTCCTAAAATCCCCTTGTTCTCATATGGAGAAAGACCATCAGCATAATTGCACGACATTTTAATTTGGATAACTTTTATCAATTTTCTAATTTTCAATTTTTTTATACATATAAAAAAAGTGTTAGATTATGTACTTTAATATTACACACTGTAACTCTTTCAATCTACTTAGTTTCGAATTATGTTTTTATATTTTTTTGAACTTAGTTTTTTGTATTTATTCACTTGTTTTCTTTGTTTTTTTTTGTGTGAGGAAAATAAAAAGCGATTTTTAAAGTGAAATGTCAAAATATGCACTCATAATACATAACAGTGTTGCCGAATGGATCCATTCGGATCCATTTGGATACTTTTTTCTCTAAAATTTTGATGGACACTTTTTATTTTGCCTTAGTGCAAATTTGGATACTTTTTTACCCAGAAAATATTTATTGTGGCAACTTGTAATCATGGCTCAATATTTTATTGTTAAGAAAATTTTTCTTTTCCAACAGGTTGGATGAGTACCAATGCAGCCTAAGTGCATAGGTGATTTTTTACCTAAATGCTAGCTTTGGTGCACTCTTTCTGTTTGACATCTCACTCTGATTCGTACAATTTTTATTTGACTGGCGGCAGCAGCAGATATAAATTTTGATTTGAACAAATATAAAAAAGGAGGAATTATAAGACTATAAAAATTAACCATAAAACAAAAACTGAAAAGTGAACAATAAATATAGTTTTTTTTTATAAACCTTACAGACACTCGGCGACTATAATTGTTTAATAAAATGTAGATTCATAAAAGAAAATGGCCAGCAATGATGCTGAAATGTATAGGTCTTGAGAGTCTGAAGAAGAGTCCGTACATATTTCCAAAATTTAAAAACAAAATAACGATACGTTTTTTAAGGCCACAAGTTCCGTGCACCAGCAAAAAACGCAACTGTCGTTATCTGATCAGTGGTTTCCTGATGCCGAAATGGCCAGTGCGAAAAAGAAACGCAAAAAAGCGGCTTTACGAAAAATTTTTATTTATTATAGGGGATGTTTATATACATATACGTAACGCTAATAGCGTTAGGTAAATGACAGAAGGTGTCTTTTTTAACTTGTTTTCTTTTTTTGTGTGAGGAGAAGCGATTTTTAAAGTGAAAAATGTCAAATATGCACTTATACATAAACAAAAAACAATATAGTGTGGTACAATTTTGTACTCCCAACTGGACTGAAATTTTTGTAGGATTTTTCTGCAATTTTGTCCCAGAAAATTCCAATTGAAACTACGTAACCAAAAGCTGAAAAACGTTAAATTCAGTCAACGGCAGTGGTGGTGGTTCTCAAACTTTTTTTTTGCTGGTGTGCGACTTTTTTGTTTACTTTTTTTGATATTTTGATTTTACTTTTTTACAAATTAGGTAGGTAGTAATCAAAATTTTTCTACAATAATGATGTCTGATGGTGGTCCGCTGTTAATCCACTAATTCTCAACACAATTTTTCTAAGAAATTAAAAAGTTTGAAAATTTTTTCGTTATGCAAGTAAAATTGGAAAGTGTCATATTGTCAAAGTGACATGAGAGTTCATAGGTGCAAAAAGTGGAACGGTGATTTCGGTGTTCACTTTATGTTGAAAGCATGAAGCATGTTTGTGGTCGGTCGCACATTTTGTGGTATAAAAACCCTATGAAGTAGACAAACGTATTAGTAAACTGAACCATTCTGACACGTTTTTGAAATGCATCTTCGAAGGAATCGCTTACTGAAGAAGTACCTGCGAGTTTTGATGAAATTTATTCACGTCCTGATTGTAAGTCAACGTTTACACGAGGAAAGTCTTGCCGGAAAGTTTCCTTGTTAGTAGGCAAGTGGGGAAAAGCGAAAGGGACGAGGTAAAAAATTTGTCATATGTTGCAAACGCGAAACGAAAATCACAAAAGAGAATGGACAAGAATTTGTCTCTCAGACTTTCCTTGCGTAAACGCCGACTAAGCAGTGGTTGAATGAAAGCTGTAAAAGATGAATTGGACTCAATGGAGAAGAATAAAGTATGGACGATTGTAGAAAAACCAGACAAAGTAAAGCCACTTAAGTCAAAATGGGTTTTTCGAATTAAAGAGAATGAAAATGAAAACCCAACAAAATATAAAGTTCGGTTGGTAGTCAGAGGCTTTCTGCAGATACGGAATTGGTTATGAAGAGACCTTTGCACCGGTTGCTAAATTGTCAACAATTCGGACACTTTTGGCTGCTGGAGTGCAAAATTAAAAAAAAAAAAAAAATTCAATAATTTTAATCACGTTTTTTTTGTTTTCTAAATTTGATATAGAAAATTTCTTAATAAAATTTTCTTAGTCTAAAATTATTACTATATTAAAAAACATCGTCGTCTTTAATAAATAGAAACTTACAATAAGATAATTTAACTTTTAGCGCGTATGAAATACACATATAAAAAAAGGTCTATTCGAGTGATAGTTTAAAAGTTCATTGAGACTATCAAATTTTTGATCAAACTATTTGTTAAACAATTTGACAGCTCAAGCGTATACATGTTCAACTTTTTCGCCAAATTTTACATCGCGATGGCGGACAAATTATTATATTCATGTAAATAGATTTTTCGATGAAAATGTATATTGAATTTCAAAATAATAAAGGAATGATATATAAGTCATATATAATATATGCATATATAAGTCATTTTCAAGACCATAATAACAATCGGTTATTTTAGATCCACACCACCAATTAAACAAAAAGATAAAACTTTACAGATTTTCGTATTAATTTAACTTTTTAAATTGAAATAAAAACGTCTCTAATAATCGTTTCAATCAAAACAAAGAAATTGATTGGTAGTTATTTACTACCATAGTCGAAAACAATGCGAAAAATTAGGAGTTTATAAAATGTCTGTTACAAATGTTTTAAAAGTTTTACATGCAAGATTCTTTAAAAACACTAGTAGTAAAGGCCCCTTCAGACTATGTGAGAAGTCATATGCTTTTTTGTATGTTTTTTTGTATGTCTTTGCATATGATATGTCAAATCGCATAAGATTTATTTTATTGTGATAGGATTTATGTTAAGAGAACTTGACTTTTCTCAATAGTAATTTTGACATTATCTATCAAATTAATTTTTATTTGTGAAACAAAGAAGAGCTTTTTGACAAACGAATTTTTAAGCTGCTTATCTTGCTCGTTCTTTTCTGTGTATTGTCTTCTTTTTCTTACCAACCATGTACCAACCAATCGTACGAAAAATAGAATTTGTTCTATTCGCTCATTTTGTGTGTCACTTACAAAAGTTTGACATTTCTGGTCAAAAATGCTTGTACATTTCGCTTTTGTTTTCCACTTTTATAAAATTCAAAAAAATCTTGCCAAAACTAAGTATGTATTATTAACGGACGCCACTCACTCGATAAAATCTTATTTGAAATGAAAAATTTGCACTAGGCTTGACAGCCAGTGTTCACACAAGTTGTACGGTTGGACAAGCCAGTAGAGAAATCAAAAGTTTTTTAAATCCATCCAACATGTGAGTCCAGCGGTCGTTTCCAGAGTTCACATTATAGAACATTAATGTTGTCAAGCTATGTTGGACAGCACGTGCGATAATGTGAACTGGTCTAATCTTACGAGTAAACTTTTGAAAAATAAAAGTGCAACTAATAAAGCAAGCATGTAAACAAAAAACTGTCAAAATGAGCAGCTGATTTAAATTCACGAGTACTAATCACCAGCCTTGGTTTTGTTTTGAACAGTTGCATCGTACAAGCAATCGTAAAATCGAAATGCAAATAATAATAAATCAGATATCAAACGGATAAGAAAGCAACATCAAAATTGTAAAGAGTGCGCAGTGTGCTCTTGTCTTGTAATAAAATCTGAGGACGGCATAAAAATTGTGTTAAAAAAATCAGCAGTAATTTTCTCCGATTTCTTGTTAGGAAATAAAATAAACGTACAGGTATGCCAGTTATTTGATTTAAAAACCTTTTTAATATTTTTTGTACAACAAATGATTGATTGAAACAAACAAAAATATTGAAACAAATTAAAAATAAAAAAACAATGCATAAATAAGTTACAAAGAAAAATTCTCAGTCGAGACCTTAAACCTGTAACTAAAAATATAACAAGAAATGTATCCAAGCAAGTGCGGGTGCCAATGTTGACAAGTGCTCCCAGTGACGTTGTATTATATATAACAAAAATCATTTGAATTTATATAATGTAAGATGGCCAAAGAAAGCAATTGATTTAGTAAAATTTCGAAAAATAAAATGAAATTGAAAACAAGGCAGTCCAAATAAAACTTAAATACAAAAATAAAGCTGTTAGGTAAAACAAAACTTCGAGTGTGTAAAAATGATTTTTAATATTAAATATATACTTAATAAGGCTACCTATGGCTATGCATATAAGGCTATGCACATAAAAAATACGATATAAATTTGCTCATGTTTATAAATTAATTTACATTTTTTTTTTCAACATCAGAAGTGGCGCACTTTTATTGATTATCCATGTTGGTTTACTAGCTTATCAGTTAGTAAGAAAAACAGCAACGTTAAGCTTATTAAATCGAAATAAATTATAAACAAGGTTACTATCGGAGCTAGGTAGAATACATTTCTTTTAAATCAAATTCCTCAACAAAAATAAAAATTTGGAATCGATTTTTTCAATTCCATGGCAAAAGCAATTAATTCACTCATCGATTTCGATCCATGAATCTAAAAGTATTCATACCTACCCAATTCTGGTTACCATCACTTTTAGCAATTCGTTTTAAGCAGTATGTGTACTGGTGTGACGTTCATTTAATTAAATAAAAATAGTTTTAGCATTGATGAGGCATTGTTTCGTCTGCTAGTCCATTGCAACGCACAATGCATTTATACGTTCATCATAACTTTACACTCGCTCCGCTCTGTTCCTCACCGTATTGCCTTTTAATTCTCTCACATTGTCTGCTGGATTATATTTTTGTTTACGGACAGCTCAGCAAAGAGAAAGTGATGATGGTAGCGTAAAAACCTTTATTTGTTGGAAAATCTGAACCTTCTACACTCCTGCTTAATAACTTCGATGAATTCCTGATACAGAAAATAACCAATGATCCAAAATACTTAAAATTACTCGATTACTGTATTTGCACCTTGCACTTGGCGGAATTTCTTATCGAAATATTTCACATAAACGGACACTACAAGGCGAGTTTTCATACTACCGAGGTCCGCGTGTGATCGTTGTGTTCAAAAAAGCCAAAAACTTTTTTTTTGAAAATAAAATGTCTCATAGCTCAGAACGTATCTTGTATTTTTGGCTTGAGTTTACTTCAGCTCCCTATTGACCAACTTTTATTGAACTAAACTGTTCTTATGTGCTTTTTAATTCTAAGAATATAAGTTAGGAACCCTTCTATTGATATCAAAAATATTGTATGAAAAATAATTTACTGACCTAGAATAATGGTAAATAAATCTTTCAGATTTAAAATGCAGTTTTCGAGATACGACGATTTTTCTGAAATTCTGACCAACTTTATAATAAAAAACCGTTATTTTTTTCCAAAAAATTTATTAATAACCTATAACTTTAGCATGTTAAGAGAGTTTAATTTTTCCCCTTTAAAATGCTACAATCTTTGTACTAAATTTTACCGGACAACAAAAGAATTGATTGCACAAATTTTTTTGAAAACTTTGTAATTATTGACAGCAATAATAGTTTTCAAAAGAGCTTTAGGATAAATTTTTTTGTTTTTCGGTAAAAAAAAGAGGTAGTATGCAAAAAAATTAGTACAAGCGATACATATTTTAAGGAGAATGTAAGCAAATGTAAGCATTTCTGAAACATAACGGCTTTTTAAAGGAACTAGTGAAAATTTCAGAAAAATAAAAAGCTATAAAAGCTATGTCCAAAACTTCCGATAGCTATATGTACCTTCGAACGTAGATTCGACCGACTCTCTTTTTTAGTTTTTTTTTTGCTTTAAACCCCCTTATTTTGAACTTATATTGGGTATCAAAATAAAAGAGAAACGTTAAATATTTAATTTTTTATAGCTCCTACAGTGGAAAAATTTCAAAATATTTCATTAAAAGTTATTGAAAAACACTTTGTCAAATTTGTCCATTTATTTTAAAATGTATTTACCTTTTTCTTAGATTTAGAAGAAATGTTAGCTTTCAAGTAAAGAATGTGTGTTATTTGAAGTTTTCTAGAACAAATAATCAAACAGAAGTATAACATGTGATACCTAAAATGAAAAATAGTAAAGTACTCATTTAAAGTGTCGATAGGCAGTATTTTGACAAACAATTTTTTTTAGAGAAAAAAAATAGTTTTCAATAAAACAGGGTACATCTACTATACCGATGCATAGTGTACCTTTTTATGTGTCAAAGTCGTACAGTCCCTGAAAGGAGGCACGTAGAAGGATGATTGAAACGATATATAAGTTATATAAGTTGAAGTCCTTGTTTTTTGGAATAAAAACTTATTTTATTTTCTACAGGGTAAATGATATTTTGAGTTAAACTTGAAAGTTAAATTTTCTTATAAAAAAAAAAAAATAGTTTCAAAACCGCAATAGGAATATGGAAAATTTTCAACACATGGAAATAAAATTTTTTTTATTTATTTTATTATTTTTTTTATTTTAATTTTGATACATTTTTAGTTTTTTGTGCTGATTTTTTAAAAAAGGTACAAACAAAAAACAAAATTTAAGTTTTGTCCAATACTTAAGTTTAACTCAAGATATCATTTACTGATAAAGGATTAAAATCTACTCAAATTTGACCATTTTGAAAAATTTTAGGGCAACGTGAAATAAAAATTACAAAAATTTATTTCATTAGCGAAAAAATTATAAATCCCCCTAAAAAATTACAGTGTCCCGGCCAACCTTGTTTATTAAAACATTACTTGCTTTGTTATCATTCCCCAAGCCACGGATTGAAGGAATATTCGAATACTGCAATTATGAGGTAAGGTAGTGTTGCATTTTTCATAATCATTTCCTTCCGCATGATTTTTTTTTGCAATTAAAAGTTTAAGTGTGGCTGGTAATCGAAAAAAGCGTCAGCCGCCAGAATCGTTGTGGACCTGGTTGTGAGAAATAACTCGAAAATTAAGGCATACGTAGAAAAATTATACTAAGACTTATGTTTTAGAGATGGGAACACATCGATTTCATGCCCGAAAAATTTCCGTTTGATAAAATTTGACTCACTTACTGTTGGTAATAACGATAATCAAAAGGAATTGATTGCAATTAGTTGAAGTTGAGTTTTGGAATCAGTTGTATATATGTAGGTCAGTAGCGTCATTTCACCAAAAGCTTGGAGGGGGAGGGGGGGGGGGGGGGGCGCGAGAGTTTAAATAACATATCGAATCGAAGATATTTTGAATTGAATCAGATATTTTTTAATTGAATCTAAAACTGTTTCTATTAAAAATTTGTAATAATTCTTATTTGCACCTCGGTATTTTCTGGAATGTATGCTGAAAGTTATGGTCCTTTTCGAGAAATAGCACCTTTAAAACATTGTGTCGGTTTCCTGTGATATCGCCTTAAGTTTTATTAATTTCATTATAACTCAACAGATTAATGCTTTATACATGGCTAATGAATCAAATCGGTAAGAAAAATACAAATGATTTCATTTAAAATAAAAATTAAATTGTCGGGAGTATAATAATTAAATTTTCGAGTTCAATCGAAAGTCGTTATTTCTTCAAAAGCCTCTAACTCGAAATCAACTACTTTTTCTGATTAGTCGACATACAAACAAATACGAATAGCAGCAGCTTTAAATGACAGACATTTCATAACTGTTGGTCGTGGGCACCATTCTCATTTATATGTAGATATGTACTTATGTGGAACTTGTAAAAGATAATTCTTAATAGTTTTAGATGTTTATTTTGAGAAAATTCGATCTAGCGGAAAACTGCAGAAATACAGTTGTAAATAAAATATTGCTATCAATTACTATTTTTAGCATTTGCAGTTTTGATTAGAATTTTTTTTACTCTTATCAGCTGCTGAGGTAATAACTTGAAGCTTATCGGTCTAACAAAATTGTATTCAATTTATTGCAGCGATTTTTATTATAACAATTTACTAAGGTATCGCAGCAAAACAACACATAATTGCCACACTGCAGCATCAGTGCAATGTTGTCACGTTCCACGCCAGCAGCTAGTGTCTTTCGTGGTATTTACAACCAAGATCTTTTTCAACCAGATGTTAACAGAAGAAATCTTATTGCCAGCTCTAAAGGTTATTAACGCTGTTATTGCCAAATATTTATTATTTAGGTGCTCACAATGGGGAATTATTTTTCTTATGTTTCTACAGATTCGCTGGACTATGTGCAACGACTTGGTCTACATTGTCGTCTGCAAGTTCATTCAGGCTGTGTAAACTCAGTCTGTTGGAATGAAACTGGTGAATATTTGCTATCAGGTTCTGATGATCAATTTATAGCTGTCACAAATCCGCATAATCAAGAAGTGCTGCTAAAATATAAAACAGCACATCGTGCGAATATTTTTAGTGCTCGCTTTATGCCCCAGTCGAATGATCATTCAATCGTATCCTGCTCTGGTGATGGTATTGTATTGCACACGGAATTAATGGCACCGTACATACGGCGTCAACGTAATTACAATAATTCAGCAGTTCATGATGCTTCAGCATACACAGCTGATAAAGAAGCTTCTTTCAATTGCCATAAGAGTGGCACAACATACGAGGTGCTGACGGTACCAACAGAGCCGCGATCTTTTATGAGCTGCGGAGAGGATGGAACAGTACGCTTATTTGATTTAAGACAAATTTCTAGGTAATGAATCATCATTAACGCGATTAATGAACTCAAAAAAACATGTAAAACTTTATTTTATGCTTATAGTTGCCATAAAACATGCTGCAAAGATAATATACTCATTTTTAGTCCATCTGCTGTTACCGCTATGGCTTTATCACCTATTTCGAATTATTATGTGGCGGTGGGCAGCTCAGATAGTATTATTCGCATCTACGATCGTCGCTATCTCTCCTTAATAGATTTTACTGATACCTCAATTTCTACGACTGAACGCCATACAAGGCCAATTAAAGCATATCAAATACCTACTAGCTCTAAGCGACCATATCGTGTTACATCAGTTAAATATAGTCCTCTTGAATCAGAATTGTTAGTAAGTTACTCTTCTGATTACCTCTATTTATTTGACTTAAAGCATGAGGGTGTGGATGTTGATGAATTATATGCCAGCAAATCTAGTAATGAAAATGGAAAAAAATCACCGGCAACTATAGCTGGTGAGCAGGTTACGCGTAAACTTAGACTGCGTGGCGATTGGTCAGACACTGGACCAGATGCACGACCTGAAAGCGATCCTAGTGGTCGTGTTGAAATTGGTCAAGTGCGACCACAGCTGCAAGCCAACATGATGAATCGCATGACTGAAGTAATTGCACGCATGTTAAATGATCCACGAACACGCATTGGACTAACAGGCCAAAATGAATTAAGTCGTGAAAATCAAACATCTCTTTTTGAAACGGCAGCAAGGGACTATCATGATGGTTGTATTTTGATAGTAAAATGTTTAAATATATATCAATAATATTTGTTTAGATTCGGCAGTGTCCTCTTCAGCACCATCCACTTCAGCTGCTTGGCGCAGAGCCGCCAGCCGTGGTATAAATCTGGCCAGACAATCTGCAGCCGCAGAACACAGACAGAATGAGACTGCTGTGGTTGATGCTGATGTAGAAATGCCAGCATCGTACTTACATAGTAGTGATAACTTGGATGATAAAAACAGTCGACTAGATGATGATGCTGCCTCTTTAAATAAAGAACTTGCCGAACTTGATATGGAAACTAAAAATGAGATTTATGAATATGTGCTAATGAAATTCGTGGGGCATCGAAATGCCCGCACTATGATTAAAGAAGCAACATTTTGGGGAAATGATCATGTAATGTGTGGCTCTGATTGTGGACATATCTTTACATGGGATCGTCGCACAGGAAAACTGGTAATGTTAATGCAAGCTGATCAGCACGTTGTCAATTGTTTGCAGCCACATCCAGAGTTACCGTATCTAGCAAGTTCTGGCATTGATTATGATGTCAAAGTTTGGGCACCAATTTTACAAAACAATAACTTTGATGAAGCTGAGGCAGATGCTGTAAGTGCTTAATTCTTTATATTTAATATTTATAATATACATAAGAGGTCGATCATATAGTATATTACGTAATGCGATTTTTGGAAAACTTTTGATCCTTACTTGTCGCAAAATATTAACACCCTTTCCTTAGTTACGTCACAGACAACTAAATTGTAGAGACTTCCCAACTTTCACTCGAGAATTTTATTAAAAAATACATCTGATTTGACGATTAACTCATTTTTTCAACAAAATACAATTGTTACATTAAATACGAAAAAATTGGAACCATTTTTTCAGTTAAGGTTCTGTAATATTTTGATTTATCGGACCTTTAAAAAAAAATCATCAAAATACAGATGTTAGATGCTTATTTCTAAATGAAAAAAACATAGTTCACATATCAAACTGGCGAATTGTTATCTTCACGAAAAAAGTGATTTAACACAACATGGAACATTTTATGCTCTCTAATATAGGCTTGGACCCGTACGTGTCAGATTTTTCTTTCATGCAATATAGACGAAACTGTTTAGCAAAGCATTAATTCTCATTTAATTCCTATGGGAAACTAAAAAGTTCAATGAGCCACCAGTAAATGTTAATATTATGAGCTCTCCTTGCACCAGCATTTTTCTTTCATGTACGTGCAACTATTAAACTTTTTGAAAAAAAAAAAATTAATCACCCTAATGTACATACATATATTGTTTTAATGCTTATATAACTTTACCTAACTTTACAGCTCATGAAACGAAATGCTATTATGCTAGAACAAACCAAAGATACCATTACTGTACCTGCCGCGTTTATGATACGCATGCTTGCTTGCATACATTCGTTAAGAAATCGAGATCGTACAGCTCATGTGGCTGGCAGTGACGCCACCAATACAACAAGTGATAACACAAATAATTCAGCAAGTGGTGATGATGCAATTTAAATTAACAAAGAAAAAAAATATGACTTTAAAACTCAAATTTTTCATAATATTAAAATAATGGACATTATTTTCACCAAAAAACACAATTGAGTATTAATAAACAAATTAAACCTAATACTTTTAAATTATTTTTGTTCCATTTAATTTGATTCGTTTGTTTACATTGATACGTTAAATATTTTGTATAAATTGATGCTGCATTAATATAAGTTACCCATTCCAATTATACCTTTTTTAATAAAATTTTTAAGTTAATATGCAACACTTTTAAACGTTGACTGCATTTTGCAATGCAGTTTTATCGTCTACAATTATATTTGCCGCAGCAGTTGTTGCATTTGAGCTGAGCAATTGTTTTGTAGAAGAACTGGATGAATAACTGTCACTGGAACTGCGTGTAGAAGCTGAGTTAGCACCCGCACCACCAACAATAGGATTATCAAGCATGTCTGAAGAGTTGAAAAAACAAAAAAAAAAAAAACAAATTAAAAAATTTATGTTATATTGAGGCATGACGAAGCCTAAAACAATCACCTGGTAATGAGCTAACATTCCCTTTTAAGTCTCCAACGCCACCGGCAGGACCAATAATATTTCCCACCGAAGTTGATTTTTTATGTAAATTTTTCAAAGCCATGTTGTTAACACTCTTAAAACTACCAGCACTTTTGGATTGATTTGGTAGTTTTTCACCTACTAAAGGACTGGTCACCAAAGGACTAAGAATTGAGTTTTGTGTGTCTTCTGGTGTATAATAATCAGAATCTTCTGCATTAGTTGCTATTTGGTTGCCATCTCCAGCGGTATCTGCGTTTGATAATGCTGGACGCATATGTTTTTTTAGCGATTCATAGTTTTTCATATTTTCCGCATCTTCTTCGCATGAATCATCTATGGATTCTTCAACACCTTCAATGGTTAATGCCTTATTCAATTGGTGTGGTAAAGTTTTGCATTTGCTTCCTGGTGATAGCAATGGCGAAAGTTTTTCATTGTCACTATCTTCATCAGCTTCCTGCTGTGCAGTTGAGTTGTTGTTGTTGTTGATGCTTTTGGTGCTGCCAGAATTCCGTTTTGTTTTTGGTAACTTAAGACTATTGCGTTCGTTGACAATTTGTAGTTTGTCCTGCGAATGACGAGATTGTAGTTTTTCTATTTTCTCAGGTTTGGGTGACTTTTTCTGTGAGGCTGTAACGCAATTATCTTCCGATATCTCTACAACGGAAAGGTTTTGGCTATTTTTTGCGGCAACAGAATTGACTTCGTTATTGGGAAGTGTGTCAACATGATTCACGGCACTTGAATTAGCATTAGTTTTCTTGTTTTTGGATCGACGCTGGCTGGATTTGTGTGGAGAAGTACTTTTATGATCATTTACTGTGTTCCCAGTTATGGTTACTGAGTCAGTTGCATTCCTAAAAATAATAATATAAGTTTTTCTAAGGGTTTTCAAATATTGTTATATTTCTATTAGTCACATTTTTGGAAATATATAACTTTCAATATAAATTAAACAATTTTTGGATTAAACGGAACCATTTTTAAATAAAGTGAAACAGTTTTCAAGTCACCAAATGTAACACGCTGTATTTCATTAAGCGGCAATGAAGTTGCTACATAAGTTTTGTGTCACTCTCCGCATTTCTTTCAGAGAATTTTTGTAATTAAATATTTTTTCTAATAATAATGCGAATAAAAATGAAGCAAACAGACATAAAAATACTAAAGTTTTATTGACCTTGCATTTTAGTACTCCGTAAGTCTATTACCTGCTACGCACAAACTAGCATAACTAGGTAAAAATGCATCATTAAATAGCGCATATACAGTTGGGGTCAAAATAATAGCACCGCGGTGTCATTTTTGAATTGAAAGAAAATAATCGAACAAATAAATTTTTTTTCTTCCAATCTTTTAAATAATATTCCATTTCGCAAGGTAAGACTTTTAAGGAAATTTAAAATTTTATCGGATGTTTAATGAAAATGGTTTGGAATACGATGACGAGAACGAAAGCCTTCCATGTCCCCACCGGGACGTAAATTTTCCAATACGGCTTTCGAAACATAATCCCGTTTTTGCCTTCTACGGAAATAAAGAAAGTGCTTAATATATCAAGGGCTTCTACACTGGCTGCTATATTAAGCACTTTCTTTATTTCCGTAGCAGGCAAAAACGGATTATGTTTCGAATGCCGTATTGGACAGTTTAGGTCCCGGGGGGACATGGAATGCTCTCGTTCCCGTGTTTTTCGTTGATTTGTGTATTTCATCGTATTCTCTAAACCATTTTCATTAAACATCCGATAAAATTTTAAATTTCCTTAAAAGTCTTACTTTGCGAAATGGAATTTTGAATAATTTTACATTGCTCTGGCGTAGAATGCTTTCCACGGCCCACTTAAATGCAAGAACTTGAAAAAATCATTGCAGTATTATACAAAAATAATATAACCTACATTTTACGAACAAATTTTTTTTAATAAGGTAAATACTTAATCTTGAGAAGTAAAGGAGTTGAACACTGCTATTATTTTGACCGCTCTAAATTACAAATTACTCAATATAATAGCAAATCTAGAACAAATTGTCATGTGCTTATTTTGTGCACTTATCAAGTAACTATATTTTAAAAGATTGGAAGAAAAAAAACTTCATTTGTTCGAAATATTTTCTTTCAATTCAAAAATAACACCGCGGTGCTATTATTTTGACCGCAGCTGTAGATGCAACTTTATTCAATTTTAAAAGGAACAGTTTAATTTTCTTCAAATTAAATGAAACTATTAAAAAAAATGGGTTATAATATATTGCTCCAAATATTCTTCACAAATATTAATTGGTCAATTAATTGGTGGATTTATTGTATGATGAAGATTGAAACATATTATTGCAAAAAAACATGGTGAAAAAATCTAGGTACATATAACAGTTTTAAAAATTTAATACATGGATCTGTGTATATTGTTTGTAAGAGGCACTTTGCAAAATGTGGGTGGGATTGGGTAATGTACACCTATCTTGACACCTATAGTAGCAACGGTCGTAAGATTTGATACATGGATGGATGTTGTTTGTACCAAGTACCTTGCAAAATATGGGCGAAATTGGACAACAGGACAAGGCCAGGGACCCATTACCGTCCACGGCAGCAACTGCGTGACTACGGGACGTCAGTTTTATTAGAAAAAGGTAATTTTTTACTTTTGATTATAAAAATAATAAAAAAAATTCATCGACTTTTTCTGCTGCGCCGCACAGTGGGAAATTTTTTAATGTTTTTGGACAAAAAGCCGTCTACAACGCAATTTTTAATGGATTTGAAAAATTTTTCATTTTAAATAATCGTTAGGTACCACCCGATGTGTGAGGACTGCCCAAATTTTTGAAAACTTTCAACATGACCTTAAAAAATCCTATAAATATATTTACCTCAAAATTTGCGGTGAGCAATATATCTGGAGACTGGTTCATCCGAAAAAAGAAAACTACATTTTTTTCGGTTAAGCAAATAGCTAGGGTGCGTTTGATCGTTCGATTTTTTTTTTTTGGATACATATTTTTTGATTTATAGCCTAAAACGACCTCAAGTTTCTCAAGTTTGTGCACAAAAAATGAAAATTTTCTTTGTACGCCCGCCATTTTGTCAAAAATTTATATTTTTCGAAAATCAACGATCAAACACCCATTAACTATTTGCTTAACCGAAAAAAGTTTAATTTTCTTTTTTCGGATGAACCAGTCTTCAGATATCTTGCTCACCGCAAATTTTGAGGTCGTTCACGGCATTGCACTTTTCTAACTTATTGAGGAATATTTTTGGACCAAAATTTCAGAGATAAATCTTGAATAGTTATACTTTAATAATGTAAAAGAAGTTTTGGTCTAAGATAAAATACAACTTCAAAAAAAATTTTAAAAAAATATCTTTATTTTTCGAAAAACTTCCTAAGTAAAATACACGAATTTCATATATTCATAGGATTTTTTGAGGTTATGTTGAACGTTCTCAAAAATTTGGGCATTACTCACACATCGGGTGGTACTTAACAATTATTTTAAGAAAAAAAAATTTTAAATCCATTAATAATTGCATTGTAGACGGATTTTTGTCCAAAAACATTAAAAAATTTCCCACTGTGCGCCGCAACACAATTAAAATCAGTATGAAATAGTAGTTAATGCTAATTTTAATATTGATAAAAAAATAAAAAAGTCAGCAAAATATTATAAAAAATTTTTCCGTAGCACGGACATTTGAAAAGCTATATAATTCAATATTTTATTGTTTCAATTATTAATTTTTTGGTTTCTCTAAAAAAATTATTTGTCTAACTCGCTAAAATAAAAGTTTTATTTAAAGATATTGGCTATTTCAGGATAAACAGCTCATTTACTGATTTTGACAATTTTTTAATCAAATCTAGTTTTAATGTGTTTGCATAAATAAAAACTAAACATGAACTTACCTTGTACGTGCTACATACTGTGGTGGTCCATTCAAAGCTTCAATAAGAGATACTGCTATATAACCAGCGGGAATGTGTTGGTCACACACCGGTTCAGAGGGAGTTCCTTGATGCAAAAGATTCGAGCTGACACCCTTTTGTACAGCGCGGATTTGCAGTAGAGCACGGAATGGTGCGCGACAAATTGGACAATTGTTTGCTTGGTAGCGAAGTGAGTCAGCACATGAATTACACAAACACAAATGGCGACAGGGAAGTATGAGTGTATCCCGTGTTTCACTCATGCAGATTACGCATTCACTACCGTGGTCATCGATGTCTTCATCAATTGTACTTTTATTGACGGCCTACAAATTATTAATTTTTAAAATAAAGGCTCATATTCAGATGTTTGCTAAGCTGTTGCCAAAAAACTTGAGTTATCAACAGCTTTTGGCTGTGTCTAGCATAAGTATATATAGACAATAATGTACAAATTAAATTACAATATCTAAATATTGATGTTTGGTAATAAATTGGCTAGGATCTATGGATAAGCGTCCATGGCTTTAAAAAGCAAAATACAAATTATAACAAAAATTATTTAGTTGGAGTGAATAATTTTATTTGTGATGACGGAAAATCCTGCGATGTTAACTCGGAGAACATACATGTAGATATTGGAAATGCGTTCAAATTATTATTTTTTTGAAGTGAAACTTAGCACTGGTGTTATTTGAAATTAGGTGTGTATACTGAAACGTAAAAAGCGACACTATTTTTTTTAGCGTATGCCACTTAGTATAGTTTTTTTCTCGAAGGTAAGGCTTGGTTAGAGCCTGGCGAGAGCTAATGAGGTCGGCCGTAACCTGACAACGGGTTGTTATGGCCACCTAAGTAAGTAAGTAAGGCTTGGTTGACGGAATCTAAAATAGCTAAGGCAATTAATGATATATAAAATTAAATTACACATCGAGCAGTGCCCGAAAATTGTAAACTTTGAGATCGGTTAACAAAAGCTGAGGTATTAGCGTGGAAAGATTTCCTATTTTTTTCAATGATTGCACTGATTAACTACCAAAGCCCCTCTCATTGTAATTTGCTATTGCTTTTGATATTTTAATAACTACAGCGTTTAATTGGGAAACAATAACAATTACAATGAGAGGCTATGGCAAAGCTTTAGTAGTTAATCAATGCTTGAAATATCTCAGCTTTGGGTTAACCGATCTTGAAGCTGATAGTTTCCGAGCACTCTTCCCGACGAGTACAGTTAGCAGTTTAGTTTTCTTAAGGGTTTCACTTATACCACGTGTGAACTGCACACATAATTTTTTTTTATATATTTTGATTAAGATCAGTTTTTGCATAAACAGTGTTTATTATAAATGGCTAAGTTCGATCACATTTTAAAATGAAAGAAACAAGAGTACTAAAAGTTCACGAAAATAAATTTAGCTATTCTTGTTTCCATAAATTTAAAATTTGATAGAATTTTGTCTCTTCTGATAAACTTTTAGTTTTTATTGCTCATTAAGTAGTATAATAAAAAAGTGAAAATAAACGAATTCTTTTCAAGCAAGTTACTGGCAGTCTTCGAGTGTAATTTAAGGTAAGAACCTGATCTCTATTATCGTTCGGAGCCTTATTTAACTGTACTAAATCGATATTACCTTATTTTCAATGCCATAAATTTCCTGCAATAGATAACACAACCCATCGACAAATATTTTTTGCTTTAATGCTCGCAGTACATAGCTGCAATCCGAGTGATGATCTATAACACAAATGGTTGTGTGTGATTGACGACATTCCTCGTTACCTTCCTCTACAACGCAATGAATGGCAACCGGATATTGTTCTTTAGTGGAATTATAAATAAGGTCATCTTCAGGTATGAGTTGTGGATTAAAAACATGTGTTGGTTGTGAGAAGTACTGATTCATGCCCTTTTCGTAGTGGTAAGTCTCAGAGGTTAAACCATCGCGCGGCACTAAAGTTACGCCACTTGGACTAACTTCTTCTGTACAAAAGTAGTAAATTGTAATGGCGCACTTGGCGTCTGAGTCAAATGTAAATTCGATATTATAAGAGCAATTAGCAACACGTTCTGTTGCGGCGGTGTCGTCGCCGTTAGTGTTACCTACTCCACCAATGCATAGCACGTTGCCATCAACCTCTTCAAGCTTTTCCTGCACACGTATAAATCGCACCGACTCTTTGCGTATGTTCACCAAACTTTTTAAAGTTTTGGTTGGCTCGTTGGCTTGTGGTGGTGGATACGGGAAAGCAGTAGGTCGGTTGCCCAGGAAATTCAAATCAGCGTTTTCTCCAAAAAGATAAGCTTCTGGTTGTGGAGTATCGAAGCGTTCGCCACCCATTATAAAATGACTACCGAAGAAGTTTCCTGATCTGGGTGGATACTTGTAGGCGTGGTTCGAACTCTGCTCAGCTTCTTCGACTGCAGCATTTTGTCTGCTACTAAATGCGCCCATTTTAGATTAAATATTAATAATTTCAAAAATGTTTTACATTTAACATTATTTTCTGTATAAAATAAATTACTTCACTTCAGAAATCGCAAATAAATTGAATTGCAAAAGAAAAATGTTTCAATAACAACTAGAAAGAAATTTTCATCGATTCAATATTTTGACGTTGGGGTACGTTCATTAAAAGCTATATTACAACGTTGACTTTCACTCCAATAATTAAAGGCTCCAGTGCATGTATCGTACGCATCAGATTAGACTAAAGGCCCAACTAAACCATGCATCGCCTAGCGTAACCTACTGTCAAATTTGAACGAAAAGCCTGTCAGATGCTTAAAGGCCCAACTAAACCATGCATCGCCTAGCGTAACCTACTGTCAAATTTTAACGAAAAGCCTGTCAGATGCTTAAGAAACTCAGAGAAAACTTTTTAGTGGCTATGTTGTACTTCGTTGAACTTAAGAAGCGATGTAGCCATAGTTGGCAAGCGTGTGAAATATTCCCACAATTGCATAAATTTTATTTCTTATATTTCCTAAATAAATTGAATTCATTCGCAAAATGTTATTCGATGACATTAATTTAGATACTTAAAGCAATAAATATGTAATCCAGACATTGTTTTTACTAATTTTAAGAAAAAAATAAGAAAACAAAATTGCTCATTTTGTACTATGCGTGTATATTGTGGGGAAAAGTATTGGCAAATGCAGCGCGTGGCATCACTGAATTGTCAATCAAATTGTTGTATGTATTGTGTGTGTGTACATTAAAATGCATATTTCTGCAACTTCACTCCAAGCCCTTTCCTTTACATTTCGATTACAATAAAATGCGCCTATTTTACTGTTTAATTATCTTCTTTTCACATTTTCTATTAATTTCAAAACAAAAGTATTTTCCACTACAAGGTCTATTGCAAAAATTTTTTCCTATGAATACAATGCATAAACAGCTGATTCCGTACAGAAAGTGCGTTCAGTTTCGCTCTTTCCTTAAGCAAATGACATTTGTGGAAATTGAACGAAACTTTTTGTTAAGTACGTTGTAGCTTTGATATACGATTTGTGTGTATTCGCACACTTGCAGAAGTTGACTGCAGTCAAAGCGTGCATGGTTTAGTTGGCCCTTAAGAAACTCACTTTTTAGTGGCTATAGCCTAAACCAAAATAGACGAGACGAGACGTAACGAGTAAGTTCGAGTATATGTAAACCAATGTTGATAGCCAAAATGAACCAACGTAATTGATCGAAAGTGAACGAAACATTTTGACGAGACGAGTTGTTCCGTAAGAACCGAACTTCAAAACGTTGCTACTCGTCATAACAGCTTTTTTGGTTCGTTGGCTAGCGTAACATTTTGGGTTAAATGTCAAAACAGACGAAACGAGTGCAAACGTTCGTTCAATTGCTACCGTCTCGTCACGTCTATTTTGGTTAAGTCTTATGTTGTACTTCGTTGAACTTAAGAAGCGATGTAGCCATAGTTGCAAGCGTGTGAAATATTCCCACAATTGCATAAATTTTATTTCTTATATTTCCTAAATAAATTGAATTCATTCACAAAATGTTATTCAATGATATTTATTTAAATACTTAAAGCAATAAATATGTAATCCAGATATTTTATTTACTAATTTTAAGAAAAAAATAAGAAAACAAAATTGCTCATTTTGTACTATGCGTGTAGATTGTGGGGAAAAGTATTAGCAAATGCAGCGCGTTGCAATTGTCAATCAAATTGTAGTATGTATTGTGTGTGTGTACATTAAAATGCATATTCCTGCAACTGCACTCCAAGCTCTTTCCTTTACATTTCGATTAGAATAAAATGCGTCTATTTTACTGTTTAATCATCTGCTTTTTCACTATTAATTTCAAAACAAAAGTTATTTCCCACTTCAAGTTCCATTGCAAAATTTTTTTCTTATGTATACAATGCATAAACAGCTGATTCCGTACAGAAAGTGCGTTCAGTTTCGCTCTTTCCTTAAGGAAATGACATTTGTGGAAATTGAACGAAAATTTTTGTTAGGTACGTTGTAGTTTTGATATACGATTTGTGTGTATTCGCACACTTGCATAAGTTGACTGCAGTTAAAGCGTGCATGGTTTAGTTGGCCTTTAATGCGTGTGGTATCACATAGAACGCGCGATTTTGTTTTGACATTTTTCATTTATTGAAAATTATTTTGCCGCGCACTAATTTTCAATATCTTATTCCATTCCATTTTACTTTATTTCACGTTGAATTCAAAATTAAACAGAACGTCTAACGCGTTTAAAAAGTTGAAAGTTGACGAACTTTGGGCATTGAAAGCAGCGCGCAATAGAAAAGCAATATAATCAATTTTTAAGATTTATAAAAATTCATCCGGTGGGTGGATAGAAACAAATTATTTAAAGAAAATACTTTCAAAATTTATAATTGAAGTTGCAAGAAAAATCAGTTATGAAAAATTATGTATTTATGTTATTTAATCAAAGAAAATTCAGTTTCCACGAATAATAATTTAAAAAACGACCTCTGAATTTAAATAAAGAAATCGACAAGCAGCTATATATGTCATAACTCTCATTGCATGAAAAATTAAACAATCCCATTTTCACGTTGCGAGAATTCGTCGTCAAGTGATTTAGCGAAGATACTTCAGGCAGCATGAGTTTGAAATATTTTTGACAGCTCGTCTCGCTCTCGTCCCGTCGTCTCGATTTCATTGTGATTGAAGCTTAAGCTCTTACATGTTGATTTTGACAGTATATATTCTGCAGCAGCGCTATATTGTTATTTATTAATTTTTTACATTATTTTTTATTGCGGAAAGTTAACAATGACTACGGATGAAAATATACTGCAGGAAATGCTGGGTAAATAAAACTTCCTCTGAGTTGTAACAAAGAGTTCCTAGAATTTTATTTTATGATTTTATGTACAGAACGAGCCACAAATCCCGATAAGGCCACTGCAGATGAACTGGCCGTACAAATGTTTTGCATGGTCGTGCGCAGCAACGCAGAGTTGACTCATAAGGCGCTTGATATGATAGTCGAGAAGATATGTTCGATGAATGTTACCGAAGCGTTAAGAGCGGTTTCGGTAAGATACCTATGCATGAAAATATGTACATATATATAATTTATACAATCCCGCTGGGGCGGAAGATATATTATTTTTTGTCTGAAGCGCATTTAAAAGTCTACTTTACTCCTAACTCCTGTACTAATACTACACTAAAAGCTTATTAACAGTTTTGGTGTCGATATTTCGCTCTACCTAAAGCTGTTGGAACTTCAAGATAATCATCATGTTCGTTATTGTTGCACTTGCTCAGCAATTGGGGGAAAAAAAAAATAATATAAATATCCCTAATATTTAAGAGATAAAAAAAAAATTTATAAACAAAGCGAAGTTGAAATTTGATACATGGTTGCTATTAAATATTTTCTTATCTCTTCTAGCTTCTAGAACAGTGTATGATACAATGTGGCAGTGAATTTCAAGATGTTGTTGACAAATTTAAGTTTTTAAATAATTTAATACGCTTGGTTTCAATGAAATACCAAGGGGGCATAACTCCAGGTGCGATTAAAACGCGTATAATGGAGTGTTTGTTACTATGGACGACAGAGTTTCCACAAAAATCGAAAATACGTGGTGCCTACGATTCACTAAGCAAAGAAAGTCGTGAAGAAGTTAGCGAATCGGCAACAGCTGCAGCAAAACAGGACAGCACTCTAGGTATTGATGAAAAAATGCTAGCGAAGTTAATCCATAGTGGTGACCCAGAGAACTTTAAACGTGCAAACTTGCTTATTCAGCATCGAGTCTGTCAGGTAATTATAATTTTGCATTGATTTAAATTGGCGTTATTCAGAATATCACATGTATTTGGGAGAGTTATTAGATTTGAACTTGTTAGTATCATCAGAATATCATCGTTTATGTCTGACAACCTGTTACTTCAGCTTCTGGAATCACATTTAATAAGTTTTTTGTTATCTGTAATGCGTTACTGCTTTTTTGAAACTCGTACAAATACACTTTATTCTCTGTCATGTTAATGGTACAAAAGATTAACGGAAACGGAAGGAAAAACTAAAAATGAAACAGAATTCATACTTACGTCAGATGGCCATCCTCCATAATTTAAATGTTTCTTTTAACTGATTTCAAGTTTTCGATAATCTAAGTTTTCCCATTTAGGAGTCTCGCCGCACGGAGGTAATGCTGCAGCATAAAAGCGAAGTGCAGGAAGTGCAAAACACAGTACGATTACTAAACGAAATGCTCGACACCTACGAAGCGGATGGTGGTAGTGAAGAAAATACTACTTTGATTCGGGAGCTGTATATGGCTTGTAAAAAACAAAAGCCAATAGTGCAGCGGTTACCTGAGCTAATTGAAAATACGGATCAAGATCTAATCTGTAAACAACTTACTGAATAAAATGCATTAAAATATTTAATTATTTTGTTTTTAGCTGAAACCTATGAAACCAATGAGCTATTGGCAGCTGTGTTAGAACGATACAAGACAGTCATTGTGCATCCAAAATCGAAAATTCAACGAGAAATGTCATCTTCAGTGCATAAAAATGATGTGAAAAGTATTAGTAATAAAAGTAGCTCAGACCTTCTAACGGAATTGTTGAGTGATTTACCCGCAACTACTACTACGGTCAGAACCAACGGTCTCAATGAGGAAGCAGCAACATCAACGTCTGTTTTGACACCTGCAAAAGCAGCTACTACTTCTGATACGCTTGCAGAATTAAATGCAATTTTTAGCCACACTGCAAGTGTCAATAGTATTCCGCAGTCATCTAAATCGCCGAGTGAAATCTTTGGCAGCTTTGATTTGCTTGAACCAGAAAATGTATATTCTAGCAACAAAACTGTTGAAAATCAAAATCAACATAGCATTGAGCCAAAGGAAAAATGTGGCTTAAAAAAGTTAAAAGATATTGATCAGTTGAGTGACGAATTATTTAAAAAAAGCTTACCAAGCGTGGAGAGAATAGGCACTTTTAAAAAGTAAGAAAATTATTGAATTAAATTACAAGTAATCATCACATAAGACATTCGTTGGAAAGTATTTTGTAAAGGAATTTTGATTTTATTTTATCGCTTAAACGACTGGGAAATGTTTCAAATCCTGGCATTTTCATTTATTTTTATTTTCCCTTATTGCAATGAAAGTTGATGTCTATCCTTTACTATTGTGTGTTACTTGAGCTTATTGAGAGTGCTGTTAAAAATTTTTTTTTTTTAATTAACTCTTTATTTTGTACAAATCTTTAAATTAGAGAGCAAGAGAAGGTGACATTGAATGATTTGGTGAAAGATAAAATTAATGTAAAGTCTGAAAAAAACACTCTAAATGCAACTAGCCCGACGGCTTCAAAGAAAGAAGAAGCCAAACCTTCAATGTTAAATGAAATAAATGATTTGAAAGACGATTTAATGCTCGGCACAACGAATGAAACTGGCTTGTCCACTGAAGCAATAAAAAACAGCTCTGAAACTTTAAACGTAGAAAATAAAATTGAGTTGCCCGTTAAGCATCTATCGGACATTGAAATTGATTTGGACGATGTCACTCCAACAGCGGAATCACGCACTTTGCTTGATGATGATGATGTCAAAGTAACATTTAATTTTACCAAGGATCGGCCGAGTAAACACGTTTCTATTGTAGTAATCTCAGTTGTTAACAAAAGTAAAATGCAGATCAAAGACTTCCAGTTTGAGGCAAGCGTTAAAAAGGTGAGTTTTTTCGCTTGTCATTTCCTTTAAATTATAAGAAAGTGAATTTTTGTTTATTTGTACCTCTTTGAGTGTAACATGTTCTTTATTTTTTAGCCAAGCAAAGTGCGTTTATTGGCACCAACGGATGTCACAATGGCTCCCTATAAACCCTTTCGACCACCAACACCAATAAACCAAATAATGTTATTGTTAAATCCAACGGGCAAATCCGTCGATGTGACATGCATTGTTGGTTACAAATTGCAGGATGATCCAGATCCTGTCAAAGAATCGGTAGTGGTTAAAAACATTCAGTATGTTGAATAGTCATTAGATTTAAGCTTCTAAACTCTAATTTGCTTGATTTTTAAAATTTAAAAAATCATAATATGTAATGAAAGCATTTCTAAATTATATTTTATTCTTATTGTTATTCGAGTTTTTATAATAATAATAAAATAGCATGACCGTAGATTTCATGCTGTTTTGCTTTCTGGCTAGAGTTATGCGGGGATGTATACATATTTAAAAGTAAAGGCATAGTTCATGAAGTGTTCCGAAATTTCACGACGTTAAGTGGAACAACTTAGTGGATGCAAATGAATTATTTTGTTAGGCTGCTTTAGGTACGCGTGTATATATCATAATTTTAGTAAATAAAACAATAAAAGTATTTTTTTGACACGCATTTGTTAATTTATTTATACATATAAATATACAAATTCAATTAAAGTTCAACGAAATAGACATTTTTGTGTAATTTTTATTTATGGACATGGCGAATGGACGCAACGTCTATATCGGAGTTTTGGATTAATTAGATAACGACGTTGCATCTAAAGCGGGGTATGCTTGTCATTTAAGCTAGTCTGTGTTTATAAATGTTAATTTTGGCACAGTAAACAACTTAATACCCTTTACTAAGGGAATCCTTTTCAAAGTGTGTTACCAAAACGTTTGCCCAACCCTCGGGAAGAGATTTTTCATGCATACGGTATACTGTGAACACACTTGTTCTTGTAGCTTTTCCGTCGTCGTTTTTCTTTGTAGTAGCCAGGCCACCAAAAAAGAATTGTGAACATCAATACGAACACTTTTTTCTTCGGAATGTATAAGTCTTAAGCTGTAAATTTTCTGAGAAATTCACCTACAAAAATATGAATAAAATTTATAAAATATTGTTATTGCCCTGATTCATTTAGTAATTTTTCGAGAGCGATTAATTCAAATCATAGTGGGCACTTGACAAGAAAATATTTGAGACATAAACCAGGCGGGATTACGCCGTTTAGAATTGAACCTCCCATAAAAGCAAAAAACAAACTATCGCGAGTCGTCGAAATTCTCATTAGGTTAACTCATACATCGCGCCACCTACCGGGAAGGGCGAACAACGTCTTCAGCAATCCAGTTTTACTTCAATAACTTGTTTGAATACGTGATTTGAGAACGTGCAACTTGGTGTTTGGTTGCAAAAGAAGATCAATCACCGGTATTTTGTTTTCAAAAGTACAATTTTAAGACTTAGATATCGCGAAATTATTTTAGGGGTTCTCCCAACTTATAGCAAATTTGAGCGTATGACTTCGGAGTACGCGAGATACGTCGGAGTCCACATTGTTTTTAGATTCTCAACCATCACCCAGCGTGCCAAACGAATTCGTTTCGAATTCGAAATAAAAATTTTTAAGTTTTTCCAAAAAAAATTTGAGTAAAAATTCTATAAGTTTTTTTGAAATTTAAAGCAATTTTAAGTCGCTTAAAACATTAAATTTTTTTTATGAACAGAAAACGAATTCGTATTTGAAGTCCGTTACGAATTCGTTTTACTTACAAAAAACAAAATTCGAAACGGATTCGTTTTATGAACAAACGTTTTTGTGCACATCGGGTGAATACAATTTACTTTACCACTGTCTGAAATTTCTAAATGTCTCTCGTTTGCCAAGTACTTAGAACTACGCTTCCACGGACATGCATACAAAAAACTTTCACTCAGAAATCCCACGAATGAAGATGATGTCAGCTTATCATTTGGCACTGGAAAATTGCCAACATTCTCTACATCGCTATTATATACATTATTTTACGTACTTGCCAAAACCTGCCATTCTCATATATGAAGTTATATTTAATTTACTAATATGTTGTTGTTTTTTTCATTTAAATAGAATAGGAAATTACAAAACAAAACCTGAAATGACGGCTGGTCACCGCCGCATTTCACTACTGCATTGTCCGCACAGCATGCTGCACTCTTGTATGCAGTTTTGGTTAGAAAGGTTTTATTAATTTTCTCATCTATCAAAATAACATAGTTTCTGAAAATTTGTTTTTATTTACTTTCAGGAAAGTTTCTGTGCGGATTAAAAAAAATATATACATTAAGTATATTTTAGCGGACGCTAATCTGCGCTAATGCGGATAATGCGCCGCTAAACGGTTTCGCATGTTTTAAATTTATAGAAACCGTTTAAGATTTTATATGTTATTCAAAATTTTTAATTTTATCTACAACTATTCCGAAACAATTTCATCTTTAAATGATAGTGCTGTTATTGCTTTCGTGTGTCCTGTGTATTTGCGTTCCGGCGTTTTTGTTTGTAGTTTCCAAAGTCGTGCTATACCATCCGATGAGGCAGTAAAAAGATATTTGGAATCGGCACTAAAAGCGGCATCCCACACCCAATAGTTCTCCACACACAATTCGCGCCACAATAAAAAGTCATCTGTTTTCCAAATGTGTGCTGTGCCATCGCCTGATGTAGTTACCAATAAACGAGAATCAGGACTGAATTTACAACGCAATACATAACGTTTGTGAGCAGAAATTTTTAGTTTTGGCTGTAAAGTGGTTAATTTCTGATTTGGTGAAGAGCTAAGTGACCAAATATAACAATTCCCTTTATTATTCACTGCAGCCATATACTGGCCATCTGGAGAAATGGCTATATCCTGTATGGATGCGTCTACTTCAGGTATAAGTTGATCATGATTTTCAGATTTCACATCCCATAAATAGACACCTCCGTTTTGGGATCCCATAGCGATTTCCACTTGATTCGGATGTAGGCAGGCAGCATTTACCGGTGCTTGACAGTCGAACACTCGCGAGCAGTGCGGAGCCGACGACAGCATATCCCAAATACGCACACGATGATCTTCACCAGCAGTAAACATCCATTTGCCATCTTCCTGAAAGCCCAAGCGTGTGACATTTTTTTGCACACCCTCGAAATTGATAACGGGCACATTACAATTGGATTCCATATCGTATAGGCGGATGCATTGGTTACCACACGCCGCTAGTCGAGATTTATCGGGTGTGCGATCGAGTGCATTAACTTGCTGTAATTATAGCAAACATCAATTGAGATTAAATAATTTTCTTTTTTTTTGACAAACCGAAGTTTCCACAAAACGCATAGTGCGAATACAGTTGCCGGTGTGAGCCTGCCATAATTTGATTGTGTGGTCGTAGCCACCAGTGGCCAAAATAAGTTGATCACCTGTTGTTTCCATTTTTTGTAGTTAGCTGATTTCCGGTCTTAAACTAACATTTCTTTTACAATGAAGAAATAAAAAATGCTTTTGCAAGAACTCACTGCAAATGCAATGTTTTTTTCACATTTCTTTTGATATTTTCGCTTATAGCTGGGTTCACATTATCAAATTTTTGAAAAATCTGGTGAACGCTAATTAAATTGTTTATTAGGGCTGAGTTCACACGAACGTTTTTTCAAGGCGCGTTAGCTATCGCGTTTTTTCAACGCACGTTTTTGTACTTTTCACACGGGCAGTCAACGCGTGTTCGTTATACGTAGAATAATCGTCATATTTCCAAATAATTGGATGAATTTCAAAATTTTGCTTATCATTATTGCAGACCATTAAATTATCTTTCTTATGGCATCCATTTTTTCGATATCCATTTAGGAGTTTACAAATTTTTGTCTTATGTTTCTTAAGTGCACATCCCTCACAATTGATCCATAAAGTGTAATCCCAATGTCTTTTCTATTTCTATTTTCCAGAAGACTGTGCGTTTGAGGTTTTTAATTTTTTTTTCGTTTTTTTTTTTAAGTCTGCTAATTTTTGAAATTTATATATAATTTATAAGCTCCTATCAATATAAGGTCCTTGCATAGGCATCTAGATAATTGATTAATTGAATAAATAAATAAATAAGAAAAATACAACTGAAAACCATCGCGTGTTTTAGCATAACACCGAAGTTAATAAAACTAACGCGCGTTACAACGCACACAAAAAAGTTGAAAGAGGTTGAAAGCAGTTGAAATTTCGTAAAAACATTGAAACAGATTGAAACTGTCATAAAACGAAATCGTTGCGAATTTTGTTTTTTTGTAAGTAAAACGAATTCGTTTCGAATTCGTAACAGACTTCAAATACGAATCCGTTTCGAATTCGTTTTCCTGTTCATAAAACGGATCCGTTTCGAATTGTAATTTCAGTGTTAAAAAAGCACTAGTTTTTTTCGACTTTTTAAGCATGTCTAAGTCGATAAGACGCAAAATATTTTTTGAAAATTTTATTTTGAAAATTTACCCGAGAAATTTTCCAAAATTTTTAAATTTTTCCAAAAAAATTTGATCTGTTTTAAGCCCAATTTCCATGTGATCTTATCTTATCTTATTTTATCAAATATCAGGGAGGACATCACATGCTATTAAGATAGCAAATGTATGCTATTCACTCTCGCATTCTCCAAGCGCATTAGGTTCTGCTCGCATGCTTTTTCTTTCTTACAAAAATTTGATTTGATATCCCTGATATGGGATGAAATAAGATAAAATAAGATCACATGGAAATTGGGCTTTATGAATGCTTTTATTATGCTTCGAATTCGAAACGAATTCCTTTTTTGTAAATAAAACGGATCAAATGAGAGAAAGATATCATTCGCCTTTGACATATATTATAATATATGATAGGTAGCCTAATAGGTAGCGCGCAGAACTATACATCGCTGGGGCATGGGTTAGAGACTGACTTTGGAAATTTGTAAATCGTAAGTAAAAATTAAATTTGATAATAAAATAAAATTTTATGTAATAAAATCTTATAATTCGCATATTAAATAATTTGATAATTAAATAATATTATATTAGTTTTATGGACAATTCGAAACGAGTTCGTATTTGAAGTCCGTTACGAATTCGAAACGAATTCGTTAATGCGGACGATCCTTCCGTTTTTTCGAGAGAAATATCATACGAAAACGAGTTCGAAACGAATTCGTAACGGAATCCGTTTCGGATAAATAGTACGAAGAAACTATTGGCACACTGGGCTTGTTCAAATTTTGTCAAACCCAGTCAAACCCGTCAAATTTATTTAATAGGTAGCAACCACAGCTGAAATTTGAGCTCCTTGATGGTGGTCGGAGTCCTGAAGAAGACCCATATTTTGGTCTGAAAATAGTAGTTCTTAGTCCGTTTTAAAAATTTTAGTTCTAAAAGCCCACAAATCTAAATTTAAAGTTATGGATATCATATTTTTCTTTGTTATGTCATATACTATGTAAGTACATACATATACATACATATGTATATACAAAAGATAATTTTAAGCCTCTAGACCTTAAGACCTTTTTTTTTGCGACAAGATTAAGTGAAAAAGTTTAAGTAAAATATTTTAACTTTTAAAATGGTGTCCCAAATCGAGGTTTTATTCATAATACTAAAAGTATACTTTGTTGTGTTAACATTTTTATACCCTTTTCACGCAGTGAAAATAATGGTTGAGATAGTAAACATCGGAATTCGGTGTTTTTTGCTTACTTTGATTTTACATAATTCAGGATTCCGCTTACCCAGAAAGCTAAAATTAGAGATGTTTTTTAAATTTCACTCGTAGGTATTCAATAAATATGTAATATTACTAAAAAACTGTAAATATGCAATTAAAAAAAAAGCTTTGGCGATTGTATATATTGTATATCGACTATAAGTAACATCCCAAATAATTCATTTTTCAAGTTTTTGTTGTAACTCAAAGTCGCATTTAAAGTTGGTTACAGCCAACCGTGTCGTAGCATTTAAAATTTTGCTCGTATGACATATTTTACGTACATAAATGTACAAACCCATCAGATTTGGCCTTTAAGCTTGTTTTTTTTTTTTTTTTTTGGAGTACATCTTTCAGCCAAGGTTGTTCAATTAAAATTCAGATAGCTATTTTTTTATTTAACTTTACATGTAACTTTCATGTTTTTTTTTTAACTTAAATGCAATTTTAACTATGTCTCCCTTTGAATTTTAATTGTTCCTCCATGAATATTAATTCAAAATAGTCTTAGCTTCAAGAAAAACAATAATTGAAGAGTGTGCTCAAAAAAAAAAAAAAAAAAAAATCGAAGCCATGGTCGAGCTAAGATGACAATTTCGATTTTTTTTTTTGGAGAAGACTCTTCAAACATGGTTTTTCTTGAAGTTAAGACTGCTTTGAATTAATATTCAAGGGGGAATAATTAAAATTCAAAGGAACACATAGTTAAAATTGCATTTAAGTTAAAAAAAACATGAAATGTTACATATAAAGTTAAATAAAAAAATAGCTATCTGAATTTTAATTGAACAACCTTGAATATTAATTCAAGACAGCCTTAGCTTCAAGAAAAACTATGGCTGAAAGATGTACTCCAAAAAAAAAAAAAAAAAAAATAAGGCCAGCTAAAAGGCCAAATCTGATGGATTTGTACATATGCATGCCTGTGTGAGTTAAGATTTTAATTAAAAGAAAAACTTATGTATTGATCTATAAGTCTAGCAGTCATTAATTAATTCTATGATTAAAAGTTATAATCGCTTAAATCGACTTGGTACTTAAAGTGAAAATTTTCATCGTTATTACATACATATCATAATTATTATATTATAAGAACAATGAAACACGGTATACCCATTTTTGCCACACCCATTTTTGCATTGTGAATACACCAGTGAAAAGAAAGTGATAAGAGAATATATAAAAATCAAAAATGAAAATAAACATTTTAAAATGGATATTTTGTGTAATTGAGAATGGGAAATATTGTTAGTAGTATACGTATGCAGTAGCGTACCTAGGGGGGAAGGGGGAGATGGCAGTGACCCTAGGCGCAACGGCTGGTGAGGCGGAAAAATGGTCCTTGGTTTGTAGCATATTTAATTAATTTTATGGATTTTATTTTTTAATAAGTGTAAATAGTGAATTGCAATGTGCAGAGGCTGCTTTAGGCTGTGTCATGTGTAAAATACCTCATTTTCCTAGGTTTTTTAGAATACGAAAATAGATGAGCTTTTTTTTTGTTTTTTTGGTAAATAAAAATATTTCAGGGTGCAATGTTGAACGTTTTTTAAGTAAAAGGCGGGAAATTGCATCTTCGCCCCGGAACTTTTCGGATTCCAACTTTATTTTTACTGCTAACATATTGTATATTACTTCCTCCACGTTCAAGTCAAACATTTGCATCGAATTGAAAGTTTATCTAAACTTTATTTTTAGACTAAGACGGTTCTTTTTATTTGCCACAGAATTCATATACGTTTGTATAAGTCCATTATATAATACATACAAGGTGTACTATATTAGAGTGGCTCATCAGAGAACTTTTTTCCAATAAATCATAAAAATTGTATATAAATTTTTAAAGTGTTGAAAGTGTTGTTGAGTTTTTGAGAAAATTGTTAGGCTCATAATCAGTTAAATTTTTACAGTTCTTTTTAACGATTTATTTTGAAACTTAGCAGACAGCAAAACGGTATAAGTGTAATGATAAATACAAATGTTGTTTGAACCCTACACCCATTGTTTGTATGCAATGCATAGAAAATGGCGTGGCAGGTAAAGAAAAGTACAAATAGATGTTCTTGAACAGCGTTATTTCCATAGTCAAAAAATGAGCTATTTACAATGGTCTCTCCGTCAGTGTGTGGAAATCATGATTACTGTACTTAAGTGATCAACTGTGCCTCGCTAGATCGAAAATGGGCGAAACGTGTTCTCGGATGCAACCAAATTTCAAAAAATTTTCTCTATTGAGAAAATAAATTTCAAACCGTTGCTCTGACTTACATAAGATTATTCAACCGATACAAGAAATAGTTCGCATAAGCTCTGAAATAAAACGGGGGAGCTCTCACAGGAAAACCTCCTTTCATAATTTTTATTTGAGTTGAGGAGTGGGCGAACGAAACGGCACATGTTCGGTTGCAAAAAATTTCTGAAATCACAAAAAGCTGTTTATGTCTCTGAACTGATCAGAGGAAAACCTTCACTTTGCTAGCAGAAATGTATGGCATCTAGTGTCTTTTTGAAGTGTCTGAGATTGAAATTACTTGAAGTTTAGAGTAATGAACACGACTCCATAAAAATACTCAAAACGACTGAACATAGGCATGTGCCGTTTTGCTCGCCCACTTCTCAGTTAATACTATAAATTTTTACACCAGCACTAGACAAAAAGAAGGATTTACTCAGGTTCCTGAGAGAGTTACGTAAGGTATACGATTAAATTTCATGCAGATACTAATAATGGATTTGATAAGTTCTAGACGAAAATGGGCTAATTTTTATAAAAGTGCGCCGCAACTCCCGTACAAGCAAAAATTTAGAATATATTTCGGAGAGAATTGTTTAGGTAATGCAACCAAATTTCACAAATATTTTAAGAATAATAGTTTGAAGCAAAAAGTAGGGGAATTCTAACGAGATTGCGTGATACCTTCCATTGGAGCTAAAGCTTTAAAATGCTATAATAAGAGATTAATATGAGGTAGTGCAACCAACTATTATGCAAATGCTTGAAATGGCTTAGACAAACCCATAACAAACATCGGAAATATCCTTACAGTGGGAGTTTTACAACTTCTTACAAGCAAGAGCTATTTAAGTTGGTGTTAAAAAACTTAATGTGGAAACGTGAGTGGACATGGTAGTCATTTTGAACAAATGGGTGTTTTATAAGTAAAAAACTTTAAATGCTACATTGTGGAAACAAACTATCGTTTTAAAAAAGCGAGTGGATGTCACTTTTTTATACAAGAAATAAAATACGACATTGAGTGAAACAATGAGCTTATCCCAACTTTTAATAAAAATTTTTGAAAAAATCTTGTGCACAGTTCTACTGTTATTGCAGTGTAGGATAATTGATTTTTTGTGAGTCTAGAGATCACTAGTTCATTTTTTAAATTATGCTACTATAAAAATTATAGAAAGTTCTTATCTTTGTTCAAACAAGTGCTATACCTATTATTATAAACCTGACATTTTCGGGGTTCAAGGTTAATAAGAAAATATATTCTTTCTGAGGTTCCACCCTAGTTGCTTTACAAAGCAAAAAGTTTTTCTGTCTTAGCGTTTGGCTATCGGCGAGCGACAATGATAAAGTAATCGTTATGAATGAGCCAAGTTTGGAGGCTCACCAACAAGCCACAATACGATAGACTTGGCGTCGCCAATATCGTATTCAATACATAAATAAACGTACATATCTTTTGGAGTGCGGAAAATTGTATGCCGTAATCATGCTATAGATACTTTTAGTAGCTTGGTTTGATCAGTGATAACTAAGCTGTGGTCACGTGAGACATGAAATACTTACATTGTAAAAGCACATGCTGAATATGCAATAAATCACTTATGCGACAAGTGGAAAATTTATAATTAAGTCGCTTTTTATTGGATGCGTAATGAAAATTGGAATGACTCACTAAGCTATGAGATTGGCAGATGCTCATTACGTCTTTCAAAGTTTCAAAGAAAAGTTTTTGCACTCTGCATGAATTTGTTTTTCCTAAAATAAATTGCGATCATTTTAATTTAGCGGTTTTATTGGAAACAGGTGTATGCCGTCAACCCAATACAACTATCCAATTAATAAATAACAAATTAAGTTATCCAAACACTGCACTATGGGTAAAAAAAAATTTATTAAAAACTAAACGATTTTGGAAGCTGTTGGGAAAAGCTATCGAATGACTTCATAAGCGCAGACCCATAACGCCACTTAAAACAAATGATGCAATTATAAAAATTTAAGCCCTATTCTTATGAGAATAAGCTATGATCAAAAATATTGCATAAGAGCTATCAAAGTATACAGCGTTGACCAAATTCAGAATAAATGGGAATTTTATCCGACTTCTTATTAGAGGAAGTAGAGGTTGCTCATACGACATGTTGAGATATGATTTTTAAGTGATCATAATTTCTGTAAAATTAATGATAAATTAATAATTTAAGCACGGTTTCATAGATAAGACTTTGAGAATTTATGCAATTAATGTCTCATTGTCTAAAGAATATTAATACATATAAGGTGCGATGATTAGTCTTTCGATTTTGGTTTAGTCTTTCGATTTTGAGCAGTTAATATGAAATTTAATGCAGGTGGCTTGCTTGCTATAAAGGTATACCTGAATCAAGAGTGTGCGAAATAGCACCAGCGAGCGTGGCACCTCCCATGCAAGTAAAATATATCTATCGATATCAGTGAGCAATCATACTAAAATTTGGTGTAAAAATGTTGTTCATGGAAAGCTATTTTTATACAAACTATTGTGCTAAAATTTGGTATGCGGACATCGATCACGATTCTTTTGGTTCAATAAATTATTATTGAACCAAAAGAAGGCGCAATTGGAGAAGTGAGCGTGGTATATTTTGACTTTTTAATTTCTTTTCTTTTTTTCTAACATTTTCCATATTATTTTGAGTTTTTTGCCTTCTAACTTTTTCCTCTCCTCTCTTTTTTTTCGACTTTTTGAGCGATTTTGAATTGTTTCAACCTCTTTTTTTAGCTGTCCCCAAAATAAACTTGGAATTTATAAATATAAAATGTTGTCTTTATATTTGTATTTAAAACGCTTTTAAAATAAGCTATAAAACCTTTCTTTGCTACTAATGATTGCATGGTATTTATTTTAATATATTTTAAAGCTCTGTACAGCGGCTTTACAGATGTGTTTATCAAATGCTCTTGGGATTAACTAAATATATTTTTACTATAATATTATTTGAATTCATAGGACTAGTTCTATATCAGTGTCAGACAAACTTACACACATGCTACATAAGCTTCTGCTTGAGCTCTGCCACAGTTGCCCGAGGGTTTCGAGAGACAATAATCTTTATAAACATTCAGTATGGTACTTGCAGTATTTTTACTCTCATGAAATTCCATGAAAAGTAGGCATGACCATGGCTCAAGTTTGTTGTTTGTATACATTTTTCAATTGGACTTTCTTCTGCATTAAGGAACCACGTGACAAAATTCAAGTTTTGAGTAACTCAAAGTGAACGGTTTTCAATGGAACATCGTCGTACCAATGAAATTTTCAGGTTTTTCTTAAGGATTTTTTTAGAAAAGTTGAACAAGATTTGTGGAAGGTCAACTCATAGGTCTTGCACCATTGCATAAAGTAATCACTGTGCTAGAGAACTTTCAGTTAAAAACTCAAGCCTTATTCACCTGCTGTGGCACGGTCTGGCTTTTTTCTGTCTCCGATGCTAAAATTACAAGTTGGAGCAAGACGTTTTGGGTCGGTTGAAAACATAAAAGCAAATTCGCTTTTCTGTTGATGAACAAATAATTTTGCTTAGTTTCATTTAACAATTCCTGATACTTTTTACACAGAATGTTTGCCAACAAAAGTAGTACTCTTACCCATAGTGCGCTGTATGAGTTGATAATCAAATATGTTTTCACAAGTATCTCAACTGATTTGTTTACAATATCGATTATTTTTTCAACACAATCGAATGTTAATAAAAATCATGTCTGTGGGTCTAATCGTTGGTATTACTCATTGGGTTATTTTCGTTGCTATTCTAGGAAATAATACAAGTGCATGAACTGAGTAAAACAATTTATTTTAAAAACATTTAGTTTTAAATAGAGCTTTAAAGTATTAAGAAAAAATATTTACAAATTTTGGCTTATCGCTGTGAGCCTTGTACTTAGCTAGATATACCTAAAAGTGACTTTTGTTTCCTAAAGGTGACTAAATCTTATTTCAGTACCCCAAGCCTTAGTTAAATGCGTACGAAAAGTTAGTGAAAATTATTATTAACTGAGCCTTCTGTTCAGTACTGTTAGTGTGAAAAAAAACACAAAAAAAATTACAGCGCAAAATGCATAAAAAGAAACAAATCATTTCTTTTGGGCAAACCAGCAGCTTATACTAGTTTCGATGACCGCTACGTCATCATCATCAGTAAGCTTTGTTCGCCGAAATTTAATAGTCTAACTAGCATACTATATCTTACTTCTTGCGTTGACCAATTAAGAATCATCGCAACAAATATAAACATAGTGCGCCAAAAACTTTTTTTTGTGTTTTTTTTCACACTAACAGTACTGAACAGAAGGCTCAGTTAATAATAATTAAAATATTATGATCTGTTCTATAAACACAAACAAAAAAGTTAGTGAAAACAGCTGATTGCTTTCTCTCCAAAAAATAATTACAGAACTTTGACTAAAGAATTATTTTAGGTAAAATTGTGAAATATCATAAATGTAATAGCGGACAAAAAAAAAGAAAACGAAAACGAAGCAGATATTAGAAATTTATAATTGACTCAAACAATAGGGGTATCAGTTGATGGATAATTTAATAAATAGTTAATTTGCTTGAGTTCCAAATTGGTCGAATAGTTGTTGTTTTTAAACAGTAATAAGTTAAAGCAATCAGTTGGGAGTTCCTGAAACAATTTAAAACCTATAGATATCAAATATTTGATATAGTGTGAAGGTCCATAATGAAATTATTTTAAACTTGAAAGAAAGGTTTTCTCCTTTTTTCTAAACTTTTAAATACATAGTCTCTTAAATATAACCGAACATAACTAAGGTTCAGTCTTTGACTTAAAAACTGATTGATTTTTTATTTATTTTCATGACATTCCACATTTGTGTAGCACTTTAAAAATAAATATTAAATTAATACAATTTTTCATACTATACATGCTATTTTTTTTTCATTTGCATGTCGTGTAATAAATGAATAAACATTTTTTCCTATTTATTGCAATAGAATTTAATTAAATTTAGTTTTTATAACTTTTGAAGTATTAAATTCAATATTGAAGCTATTGAAAATATTAAAAACATTACTTGCTAAAGCGTACGACAGCCATTAAATTGCTTCAATTAAAACAAAGACTTTACATCATGTTATGATATTAATTTATTGCAAAATAAAACGATAAAAAAATTATAGAAAAACAAAGTGAAATTTCCATTAAAAAATGCTTTTGTTGACATCTAATGACATACGAGTACACAGCGCGAGTGCGCTTATTACACAGCGCAATGCGGATAAAAAGTGGGTGTGTCTGACTTTGTAGTGCGAGTTTTTGTAGCGTTGTTTTGCTTGATGACAACGGCGGTGACTAGATGCATTTGGCTAAAGTTTTGGAGCACTGACAAAATATTAACATCAGAAAACAAAATTTTAGCATCAATCAGAACATTTCTTTTAGCAATATCTCGAGTAGGAATTTTCATCCGGATTGCATGTGGTTGGCTCTATTAAAGATCCGGTCCGGACTTGGAAAATCGGATCAGGCCTGGACTTGGGTAATCTGATCATCAACTATGAAAGTGTCGAAGTCAAAAATATAAAACTGCTACTATTTGACTGTAATTTTACCAAAACATCTGATCTGGCTAAGATGATGTTTTTGTAGAACCTACCTCTTTAAGGTGAAAATAGGTTCAACAACAACTTCACCTGATCCAACTAGCCTGAATTGTTCTTAATTTGGCTAAGCTGATCAAGATTGTATAAGTTTTTATAGGGTTTTTCAAAATGAGGCTAGCCAGCTCCGGTTCTTATTGGATCCGTTCTTGATTGGACAAAACTGATGATAACTGGACGCAATTTCATAGGGCTTCCCTGGTAGGGCTGCAATATGGCAAGTCTTTCCTATACCTGATCCGCAATTCCTTAATATGTTTGCACCTTTTATGTCGTGATAAGATTCACACATGGCTGCATGGATCCGGAACTGGCTATGGTAGCGCTTGCCTGATAGGAGTCCTACTCGGGATGCAGACAAAGGATTTGAAATCGAGTGCTATGGCAAAAGAAATTGATTTATTTATTGATTGTCAGGTATCATATGTTGGTACTTAAAAATTTTGATTCCATTTTAAGAAATTGGATTTCGATATCCAATTACCTTTCAGGAATCAAAATCTGGAATTAGAAAAGAAGTTAGTTGTCTGACAATTTTCATTAAAACTCCTACAGCCAGGTAACAAATTTAAATACATTTTGAGGCTATAAGCAGACTTATTGAAGAGATTTTATTGCAGGTTGACTTCTTTTTTGCAGGAACAAGGCTGCCTTGCCCTGTGTTTCAATTACCAAGCAACCTCACAGCAATGTGTTACTCCACTCCTTTTAAGTAAGTGTCATAAACACATTTACCATTTAGCTTGGAACCGTTTATGGTTAAAGTCTTTGCTAGATGGCATAACATTTGAAATTCCTCGTAAATTATCAGAGCCTTGGACACCAAGTTCGAGAGAACAATATTGATAACTGAATACACAGCTTCTATGTCGGACCATGGAAATGTTTCCCTAAGGACTGCAATATTTTTGATCGCTTCAATATCTCTGCATGACGTCAGGTATTCTGAAACTTGGCGAGTAAGATCACATTATCGACTTTTTTAATGGTTCTTAGTCATAAAATTCTTTTGATGTACATACATACATATGTAAATACTGCGATGAGGCGGTGGCGCATCAATAGCTTCCAGACAGACAGATAAACAGATATGCGAATACAATTGTCAACAGTAATTACGATAATTCGCATCTAATTTCGTCGCCATTCGCGTTATTTTAAAATTGCGCTATATTTTTTTGTTGTTGTCAATGTAAAATACCATTGTTGTTGTTATTATTATTCGACATAAACTTTTAACAAATCAATTTAATCAATATGGAAGAATCGCGAAAAAAACAACAAACCCAAATGCAGTTTATTTCAAGTCTGGATAATAGTGAATGCGGTGCAAAAATATCATGCGAATACTCGTTAGTATAAGAGCATTTATGGGATATTGTGCACGTGACATACTCGTACGTACGTATTTTGGCTTGTACGTGATTTACGTGAACAATAAGTGGGTGTGGTTGGTTGGGTGGGTGGGTTTGGCATGGCGTGGCGTTGTTGGTGTCAATTTATTCAATGCCATGTTGCGGCTACATATTTTTGCATTGTGGCTGTTGTTTTGTTTTCTTTGAGATACTCAGGTATTCGTCGTTTAAAAAATCGCACTTATACCGCAATTAATCATCATCACTAATTCTACTTGTGAATGATGTTATCTGCCTGTAATCAGAAATAAATCAAAATCAAATTATTTTTTTCATGTTTTAACTTGACATGGATTTTGCATATAAATAGACGATTCGTCTAATAGACAAATAATTTATAGTCACTTTAACGAGTGAGATAAATTATAACAAGCGTCAATCTTTAGTCATAAGCAACCCATATTTAGAGCTATCGGAATAAGTTAAGCTAAGGTATTTTATATCAACTTTCTTTTCTGAAGGCTAATTCGGGAACATTTCCTTGTACTATCTTGTGCATTTCTTTAGGATATTAATTATGCAACATTAGTGATTTTTATTTATGGAACATTTTTTTCTTTGCATATTTTGAAATATCTATTTTGGTTTTTGAATAATATATATATTTTATTAAGGTCCAATATTTTTGGGTGAACTTTTCTAAAATTTTTGGCATGGTTGCAAAAGAGGCCTAATCAGTAGAAACTATTTCCTCAAAGTTAATTGAAAATTGTGATGGCCCAACACCTAAGTGAGAAGGGACATCAAACTAGCCGTCAGTGCCTAAGACACCTTGAGGGGCTATACCAGTGTAACCCATGAAAAATTAGGCCATTTTCGGGAATTTTTTTTAAAAGAAAGTGCTCGGTAGAATGTTTTGAAGTTTTTTGGACATAGTAAGGTATATTTTCAGCTATATTTTAAAATTTTCTTTTTCACAAAAATATTGAAAAATAACGGAGTTATGTGCTGTCTTCGGAGGTGCCAAAAAAAAAAGTTCCCCTACTGCTGACATGATTCCGGCCGAATGAGTAGTTGAAACAAAAAAATTTAAAAAAGTTATTAAAGTTGAAGGTGTTTCCTATACAATGACCTACGATTTTTGAAAAATACCATAAATTAACAAAATGGCGTAATTTTGAAAAAAAATTTCGTTTTTTGGGGTAAAAAAATGGTCGTTTTTTAGTGCCAAATTGACAATTTTCAACCAATCAAAAACATCGTAAGTCATTGTATAGTAAATATATTCAAAAATACTCAGTTTCAATTTGAAGTCGATCGGTCAATTTCTCTTTGGGTTATGATGTCAACAATTTTGAAAAATGTCGTTTCGAGAAAAACTCGTTTAAAGTTTCAATTATCGGCGGTTTTACCTGCGAGCTGTCGCTCTTTAGAACACTACCATTCAAAAACTATTTAAGATACGACCTTGCCGCTTTCACAGGATATTTCTGAAAGTATAAACTATCGAATAAGGGGGCGTTCAAGTATTACGTAACGCAATTTTTAAAGATCTTTGAAAGTAACGCGCTGTTATTTATTTATATAATAAATATAATATTTATTGCTGTAGCTAATCTGGAAATCGTTTCATTATGCACACCTAATTTCAAATCACCCGTTGTTCGACACCTCCTCCCGCCCCTGTACCGCATCGTATCTTTTTACAAGACCCCCCAAATTGCGTTACGTAATACTTGAACGCTCCCTAAGCAAAAAAAAAAATCGATTTTTTGAAAGTGTCACACTGGTATAGCCCCTTAATAGCTTAATCATCCACTGTTTATAATACATGTCGACCAAAAACTAATCTTATTTTTTTTTCATTACCAAAAGAAATCATTCGCGTTGGTTATTGTCTTTTTTATGTTATATATGTTATACTTTGATCATTTTGCATGTTTTATCAAATGCCAAGCGTACGCAAAGTTGCTGAACTTTAATTTGATTGATGGCAGCAGCAACATACGAAAAACTCTTTAAAGATTCTATTGAAAGCTATGCGCAGGCGTCTTTGTTTCTCATGACATACAGTATCTCACTAATAAAACAACAACTTCGCAATTATTCGCACATTACTTTACACTATGCGACGCTGTACGCCTTAGCAATGAAACCATTAGCATTTGCCTAGAGAAGTGGCTTCAATTTATTTTCAATTTAGTTTAATATAAGCAGCATTGCACATCACTTAAATGACTGTCATAACTAACATGGCGACATGATGACCAAGACCAAGTGCAAATGGAATGAGGCACATTTGATATTGCAGTAACTGCTGCTGCGACTTAGGTTTTTAACAAGTGGTTCAATTGAATATTGATAGGAATGCATAGATAGAAGGACGAAGAAGAAAATGAAATGATTAAGTGAAAAAAAAAACTTTTACAAATTGTAAGTGATATTACGCTGATGATAAGACAAAGGAGCAGAAGCAAATGTTGCATATAAAAATATTGAATGACTTCTTGCTTCAACTAAAAAATATGTTAATTCGCTATGAAAATTATTGTTAAAATTGCAGCGTATATTTGTACGCAACACGGCTTTGAAATTTATTTGAATTAAATGTTAATCATACGACCCATTGACCAAAATACAATGGCAGGAGTCAATTTTTATATTTTCCTATTATACAGTGGAACTTCGATTATCCGTCAGGCACGGGACCAGCAGCCTGACGGATAATTGAATAGACGGATAATCGAATATATGGCAGAATTTTGTTTTGATTCTGTATGGTGACGCTAGAATACAAGGTATTTAATATATACATACATATAGGTATATGTATGTACTGTAACACAAAAACGCAAGAAAAAAGGAAATGTAACAAAAAATGTTGATTTGTCATTTTCGTATTTTATTATCGAATAAAAAAACAATGTGATAATTTACAATCGCATCAAGATGTTTTGGTGAAAAAATTCGTCAAAAATTTGTGTAATCCACTTGACTTGGCGAACAAAAAGAACTAGATTAATGAATTTCTGCGAAATTTTCATCTCCGAATTTCATAAGAAAAATTTCAGACAGAATCGTTTCTCGCATTGTGTGCATACATAAACAGAATCGAAACAAAACGAAAAAAAAGTTTGCTGACAAAATGTGACGGTTAATCGGAGTGACGGTTGATCGGGAGACGGATAATCGAAGTTCCACTGTATTTGTTTTTCAGAGCTTTTAAATCATTGTAATAATGATGAAATTGGACTGTAGTTACCTTCAAGTTTTCAATAGATCTGTTTTTCATTGCATCATTTGCTTAGGAATTATAAGTAAAATCAGTTCTGAGCATTTTTAAACCGAAAAAGGCAAAAATGCAGCCTGTCTACATGGTCAATAACTGAGAGTTTTTCTAAGGGTTGCAATCTTGATAGCATACGAGTAGTATGTGAAAATCTTCAATTTGTCATCTTTTTGTAAGGCAAGGGCATTTAAATCTATCTACTAACAATTTTCTCTATTTTTCTTAAGCTTCACGGACTAAACGAATATATCAATAAAATTGAAGGCATAAACAAAAAACTGTTGAATTTCAAATGCTATCTATTAGTTTAATGTAAAAATATTGCCATTAGAAGAAAGAAATTATCTCCTCCCATACATTTTTATATGAAAATTTGGTTGACTTCACTCTTTTACCAGGCACCCTAATGTATACCTAAATTTTACATACATACATTTAAGTACCTACATTCGTTAGTACAGATTTTATTTTTCATTTGAAAAAGATTTATTATTTTATTTTCTACGGCTTCAATTAAATTTATTGACTTCAATTAAATGCAATAAACGCATCTTTGTGATTTATTGTCGGCCATTTATTTACTGCAGACTTTACATCTCAATTTAAGATGTTTGTTAATACTTCAATCCGAACTTTAAGTGCATCGTTGCATCCATAATCTTTGCGCACATAATTGGCACAAAAACATCAATTGACCATCAACAGCCAATAAATGCGTAGCTGTCAAGGGTTAAATTGCTTAAAACTATTTAGTTGTAAGTAGTAGAAAATATGTGATTTCGGAATTTAATTAAAGCAATTGCAGTTGAAGGAAAAACAATTAAAGACTCATTCCAGATTCATTATTTTATTTAACTAAAATGTAGACAAAGTTTCGTAGAACTCATTGATATTCTGAAATGTTTTGGTGGGTATAAGTCCAGTGTTGTAACACTATATTTTTCAAATGTGCTACTATTGAAAAGTCAATTGTATTACTTGTGCTACCCAGGATCGCATTACGTTTTGTGACCTTTTTTTTATATTAAAAATTAATTTTTTTAGAATTAATTTTAAAATTAAAATTCACATTTTTCGTAAAGTTTTGCTCGATTTTGACAACTTAAGAAGAAAAAAATATAGAGAAAAGGTAAAACTTGGCATTGTGCTTATGAACATTCAATTGTGCTACTAGTAGTATAGTTGTGCTACTTCGGCAACACTTATAAGTCAGGTAAGAGTATAGGTGCTTAAGATATAGATGTGACTTTAAAAATGCTAAAGGAATAGTTTTTGCTATCAGTCTCCAATGAATTTATTTTTATAATCCCCAATATTGAATTATCTAGCGACATTTGAAAAAACATCGCTTTTAGAACGATTTTGAACGGCCATCAGAAGATTCGCAAAAATGAATTTTTAACGCCTAAACACGTAATATGGAGTATTTTCACTGTGAATCTGAAAAATGTTCAGGCAATTAGGTGGAGTACCAATACACAAGAAAAGCTTAGTGGGATCTCTCGTACCGAACGTTGAGGATCTCTTTTTTCAATATTAATATAAATGGGTTGCGGACCTTGAACCGAACGCTGAGGATCTAATCTTTTTTGATCATCAGGCTGAGTTAACTTTGGTGGCTTGCAGCCACGCACCGAAGTCTGAGATTTTTATTTTGCACATAATATTCTAAAAAAATAAAAGAAAATTTGTCCAGCCAATATCCCCCACTGCCCCCATTTCCCCTACTCTTTCCACAAAAACTTTTCGAATTTTTCGCTCCAGTGGTCAAATAAAAAATTGAAGTTTTTTAAATATTTTGGTGGAAGGAGTGGGAGAAATTTTGAATTCAGCGAAGAATTTTATAAAGGACTAGCATTACTCTGTGCGCATCGCCTCACTTCAACCGTGGTTTAGATTCGATGTGTGGTCTGCGTAAAAATTCTATTTAAAAAATACTTTTGTATGAAGACCACCCTTAGTATCCACCCAAAATAAAATTTTTACAACCTAAGCAGTGTCTCTTAATATAAAAACCACGTGATGTAAATTTCATTAGAATCGATTAAGCGGTCTTCGAGAAAATGATGTTTAAAAATATTTTTGTATGAGGGCAACCCTAAATAAAAGTTTTGTAGCCTAATCTATGCCTCTTAACATAAGAGCTACGTGGTGTAAATTCGGAGTGAATCGACTAACCTGTCTTCGTGAAAATGATATTTAAAAATATTTTTGTATGAGGGTCACCCTAAGTAGGCACCCTGAATAAAATTTTTTTAACCTTATTTGTGCCTCTTAATACAGAAGCCATGTTGTGTAAATTTCATGAGAATCGATTTGGCGGTCTTCGAGTAAATGATATTTTAAAATATTTTTGTGTGAGGGCCACCCTAAATAAAAGTTTTGTATCCTCAGCCTCTTAACATAAGAGCTACGTGGTGGAAATTCGTTGTGAATCGACTTACCTGGCTTTGTGAAAATGGTATTTAAGAATATTTTTGTGTGAGGGCCACCCTAAGTTTGCACCCTAAATAAAATGTTAACGATCTAATCTGTGTCTCTTCGCATAAAAGCCATATGGTGTAAGTTTCATAAGAATCAATTTAGCGGTCTTCGAGGAAATGATGTTTCAAAAATATTTGTGTGTGAGGGCCACCCTAAATAAAATGTTTGTAGCCTAAGTCATGCTTCTTAACATAAGAGATACGTAGTGTAAATTCGGTGTAAATCGATTAACTTGTCTTCGTGAAAATGATATTTAAAAATATTTTTGTGTGAGGGTCACCCTAAGTATGCACCCTAAATAATTTTTTTTTAAACTTATCTGTTCTTCTTAATATAAAAGTCATGTGGTGTAAGTTCCAAGAGAATCGAGAAAATGACATATAAAAATATTTTTTTGTGCGGGCCACCCTAAATAAAAGTTTTGTATCTTTAACTTTGCCTCTTAACATAAGAGCTACGTGGTATAGATTCGGTGTGATTCGATTAACCTATCTTCCTGAAAATGATATATAAAAATATTTTTGTATGAGGGCAACCCTAATTTTGCACTTTAAATAAAATTGTTACAATTTAGTCTCTGCCTCTTAATATAAAATCCATTTGGTGTAAACTCCAAGAGAATTGATTAAGCAGTCTTTGAGAAAATGATATTTTTAAAATATCCGTGTATGAGGGCCACCCTAAATAAAAGTTTTGTGGCCTAAGCTATGCTTCTTAACATTAGAGATACGTAGTGTAAATTCGGTGTGAATCGATTTATTTTTCTTCGTGAAAATGATATTTAAAAATATTTTAGTCTGAGGGCCACCCTAAGTATGCACCCTAAATAAAATTTTTACCATAGAATCTGTGCCCCTTAACATAAAAGCCATACTGTGTAAATTTCATGAGAATCGATTAACCTGTAACAAACTGTACAAATTTCATTACAATCGTCGGACGGACGGACGGACGGACAGACAGACAGACAGACAGACAGACAGACAGACAGACAGACAGACAGACAGACAGACAGACAAAAACTGAATTTTATATAATAGATATGAACTATAAAGATATGTTTCTCTCAGTGTTATTTTTGTTACAAAAAATGAATTTTATATAATAGAAGGTACATATATTCAGAAACAAAAATTGGATTTTTTAAGGATTTCGGTGAGTGTTGGCGGAGAAATGGGGGGGGGGAGGGGTGAGGCAATTGGCTTTCCCAAACTTTTGCCATTTTTGTGTAGTACTCAGATATTTCAAAAAACGTTGCTATACAGAGTGCGCTTAGTAATAATAAATTTCAGGACTACAAAACCAATTCAGGAATCCGGACCAGTTTTTTCCTCAGCGCCATTCGAGTAATATGTATAGAGTCACAATAACAGAGCTTTAGTATATTTGTTTAAAGGATCTATCTGTTAATCATTCAAGGACCAATGTTTGAACTTAACATGTATATTGTATAAATGATCTGTTATACATTCAAGAATGTGTTTTGTTGGTTTTGTGAAATTGTGGAGCATGCTACGCTTAAAATATATGTTAATGTTTGGCTACGCCCACTTTTTAAGTTTTCCCAGAATTTGTTTGGGTCACAAGATATTTCCATACTCTCTGAGTGCATCAAAATATATTGATTCTGTGCGATAGTTTGGCGATATCTCTGCAAATTATAAAACAGAAATATAAGAAAACTTAGAGAAATCAATTAAATAATCAAGCTTCTTTGATGGTGATTGACGAGCTTGTCACAATTTCCTTAGTTTGGTTTGTTTTTTCGATTAAGAACATAAATACGTTGAAATCCAATAAATCAGATACAATTTGTTCGTATGACCGTGACAATATGTCTGCTATAATAAATTCTCAATTCCATTTCAATTATAAAACATTTCTTTTTTTTCACAATTATTTTCACATTTTGTTAAATGGTAACAAATCAACAATACAGCGATTAGCCAGCATTTGATCAGGCAGAACGAACAAATAGACAGAGAAACAGACAGACAGACAGACGGACAGACAATAGCGACAATGATTTTCTTGTTTCTGGAAATAACTTACGTGATCTGATCGATTAGCACGTATTTAGTGTGACATTATTTCTGTCTTCCTTTAACTGCGATACAACAACGTCAAAGTCTCGTCAAGAGTGAGAAAATAATTGATGTGCGATGAAGTGAAAATTATTCACTCTGTTTAAATGAGTGGTAAGTGAGCCGTGTTCTGGGAATTGAATTGTTGGTAGTGCTCGTAGAATGAAAGGTTTTTTTTTTTGTTATGACAACATTAAATGTGAAGCTCTTACACTGATTACACTGACAATTGTAGAACATAAATGGTAAATCGTAATATTGCAACTTCAACAGTAATTTTATTAGTGTTTGGTTAATTCTGATGTTATTTTGCAGAAATTTAAATACCGGTTTCTTTTCAATCATGCAAAATCTGGAGTTACTGCGATGTAACGTTATAGAATGGACGGCAGATCAACGAGTTCCGGGATTTTGTAGCATTTTAGCAAAATTTTATTTGACCAAAGCACATCTTAAAATGATACGGTATATTAAAGGTCAAAGTTGATTAATTTTATCGACATCTCGCTTCCCGATGGCCACAATGAAATTTATCTTCACATAAGTTTACTAAATTTGTTTCAAACACGAAATCATCTGAGACAAAAGTAGTCCATGAAATTTTCTTCAAAAATGGTTCCGATAATATTTTACACTAGTGGCATCTACGCACGTCCCGTTGTTTTTTCATAATGAAATTACTCTCTTAATCTCATTCTATCTTCTCTCTTCAAAAGTTACAAAACAAAAAAAAACAGTCGAAAGAGAGTTTGTTCTTTGAACTTCGAAGCCAAATACAAACGGTACAAATGAGAAAAAAAAAACAATAATAACAATATAGAACTCAAAAGCAGCAACGAAAAGTCAAACGACAATTTTTGTGTGAGTTTTTGCAAAAACTTAATCGTAAAATAAGGAATATTCAAATCTAAAAAATAAATGTGCAATAACCTTCTTCAGCAAAAATATATTGTTTTAAAAAATAAATTATTAAAATCGCTTTTAAATATCTTGCGCCAAAGCGTTACAAAACATTTTCATGTAAGAAATTTTATATACATAGTATAAATAAGATCAACTGACTTATGATTCATGAATAGGATTGATAAAGGTTTAACACAGGTGCGCCGACAACTTTTGTTTAACATAAACAAGTGTCCGACATATTGGAAGAGATATATCATTATCGCTTTTGAAATACATACATTATAAATCAATGTTGCACTGCCTTTACACTCAATGACTTAAGTCCCATTCATATTGTATCTACCTTTAGAAAAGTATGTGAAGAATCTTACGCTACACTCCGTCTAACACCCATTTCAGTTTGGCTTTTGGATTGCCTAAAGCTGTTCAACTGCAGAAATGAAAGTTACTGACCTGACGCTTCTTTTCGGCTCAAGATGGTATACGTCCAACAGACTCAACAACCAAAAAGTTCACCCGAGAGATGAAGTGCGATCCAGAGGCAAGACGTTGCACAGATATAAGTATAACGTCCTTACTAAAGAGGTAAGGACCTCCCGGAAAAATGACAAAAGGAAATATGTACGCAATAATCTCACAGCCAAAGTAAAAGTTCACATGATACAACATGAAATGACAACCGGTAGACCGGAATATATTGTACGATTTCAAAAGACCTTGATTTTTCTGCTGCCTTGTCGTGCAATCCATATGAACACTGGTTGCCAAGCCAAAGTTTTATGATGCGAATAATCAATTTTGACAAGATTTTTTAATAGCTACTCGTATAAATGAAGATTTTTTTTTAGGAAAAATTCAAGGGAATTGAGACAAAGCTACGGTTGTTGTGATAGCAAGGCAAATACTATTGCCGAGAAAACTTTAAAAATTAAAATTAGTCAAAGAAAAAGCTGGGGCGTTGACATCATCTATGTCCTGAGGAATTGGTATTTTTTAAGGGATGTAAACTGGCATAGGTTGCATAAGCCACCTATTGGCAAAGCGCAGATTACCCCATCTGTCACTTGTTATCTATTTGTCAATATTTTTCGGCTGTCTTTTAATAAAAACTTAGCACTTTGCTCCCTCTGATTAATATACTACTACCTATATATAATATAAAGAAATGATTTTACTCAACAGACGATTTTTAATATAAATGCGCAAAAGCACTATAAATCATAATCAACTGCATTTGAAGATCGTGTGCATAATTTCAATTTCAAGAGCAAATTAAAGACACAATTTAATGACTGACTGGCGCCAAGTGATTTGAGTTTAATGAGGCATTTCAATTAAAAATGAACATTTTAAATTTACCAAAATACATTAAGTATGACATGACATGTAGTACCCGCATATAAACGTTTCAATTTTCAATACTAAAATGCAATTAAAGCTAATTGTTTGGGATTTATATATATAATTGAAATTGAAAATAACAACTTATGACATAATTTTTTTTTTGAACCATAACAAGCACGAGCATTTCTAATAGAACTTCTATTGAAATAAAAGATTTAAGACAAACAAAATCTCTTAAAAAGAACCTAGCATATTGGACACAACTTTATAAGGAAATTTTATAAGGAATTTTCACATATAATTTTCGCTTAAGTACACTCGTTATAAGTAGTTTTGGTTCTTACACATAGAAAAATGGAGACATACGTAGTTATTAAAAAACTTACTCTAAAAGTAAAACATCTTCCTGCATTGAATTAAAGACTAATAAACGAGTATTAGAGAATTTCACTTGAAAAAAACTTTTTTTATATAATTACCAGCCGGAAGGCATTTCTTACTTTTTTTTCACATTCATTTCATACATAATTTCTAATAAGTTTTTCGTTGAAATAATGCGCTTATATTGCCTGTTTTAAGATCATACTCTGTTGACAAACAGTAGTTTGATCGGCGATGTAATCATAAAGAAGAGTTCCAAGCGATTGTTGTTGAAGGCGAAATATTCATAAACGTCGTCGGACTCGGAATTATTGCTAATTTTTATCCACAATACGCAACTTGTGCTGATATTTTATAGCTGTTTGTTTTTGTGACGATATATTTATATGTGGCCGATTTATAATTGTTATTTGTAAGTAAGGGTTATATATGTACATAAATATATGTCATAAGCAATCAGGAAACATTGACATCATTCCATGCTTCCAACCACATATTTGTATTGCGTATATGCAAATATGAAATAAGTAATATTGAATCATAATGCATTAAAAATATGAAATTTAAAAAAAAATATATACAAGATTTCTATTTAACTCTTCCAGAAGAGTTATAAGCTCATCGCTTGGAAGATGAAATTAAATAGTCTTATAGGAGAGTAAATAGTCGCATAACTGGTTTGCTTATATATCGCTCTCAAATTTAATCGTTAGAAGAGTTTTTAGATGATTTAAAAATCTTCCAAATGATTGGTGAGTCAACTTTTGAAATATTTTGATTGCATGATATTTGTATATTCAAATACGTCGACAACATAATCGAGACGATTAAACCTAAAAAAAATGATGTTCAATGGTTTTTCCAAGATTTGAACTCACGACATTGTACATGTTGGAAGCGAGTTCTATCTACTAGGATACAAACCAAACTTCATACTCCTTGGTAGTACTTTACTCTAACATAAATATTGTTATATGGCATTTTCCGCAATGGGTTTTATAATATGGCACACCACTGTAGTAAAAATTCATACGTATAGTAATTTTCAGTAGGAAATTTTTCTGCGTGTTGGTACTACATTGCTAGGCAAACGCTCAATCCCCTTACACTTAAGTGAAACTCAAGGTAAATATGGTAAAATTAATGCTTACGGTGATGGTGACGATGTTGCTGGGGATTGGTCCCCACCCCGCACTCTCACAGCATGACGTAACTAACTGTTGGTGACGACGACGCCACACTGTAACTCCAAGACACGCGCTAAGTGACAACAAGAACTGTTGTAAATGTGGACATGTTTCTGATTTCTAATTGATAAATATTTCTTTATAATTTTTTTAACTTTTATGTTTTTGTTTTACTGTTGCTCAAATATTTTTGTTGCTCTTGCAATTGTCAAGTGCACTTTTTAAATTATTGAAGTGCTTAAGGTACTATTGCTTTTGTTGAGGGAGGCCTCGATTTAGCTTAGTAGCTAATTTTTTTAGACAAAAACATTAGGGTTTTAAGTTTAGAAAGCACTATAGCATCATACTTATTTATTTAAAGATAACTATTATTGACTAAAAGATTGATAAATCTTAAAAATGTCGGCATTTATTATGGTTCGTTGTGACGCTTATAACAATACAGCTTAGCTACTACAACTATCAGGGGTCCAAGTTATTTCGCTTGAAACTTTAAATCAAGTAATATAGCTTTTTAAAAAAATAAATTATGAAAATCAACAAGTTTTTTTTCTCCAAATTGTACCTTAGCTCTTTCGCAGTTTATCAACATTCCCACTCAGACCATGTGAACATAGACGTTGATATTTTAAAATAATTGTTTGTATTAATTCATATGGTTCACGGCGCAAATGTTAGCAGACTGTGAAGCTCGGACAACGCAAACATAAAAATTGAAACCACAATCAAGCTATGAACTTTGCAATTGGTAATAAGAGTTGCCATGGGATTAAGTGGACCTATACTAATGTGACCAGATCATTGTGTGGTCGGCAGAACGCGGAGTTCATCCAATTTTTTTTTCCAGAGTGTACAACAAACTGTACAGTGAGCCCCCGGTAAAAAATTAAATTTTGTTTTTTAACATGCAAAAAAAATATTTATTTTCTAAAAACGGGTCCCAACTTTCACATCCCTAAAACCCCAGCCAAATGAGATATATTTCATATTAAATTAGAATCATTTACTTACTACTTAATCATGCAATTATATTTAACGCGGTCCACATGCTCACGTTGCGTTATCCATATAACCGGTTGTTAGAATAATTGCGAGTATTTCTCTGGCTAGTATTAAAAGAAACATGTAGTTAAGAAGCTCTGGTGTAGCAAAGGCTCAATTACAATTTGATGCAGATAGAGGACCTCAATTAGTGCATTCCTACTCATCAGGAGAAAGGTTTAAGGAATAAATCCAATTTAAGCTTTTGAGAGCAAAACGAATAATATTTTTTTGAAATCTTTCAAATTTATTTATGTTATATGAATTTGTAGCATAAAATGTTTTCTGTACTCAAATTCAAATATTAATTAAATATAAATATTAAGAATGGCAGGAAAATGAGAAGAGACCACTGTTATTTTAAAAGCTGCATGAGTTGGCTTAGTGGCGATTTTCTTGCAAGAAATGACGTTAGTAGGAGTAATATGATTTGTTTTGTATAATGTTTTTAATATTGTAAGTGAAAGTGTTAAAATGTAGACGTGAAATAAAGATTGATCTCAACCTAGGCAATGCCTGCAAGGAAACAAAGGCCACGGAATCACCAATGCGTACCAATAACTTGTGGATTGGCAATAATTGAAATAGAAAGAGACATATTAAAAGAAAGTATATATAAAATCATAATAAAATGAACATTATTAGATTTAAGGAATGCCTAAAAATATGCAATAAAATGATTTTTTTACTAAATCAATTTTCATCGGCTGAGAGATTGAACAATCTTCCAAATGTTGGCTGGGATAACTTTTTATTTTGTTTTATGTCTTATATATATGTTTTATTATTATAATATTCCATAAGATACGAGCATAATAAAACAAGAAATTGTATATAAATATGTGTATGTAAATAACAAATAGTAATAAAATAAAGACATACAGTAACTTTTTGCCTTCCAAAGAATTCCTTTGAATGATCATCCCACTGAAAGGAACGCATCACAATAATTTGTCTAATCCGCCAATAACATATTTCTTCATGCGTCCAATGCAACAACTATAATCATGGCCGAGTTACACAAAAGATAAACCATAAAATACCAGATGACACGTTTAGCATGCATTTCGGTACGGGGTTTTTCCCTCAATGAATTTTCAAAAATTCTACTTTCTCACGCACCACCGCACGCACCATGTGCTGGTGGCTCAAAATGAGATAATAAAAAAAAAAGGTTCTACAGGTCAGTTAATCCCCGAAATAGCAGGCATACAGGTAACACACACAGTACACAGATAGTTAGTTGGTGGGCCAAGGCAAAAAGCCAATTTAAATAAGCGGGGCTTGTTGTCATTGTTTTGTTTGATTTGTGATGCATTCGGAATGTTGTTGTTGGAAGGCGAATGTGGTTGGTCGAGCACAAAATCGCACCTTATGTTTGCAGGGATTTTCCAGCACGGATTTTAGTAACAAAACATTTACATGTTACTTTTCGATAAATTGCAAATGAGAAAACAAAAATAAATTTTTATTTTGTATTCTATGAATTTCGACTTCAAGTGAAGAGGGCCACAATGTTGGGAATTTCCAGAACATTTTAAGTAGCAGTGAATTTTGTTGGGACTATTATTTGTGAAATGCAAATAGAAAATAAGAAAGTGGTTCTTCGTTTCGAATAAAATGTATGTGAAATATCGATTCTTAATTTATCTTTTTCAAAAATTATGAATTTTAGGATATCAGTTTCTTTATATCTTGTGGATGATCCACTTACTGGTGACTTTTATTTTTGAGCTTAATGTTAGGAACAGCGATATGGATAATATATATATATCTATATATTAGTTAAAAAATGAGGATGAAAACATGCCGTTGAGTTTGGATTGAAAAACTAAATTTGAACCGTTGCAAAATATCATTTTTTTTCCATACACGACATTTTCGCCCTGCTAAATTACAATCCAAGTAACTTAAAATAGCGGAAATATTTAGTAAAGTGCAATCAATTTGAGTCAATTATTAAAATTAAATAAATAACTTAAAATTGCATTTTCACTCGACGTCTCCGATTTCTTTCACATTTGTTTTGTGAATTTATATTGGCAAAGATGCAAGATGAAAAGTATAAGACTTAATTTGCTTACTTTGGTGTTTTTGAAAACTTTCTTTACATATATTTTTTTTTTTTATTTACCCCAAATGTTTGTTCTAAAATATTTATGTGAATTTTGATAAATTTACGTTAATTAAGATATTCGTTTCACTTACAAAAAATAGTGTGGTTGTTTTTAAGAAATGTTTTTAAAAAAAAAAAAAAATAGAATGCGTTATGGTTCCGGGCAGAAATTGTAACAGATGATGTTAGCGTAGCGTATTAATAATTAACTTATCAAAATAACAAGTAATCAAAATGAATGCACAATGAGATAAAAAGATAATATAGTTGATTGGCTTTCCCTGATGTGCTTTCGATATTACTGCTTTAATTTATAAAGATATCAGATTATTTGATTTTAATGGTACTACGAAATGGTCTACGAAATTTGTATGTTCCTAATGAATATTCAAAAAATAGTCCATTTGGGGAAACTTCAGTTCTTGAGTCTCGCGAACTAAGGCTCATAAGACAAAACTGTAATATTTTAGTCAAATCTTATCCAATGCGTATTAGAGATAAATCGAAGAAGGTCGTGTTTCGAAAGTTTTCGAGATTTTGAAACGTCTCAACTTTGACTTTTACTGAGATGACAAAGTCGAAAAAAATGTCACAGGTTTTGAAAAATGTTGAAAGTAAAAATATGATTTAAATGAAACAAAGAGACCGATCATGTTAATCGTGATGTCGGTAGGCTCTATACGGTGACGCATATAAGCAATAGGTTGGCTATTGTTAAAACAACATTAAAAATAGTTCTAATCCAAGAAATTGAGTTGGTTAGATAAGCTCTGTCTTGTCCTGCTGCGGTTTTACGGCTTTAGATTAGGATTCGATAATATATCGAAATCAAGAACATTAAGTTCAAACCTGTTTTAAATCAACTTATCCTTATCGATATAATCCGAATATGTATGTTGATATTGTAAATTTACTTGATCCTGATATACTTGAACCGGGGAGCTAATGTCCCTTTTCCCATGAATATCTGGATTTTGACTTAGCTTAGACTCGCTAAGACCGAAAGTAGGCCATTGTTAAGCTGCTGCGAATATAATATAGTCCCGGAGAACCAGCACCATCATTGAATAGAAATGTGTCAATTGCTTAAAGTCTTCTTTTCGAAAGTACAAAGTTAAAGTAAAGAAACTGTTTGATAGTTTCCTATTTCGAAAATACCCAGACTGACTGCATACCTACCAGTAATCACGGCAGCCACTGAAGAGACTTTGGGTATAGGTAGTGCAATAAACGACATTATGAGCTTAATTATGTTGCAGGTGAATGTTGGGCTATCTCGCAATTAAACAGCAAACAGCATACTCTAAAAAGTTAATGGCAGCCTGGCTGTCGGCAACGTTACTTTCAATCAAGGAAAGTATCCAATAACATACATAATGCTCAGTTTGAAAAGCGCTACAATAATTTGGTAGCCTAGGAGAAATATCAATGTTGGGATACTTTGAATGTACACCATAACCAACGAATCCGTTTGATTAAGATATGTCAGTGAAAAATTTAAGACATTGTAGACTTCCTGGCAATCTTTCCAACTATTTATTTCTAGAAAAAAAAAAGAATCTTAAGCACTCTATCTCTTTTTTTGCTCATTAATCTTACAGCGCGGAAAATTGGGGAAGTTGTCAGTACATTACCGTAGGGGCGGGGTAAAACAAAAGCCAAAAGTTGAAATGTAGAGCTTTTCGCAATTGTTTTCTTAATTTTGTAAATTTTTTTTGCTGTTGTTGTCATTTTTTTTTTGCCTTGTATCTAAGTATCTGGCATCTAAGTATGTGAGAACTTTACAATAAAATGGAATTCATCTGCTAATATAAAAATTGCAAAGGCATGCAGCAATCAAAAACAACATCAGTAATGGAATGGAAAAAAATGAACAATGATTTCTGCAAGAACGGTAACAACAACAACAACCTTGGACAGCAACAAGACAAGCAATAAACGATGGTTCGTCAATAACAACAACATTCACAAGAGGAAGTCAGTGTGTTAGCAACATGGTATGTTGTTGTTTTTTCTAAGCAATAAATTGTTCCTATTGCTAGAAAAGTACGCAATGTTCTTCCTAATTGTCGGAATTTCAAGTATATGGGGATGACGCAAAAGAATTTTCGTAAAACGCTGCAACATTAACCCATTTTGCACACAAAGCACATAAATGTATTATACGCTTGAAGAGCCTAGCAATCAAATGAGGAGTGGGCGATTAAAACGGCACATGTCCAGTTCAGAAATGGCAAAAACTGTTTATGTCTCTGAACTGATCACTTTGCTATCCAAAATAGTATGGCATCTAGTGCCTTTCTGAAGTGTCTGAGAATGAAATTACTTGAAGTTCAGTCTAATAAAATCGATTCCATCAAAAAATTCAAAACGACCGACTATGGACATGTGCCGTTCTGTTCGCTCACTCTTCGAATCATTTGCACCTTTCTTTTGTTTTTAACTTTTGCTGGTCAAAATTAAATAAGATTTTTTTACATTGGCTGGCGTTCCTGAAATTTTTGCTACCATGTTCTCTACAAACGGAATTCGTCAAATTTCAGCAGCAAGAAATCGTTGATCATGGCTCACAATAGTATAATTTTCACATTTTCTCCATAAGTGCTGCTCCAAAAAAATGATGTTGACAGGTTGTAATGGATCTCCATGTATTATTTCACTCGTACTTTCAGTGTCCCATAAGATATCATTTCGTTTACTCTAGTATCCTCATTGGTGGAGATGGTGCAACTCATAATTATCATCTTCACCGCCGTTCTCCTACGCATTCTATTTATATTTACCATTGATTTAGATTAGAGTATTTCCAAACTAAAACGTGGCTTACTGTTCATACAGTAGATCAAAATTTATATAGTACCTGAACGGTTCAGTCAGATAAACCTGTTAAGTCAGATAAACTGTAAGGTCGCAAGATCCGTTCACATCGACCAAAGTTCTGCTCAGTTACAAACGTTTGCATGAATGTTGAGAGGAAATTGGTTAAAGAAACTTTCAACTACAGATATTCAGTTACAAGAGCCGCATCTACACGCGTGCAATGAAAATGTATCATTGTTGTTATCATGTTTTCAAGTTTTTTGTTTTTGTTTTGTTTTTGTTTTTATTGTAATGGTGGACTTCATGAGAACCACTGCAATCCATCTAGTCATCATGCATCCCAGTTATCCCCACATTTTAAAAATTTAACCGTGAGTCATTTGCTGCACCAACAACAACAATTCAAAGTCACTTTGTAGTAGATCGTGTAACAATTCGCATGATTAGTACGCGCCGGCGCGCGATTGCTGCTTCCCAGTGTTGTCGCATTGTTTTTTCTTTTGTATTTTCGTTATTGCTGTTTCTATAGTGCTTTGCTCATTGTTTTTTTTTTGCGCCTGCGCATGCACAGTGTAATGAGCGTGGTCAAAAAGAAAAATTAAGCTCTACTTAATAATAACTTGGTTTTAGGCTTCGAAATGTTAAGTTGCTATGAATTTTTATTTTTGGATACAGAATACTGGAGAAAAACGGATGTATGTATAGTCTTAGTACGAAAAATCACTCGATGTTTTACTCGATCTAATTTGAGCATTACTTGTAGATTAATCTGTTAAAAAGCATTAAAACAGCAGCTGAACTTAAAAAAAGGTTAATTTTAAGCCCTATCAACATTTGTTTCGGATCAGAGCTGGGCGATAAGGATTACATGTGTAATTGATTGCGTCTAGGACTACGATTATTTTAATCGCAATTTCAAAATTTTTAAAATTAGGATTACTGTAATCGTTCAACGAAGACTTTAAGATTACGATTGCAGCAATCGTAATTTTAAAAAAGTCGCAATTACGATTACAGTAATCGTAATCTTAAAGTTTTACGATTACAGTACTTTTAAAATGACATTTTCTTAAATTACGATATTTTAAGTAATCGTAAACAAAGTAATTGTATGTACTATGCTATGTACTTACCAAAAAGTCAAAAAAAAAAGAAAAATCTCCTCATACAAAAAAACGGGATTAAAATTACTCTAATCGTAATCGTAAAACTATAATATTAGGATTACTGTAATCGTAATTGCGACTTTTTTAAAATAACGATTGCTGCAATCGTAATCTCAAAGTCTTCGTTGAACGATCGTAATCCCGTTTTTTTGTTTCTAAAGATTACTGTAATCGTAATCATGTTGTAATCGTAATCCTTATTGCCCAGCTCGGTTTCGGATATATTTAGCCTTATAACATGATATGACATGACTTTTGTTTTCTAATTTTGGATACAGTTTGTATGACGATGTTACACTGTACAGCGTAGAATCCATTTTATGTGATGTGATTTATCTGCGCTTTATGATTTTTTGATCTTCTCACGCACGTTACTCGTGCTTTCTCAAAAAATGTGGTAATAATATATTTTTTTCTTTAATTTTAACGAATGTTAACGATATTAAAACATTTTTTATGAAAAATATTTTTGTATACCATCTTTTACTTCTGAGACTTTGATACACTCAACGTAAATTATTTATTTTCAGTTGCAAATATCTATCTATGTATCATATCAAATACAAACCGCAAATTGACTATTCGCAAGAGTGAACTGGAAGCTATGTTTCAGTGTAAGTTAAAAGGTCACAAGGTCTTGTATTTATCTCCAAAACTGTGGTAATTGCAAAAGCTTTTATATTCCATTAAAAATATCTACAAAGCCGCTGCACAACTTAAAGCAGATAACATCTACATCTACATCTATATCTAGATGGGCAAAATTTTGGAAGCAGGATCTACTTAAAACAAAAGCAACATAAACGACAAGTACAACAACAGGGAAAAGTCCCACCAAAAATTCGACCTCGATAGCAAAAGACAAATTCTGCTATAAACCAAAAGCCAATTTCAAGAATCAAGCATGAACATAAGTGTAGAAATGAAAGTACACTGATCAAACGAAACGAGAGAAGCTGTCCTCAATGTGCGCATTGTTGTTTTCTTGTTCGCTCGCCTTGGCTTTTTGTTTTTTTTTTCTAAATGATGCAACAATAACAATAATACAAATGCAGCGCGTATAAAAAACCACAACGATAAAAATGTACACAGCAGTGGTGAGTGCAGGTGTTTGTTGTTTTGATTATTTTTCTTACGAAAAACGACATGTTTCTTGTAAAGAGCTAAAATTGGCTCACTTATGTCGAATAAAACTACAATGATTGAATTGAACAGCAAGTCAATTTACTACCAGTTGCCAATGGTAAACTGGGATGATTCTTCAAAGTCAAGTTTCAAGAAAAGCGGTTGAGAAACAAACGCTGTAAGAAAAAATGATAGTAACATCTTAATCATCACGGCGCTAAAAGCATATTTTTTGTGGTAAAATTTATACCATCATACAAGCAGCGATCTTAGATCTTTTTAACCTTTAATATCATACAATCGAAAATGTCGCAAGCCCATTGAACATCTTCAAGAAAAATGAGACGGTGGAGAAATGTGGAAAACTAGGGTCAGAAATGAAGCTGCAGCTGGAAACAAACTGTCCAAGAAAGTGCAAAAGCTCACTGGCTAATGGCAACAAAAAGATGAAGAAATTATTCCACTTCTCCCACTAAAAGTTTTTCGGGCTACATGCCCGTGTATGACCTTATTATTGTCCCACTAAGGAAACAGGCGAGAATCTATGTTGCAAATCATGCCTTAACGATTTGTGGATAAGTAAGTAGATTCAAATTAATTATGTATACTGTAAGCCAGAGAAATACTTGGACGCAAGTTCAATATAATAAATTGATGTTAATAAGTTTTGGAATTTTTTGTTCCATCAAAATCAAACAAAACCTTTATGAAGGTATATTTTTTAAAAGTTTCAATGAAGTTTATTAGTTTACCAAAATTTTCATATTAAAATTTTAGCAAGAAACCAAAATATTTCGATGCTGAAAAAAAAGGGTGATAATGGCACTAATGAATCAGAGCCATTAGCTTAATGTGTCAGAGCTATTTATTGATGTCTTGCATATCAGCATACAACGATGGAGTTTACTTCGCTATATTCGCGAAATCGAATCGAATATATTTGCTGCAGATCATACCGTTCGCAATATCACAGCAATTGAGCATGGTCCACAGTGCTTTCGTTTTTCGAGACAGAAATTGCGCAAGCAGCTACTTTGAAAGACGAAGGCAAAGCGGTACCTTATGGAAACAGGAAATATTTTTCTTTACCATCTCAAAATCATAATTGGGCTGAGTGCGATTTTTTTTATGCTGAGGTGGATATGATCCTAAACAAAAGATTATCCAAAAATTAGCTTAAAACTGAGGATCTAAATACTTTCGTAGTGCTTATTTGATTGCCAACTTTTTCGCATCTGTGTGTAAGTCGATCTACGCCGCATTCTTAACAGTCTGCCTGTCCGTCTCCATAGATAATGTTTTGAATTCCTGATGTTATCAGTAACGTAGTATAGCATCTTTATTCGCTTATTCGAATGAGTAAGCTGGAGCTAAAATTTGTTTTCCTTTTGCCGTTGGTGATGGTGGCGGTGACGGCGACGGTGGTTCATAATAATTCATCATCAACGCACTTATCTTGGCATTTTTATCTATATCGCTTTTGTTTTTGTGCGAGAGATTTTTAATTCGTTTTCGGTGTGGTTTTTTTTCAGTATTTTTTTTTTTAATTTTGCATTAGCTTAAGGACTACAAGTAATTATGTTTTATAATTTGATGAGATGATACTACGCTTAGTAAGGTTTTTGATGTATGTATTTGATTGTCTTTTGCCTCTTAACATCAAAGGTATTCTTTTATTTTTGATACGCATGATATACACGATAATTTTTCCTTTTAATACTATGCGAAATTTTATGTTCTAGTGGCCATGACCTATTTATTTGTAGCTTAATACATACGTATGTGTATAATTACATGTGATTGATTTTGCTGTGCGCCTTCTATCAAGTTTTGAAAAGATCACTCCATAGCGATATTTCACTTTTGGGCGAAGGGCTCTAATTAAGTAAAATTATTTTAATCAGCTTAATGATCAGTGGAGTATATTGTAACCAAAAAAAAAAAGTTACAAAAACAAAACACATAAAAAAGGGCTTAAGTTTGTCATAATAGTGTGAATATTACTGAACAGTAAGCTCAGAAAAATAATTATTAAATATTTTCTGTTCCGATACACCACAAATAAATAATGCTTACATATCTCACCGCACTCATTCATTATTTTTGTATAAGTGCCTACGTCAAAAATAGCAAAAATACACTATGTATTAGAGGTCTGCGGGATTGCATTCGAAACGACCATCAAGCCACTTGCCACATTACGAGTCCAACGAGCCCTTGCACACAAAAACCACAAAATGAAATACCAAGCAGGAGAAGTGAGTGCTGCCTTTTGCAAACAAATCGCAAATAAAATGTTCTAGAAGTTCAATCACTCGAAGCTTATTACATGGTGATCGTATCGAGTGCACTCATGGAGACAGATCTCTGCTATGTATAACTTAAGCATCGCTTTGCTACGCCGGTACTAAGCCAAATTGTTGTGGAAGATCATATCACATAGCATTTTTTTTGCTGAATATTGTAAATTACTTTAAAATGAGTAAGAATTATACAATAAAGAAACCAAATTTAGAGCTGTGATGTACTTTGAATCGGAAAATATCGAAAAATTGAAGAGTATCGAAAATATCGAACAAAGTCGGAAAGTATCGGAAAACATCGAATAAGAAGATGAAAGTCAAAATCTAACGAGCAGTGAGGGAAAATATCATTACAATCGGCTCATTAGCTTAGGTGCTATAGCTAATCTAGCATACTGCGCCCCCTACGAATAAGTTTTGAAGCTTTAATATCTCCGTACGAATTCAAGTAACGTTTGGTTTTTTAAAATCGGTACACCTCTACTTACTATATTTACTTCAAAAACTCTGTTTTAAAGTTAAGTTGCTTATAATAAATCAGTAAACTCATAATTTTCCATAAAATTTAAATAACTAAAGATTTCTTAAATAGAACTAGGTAGTCATAAACAAGTACCAATCAAGCTCACTTCAGATTGCCTTACTTAGAAGGCAAGCGGATCTTCAGAAAACCGCAATAAATAGTGTACTTTGCAATGATACAATGTACAATGTCGATGAAATGTTAACGATAATATCGTCAACTAATATACTGAGATAATTTTTTAACAGCACCGAAAAGAAAAAAGGGTAAGAACACTTCATAGAAAGGCAATTGGGCATTGTTTCAAAGAATCGTATGATGAAAAGCAAACAAATGACGCTACTTTCAATTGAAATTGACGTAATAATAAGATTCTTATCGACAGCATTCACATAAAACACGAAAACCCGATCGATTGAGCCAATTACAAAGTGATGAATTTGTGGTTTGGCGCACATAGTAACATATCCAATTACTCATCAATTAATAGCAGAGTTTTATTTATAATGAGACTTAAATGGAAAATTATTGTATTTACTACACTATGGCGACTATCGAAACGTTAAAAGTCTGCGCAGCAACAGAAAGGGGCTATGCATGCGCTTACTCGTAGGTACCTACTCGTACTAACTTCCTCAGTTTTTGAATGAAAATATAATTTCGAATAAACAAAACAGAGATAACGTTCAAATTCGTGAGAACTCAGCAATATTTATAAATAAGCACTGATACAAAAATATGTTTTACAAAAATACATTTAATTTTTTATTGTTAAATTTGTTTATTTTTACTAATACGTTTGGAAATACATGCGACAGCTTTACGATGGCGATAAACAAGTGGACAGATGGAGAGATAGAAATTTGCTATTGGTATATTGTATACGCAAAGATATTGATAGGAGTTTGCCCGTCGAGAATGAGACCCGATGAAAAAACTTACAAGTTGTAATAAGTTGAACTGCCTTGTAGCAAAATCGCAAAATAAAAAATTTTGATTATTCAAAGTTAATGAAAGGATAAAAATGAAAAATAATATTTAGTATAAAGGGCTTGAATTTTTATTTATTTCCTACGGGAAGAGAAAAAATCAGTGCTTGGCTTTGAATATATTTTACATTACATTGAAAAATTACAGCGGAAGTTCTTCAGAATACATTTCTAAAATATATTTACATTTTTTTGCCGAATGTCGTACGGACTGAGAATTTTTTAAAAATAAACAAAATGTAATGGAGACAAAAATCTATGTATCTGCAAAATTTGTGGTCTGAAAAGAATTGTAACCCAGAAGTAGCAAACTATGTAAAACTTGAATCTGCCATCGGAATCGCACTAACACGCTATGTCCTAAAGATATAATGACCCAAAATTCAACTATATTCGTTCTTCTGGAGCACCGTTGATAGTGCACACACACACTAATTTTAACAAAAAGTACTAATTTTAAATCAATTTTACTGTCTGTTGAACATTCAGCTTATTACTATATGAAACGGTAAAACTTAAGAGAAAACAAATTTAATTTTTTTTTTTAAAAAAGAAACCAATCCTAAGTCAACTCTCGTACAACACTTCGTATAAATAAATAAAACTTAGATGCGGGGGAGCGGGACAGATAAGATAGGGGCAAGTGAAAGTCTATGTTTTGCTGCTGAGGAAATATACAGATGTGCACTTACTACCTCGCTGGAGTTCATCCGAATAACGAGTAGTGCTTCACCGAGAACTTATATATATCGCTATCGATCTTGTTCTCTGTCCTAATTACGAGAACGATAACAAGACGATATTAAGAAATTACTTCTCGTATGAACGAGGCGAACGAGAAAGATCTGTCTGATAACTCGTTCTCGGCGATAATGTAGTGTCTATCGTACGATAGGTCAAAAAAAAAGTAACGTTAAGTATGATAAACACTAAATTGTCGCCCATTTCAAGATATTGGCCAGAACTTCCATAGTACAAAAACACTTAAAACACAATGTCTTGGCACCTATGGTAGCAGGTGTTTTGAAATTTGTTAAGTATCTCATGAAATCTGGACGTTATTACACAACGAGGCGTGACACCTTTATGCAACAGAAACACTTAAGACATCATCTTAAGGCATCTATGGCAGCTACAGTTGTGAAATCTGATGCGTAAATGAAATTATCGTTGCCAAGCAACTCGCTTAATGTGAACGGGGCTCAATAATGGGTCTCGAAAATTTTTCGTACGAGAATGAGTACGAGACGATAAGCTTGGCGTCACCATGGTGTAATAACCAAGGTGGAGTAATTAGGGAGAGCCTCGATTTTCAATCATCTGTCATCCTATTTGCTGTAGTTTTGACATTCATAACATTTCAATTGCCCATTCAGAAAACTTAAGCGCTTTGATAAATTGCAGCGCTTACGCGTAAGGTCTTGAACATTTTCTGAACGATAGCTGCAAACTACATTAAATCTTAAAAATTTAGTCGATGTGGTTGTTATTGCAAAAACAAAAAAGACTTATTGCTATCATATTAAAGCCTGCTACATTATTTAGCGTAGTTTTTTGTTCGCATCAGAATTTTGAAACTCAACACAAATACCTCTCAGTAAAAAGTTGTTTAAAGCGCTTCAAAAATACTGAAGTTGCTGAACGGGCCAATTAATCAAAACACCGAAGTGTCAAAAAAAATTACGAAACAAGACAATGAAGGACAAGAAACCCAAACTTTTGAGAATTTCGTTTTTAAGTACGCCACCTTGGTTATTACACCATGGGCGTCACAACGAGCACGATGCAATAATTTAGAACTGTCATATCGTTCTTGTATCGGTGAAGCACTAAAGACGAGTGAATAAGATGGATGACGGTCGGTCGATGTAACTTTGTCTTTGATTGCAACGAGGAGTTAAACGAAAAGATTATCTATTAAATTTGTTTCCTTGATTTGCCATAACGATGCAGTAAGTCGCTCACCGTATTAAGGAGGCTGTAAAGCTTTCACGCGTATCGATAGGTCTCCCTAAAACTTCGATAATTTGTCAATGATGTTATTTTGCAAGCCATGTTAAAGTTTTGAAACTGCTCGGTCAATATTTCAGTTTTTTAAGTAGAGACATTTGGTTTGCATGAGTATACCTTGGTATAAGACTTAGAAAACTGTTTTACAGTTCTGTATAATGAGCCATAGTTCACGACATATAGAAGCTCAACAGCTGAAATTTAGCCAAATGGACTAAATTTTGAAAATTAACATTATATAAATATCCTAAAACAACCACTTTAACGTCATTAAAAGCAAAAAACTTCAAAGTCATGTAGATTCAAGCAAAAACATTGAAAAAGAATAGCTTTAATGGGTGAGCTAAGCTATAGGAATCGCTTCTCTCGACTGTCTGCTGTGTTCACCGATTGATTTTTTTATGCCACCAGGCGACGCTAACGTAATCAAAAATTTTTTGGAAAGACTTAAATTATCTAAGAAATTAAAATAACAGCCTCATTTAATAAACAGAAAGGAAGTGCATTTTGATCAGCATCACAACTCTGAAGTCGAAGCTATAAAAAGTGAGAGCTGCATATATCACCACCACGCACTGTCAAGATCAGAGCAATGAAAGAAATTATTTGGGATTGAACTCATCATAACCATAAATGTTATTCCAACCCGTCTTTTACAAACTATTTCGAAAATATAAGTAATAGCAAAAAATACCGTTCAAAATGGATTAGTATTTCCTAGTGGGCTAACTTAAATTTATTTTCATACGTACTCACATATACGTACGTGCAGTGGCGGATCTAGGATTTTCTTGAGGGGGGACTGACATTTTTTTAAATGAAAACACACATTGATTGAATTTTTCGACGCGCAATATATATATTTTTTGGCATATTACAACAATCTAATCAGTAGTCTAGTCTTTGGGGAAATAGTTCAAAAATTTCATTATGAATATTTTCCAGAGCCAATCAATTCAAGCGATCTTCTGTCATTGTAGACCTTAAATACGATTTCAATCATTTCAACACAGAAAAACTTTGTTCTGCAGAACTGTGGCAAATACTTGCAGTAGAATTGGGATGCATTGGAAGAACGATTTAATTTTTTTGTTTTGTTTTGATAACACTGGCTTACAAAAAAAAGATCTGATTTCTCATATACTTTTTCTATGTATTTTGGCGTAGATTCCAAAAATGGCTAACATTTTTTTTCTTAAGAATCGTTTTTGAGATAACCCCGAAAACCCCCTTTTTTTGCACTTTTTCATTTATTTAGCCATATCTCCATGAATATTTTTTAGACTCAAAAACGCTTTTCAGCGTTCAAAAGATATTTGTATTCCCTTTGTAACAATATACTGTCTCAAAGTCCAAAAAAAAATGACTTTTTTGGTCAGTTTAAAAATCACTCATCAATTTTCAGAACCATGTTTTAACAGAACCGGAGTTATGAATTTTTTAAAGTGATTCTTCATGCCAAAAATCACGAAATTCTCAAAATTTAAATTCGCTCTATTTTGTAAAAAAAAATTTTTCAAAAAAATCCTCTAACAGTATCTCTTCTTTTTCGAAACAGAACCCATAAAAAAAAATTTCAGCCAAATCAAAAATGTGTCGGTCAATTTTCGTCAAAATTCGTTTGGTTTGTTGACTATGTAATTGAATAAGGAACTAATTCGTTAAAGGTAATTTATTGTCTTATATTTATCAAAAATGATAAATCCAAAAATACTATTAAATTTAGGCTTGGATTTTTGAGAACGCTCTAAGGGTAAAATGAAATTATACGATCCAAATAAGGATAGAATGTTGCGGCTCTAAAACATTTGAGAAAGTAATGTGAAATAAAAGTAAATCAAAACAAGTTAAGGTGTTATCTTCGGCCAGGCCAAAACTCACATACCCTACACTGCACTGAAAGTACCTTTTCAATAAATGTTAAAAAGACATTGAAGAGGTTGAATAAGTCGAAAAAATTGTGAAATGTTAGAAAGGTTGACAGAGGTTGAAAAATGTTGAAAAAGTCGAAAATATATGCAAAATGTTGCAAAAAGTTGAGAGAGGTTGAAAAACTCTAAAAAAGTTGAAAGAGGTTGAAAAAATTTGAAACAATTCAAAATTGATGAAAAAGTCGAAAAAATAGAGAAACTTATGTAAAAAGTTGAAAGCGGTTGAAAAAGTCGAACAAATACATATAGGATATATTGGAAAAAGTTAAAGGGTTGAAAAAGTCGAAAGAATTTGGAAAAGGTTGAAGAAATCGAATAAAAATGAAAAAGTTGAAATATGTCACGCCCACTTCTCCAATTCCGCCCACTTTTGGTTCAATAAATTATATTTGTGATTGACATCCTCAAATTAAATTTCAGCACAATAGCTTGTATAGTTCGCGATATGTGCCGCATTTAAATTTAAAATTTAGGGCGGTGACACACCCACTGGTACAATCTAGCCCGGTTTTGATCCAGAAATAGCTTTTCATAAGCAAACTCCTTACACCAAATTTTAGTATGATTGCTCACATATTTCGATAAATATGGCACTTACCGTATTTTATTTGTATGGGAGGTGCCACGCCCACTGGTGCTATTTCAGACACTTTTAATTCAGATATACTCTATGGCAACTGAACCACTTATATTAAATTTTATAGCAACTGCTGCAATAGTTCACTTAAAACAGCGCATACAAATTTATGTTAATATGGGAGATGCCACGCCCACTGATGCATTCGCGTCAAAATTCCTTTATTTTTAAATCTATACACCAAATTTTATGAAGATTACTCTCATAGCACACTATCTATAACAATAAAAGTTTTTTGCTTATATGGGAGGTGCCACGCCCATTGGACCAATTTTTTGTAATAAGAGACCTTATAGCCATTATATCTAGCTCATTAAATTTCATAACGATTACGTTGTTAGTTCTCTTAATATAACGTTTATTAATATTGTGGGTGGTGCCACGCCCTTCAACGAGTTTTTCAGTAAAGTTGCTGAGCTTGTATAGATGACTGCTTTCAGCGGCAACATCTCCAAAATTTTTATGGAAATCGTTTGTGCCAATTTTGAGATATACGGAAACAAAATTTTTAAATGTTGAAAAATGCCACGCCCACTTTTTAGATTCCGCCCACTTTTTTCTCAATTCAAGATATATCTGATATGTATCCGTTTACCAAATTTCATCGCAATATCTTGAACGGCTTACAAGATATGGTAGTATAAATGATAAAATTTAGGGATGTGCCACGCACAAACGGAGAGACAAAGTGAATATACCCTCGGTGTAGGGTATAACTATTAATATTCGGCCATGCCAACTCACATACCTCACACTGCATTGAAAGTACCTTTTAAATAAATGTTAAAAAGACGTTGAAGAGCTTGAATAAGTCGAGAAAAATGTGAAAAGATTGAAAAAGTTTGAAAAGTGTTGAATGTGGAAGATGATGAAAAATGTTGAAAAATTGAAGATGTCGATAAAAAATATTGAAAGCGGTTGTAAAACTCTCAAGGAATTGAAGAGTTTAAAAAATGTTGAAACAATTTAAAATCGACGAAAATGTCGAATAAATAAAGAACATGAATGAAGTTAAAAAAGACGAAAAAATACTTATGGGATATACATATGTATGTATTGGAAAGTGTTAAAAGGTTGGAAAAAGTTAAAGTAAAATGGAAAATGTTGAAAAAAATCGAATAGAAATTAAAAAGTCGAAATATCCCAAGCCTACTTCTTCAATTCCTCCTACTTTTGGTTATTAAATAAATTTTATTCGTGATCGACATCCGCTTACCAAATTTTAGCACAATAGCTTGTGTAAATTGCATTATCTGCCGTAATTAATTAACCTTAAAATTTAGGGCGGTGACACACACCCTGGTACAATCCAGTTCAATTTTAATTCAGAAATAGCTTTCTATAAGCAAACCTCTTAAACAAAATTTTATTATGGTTAATCAGATATGTCGATAGATATGCCACTTAACGTACTTTACTTGAGAGAGAGTATGAGAGTTGCCACGCACACTATTGCTATTGCGCCAAATTTTTGTAATAAGATACCTTATAGCAAGTACATCTGCCTTATTAAATTTCATATCGACTACGTTGTTTTCTTCATATAACGTTTATAAATATTGTGGGCTAACCACGCCCCTGTGAGAGACTTTGAAAACTCGAAAGCTAGCCAAATCCTAATTTTGTTCACATGCGCACCAAATTACCAAGTTTCATTAAAATCGCTGCAATAGTTTTAATAATTACTAAATAGATAAATCTAAGAATATTTCTCGGTCAAATTACATCGGATCACGCAGAATTTAAAAAAAAACCAAGAGGACATACATACATTTCGGAAATCAACTAAAAATAAATGATGAAGGCTAAAATTTTTAATAAAGTCGTATTTTTTCCTTAAAGAGCATCTATGCGTTACAAACGGAATGACAAAGTGAATATATGTACACTCAGTGCTGGGTATATTTTTTATTATTATTTATTTATTTACGAGCGGGGAAGAATCAATGAAGTGTCTAACTCAGCAGCGATTGAAGATGCTTCATTAAAAATATCATCAAATGACGTTTCATTTTTTCGCATTTGTGAAAATAGGTTGATAATTTGCTCGACATGAGTACAGTCTGAAGAAATTTGTTGTGTCGGGTATTGTGGTTTGCGACAATATAGGAATATTAAAAATGTTTCTGGACTTTGTTCGGAAATTTTATCTATCAATAGTTGTACTCTTTAAGATGAATTCGAGAAAATTTGATACTGATGAAACTGTACCTAGCATGTTACGAATTTCAGAAATATCTCATGATTTGCCTGCTCACAAATTCGGAGGGCGACTGAAACAAATGAGTGTAAAATGCTAAGAATGGGTTTTCAGATATCAAAGCCTGAACTTCTTTGATTAGTTCGATCCTCCATGAACGTTCTGGAATCAAAATATTTTTTTACCGCTCCCAGGGGGGCTTCAGCCCCCACATTCCCCCCCCCTCTGTATCCGCCACTGCTTACGTGTATATGTGTACAACATTTTAATAATTTTTTTTTTGTTTAGGTGCTAAAAAGAATTCTTAAGAATATCATAAATTAAATAAAAAAATTAAAAATAAATGTCGCTCAATAAAATTAAAGTTCATTTTAATGGTTGATTAAGTTATGTTATGAAAGTGCCAGTGCCAGTATATGTGTGTCCATTGAATTAATCTATGTCGGTGTTTGTAATATATAGCGCAGCAACTGCACATCAGGCCACAACTACAGGACCACATTGGCTTGAATCATTTTCTAGACATTTTCAAATTACCAAGCACTTAGTTGTTAGTCATTTTTAATATTCGCTGCGACATTTCAGTGTTAACTCTATCAAACGACACTGATGATAACCACAAAAGTACCTACTTACATTTAATTTAATTCATAATAGTTTTTTTTTAAGTTTATTTAAATTTGATCATTTGTATGTTGGTATTTAAATCATAAAAAGAGGGTGTAGCTTAAGGCGGAGTCATTTGAATGCCATTTCTATTGTATCACTTAGCCACCGCTCTCTGAATCAATTGTGATGAATAATAATATTTTCCGTTTTTAATTCAGATTTTTCATTTGTGGATTAATTCATATGTCAAGCAATTTTTCGTTTCTCATTAAAATCTTGGAACAAGTTTACTTTGGGAGGCTCAATATTTTGAAAATCAATCCAGACGTTCCCAACTCATAACGATTTTTTGAAAAGCTATATTCAACTTCCATTGTCTATAGCTCGGAGCTTTCGTCGGAATAAAAATTTGAATAAAATATGTTGCAGTTCTCATTAAAAATTGTTCACCCATTTTGGGCAAGTTTTGCTTCTAAAAAGCTAAATAATTTTGTAACACTCAAAAAAGCAGTTAAGCCAAAATTCAAAATTTCATGAATTGAACCAACAACTTTTATGTGTTTGGCAATAATTTAACGCTTCTAAAGGCTACTTTTTAGCGAGCGAAGCCGGGATAAAAATCACTCATTGCCAGTTAATTTTAGCAACAGCGGTAACAGCAACCAACCAAAAAAAAAAATAAAAATATTTTCTTGCTAATTCACTTCATTCAGGCGCTGCTAACTGATTTGCCTAGATAAGTTACTCAGTTATGCTGCTAGCAGCGTTGCCAGATGAACATTTAATCATATCCGGAATCAGGGTTTAAAGTGTTAAAAATCGTAATTTAAGTACATAAAGCGTGACAATCAAAAATAAAAATTACACACAACAAAATTTAGTTATTTTTTAATGAAATCTATCAAACATAATCATTCCAACTTATTTTATCAAATGAAACTATATCTGTTTTAACATTTTTGGGAAAGTTTTAGCTGCTCTAAAATTCATTACCAGACGTTATACGTAACGTAACGGAATAACGCAAGACCAAAATGAAAAAGCGTTATTCATCGAAATCAGCACATAACTTTCATCAATAGATAAAACGAAAAGTAGACATACGAAGTTTCGTTACCCTTCCGAATCGTTCCAACTCTTACCACAGAGCTTGTCCAAGTTATCCTTAGTACTTGGTAAAAATTTAGTTGGACTGCAACAAATACTTATCTCTCTCAACACAGCGTTTTAAATGTTTTATTTGTATGGGTAATAGGCGTGTCTGTAAACTGATTTCGCACATTTTTTCTGGCTAGTACTTTTTGTAAAAGGTCGATGGCTATTTAAGATCCCGACTATTATGACGTATTGCTTAAATAAAAAAGAGTTGAAATAATAAAAAGAGTGTGGAAGACAATCATTGATTTGAAAAAATATATTAGTGATCATCACATTTGGTTTTTACCTAAAAATAGGTACATATTGCCAAAAGCGAGGCGTCTGGCAACGCTGACTGCTAAGCAGACGAAAGAACGATAAATGAGTTTTTGGCTGGCGGTGATCTAGCGCTTCAATGCGATCCGCATGATAGAGCAACGAGCAGCAAACGGCAGTTTGAGTTGTAGCTTTAAATGTGGGGTTGGTTGGGTGGTGGGCGGTGGGTGTACGCTTTTATCGCTAGCAAAGAAACGAACGTGTTGGCTGTTTATGAGAACCCGATTGAAAAAACAAATACCTACTATAGAAATTAATCTGAGCCGGTTGTAATGACAATGGAGCAACTGCGGTGAAAAAAATTGAGCACATCAAAAAACGCAATGTTAACGATATCTTAAGCAATATCAAAAGCTGTGCTGGTTTGTTTTATACTATGTATGCCAGAAACTTTCAGTAAGAGATTTATAACAGCAACAGCAGCAGTGCTGCACAGTATGATTAGAAAATTAATGATTTCAATGTTACTGAACATCATGAATAATTTTTAATTATAAATATATATTCAAGTTCAGTTTTATTTCATATTTTGGTGTTGTCAATGGTACCCGGTCATAGCACCAAACGTCATAGTCCCCAAAACAATTTTGAGCCTCATGTCCTTTTTTTCGGACATAGTCCTCATTTCCATCTCTTAGAACGGATATAATCACCCATATAGTTTTGGACGTTATGTCCACAATGTTATGTATATACACTAGCTCAGAATAACAAAAATAATAAAGTATTTCAAGGTCAAGGTCATGGGTGACCTTTATCATTTTCCGAATGGTAACTGTGCTTGAACTCGGATTCAAACTCAGAGACTGTTGAAAATTTACTAAAAGTGTAATCTCACAAATTGGAATGGATTCATATGAAAAATGGCCAAAAGCTTTCAGTTATGATTGAAACGTATAAGGACTTTATCCAGATTAATTTTCGGGTACGGGTGAAATCGCTATATATGTAGATAAATAAATAAAAAGTTGTCTGAAAATGATTCATTACTTCGGCTATATTTCGTATAAGTCAACTAGTTGCAAAACTAGTTTTACCAAACTAATGATTTTTTTCTTCTCAAAATTGAAAATTAGTTTCAAGGTAAAAGGCAAGGCCACAAGACTCCCTAGAGACCATATATAACTTTTGGCCAGAATATTTATTACTATCTGACTTAGTCCTCAAGATATTGGTCTGGGAAGTTTTAAATGCAGCACCCGGTATATTGCACCATTTATCATAAGAAAATATCGCCTTAAAGTTGATATACTTTTTGTGGATAATTTTTAATATTTAGCTTAAAATGCGTACTTTGAGCTTTTACTCTTCTACATGAATAGAAATAAGCTCTTGTTAACTGTTGTAGCACTTAGTTGACCTTCATGTCTGTCCGGGGAGAGAATATAGAAACTCCTTTAATAAGCACGTAAGTTCGTTTGAATCTAATCCACTAAACTACTCCTTCTTAGTGGAGGTTCATGTCCATGTTATTCACCTTCACTGCTTACTTTCTATTTAAGTTTACATTATACACTGAGGAAACGAATCGTTTGAATATAAGAAACCTATTTTTCATAAAGAGCATTTAAATATTTGATTGAGTCAAACATACATTGCCACTATTCGATTATGTTTGACTAAAATAAATATTTGATTGCTCTATATGAAATATACGTTTGTTATATTCAAACAAATCGTTATCTCAGTGTAGGTGGTTAAATCTCGTTTTTATTTTCCTTACATTTTACCACATAAATACTTATTTTTTATTCTACTTTTATAACATTTTTTAAGATTTTAACCCACTGTGTGATGTCCAGCAGCAGCAATTATTGCTGAACATTGTTTTTGTTATTGTTGTTATTATTATTGCTGCTTGTGCACAACTCACCGCAACTGAATTGAAGCGGTAAATCGCAGCGAAGCTAAACCGCATAACATCAAGAGACATTCTCGCGCACCGTCCGTCACCACTGAAGCTTTTCAACTTCAGTTTAGTCCAAGAACGCGCGCGCTCTCCAACGCTTGTAGTCGGTGTGGCCATTGATAGCGCTAACGTCATATTAGCCAACGTTTTGTTTTAAAGTTGTTGTGTTTTTGTCGTCACAATTGTTCACAGCCGTGTATAGTCAGTGTTTTTCTTTTTAACAAAAACATCAATAAAAATGCATTATTATAAGTTTTCCTTCGCGTTTTACTAAAATATTCCGTGTTTATTTCAATAATACGCACCTTTTAAAAAAACATACAAAAAAATGTGGTAAATTTCGCATCAGAATTCCAATTTTGTGCAACAGCATAACGCATGGACTTGAAAAAAAAAGAAGAAAAAACGTAAGTGTGGCGGTGGCGACTGTGCATCCGTTGGATACGCGTTAAATTCCTGCATACAAATGCAGCGTTAACAATTGCACATTCGGCAGAAGCTCAGTAAAGAACTACAAAAATAAGAACAAAAACAACAACAACAACATTATCGATAATAATTTCACACATTCATCGTTCGTGCAATTTGAACAAACGAACCGATCGAGTGGGGGCATTCAATGAATTCGCAATCGCAACAGCGAATCGATGCATCTCTTTCTTTTATTTTTGACGCGATGTACGACCGACCTCGCGACATAGCCAACGGTGACGTCGTTGTCATCACTCGCGTCGTTTTCGTCAACAATCGTTCATCGATTGACAACAATGAAGATGAGAACGATGATAAAAATCGCATGCGAAGACGATGAAAGTTTTGTCGCTGCGAACGTCAATCATTCATTCAGTCAGTCAGTCAAGTTTGTGTGACTTTGGTTCAATTGTCGTTTGCTTTAATGCGCTTCACTGCATTGCGATCGTGCCGCTGGGGTCGTGTTGTGTTTGAATTGCATTCTTTGGAGTAGCACCAAGCACTGGTATAATTTCTCAAGTGAGACCGCTTGCACATGGTAGCGATTTCAAAACTGGCAATGTGCGTACAAAAAAAATTAAAAATTTCCTAAAAATTAATAGGAACTTACAGCAAAATGTCCTGAAAATAAAAAACATTATGGCATCGCAATTTGACATCGCCCAAAGAATAATCCCGATAAAATGAGAGCCTGTTCAAAAATATGAGTTTTAGAAATCAAAATGGATATTACATCTCCCAAGTGTGTAATTATCTTAAAACTTTTCTGTTAGATCATATATATTTTGCAATTTTCACAAAGAAATATGGCCAAAAACTGTCATTTTTTATTGTAAAGTCAAAAAAGGAAGATTTCTGAGCTAATGAGGTTAATTGAAAGAATCCATCAACGCTGATGTCCTAAAAAGTGCTATTTTGATGTGGGTGGGATATATTTTTAAGTTTGGTATTTACTGATTTTAAATATTTCCAAAGATATGGATTTTTTTTAAAATCTTTTTTGAACTTTATGAAAAACGCCATGTGTTAGAAATTGCATGAGTTAACTAACTTGCAATATCTCCTAACACCTAAGAGTTTTTGAACAAAACTGAAATACCATGCAAAATTTAAAGAAAATCGAAAAAGGTCGAATCTGGGTTGCTGCTTGAAAAATATTAGATATTTCTAAGTCTGATACCCTTCCATATTGGCCTTTCAAACAAAATTATGGAATACGATAATTTTGACATTATTTTCTAAGGAGAAATCACTCAAAATCTGATATCTCTTTTAGAGACATCGATTTTTCTTTAAAAAGTAACCCATATAGGAAAAATCGATAAGCCCAGCATTGGGCTAGTCCTAAGGCAATGCTGTTATACATTGGTAGAACTCAGCTATGATAATTGCGTCTAATGGTGGGAGGTTGAGCTTGGCATAGTTTAGAAAAATTAAGGCTTCGATAAACTTTTTAAATATTTTAATTTGACATTTTTTAGTTTACCCTAGAGTTCAGGGCTAGAGCAGACTGCAAATATTAAATAAATTTTCTTCAACAAATCTAAGCCTTTGGAGGATCAATTCGGCACAATTGATTAAATCAATTAAACATTTTAAGTATTTTTTTTGGCAGTTGATCCCGGAAGATTGCGACGTGTTGTCAATTTGGCGCCAAAGGCACACGACAATTAAGTTATTTGCGAAATCAAACAAAACTGATACCACTGTCAAAGTACGATAATTGCTTGCAATTTTGAAGTATTTTATCAGTATTATACCCTACATGCAGTGTTGGCATATTAATTTATTGTTTCAGTTAGTAACCTTAGAAGAGGTAGCATATTAAATCACTTTGTATTGCGTCCCGGGTTGAGTATATAATTTATGTATTTTCTAGGTCTAACTTCACTCGATAGAGATCGAAAAGTGCAAGTAAGCTTTACTCAATGTATAAAGCTTGAAAGCGAAAATGATTGGCACTTTTGGCCTCATTACTCTTTTAGAGGTTTCATCAAAATTTGACTTTGATACATTAATTAATTGATACATACTCCGGCTTTGGGTAGCCCAGTAGTTAATGTGCTTGGCTACTACGCTGGCAGCCAGGGGTCGATTACCAGTGGCTGCAAAACATCAAAGTAAAGAAATTTTTTCTTTTTACCATTGTCAAGAGTATAATTTGAAATGAATAGCTTAATGGGAAGATGTACCAAAATCTCGTAATTCTATAGCAGTTCATACAGACGTCACTAGTTTTCTTAAGTGAATTATATTATGGTGAAAGTCGAACATACGGATAGTTGTGTCTTAATTCTTAAGTACTTTAATTTTGACCTAAAAAAAGTCACATTCTGCATGTAGGAGCATGTACTTTTTGTATTTTCATTAAGCTTTTAAGCCGTTTAGAGCTGTTTCTTACTTTGTTCCAGTTTTTGTCTGTTTATCAGTAAAACGAATCGGTTTAAGGCTCGTTCGTATGACTGACATCGAGCCACTGATAAGAGAAATCGTACCAACTGAATTACTTAACTAGAAGTGGTTGATTAAAATAGAAATGATGACAAAATAATATTGAAAAAAAAGAAAAACGTAGACACTTCAGCTGTTTACACTTTTGACCGCCTTTTTAAAGTATTGCGTACCCTACATTCTGCCTACTGTGATAACATTTCATTGATAGCTTTGTCGAGCACTAGTACTTTTTTTTGTACAGACGAAAATAAAATGATTCCGAATTGTGATGCAACAATTTTTTCCCATACGATTACGATTATCAACACTGATAGTCAACAATGATGATTACGTTTGTTTTAAATAAACATAATCATAAGAAATGCTAGCCCCAGCAGGAAAATAAGAAAACTATTAAAGAATGCCTATTGTCTTGACATGCTATTATTTAGAGAGCAATACTGCCGTACTAAGCGAAAAAAACGTATCTCAAAAAAAACTCATTTCGAGATAATTGATGTTTTGTTTATGTCAGTTTGTTGAAATACCTGTAAAATTGAGATAGAGGAAATTTTTTTAGTAGATTTTTTATATGATTGAACTAAGATGCCGACATTTGGAGTATTTCATTAGACGCGTAATTTCTTAAGCTATCCGATGCCATTAGAATCTCGGATATTTTTTTTTTGAGATACGTCTTTTTCGCTTAGTACGGCAGAATACTAGTTAGCCTTTGCAGAATATGTTTCAGACGGTTGCGAATGATGTGGTCCTTTGATGCGAAGGGAGCTATCTAAAATTAATAATAGAGCTGTCTATTTTCTCCATGGGTAAGTTTTCTGAAAAAAAAAAAAAATTAAATTATGTTGATTTTTGCGACTGATTATTTTTATTATAATTAAACATTATGAACTTACAGTCATTTTAGCAAAGACCAATATTGTAAATTTTACTTATTGATCAATGCTATTTTTTATTCAACAAACATGACAAAGATAACAAATGGAACAATTTAACCTGGTAATTGGTGACATATGTTTCGGCTATTACCACATAGCCTAATCAGTCGCAAAAATCAACTTTCTTAAACCATACGGAGAACACGCCAATTTCAAAAAATATGTGGCTGGCAACACCACAATTTTCGAAAAATAAAATCATAGCAAGTCTCTAAGCCAATGGCTTAGCAGTTATGACAACAAGCGAGAAAGTGACAAGAGATAATAAATGGATATACGCAATTTGTACAGTTCAAGGTCAGTTCTTCAGTAGCTCAGTTGTTAGAGCGGCCGTCGACAGATATGCAATTGAAATGCATGTACGGTCAGGGAATCGATTCCATGTACAACATTAACCAAAAACTGGTCTGATGAGGCTATGTGGTAATAGCCGAAACATATGTCACCAATTACCAGGTTAAATTGTTCCTTTGTCATGTTTGTTGAATAAAAAATAGCATTGATCAATAAGTAAAATTTACAATATTGGTCTTTGCTAAAATGACTGTAAGTTCATAATGTTTAATTATAATAAAATTAAATTATGTTAAAAGATTTCGAGTTGCCATGTAAAAGTTCGTGGTGAACTTTTTACACTTTTGACACTGAAAGTAATGATGGAGAACTGTTTGTCAAAATTTAATTATTATAATGCCCAGGAGATGATGATTTGCTTTATCTTGAAAAGCTTTCAAATTAAGTGATGAATTTATAGCAATTATTAGAATGTGTGTGGCTACTGTACTTATTACTCAGATATCATCTTTTCTTTTTTAATGTCTCATTAACAATTTATTTTAATTGTTTTTCAATGTGATTTATATGTTTTATTCTTATACGGATCATGTGACGGCAATTTTGAATTTATAACTAAAAGTCAATAAAATTCAACATAAAGGTAAAAAATCGTTTTACTAACTAATAAACAGACGCACATATGTTCTGATTGAGTGGGAAGACTCAGTTATAGAGTAGAACTCAATTCAATTATGGTCCGCATTTTATTTCAATCACTGTCACATTAGTTACTAGCTATTACAATATAATTCTATTTGTACAATGTGGCTTATTCGCTGTACAAATGTGCTTACGAATACAACGCTAAAAGTGAGATATGCCACGTGTCCTATTATGGGCTGGATTTTCAATTTTCAGCCAAATGCTCACTGTGATTTCAATATGTAGTTTGACATGCAATTTAAAGAAACTTTCCTTGAGGAAATGGCACTTTAATCTTTTACTTGTTTAGCGTCATCGGTTGCTTAATTTCAGCATACACGACCTTCTGAAAAAAACTTCAGTTTCATCATAACGTAAAACAGCCAGATCCATCTGACCTTTGTATAATAAACTGAGAACCACCTACTTACTGTCTATGATCTGGTTTGACATTGGTCAATCGGCAAGCATGCTGAAAGGTTATGTATCCCATTCAATTTTTCCTGCCCCGCAGTTGCTTGAATGCAAGCGAGAATGAATCACTAGAGCACTTTTTCGCTGCTGTCCAGCCTTAGAAGAATCGGGGTAAAATGTATGAAATAAAAAGCCGACATTGATCCACTCGGTACAACTGGAGATAACAGATTTCAAGTATGACAATATTTGGGAAAATTCAGATAAGTAACGAAAATTCATATGTACATAAGACATGTTCAAAAAAAAGTGTTGTTCTAGAATACTTCAAGAACACTCGATTTTCGAAAATTTATTCATATTCGAGTATTTCCTCATTTAAAAAAATAAAATAAAAATAATCCTGTAGCTGCTACCAGAGCTGCAAAATTTTAATTTTTCGTAATTTGGCCAAAAAAAAGATGAATTTTTTGGAGTTTGGCCAAAAAAATGATGAAAATTTAATTTTTTTCTTATTTATAATATTTTTTTTAAATATTTTTTTGATTTTCCTTATGTACACATAAGAAAGTATCGAAAAAAAACTTACCGCTATTTTTTAAGCCTATATATGAGGAAAAAAACTGTGTTCACTCCGCGAGTAGAGCTTCGGTGTTTCCTGTGTCACAGCTCAAATCCTTTGTTGTTTTCACTGCATTCACCTTAATACACTATACTCGATGGATACTCGCGGAGAGAACACAATTTTTTCCTCACACATATATAGGCTTAATAAATAGCGGTAAATTTTTTTCGATACTGTGTGTAAATAAGGAAAATCGAAAAAGTATTTAAAAAAAATATTATAAATAAGAAAAAATTTAAATTTTCATAATTTTTTTGGCCAAATTCCAAAAATTAAAATTTTGCCGCTCTGGTAGCAGCTATAGGATTATTATTTTTTTTATTTTTTTAAATGAGGAAATACCCGAATATGAATAAATTTTCGAAAATCGAGTGTTCTTGAAGTATTCTAAAACATGACTTTTTTTTGAACATTTCTAATGTAGATATTTTCGTAAAAAATTTTTTCATAAAAATCCAGATATACATACATACATATTAATTACGAGCAAAGTAATTTAATGTACATAAGCATTAAAAAAAATTTCGGGCGATTCTAAAATTTCAAGTCTAAGTTGGTGTGCGGTTTATAAAAGAATGTCCGATATCTTCAAAATAAAGATATTTTGGTTCAGTTAAAAATTACAGAACTCAGAAATATTAGAATTTTTAACCCAAGTGTTATGTGTTTTTATATGAAAGACTACTATTAGTCTCCATTATAAGCTCTTACTTCCCACACACTGCCGCGTCTCCTTCGTCGATGTCTCTGCTTTTAATTGCCCTTTCAATTAATTTGCATGGAAACACAAATTGAATGCAGCAACGACAGAAAAGCAGAAGGAAGTAACAGCAGCAGCATCCTAAACAGCAGTTGCGGATACACGCTGATTGTAATTGTTATTGTTGTTTTAGTTGCTGTAACAAGTTGTTGTCTGATTAGTTTGCATAGGCACACACTGCGCCTATTCGCCAACTTGGGACTCAATTCCCCCAATTCTTAACCGCTTTGGAATTTTTTTTTTTTGAATGCAAACGAGGCATTTTAGAAGAAATCTATAACGGCAGATTTGATTAAGTTAAGTGGGGTTTTCATGTTATCTTTCTTGATCCCATATCAGGGATATCAAATCAAATTTTTGTAAGAGAGAAAAAATATGCGAGCAGAACCTTAAGCTGCGTCTAATGCACTTGACGACCGCGAGAGTGAATAGGCATACATTCGCTATTTTGATAGCATGTGATATCCTCCCTGATATGGGATAGGCATTATGTCTAGGCATTATGCTACTGTGTAAATTTGGTGGCCTAGAATAATTTCCAATGTCGAACTGCTCACCAAATTTCGATTTCAATTCAAATCAAACGACGAAAGTGAAAGTGTATTTTAATTCTATAAAATCAAATCAAATAGGTAATTTACTTAACTTGCAATTTACGGAATTTTCTTTTCGCTTATTGAACTTTTTTACAATACCTATAAAAGTAGAAGACGTAACAGATTAAGAAAAAATATTTAGTTTCTTTATCCAAATTCGATTTTAATTTTAATCGAACATATAACACAGTGGCCATAGGAAAAACTCGTCATAAAATAAATTCAATAATTTAACTATGCCTATTTTATTTTAACTATGACTTATAATTTAATTATTTCAAACAGAATGACGATGAAATCATTGCTATTTTCAAAGCAACAAATGTGTTGCTGCAGCTATCGACTTACGACACTAAATGGAGAAAAAAATAACCCTTTCATATGCAATATGGGAAAGTAAGTTAACTGACAAACAAGACATGAATTGGTTGGTACCAGCACTAATTAATAGTCTTGTCACTCCATAACGTTTGTTGTTGGCGACTTAACAAATCATTTATATAAATAGTAGTAGCTAATAACCAAAGATCTATCGACAGATTGTCACACAGTGGATCGAAATTGGATTATCGTGGATTAACTTAAATAGGGAAGAACGAAACTTATAGTAGTCGGTAAATTGTTTCAACCACTCGGGTGGTCATAGTTAGGTAAAAATAGATTTGTGTATACAATGTATAGGGCTACCAGATGGTCTGCCTACAAAAGTAGCACATATCAAAAATGTAATGAAAACCAAACATTTTTTTAATTCCATACAAATATTTTTGATGAGCAAAAAAAAAAAAAAAATAGGTCCTCACTTTGTATGACAAAACCCCAGGAAATTAAAAGAATATTTGGAATAACTTTTATTTTACAATCCAAACATCGAAAGTAGCAAAACCATCCAAAAGTAGTACATTTCGAGTGAAAAGTAGCAAAGCCTTGCAAAAGTAGCACTTTTGCTACTAAAGTATGCCATCTGGTAGCCCTAACAATATAGCATATACAATTTGCTATATAGCAATCAGATTTCTGCATAAGTGGTATAGCCTTGTCCTCAGTACATTTTTGTATCAACAAACGATAGAATACGTACATATGTCATTTTATTGAGCTTTACTGTTCCATATGTTTGTGTGTCAACACCAAAGAAATTACAACTTAAAAAGATAAATAAAAAGGAAAAATGGGCTAAAGCTAGTTATACTAGTTTCATCCTCTGCTAAGAGGATTCATCAGTAACTTCTAAGCCGGTAGAATACGGTGTTTGGTGATATTTACTTTAATAGTTTCCTTGTACATGCAGCGCCGGATCAAGACTTTGTGGCGTCTAGGACCGCTTATAACTTACACATAAAGAATTTTAATTTCATAATAATTACATATTGATGACCACAAAAACAAGGTCATCGCATTCGTAAAATAATAATTTTCTTCACTGCAAGCCACACAAAAAAAGAATATTGAAAGTATAATAAGATGATGGATTTTTTTGCTCAGTTTATTGACTTTCTCAGAAATTTTTTGAATTTCTATCAGGTTCCCGGCTTTGGCATGAAATTCCGGGCCGGGTCAATTTCGGTTACTTATTAATGGCTTTTGAGGTCGCGGTCTAGACCCTAGCTCTATTAGCGTTGTTTAGGGTCCCCCTTGAGCTCGAGGTTCAATCTTATTTTGCCTTACGGGTTGCAAGCGAGCAAACAAGAGTGCGCATCTTACTGCTCATAATCTCAGGCATCAGAAAAAGTTTTAAAAAATAATTTTTGCATATTACTTATTCATGTACCCCTTTACAAAGGGGTGTTGCTTTTATTTTCAAAATGGCTTCATCAGTTTTGATGAAACTCAGGTAGATTATGTATAAAGAGATAAATAAAAAAACATTTTCCAGGATGAGACTATCCAAACATTTAAATGGGATAGTCTAAAACTCAAAATTATTAAAAGGTGCGATACATTTTTCAGAAGCTTGGGTTTTTAGAATTTATAAACAGCCCATTAAAATTGAAAAAAAAAAAAAATTGCTTCTGTGCCGCTCTATGAGATTGAAAATATTTTTTTGGTCTTAAAGTACTTTATATTTCTTAAATTAGAAAAAATATTTATAAAAATTTAACTGAATTTTCTTAAAATAAATGAACTTTTTTGAAATGTAATGATATCAAATGTAATAAAATGAAGTTAAATGAAATGAATCGAAATGAAATTAAATGAAATGAGATGTAATGAAATGCAATGAACTCAAATGTGTTGAAATAAATGAAACGAAATGAATCGAAATAGAATGAAATTTAATGAAATGAAATAACGATAGATTACTCCATAAGTTTTCCATTCTATAGAATTTATCGCAGTGATAATTTAATTATCCCACAATCTTTCCATGTGGTGAATATGATTGAAGTGCACAAATTAGCAATGATCTCGCGGCGATGTGATCAAGGTTAATATGTGTTTCGCTTTTGTTGCTGTTCATGTTGGTTCTCTAACTGTAATCTATGCGAAACTGTCAACTGTCAGTTGTCAACGTTTAATAGGTTTCAATCAAATATTCAACGATGAAATAAGCTACGGCAATTGTTTCATGATCAATTCAATGATGAAGAAAATTCGAAAAATCAAAATTAAAAAATATTTTTTCTGTAGTTGTATTCAATACCACTCATACCTGAATGTGAGCACTTTAAAGTTCAATTACAACAACACCAACAAGAGGCAACCACGAATTTATGAATAGCAATGTGATTACTTGTTGTTGTCGCATTGTAAACTGGCATCTTCTCACAAAGGTTCGATAAAATAATTTAGCAGCAGCACACAGTGTAAATTATTCCAATCATTTCAAACAAAATCCATTATAGTATAAGGAGCTCTTTGTGTTTTGGTTTAACTGAAGGATTAAAAAACGCTGTACTTAAAATGTTTCATGTATCGTAAAGACTTATATTTTGGTGAACTCACATTTTCTGCACAAATTATGAAAATCTTAGAACATACCAATTTCAAAGTAATATAACTAAACCAGAATTAATTATACGAAGATTTCATTGAACGCTAACCGGTGTGTTTTTTGTCTTTTCTATAACTTTGAACTTAATAAATTTATAGATTTAAGGCATAATTTAAAACTTTTTAAAGTGAATTTAATAACGTCGTAACTCGGTTAGATCGCATCGCACAAAGGTCTATAGCAGCGATGGGCGAAATGGTGGATTTTTTTCTGTTGATGTAATTGTTGGCTTTGTAGCATTTGTTGTAAGTGACTTGTGCTTCCAAAATGTTGGCCTAAAGTACAAGAAAGTTTATTTCTATCTTCTACTTTGCTTATGCCATATTTTTTGGTACAGGTGTACTTTTCGATTAAATGACCAAACACGTTCTGAGCTGAGATATAAGCGTGGAAAGATTTCCTATTTTTTCAAGCATTGCACTGATTAACTACCAAAGCGATTAGAAAAAAGTTTTCTACCGTCTCATTGTAATTGGTATTGTTTCGCAACTAAGCGTCGTTGCTATTAAAGTATCAAAAGCAATAGCAAATTACAATGAGATAGAGCAATAGACTTTGTTCTCCTCGCTATGGCAGGCTTTAGTAGTAAATCAGTGCAATGCTTAAAAAAATAAGAAATCTTTTCACGCTTATATCTAAGCTTTTCTTTAACCGATCTCGATAACCGATATCATTTATTGGTGTTGCCATTCTAGATCCCAACAACTAAGCCTTACCTTCGAGGAAAAAACTATACTAGTTAAGTAATAGTACGGCTAAAAAAATAGTGTCGCTTTTTGCGTTTCATTATACACACCTAATTTCAAATCACACCCCCACTGAAGAAGTTTCTCTTCAAATGCGTTTATTTCAAGTACTCTGACCTCTGTGAAAAAAAGGAAAAAAAAATTTCTACTGTGCAATATTCACACAGAAACCACAAACTGTGGTGCTTTACCTACTTTAAGTATGCTCGGTCTCATCATATGCTCCCACATTATCTCACCGTCTCGTTCGTACGCACGTAACTTATTCACTTATGCGCTATCTTAACACATTCACAGCATGGTACACCGCAATGCACCACCATTGAATGCATCGTTGCACTTTTGTATTGAATTTCATTTTATTTATTGTGGTGTTGGTAGGTCTGTTGCCATTGCAATAGCGACGATGTTGTTGTTGCCCCAGTACTGATGCCGATGCAAATGCTGTCGATGTTGATGATGATGTTTGTTGTGGTTTTGTGATGATTGACACTTTTATCAAGTGATTACAAGCCCAAAAAAAATATAAATAAAACATGTAGAGATACATGCAACATAAGACAACTGCATCATTTGCTGCACAGCCTTGTGCTGGAGTTACATTTACTTATGACAAGTACGCGTAGATGAAGATCGTTTAATTATTTTGTGCTAAGTAATGCAAATTGAAATTTTTTATTAGTCGCTTACAATTGTTGAGCATAAAAAATAAACATATGAGAATTATTTATGTTTAACATAACACATTAATTTTGTGTCTTGGTTATGTCATTGTCTGTCCTTAACAAATTTGACTTGCCCCTTACGTACATTAAGAGAGAAACAAAAATATGAGCTCTGTATTGAAAGTCTTCAATGTTGAACTACTGACATTGGTCACACCACAAAGTCTCCTTCAGCTTACTCTTTTTTGGCTATAATGTCCAATTGTTAGCGTACAGTCTGTGTTTGATTCCAAGGGGCGGGCACAAAGATTTCTTTGGAGTCCTAAACTGAAATTTTATTGCATCAAAAATTAAAAAGAAAATACCCGTTTCGTAGTATATCTTTCTAAAAAATTTGAAAAGTTATAATCGATTCGAGGTCGTGAGCAGTTGCTATTTTATTTTTTATTCAACATAATTAAAGTAATCAAATATTTTATGCTTGCACTGTTGAAACTTAGGAGAAATTCATTGTTTTTATCCGTCACCAATTGGACTTGAACATGGGTACTCTTTGTTACGTCTAAGCTATCTGCGGAGAACACATTACCCAAGTAGCAATAATTGCTAAGAGTGTGCTCTCAAAGCACTTTTAATGCAATTGGATTAGTCATTTATAAGCCTTTTTTTGAGCACAATAATTTAATGTTGCTGATGCTGATTCTTAGCTTTAAATAAGCTTTTAAAATCTAAAAAGGCCCAACGCGGATTTTAGAAAGAGGAGCGTAATGCATTTTTTCCTTAAATGGGTACATAATAGGTCCTTGTAGGGTACTCTTTCGTTCCAAAATCCTTTTCGGACATTTTCCATTGCTTAGTCGAACTTAAAACGGCTTTTCGAGAAAATGCATTGTCATTTTTTTTAAGATAATAGTCAAAATTGTGGAAAGAAAGAGTTAATAAAATTCTATTTTGCATAAATTGATAAAAAATTTTGTGATACGTCATATGAGTTTTTATTTATATGAAAGAACCTATAAATAGTGAAACACGGCCGAAAAAGCTAATTTAAGTTTCAGATTTTCAGAAAATGCAATTTGCACCATCCAAACTTCAAAAATGCATAAAACCCGTAATTTCGAGTCAATATAAAAATAAAAAAATATGAGTTCGCTTATTTTGTGTCGATAATAATATTATGCTAGTAATACGAAAACCTAAAGATATGAGCACCTCATGATTTGAGATGGATTCAGTCTATAGCGCTTTAATTATACTTTTATGGCATGTTATTAACTACATATATCCTTGTAAAAAATAGAGATATTTTTAAGCATAAAGATATGCGAAATGCTGAATTCTGATTCCAAAAGTGCATTCTGAAGTACAGTGGAAAACCGACCAGCAATTTTTACGAATTACAGGGGTTTTCGATTTAACGTGGTTTCGATTTTTTCGATAAATTTTTTTTTGCTCCATTATCAATGGCTGAAATGATATTTTTTCTTGCAACACTTTTTGCCATTTTCACGCCACACTCTGTTTTTCACACACCTCTGGTAAAGCAACGAACAAACACCACGAAAATCAAAAAAAATTCCATCAAAAAAAGTAAATGATGAATGTAGCATTAGTTGCCTACTATGATTGATATTTTTTTCAAACTGCAGCTCCATAGAATTTTGCTTTACATTACGAATTATAAGAGGTTGTCAAATCCAATTACAATTTATAAGAAGTTAAGCAGACTTTATTGCAAAAAAAAAAACAAAAAAAATACGAATTATTGAGGGGACCGAAATGTATAGAATTTTTACGAATTAAAGCGATTTTTTCAAGGGACCAACAGTTTGCTACGAATTATTGAGATTTTCGAATTAACGGGGTACGAATTATCGGGATTCCAATGTATATTGCAGGGCATTCCTGATCAATTCCTTGTACATAGCATTGAATTGTGCTATAAAAGCGCTTTAGTAGCCAAAAACTTGCAATAGGGTTGAGTGAATGCATTTTTTTAATTATCGATATCTAATAGAATGAAAAAGCTGCCTACTGGTCCAATAGTATATCCGAAACTTTTTATTTATTTTGCTTTAGTGACTTCTTAGTTAGTCAATCCATATATGCTGGTTTTTTATAGTTAGCTCATATTCTTTTTATACAATTGAAAAACAGAAAATTGGGTTGTTATTGTTAAATTTATCCTAGCTAATGAACAAAAAAAATAAAATAAAACTTTACTTAAAAATGTAACAATTTTACAAACCATAAAATGCTATTCTTAAAATTCGATAAAAATATCTGAGTAAATTGTAACGCAACGAATTTAACACCAAAACAATTAAGCACAACTTCATGGTAAATCATAATACAGATGCGCTTTAGTATCGCACAAATTATCACGCGTATACCAAGAAAAACGTATCCCCGAGATTCACAAATGCGCTGCACTTTGACTAAACAGTTAAAGCATAGCAAAAAGTATGGTTAGCCATGCCAACTACAAAGGTGATAACCACGACAACTTTTAGAAGGCATAGACGAATTGATTAGTTCCGTACTTCCTTCCGATTCAGGTACTTACTTTGGTATACGTATGTATTTGTGCATATAAGTGAGCACGTATACGAAAACATAAAAGAGCAAGCAACACAAATGAATCACAACAATATTTACGTATGCCTGTATGTCTTCTAGGGTGGTCCCCAAAAATAAATGTTGCTCCAATAGCGGACAGTAAGTTTTAGTGATGTTAGAAAATATACAACAATATTAAAAATAATTTTTGGAATCGGTTAACTCGATAAACTCATCTCAAAAAGTTCAACTTGGTAGCAGTGTTTGATTTAGTGGCAGCCAGTGAAACCCAATGAGCTGTGTTGCTGACTATTCTATCTCTCTCTCTCTCTGTTGGCCGATTAAAGTGGTCAAAAGAGGGTTTTGGACATTAACTAAAAACGAATGTCTTTAATCGAAAAAATATCAAAGACAAACTTACAGAAAAAAAACTTATAGATTTCTATCCCAAAGATCACGATAAGATTCAACTGAATTACTCGTACGTTGGTTTTAATTTCTCGTGAAAAATTAAGTTGCAGTATTTCCTATACGCTATACATAAATTGTTAAACATAATGAGTCTTGGATTTTTATAGTATGGAATATAATTTGGCAACACGACATTGCGCCAAAGTAAAATTTAAATGCTCATATAATAAGTTAACCTAACCTATTATAATAATAGAGCTTAGTTACTACATCTATTAGCCTTCTTAGTTGTTAAGCTTTAAATCAAAAAAATCTTATCCTAAAAAGTTCCATTCGAGTAGATTTTTCATTACTAATAAGGGAAAAGCAACAGCGTACCGACTATTATTTGTTATTTCGTTATGATTCTTCGATTAAGATAAGAAATTCAAATTAAATAAACATAAATTCTAGTGGTAGTATCATGCCTACTTATGCGATCTTTTAACTTTTGGTTCAATGATTTTTTATTACATATAGGATATACAAACATTAAAATCTCATATGCCTAATGTTACTTGAAAAAAGGTTGTGCTCGGGTCCGGCTTTGTTCAGTAAAAGCTTATAGTAACAAATTTTATAATATTAAATATCATCACTATTGCTCACGCAGTTCAGCAAATATAAGATTTTTACTTTTATGGACGATTACCCATCTACAGGTCTAATTCTTCACAGCTGTGTTTTTGTGAAAGTCCTTAACAACAACTATCCTTTTTTTAATTTTTTTCTGTATATATGTATATGTATATATGTAGGTGCCACATAAACTGATGCAATCACGCTCACTAATGATGTGGAAAAAATTATATGAGAACTTATATTATCTTTTCAAATTTAGCCATATTTGGTCTTATACTGGGTGTTTTTTTTAGAGGTTTGTTTTTTGAATAGAGATAAAACTGGCATTTTATGGTCAAATCTGGCAACTCTAATGTCATTTATGTTCAGTTTGGTTTGCCATTTCATCATGAACAGGTTGACAAAAGAACAACGCTTGCAAATTGTGCAAATTTATTTCGAAAATAATGGTTCAGTTCGCGAAGTTTACCGCAAGCTTCGTCCATTTTATGGTCGACATAATCGTCCATCAGAGCAATTAATTCGGTTAACCATGGGTCGTTTTTGCACTACGTTTACTCTATGTGATAATACGCATCCGCAGAGACGTCGAACAGTGCGCACCGAAGAAACAATTGCCGCTGTAGAGCAAAATGTTGAAGAGGACCCGAATGAATCGATTCGCCACCGTGCACAGCAATTGGAGCTTTGTCCATCAACTTTATGGAAGATTTTGCGCAAAGATCTTGGCTTGCGACCTTACAAGATCCAGCTTGTGCAAGAATTAAAGCCGCGAGACCATGCAATGCGTCGTGATTTTGGTGTATGGGCCGAAAATGAGATTGATCTCGATGCTGATTTTCATCGCAAAATTTTGTTCAGTGATGAGGCTCATTTTTGGTTGAATGGCTACGTCAACAAGCAAAATTGCCGCATTTGGAGTGAAGAGAATCCACATGAGACCCTTGAGACGCCATTACATCCACAAAAACTGACTGTTTGGTGTGCTCTATGGGCTGGTGGAGTCATTGGGCCATACTTCTTCCGAAATAATGCTGGAGAGTCAGTTACCGTTAATGAAGACCGGTATAGAGCCATGATAACCGACTATTTTGTTCCCGAATCGGATGGCATGAATGTGGATGAGTTGTGGTTCCAACAAGACGGCGCTACATGCCACACAGCGCACGTCACAATCAATTTATTGAAGGAAACATTCGATGAGCGCATAATTTCGCGGAATGGACCTGTCAATTGGCCACCAAGATCGTGTGATTTGACACCATTGGATTATTTTCTTTGGGGATATGTGAAGTCGCTCGTCTACGCCAACAAACCAGAAACGTTAGGGGACTTGGAAGCCAACATTCGTGGCGTTATTGCCGACATACGGCCCCATATGCTCGAAAAAGTGGTTCAAAATTGGACCTGTAGAATTGGCTTTATTCGAGCCAGCCGCGGCGGCCACATGCCCGAAATCATATTTAAACATTAATGGCATAAAATTATCCTTCCAATAAAGCCAAATTAATGGACATTAAAACGATTTTCTTGTGTTTTATTTCAATTCGAAGCTCTATACCTCTAAAAAAAACACCCTGTACAATAATTCAATAAAAATAAGATATTATGTTTTATAACAGAATGGTTTGCATCGGGTCGGTTTACTCAGTCCAATTTTGTTTTTAATTTTTAAAGTTTTATTACAACACTGGGACTAAGTTTTCGCTGTAGAAACACAAACTTTTTTTCGTCTTTGTATTGGGGACCATCCTAATGTCTCCAAAGCTGAAAGTGTACAAAAACGATGCCACGCAGTAGAAATACTTTTTTTTTTTGCGAAAGGAATTTGTACGAACTAAAACATAAAGATACAAATAGACATACGAGTATACAGTACGACCTCACTCAACGCAGTCACAGATGAACACAACTCCTCCATTATTGCAAAACCCTATCTATTTACACTGTTGGCTCAGTAAAGACATTTTTTTTTAAAAAAGAGGGTTCACAACTATCGTAACTTGACTACTTAAACGTTTGATTTGATGATTGTTTGCTTTGACTCCTTTGCTATTGAACTGCGTTTTTGAATGTTAATGTGCGAATACATTCGTTTCGTGCGAGTAAAACCGTTTCGTTCGAATTCATTTTAATCAAATTTATTTTGCGATCCTATGTGCTGCATAAAATAACCAGTGGTTAGTTTCTTAAATGCAAAAGGCTTTGTTTAAGTTGTTCTTAAAGTAAAATAAACAAAACTTGTCTATTTCTAACGATTTCTGAAAATTAAATCCGCTCCAGTTATATACAAAATTGAGAACAAACAAAGTGATTTCAACGCAAGCAACGGCTCATTCTCAAATTTAAAAAACGTTAAATAATTTGCATCTATGCTATTTATCAGAGTTCGGAAATATTCATGTTTGTACAGTGTACACCAGAGAACGTCATTGAGTAGCTCACTGAGTGTTTTGAGCCTCTACCAAAAATATGAGCCGTGAGTGTGCCTTTTGCATGCAAACAGTGAGTGTGAATCATACTTACACTCACTAATAGTGAATCCGTAGATGACATGCTGCTCATGAATCTGAGCTTTTAGTAGCTCTAGGCTCATGAATGTGAATGCGTAAAAAGCTCACACTCACATTCAGATTCATGAAGCAGTGAATAGCGTGAGCCACTTATGTTGAACTGTAGTACAGAAAAACCGTTTTTTTTCTTTCCAATCGATAGGGAAAGGTCGAAAATGGATTTTGGACATCACTTAGGGTGACTCCGGACCTTTGAAAGGACCGTTTTTGACCCATTATCGAAAAATTTTTTTTGCTCCAATCGATAGGGAAAGCTCGAAAATGGATTTTGGACCAATTCCTTAACATTTTTAGGGTGGCTCCGGACCCTGGAAGGACCGTTTTTGACCCATTATTGGAATTTTTTTTTCTGCAATTAATAGGAAAAGGTCAAAAATGGATTTTGAACATCATTTAGGGTGGCTCCGTAAACCGGCCCCGGGAAAGGACCGTTTTTGACCCATTTTTGGTTTTTTTTGTTTTTTTTCTGTAATTAATAGGAAAAGATCAAAAATGGATTTTGGACATCATTTAGGGTGGCTCCGTAAACCGGCCCCGGGAAAGGACCGTTTTTGACCTATTTTTGTATTTTTTTGTTTTTTTTTTTCTGTAATTAATTGGAAAAGGTCGAAAATGGATTTTGGAGTTCATTTAGGGAAGCTCCGTTTTTGACCTATTTTTGGAATGTTTTTTTTTTTTTCTGTAATTATTGGGAAAAGGTCAAAAATGGATTTTGGACATCATTTAGAGTGGCTCCGGGTCCAGCCCCAGGAAAAGACCATTTTTGACCTATTTTCGGAAAATTTTTTTTTTCTGTAATTAATGGGAAAACGTCGAATATGAATTTTTGACATCATTTAGGGTGGCTCCGGACCCTGGAAAGGACCGCTTTCGATCATTTTGGTAGTTTTCATATTCCGGAGCTACTCCTAAAGTTATCCAAAACGCATTTTCGACCTTTCATAATCGATTGGAGCAAAAAAAAATTTTAGGGTGGTTCATAAATTTTTTTTTTTTTGCACCAATGCATAGGGAAATGTCGAAAATAGTCATTTTCGTCCTTTCCCGGGGCCGGTTTACGGAGCCACCCTAAATGATGTCCAAAATCCATTTTTGACCTTTTCCTATTAATTACAGAAAAAAAAAACCCAAAAATGGGTCAAAAACCGTCCTTTTCCGGGGCCGGTTTACGAAGCCACCCTAAATGATGTCCAAAATCCATTTTCGACCTTTTCCCATTAATTACAGAAAAAAAAAAATTCCAAAAATGGGTCAAAAACGGTCCTTCCAGGGTCCGGAGCCACCCTAGAAGTGTTAAGGAATAAATTATTTCAAAATACAATTTTCGACCTTTCCCCATATTTTAAAAAACTTCCCAAAATGTTCCACGCGAGTATCACAAACTTTTTTGATATAATACATATCTATCGATATTGGGAAAGGTCGAAAATTTTTTTTTGACATACATAATTTAGAGTAGTTCCGTATTCTGGAAAAGACCGTTTTTGACCCATTTTTGGAAATTTTTTTTTTGTGTAATTAATGGGGAAATGTCGAAAATGGATTTTGGACATCATTAACGGTGGTTCGGGACCCTGAAAAGGACCGTTTTTGAGCAATTCTTGGGATATGTCGAAAATTAATTTTGGACATCACTCAAGGTGGCTCCGGAATTTGAAAACGACCGAAATAGTCGAAAACGGTCCTTTCCAGCAGAATTCGGAGATATTTATTCATGATCGCTCGCGAATATGAACGTGTACGCTAGACTGGTTCAAAAAAAAGTCATGCTCTAGAATACTTCAAGAACGCTCGATTTTCGAAAATTTATTCATATTCGAGTATTTCTTCATTTAAAAAAATAAAAAAAATAGTCCTATAGCTGCTACCAGAGCTGCAAAATTTTCATTTTTTGGAGTTTGGCCAAAAAAATGATGAAAATTTAATTTTTTTCTTATTTATAAAATTTATTTTTAAATATTTTTTAGATTTTCCTTATGTAAAAACAACAAAGGATTTGAGCTGTTACACAAGAAACACCATTGCTGGCTTCTACTCGTTCATGATAGGCTAGTGAAAACAAACGGATACATACATTCGTATACGATAGATGACAAAAAAAATTTCCAACAGTTCATGTGTGCGATCGATTGAAAATGTTTGCATCTTATCATACATGAATATGATAGATTCAGCAAAAATTAAAACGTACGCGATCATATTCGCGATCGATCATGAATGAATATTTCCGAACTCTGCTATTTATATAAAATTACTTATGTATATGGAAATGGTTTGTAACGCTATGGCGCAAAATATACTGAACCCATTTTAAAAATTTCTTTTTTAAGACATTATATTTGTACTAAAGAAGGTTATTGCTTACTTAGTTCTTTAATTTTTTAAGTCTAAATACTCTTTTATTTATGATTTTGTTTCTATAAAACCTCACACAGAAAATTGTCATTTGATTTTTCGTTGAATATGCTTATGCTGCTTCTTGCATGCTGTTTTGCTATTGTTGTTTTTTTTCTCATTTGTACCGTTTGTAGTTGGCTTCGAAGCTTAAAGAACAAACTCTCATTCAATTGTTTTTTTTTTTGTTACTTTTGAAGAGAGAAGATAGCATGAGATGTTAAGAGAATAATTTCATTATAAAAAAACTAAATATTTGTACAGAGAAAATTTCAAATAAAACCATGCCATAAGTCATTTTTGTAGAAGATTTAAGATAATGTTAATAAAACTCGATGAAAAATTGGGAAAACAATTTTACGACTCGGTTTTCTCCATATCCTCAGTTTTTGCAACTGCTCCTATTTCTATTATAGGCTAAGAGCCGGCTGTAGAAAAGTCGAGTGTATAAGATTACAGGATGAGATGCATGCCAAATGATAGAGCTCAATGAGCCTAAATAGAATATCTAGGGTTGCCTTGCCAAAGCCTGTCCCGATGGCCGAAAATGCCCGAATTTTAGCCAATTTTGTTGTTCTAATTAAAACTGTAGTACATGACAGCTTGAAATGTATGCCAAATGATAGAACTCGAAGAGGCCTAAATATAGTGCCTGGGAGTGTATTGTTAAATCCTGTCCCAAACATGGGTTTTCACCGGTTTTTTAGGTCAATTTTCATTAATGAAGATAACAGCTTGAAATTTGTGCCAAATGATAGACATCGAAGAGCCTTGATAGAATATATAGGGTTGCCTTGTAGAATCATGTCTTAAACATTGTTTGACACCCGTTTTTGGGGTCAACTTTTCTTAAATGAGTGGCAACTCATGTTTGGGACAGGATTCTACAAGGCAACCCTATATATTCTATTAAGGCTCTTCGATATCTATCATTTGGCACAAATTTCAAGCTGTTATCTTCATTAATGAAAATTAACCTAAAAAACTGGTGAAAACCCATGTTTGGGACAGGATTTAACAATGCAATTCCAGGTATTATAATTAGGCCTCTTCGAGTTCTATCATTTGGCATTCATTTCGAACTGTTATGTACTACAGTTTTAATTAGAACAATAAAATTGGCTAAAATTCGGGCATTTTCGGCCATCGGGACAGGCTTTGGCAAGGCAACCCTAGATATTCTATTTAGGCTCGTCGAGCTCTATCATTTGGCATGCATCCCATCCTGTAATCTTATACACTCGACTTTTCTACAGCCGGCTCTTGGACTATTAGTTGCGCTTAGCGAGGTCGTACCGTATACTCAATTCTATCTATTTATTTATGTATGTATGTCTATATATACATATGTATGTGCATATGTATTTATCTCTGAGCCATGCAAAAATTAGCCAATTCTGCTGCGTTCCGCAAGATTCAATGTTGCTAAGCGGAGTGTCATTCTTGTTTATATACAGTTTTGATGTCCCTAACAAAATGGTTCGCTCCAAAGTTGCAGCAGCATGTAACAAGACTTGCCATATTTACTGTTTTAACTGTAAATTACAGCTTTTTAGATAACTCCTATTACAAATTATCTTTTTCAAAAATTCAGTTGTGAAAGAGTATATTAAAAATTATAAAGAAAGATTTCATGAAAATTGCTTCAGATTCAGATTGTATTAAATTTGATGTAAAAAAATTGACATCAGCTTATGAAATTTAAATTGTTTATGCGATTTTATTTTAAATTAATTTTTATTTTGTTTTTTTTTTTATGAAAAAAACCTTAAATTTCCCACTATTTCAGTTTTTTGTTTTTGTTGAAAATACAGTTATTCTTACAGTTTTTTGAGAAACAAAAAAGCTGGCATCCCTGAAAAGCGGCAACACTTCAACAGCTACAACAACAACAAAACAAAAAAAAGGTTTTATTACTTCATTACAAATGTTCTCAATTAAGTTGTGTATGATTTACATACAAAAAATGTACACGCACACACTAACATGTCATGTCGAATATAATGTTGCAACAACATGTTGCTAGCAATTGATATCGTCACTTTATGTATATAAGTAAATATGCGACCGACGACTACCTGCGCGATCTCAAAACGTGTATTGGCTGTATGTGCAGGCGCACGACTCCGCCTCGGCACCATGGGTTGACGCGTCGCTGCTGCTGCGCTGTCAATGTCGACTGCGATGTCGCTGCCTACGTCATTGAGTCTCATTTTCCGGCCTTTGTCAGACTTTTTGAGCAACTCGTTGCGACATAGCTACAACGGCAACACAACACTGTGAACATTGGCGATCGGCTGTAGTGAGTGGTGCTCTCCGAAAACTAAGCCAAAAGACCGACGACGACTACGTCAGACAGAATTCGCGAGTGAGCGATCAACGTGAAGTTCATACGATTTGTGTTGTTATTGTTTTCCTACACATTTCATTAAGAGAAAAACATTGCTCAGGGGGAAAAAGTATCGCGAGTATCTGTATCTTAGCGCATTGCATAGTATTTGTATCTAGCTTTCGAGCCGTGCCGTGCTGTGCTTCGCCAGCAAAGAGTTTTCAGTGATCGCGGCGCTCGTTAGTTTATTTATTCAACGACCGATCCCGTGTGTAGACATTATTTTCCGAAACGTTCTGAAAGGAACACGACAACAACAAAAAATAGTAACACCAACAGAAATAATAATAATAATAACAGCAACAACAACGGCAACTGGCGAACTTTTCGCAAATTTATTTTTGGTTTTTTTCGCGAAAACTTTTAAAAATTTTACAAAGTGTAACTGAACTAAGCCGAGTATCTTAAACATTTTACCAAAAAATATTTAATATATTTTTGTCGTTTTTCGTGCTTGATTTAGCTGAGAAAAATAAAATAACAAAAAGCCCACTTAAGCTGCTTTTACAGCGACGTCGCATCAACGTCTCGTGCGATTAAAATTTTCGCCGCAAAAAAATAGTCGCGTTTATTTTTACACCAAACTTAAAAATAAACTGCGTGCGTGTGTAAGATAAAAAAATAAATTAAAAATATTCCGCTGCAACAACACAAATTTTTAATGAAGAAAAAGAAATCAAATTTCCAAAGTCAATAGCGTGCAGTGACAAAAAATTTGTATCCACGACAGTTTTAGAGAATTGCAGCACAGCGTACGAATAGAACCGAAAAGTTGAAAAGTGCAAAGAAAATAAATAAAAAAATTGTCATTGATAAAAATTGTGTCTTCTATGGGACAACCAACGGCGGCGATGACAACAACGTAAAAGTGCGAGCAGGCAATAAAATACACAAAATAGAAGAAGCAACGCAAAAATAAATACAAAAGTGTTATCTAATCAGTAATTTAATAATAATTTTTTTTGTTGTTTCCATTTTTTGTTTTTCACCAAGTATGGTATACTAAAAATAATACAAGTTCCAATAATTAGCATGTGAAAAATATCCTAATACATCAGATACGTAACAGTTAAAGTGCTTTTTAGTCGACAAAAAAAAATCACGTTTTATCTAAAGCCAAAAAGTGCAAAAATTTCATGTTTAAAAATAGTAGTAGTGCAAAAGATATATTAACCAAGGCAATCTGACAACAATAACAAAATGGCAAAAATTACATCAGCAATAAAATCAACAACGTTTCCAACAGCGTCATCATTTACATCAATGAAGTCAAACACAACATCATTTTTATACAAATTCATAATTTTTACACTAATATGCCTAACCACAGTCGTCAGCGGCAGAAGGCATTCGCCATTGATTGTCGAGGAACCTGAAGGCAATCGAAGAAACAATAGACCAGCTGGTAAGTGAAATCGCAATTTTTTAATTTTAAATTTTTTTTTATCGAAAAAATATTTTTCACAATTGTTGATCACAAAGTCTGCTAATTTTATGTAAAAAAAATCACATTTTAATATTACATTTGTAATTTTCAAAGAAGTCTGGATGTGAAATGGGGCTTATATTTCTTTTCAACTTTTCGAGATTTCCTTTCAACATATTACCGCCCCGGAATTATGCTGTTCTACGTAAGATTTTCCAAAGAAAAAGGGATAATGATGATTTTCACATTTGTACTAGGAAACTATGTGAAAGAAATTCTTGTCTATTTTCTGTATCCTTTCGTTTTTCCCCTCTTTGCTTACAAACAAGAGAAATTTTCGAAAAGAATTTCCAAGTGTATGCCAGCACTCATTAATTTTGGTACTTTTCAAGATACTCGATGTTATCTTCGTATGGCACGTTTTTTTTATTAACTTCTGATGTTCAATACCGTAAATTTTTATTTTTTTAAATTTTAGTATTGAGTCTTTGTAAAAAACACATTGTGGAGAACCCCAAATATTAAAAAATTCTGCTCTTAAAATAGAAACAAAAAACAAATGTCAAAATTCTAAAAGTCAATATGTGCAGTACACAGTGTAAAGTTATGCTTCCTAAGCTAAAAACTGTTAATCATTAATGAAAACATAAATTTTCAAAACTTTCTCTGAAAAAAAAAAACAATTAGAAGTTGAAACTCCCCTAACAGCAATGACTTGGGAGTGCGGATCTGATTTTAATGGAACTTTTTTATTGGCTCTTTATTTAAAATCGGTGACATGTCACATACATTTTTGTACAAATAGAGCATTATTGTCCTATAGAAAGTCCCTGTATGCAAATATGTGCAATAAAAAAGTTCACTTGAAAAGCACTTGAAACAGCTTTCTAATTTATCTTACTTTGCTTACATTAAAAAAAAAATTTTAAATAAAAGATACTCTTCTTCAAACTGTATATCATCATATCAAAAAATTTCTCCCTAAAGTTCAGTCAAGCCGCCGAATTTCTTTGTATAAAATTCTAATCGTCTAGAAAACTTGTCCAGTAATTTAAGTGCAAAATGCTCTTTGATTGATTAATATTTCGCCATAAGAAATGATTTTGGTAACGAAGAAAACCATATGTTCACTTTGAACTTAAGGTCGCTGATTCTGAGGTCAGTTTTCACATATCAAGTCAGATTTTCTTATTACAAGAAAGTCCTGTAATTTTTTCATATCAAATGAATATGTGCATATGTAATATGTACCTTCTACACTATTAGAAGTCGACCAGAAAAGTGTTCAACCGACTGTCAAATTTTGTTTTTTACATAGAATAATTAGGAAACGATAACTATAAGAGATTCGAATTGAAACAATTCGATCAGAAAAATTCACTGCGAGCATAATCCAAAGCAAAAGTTGTCTGTTTGCTTGCTTTTCGAGGTATCGAGCTTTGATAGTTGACTCTTTTCGAAATTTACAAATTGAAGGAATACAGATTAGTGAAAAAATTATCAGCACGATTTTTGTGCAAAACTTTAACACAAATATATTCCTAACCTTTTTTTCATTTTGGAAACAGTTTGTGAGAATAATTGAGAAAACTCAAACTAAACAAACTTTTGGGTTCTTATTTTTTTCCCAATCATTATGTCTCTGATTTCATATAACGTACTCTAATAAGCATTGTAAAAAATGTCGCATCAATGATTCGGTTCAGCCTTTCTCGGATCTTGAGTTTTGACGAATTTTTCAGCTTCATGGACTGCACTATAAAATGAAAAAATGACTTCATTCGTCGACAGATATGCAATTGAAATGCATGTACGGTCAGGGGATCGACTCCATGTACAACATTAACCAAAAAACTGGTCTGATGAGGCTATGTGGTAATAGCCGAAACATATGTCACCAATTACCAGGTTAAATTGTTCCATTTGTTATCTTTGTCATGTTTGTTGAATAAAAAATAGCATTGATCAATAAGTAAAATTTACAATATTGGTCTTTGCTAAAATGACTGTAAGTTCATAATGTTTAATTTATAAAAATAAATACAAAAATTCACTTAAATTATGGTTAGCCTCAAAAAAAAAAACTTTTGAGTTATTCAAATAACCAAGCATTTCCATCTTTGAAATTTGGCTTGTTATATTCACTTTTTTTTTTGTATCATACAGAAACTATATGCATGTAACATACTCATGTATAACTGTGCATAAGTTGCTGTGCCATTTATAGGAAAAATTGATAGCCCCGTTAAAAATATCCCACGTATATACCCGAAGCTATGTAATTTTCGAAAAAATGTACCACCTTTCAACTCAGTTGAGACCAATACGCTGCTAAATTTAAAGACATAAAATCTTCTGAAGGATAACACTATCCAGGTCAAATCTATTTTACAATTTCCACCAGCGCTTCTACAAGTGAACAGTAAAAATACTTAATTTAATCCGAAAATTGTTCCAAGGCGCACTTAGAAATTATTGATACATTCGCAGGATCACAAATGCCAAATCAAACAATCAAATCAAACAAATTGCATATTACACAATATTCCAACATCAAAACTGACTAAGTTTACCATGTGACAAGTCCTATAGATACTTTTTCCAAATCTCTCAACAAAACATACTACGTAAGGCCAGCCGGAATTGTGGGAATTCCCACATCATTTTATTTCAGCCATAAACTTTTATTACTTTATGATTTTATGCGTCATATTTTTATAACTTGACAAAGTTTCCGCAATATGTAAATGCTGTATTATACCTGTGTTTTGAAATAAAACTACAAGTTCTTTTAGCACTAACATGCTCGCACCCTTAATCCTGTGCTGTGTGCAATATGGCTGTTGCCCACAAGGCACACACAAAATACACAGACGCAAAGGCAGACAACCAGTCCGTCACGCTTGCGCACAGATGTTGCCATCACATTGTGACCTGCTGCATTTTACATTTGCTGATCCGGAAAACTACAGGGAACTCCCATTATGTTGCATATGCGTTTTGCACGTTTGCTTTTGCGCTTCTTACGAGAAACCTCCAATTATTGGCTTTGTACATTTTTTATAGTTCGCATTAAGTTTTTATAGTACCTATGCAGTAGTGGTTCACTACATTTTTACTCCTACCACATACGTACGTACGAGTCCATAACTGTGCGTGAAATGCAATTTAGATTTTTAATTTGAGCTCCAACATAAGAAACCTATGTTTGTGCTGACATAGAATACAACAGACAGTGAGACGCTGCCCATCATGGCATTCCTAAAGAGTGCAACATAAAATTCAAGTTTTTCTTTTTAATGATTTTTCCCACATAAGCCGAGAAAAAGAAAAGCAACATGTGCGACATTTTCACGACGACATGTTTCACATTGTTACGATGGTTTCGTACTTTTTGTTGCTGCTGTTGTTTGTTTGTTTCAGTGATTATTGTTGTTGTTGCTTAAGTTGAGATGCTGGTGAGTTCTACCATTATTTTTACTACTATATAACGATATATACAGCAAACACTGGGCAACAAGTTCAAATAGTCTGAATAGGAGCTTGACAGCATAAAATTTTTGCGTTGGTTGTTGCCTTCTTTGCTGAAAAATTTTTGTTTCGTACTTGAGTACAGTTTTTTTTTTCATCTGGAAATGCCACCACTTTTGGCCTTAGCTATTTGGTTTTCAGCCATTTGGTTTTGTAAGAGCACGTTTGAATTCTGAAGTTTTTGCAACTAATAATTGATCATTTTTGGAAGCACTGAGGACTTAAAACTAAGAATTTTTATCACTGTTTAAATTTTTATAACTTGATTTTTAATCATTTTTGAAAAAGTATGGACGCTTTTGGCTTCAATAACACCAACTAGATTTTATAAAACTTATAGATCTTATGTGACAGCCTTAACGATATCATTTTTGGAAATAGTAAAAGCTTATTATAAGACGCCAGGAACCGTACTCACTTTAGCTTAATATAGATAAAACTATTTTGCTGAAGAAACAGAGCACCAGACCCTTTCCGAAATATTCGCACCCACCGCGAGACTATTTTCCGGTACGGCCTTGCTATTGCTTAATAGCCGAAAAAATAGTCGCATAACTCTGTACGAATTTTTTGTAGACAGAACATAAAATAGCAAAAATTGAATTAGAGGTCTGTATGAGTGCACTCGAAATGGCCATCAAGCCACTTCCCACGTTGCGAATCCAATGAGCCCTTGTGCACCTAGCAGGAGAGGTGAGTGCTGCACTTGCAAATAAATCGCAAATAAAATGATCTGCAAGTTCAAGCGCTCCAAGTTTATTGCCTTCGGACGTTTATCTGATGATCGTTTTGAGTGCACTCAAGCGGACCTCTAGATAGTGGACCACTGAGAGAAATTAAATAATTTTTTTTTTTTTAACCAGGCGGTTAGTGAATTCTTTATGAATTTTTACATAATGTATGAAGAAATCTATGCAGATAAGTTTATGAAATCGAAAATGAAACATATAAATTAGCTGGGGAAGTGGTTAACAACACAACGAGTGCTCTTGCTCTTGATAGATATGAATACAAGATTGCATACTGAGTTAACGTTGCAATTCAAAGCTCTGAGTTTGATACACAGTATGATTTTTTAAATTTTTAATCAGATGTTAGGTTCAGAATACCAAAGTTGAAATAGATTTTAAGGTCGCTACATGCGATTGAAAGGGTAATCGCTATAGTTAAACATTGAAAGCCATCAGTTTTTTGTACCCACTTGCGATCAAAAAACTTTAATGTTGACCTGTGTAATTTTATATTTTACTTTCTAGCATCTTCAGCAAACCCACGGGCAGTTACTTTATTGAAAAATAAGGTGTTGCATTTTATTTATTTATGTATCTAGATACAATAATAATTATGAAAAGGTGCCATGCTGTCTACCTACATTTTTTTCTCCTAATTTTCCCTTTACATTTTACTTTGCTTTGCTTTCTTCTGAATACTTTGAGTTATGGATTTTTTTCCGACAAATCTTTTGTTAGTTTTTCCGACATAAGCTACTTAGTAGCAAACTATTTTTTTTTTAATTTTCTTTTCTTATCTTTGGTTGCATATCTAGGCATCCTCCACTGAGCCGGATTTCCACATTATGTTGCCGTATTTAAACAGTTTGGGTTATTTTTTGGTTAATCTTTTATTTACTATTTAGCACTTTTAATAGGCGGTATGTCGGACGTCGGTTTTCTCAACAGCTGCTGTACTAAAAATGTTGTTGCTCTTGTTATTTTATTGTTGTTATTTTTTGGTATCTTTGCAAATGCAATTTGCTTGCATTGGTGGAAAACATTAGGCCAATTGGAGTAGGTGTTAGAATCTTTAGAAATTTTACTAAATTTTCGGAAACTCAAAAGTATTGGTATATGGGAAAAAACTGACATAATAAAAAACTGTTAATAAATATACAAAACACGACATTTTTTTACACCGCAACTCTATGAATTGTACATGTTTTTCTAGCGTACATTTCGCATCTATTTTTATTTAGTAGATACTTTTATTTTTAAGTTAGCCCGCACAAACACAATTTAGTAAAGAAAAAACATTTGAAAGAAATCTCTTATTTTTATTTGTCGACCAAACCAAATCAAATAAATAGCCGCCCACATTTAAACTTCAAATAAACAGCATCTTCGCACTTTTTTTCTGAATCTTCCAAGCTGCTTTATGGCGCGACTACCAATACTTTTAACCACCTTCGCTTTGAACTCTCACATGCTGCTGCGCGCGGCTTCGCCACTGCCTCCTCTCCATTGCCCCTGAATCAACAGCTTCCAGCGATTGTCTAGCATTTTCTTTAGTGCAATATCAATAAAAAGTAAAGTTTGTTGTTCAATAAAAGCTTAGCACAAAATGAAAAAAAAAAAAAAAACAAAGAAAAGAATTTTTTTTGTTGCGCCTTCTGAACGGCTAGAAGATGCAAGCGAGTCCCGCGCGCTACAACATTTAGCTCCATGTCTCTGTCTTTGCATCATCATTGTAAACGCAATTATTATTAGCTTTGTTGCCGCTAGCATGTTGTTGTTTCCGTACTAAAAGGAGTATACAACAACAACAACAACAACAGCAGCAGAATCATGTATGTAGTTAAGAAGTATCCAATAAATATATAATTTGTTTCCGACGCATTGCAGCACGAGTCGCACAAGTATCTTGTATCTAAACACTAGCTGCATAGTTGAGAGAGATAGTACACGACAAGGGGAAAAAAACCAACTAAAATTTTATAATATTCTTGAACTTGAAAAGATTGTCAAGTTTCAGGTTGACTGAACATATGTACAATGTACAACCATTATGGCCAGTAAATTGACGATTTGAATGAATTAGTTTGACAGTTTACAGCAAAGGCACAAAATAATAGAAAACTTATGAGACTATAGTTAGATATAAAAGTAGACATAGTTATATAATAACTTACGGCTAAATATGTATATTAGGGTGATTCAGATTTTTTTTTTTTTGTTTTTTTAAGGTGCTGTTGCTTAAAAAGTAAGTTTATGATATGAAGAAAAAGCTCACGAAAATTCAGCTCTGTAACTCAATTTTATAAGGTGGCGCCGGAGCCTGTTAGTTTTACATGTAAATTGTATGGAAAAATTATTTTTTACAAAAAAGTCATCTAAATCAATAGGTGATTAGTGTTGTTGAGCTGAAAAGGGTCTTTTTTCAAGGTAATTTTTTACGCTGAATCCGAATCTGGCCTCAGAATTGACCCATCATGTCGGAATCCTGAAATATTTGAGGCTAAGTACCTAAAACATGATGTTTTTTGTCTACTTTCGAGGCCATTTATAGTATTCAAAGAAAGTTGATCTGCTTATTTTTAACAAAAGCATCATTTAGTACCATCCTTGCCCTTTAAAATGAGATTTCAAGTGATGATCTGTGATGCTTCCTTGCAAAGTTGCAGCCATTTCAAGGTGACATGAATTTGAAACCCGTTGGTTAATATTGTTGGGTTGCAACCCTTTGTAGGGGATCCAATTCATGTCACTTTAAAATGGCTATAACTTTGCAAGGAAACATCAAAGATCACCACTTGAAAGCTCATTTTAAAGGGCAAAGATGGTACTAAATGATGCTTTTGTTAAAAATAAGCTGATCAACTTTCTTTGAATCCTATAAATGGCCTCGAAAGTAGACAAAAAACATCATGTTTTAGGTACTTATCCTCAAATATTTCAGGATTCCGACATGATGGATCAATTCTGAGGCCAGATTCGGATTCAGCGTAAAAAATTACCTTGAAAAAAGACCCTTTTCAGCTCAACAACACTAATCACCTATTGATTTAGATACCTTTTTTGTAAAAAATAATTTTTCCATACAATTTACATGTAAAACTAACAGGCTCCGGCGCCACCTTATAAAATTGAGTTACAGAGCTGAATTTTCGTGAGCTTTTTCTTCATATCATAAACTTACTTTTTAAGCAACAGCACCTTAAAAAAAACAAAAAAAAAAAATCTGAATCACCCTAATGTATATACAAATTAAAGTTATTATTGCAATCACATCACATCATTCATGGTTGAAGCCATGTCAGCTTTTAAATGAAATTCGCATTATAACAACGCAAATTTAACGAAAGCTAATTTTTCATTCAATGCAAATGTGGTAAACTTTAGTGATGTTTTTAGAACTTTATCCTAAACGTGAACAATTGCTTTGAAAATTTCAATTAACCATTCAAATCTATGATTCCAGGCGTCAGGAACATTGAGGGAAATGAAAGGGTTGATGAACTAGCAAGGCATGGTTGCTCTCTTAATGAAACCGTTCCGAAACGTGCGTACACTCCTCTCGGTTTTGTTAAGAAGAGATCTTCTATCTGAAGCTGGAAATCCGGCCCCCTTAAAACAAACTGAGAACCACCTATCTAATGTCTAGAAGTCAGTTTGACATAGCAAGAATCACCGCGACATGCACCAGACATTGGGTAATCGGCAAGCATGCTGAAAGACAAGGCATCATCTGCCGTAGCTTCTTAATTGCAAGTGAGATTGAATCACTTTTCTTTGCAGCTGTCCAGCTTTAGTCAGAATCAGGCTAAGATGTCTTGGAAAACGTCTCTTCAATGATCTCAGCGAATTTGCCAAAGTTGACGTCGGCTCTGTGCTCTACTACCTTAATAAGGCTAACTGGAATAGCTAGCTGTCTTATCATCCACCAATTATCAATTATCCTTGTCATGTCATGTAGTATTAAAACGGCACAATTTATCAAATTGCTTACGTAGAGTATTTTCTTTAAGTTTCAAATGAGCATTCTCTGAATTCTGAGTGTTCTCTGAAAAATATTTTTGAGTATTTAAATTTCCTTCGGACTCTGCACTGACAAAAGTCAGAATGACTTAATTCTTTGTTTGGGGCTTAGATCAAACTTTCAGCTTTATTTATGTTGAGCCTTATTTTATGTTTTCTTGACCATTATTTCATTGCTAGATTTTGCATTAGGGCTTATTTCATTGGGGGCTGTTTCGGAACGCTTTTTTGAAACTTTAAGTAACCTATCCTTACTTCCTTCAATGTTTTACTGCTTAGGCCTTCGTATGTCATGCAACACAAATCGGATGTCAGTAATTTTTCAGCAGCCAATTTCAAACTGTGCGCTTTTAATGGAACGAGTAAAATTTCATGTAGGCTCCGAATAAAAAAATTGAGAAAAAAAACAACACAACAAATACACAAAATAAATTAATTTAAAATGCATTTTTAAGAAAAAAAAAACAACAAAACATCACAAAAAGTCAACAACGTGTGTTGATTTGTTTGTTGTTGCAATTTGACACCTTGTGGGCATTTAGTGCTTCCTCTGCCCACATGCACAATTTACAAATTTACAATAACAACCAAACAAAATATAAACAAACAGCAACAAAAAAAAAAAAAAAAAAAACAGCGCACAACACAGTGCAATCAGTTACAGATACAATATACAAATGTATATTTTACTAACTGCGATAAAGACGATTACGACAACGACGACGCGTCGCGACGCGACGCCTTCTGCCAAAAATGGCTTAAAACGTAACAACAACACATCCATTGGCGTCCGACTGTCAGGCGCTGTTCAGAGCATTAGATTTTCATTAAGAAAAACCTAAAAGATACACGCTTGCTAAGCTGAAGCACAAAAAAGGCAAGCGGCGAATATAAACAAACTTGGCTAAAATCGCGTCATCAATGAGCGTGCGCACCCGTCACCGCCTGCCAGCCTACCCGCCGCTGTTAAACGTTGGTGAGGCGTGCGCGGCGTTCGTTAAAAATAAGTTAACAAGTTTTTAACACCTTTTTAACGGTGGGCCGCCGGATGGCCGCCTTATGACTGGAGGCTGAAGGAAGCACGAGCTGAAATTGTCGCCTGGCTGACTTGACTGCGCCGCCGCAAAAAAAAGTGCGTAGTTGTTGTGGTTGGCATAAATTTTTATTTGTTTAGTGTTTTTGTTGTTGTTGCCCGTTATGGTGTTTGATATCTTTGTTGGATTGTGTAAGCCTGTGTAATTTTTTCATTCATTAAAAATGCCTTATTTAAAAAAAAATCTCTAAAAAAAAGACCAATATTTTTTACAAATTCTTGTTGCTGTTGTTGTTGCTGCTGCCAGCCGAATTCAGTACAAAAAAAAAAAACAAAAAAAATATTCAGTCATTAGTCCATTCATTCATTCATTAAATTTGGCTACTCTGATAATGCCATTAAAATGAAACAGGTTCTACTGATTGACAGCTTTTGTGTGTGCGTATGTGTATTTGCCCAAAAGCTACTGTCTCCTAAAACAGCAAATTTAGGTTGATTGTCTTAGATCATACAAGACACTGGTTAACACAAATTTCTTTCAAATGAAAAAAAAAATCCATTTTTTAAGAGCAAATCTGCCGTACTAAGCGAAAAAGACGTATCTCAAAAAAAAAAAATATCCGAGATTCTTATGGCTTAAGAAATTAAGCGTCTAATGAAATACTCCAAATGTCGGCATCTTAGTTCAATAATATAAAAAATCTACTAAGAAAATTTCCTCTATCTCAATTTTACAGGTATTTCAACAAATTGACATAAACAAAATATCAATTATCTCGAAATGAATTTTTTTGAGATACGTCTTTTCGCTTAGTACGGCAGAAATTGAAAATTAGATAGTTTCTTGATGTGCTACTCTAGATCTCATGATGCCAACATAAACACCACTTATTCGCAATTGCATCTTCGAAAAAAAAAGTTGTATATTGCGCTGGTTCATCAATGGGAATATGTTAATCTTTATAACCTTATTTGCCCAATACGTTAAGAAGTTTTGTCATTTGAACTTTGTTTATAAAAATGAATTTTCGTTTGATGTTAAATTGTGTAATTGGCTAGCTTTTGAATACAGTGAATATATATATAATATTCTAACGAGCGACTTAAGCTCGTTCTAAATAAACAATAGAAAAAGAACTACACAACAGAAATAAAAAATCGCAGAAAACATCAAAAACAGGCCGCTTTTGCGCTGCCCACAGCATTTGCTGCTGTTGCTGCTCGTACTTCATCTGCTTTTTTGCCTTTCATTGAAAACATACGATATATATTACGAATATAATAGAATTATGCTAATACGAGGCAATAAAATACAAGTAATTTGAAATCAAAAGACATCTCTAATGATGTGGCAAAACAAGCTGTGAACATCTACGCGTCATCTTGGACACTGTTATTTTCAACTCAGCGGCGGCACCTGTTTAAGCTGCTTAAGTTGTTGTTGTTGCTGAACACCCTATTTCGTATGTTAAGAAGGGGCCAGCTATCAATAGTAAAAAAACAACAACGATAACAATGACAACAACAATAAAATTATTTTTTTATAAAAATATCAAATACATATATAATACAGTAATATAATTATTAACATAATTACAACAATCAACAGCTTAAGTAGCTAACACATTTATGGTTAATGCAATAAAACAGATGGATGGTGTGTGTAAAAGAGATAGAACCCTAGATTATTTTCAAGTTTAAAACGCCGCCTTTTATAGTTCATTTTATTGTTAGTATTAATTTATTTTTGCTACTAATAATTCATAATGAATTTTTATTTCTGTACACATGTATTTAACTTTTCTTCGAAATAAATCTATAAAAAAAAGTCTTATTGAATTCTGAAAATAACAATTAAATATGTTTGGATTTTAAAAAACTTTATCAATGCTTCGTACGAAACTTCCTACTTGCTCTCAAATGAGCTTTTTTTTTTAAAATACTCGAACGAGTCACACGTCTACACGTTGCACTTTAAGAACATTCTATTAAATTCAAGAAACTTTAAAAAATTCATTTAAGTTATTACTGAATTTTCAATGCAGTAAAGTAAAGAACCATACGTCGGCTCTCAGTTTCCAAAATATTATAAAATGTGGATATGAATTTTTGCTTATGCTTTTGTTCTTACATTTCAGAGGATATCTTCCTCCATCTAGATATACCCTTATTATTTGGAAATCTTAATAGATATCAAATGACCTTAGTAAGAATATATAACACGTAAGGGAAGCAAAATTTTAAATTCAATTTTGTAAAAGTATGTAATTTTCTTTGCAGAACTTAATCATTTTTATACAAGTTAGGCTTATAATGAATCCCCCTATTAGCAATAAAAGGTTTTATAGCTTCTTTTACAGGTCTTTTAGAGACAATTTGAAGTACAACAAAATATATTTATAAAGTATTTATATATTTATATATTACTAGCATTACACTGTGCGCATCGCCTCACCTCAACCGTGGTGTAGATTCGATGTGCGGTCACCGTGAAATTTCTATTTAAAAAATACTTTTGTATGAGGACCTCCCTTAGTATGCACCCAAAATAAAATTTTTACAACCTAAGCGATGCCTCTTAATATAAAAACCACGTGATGTAAATTTGATGAGAATCGATTAAGCGGTCTTCGAGAAAATTATATTTAAAAATATTTTTGTATGAGGGCAACCCTAACTATGCAGCCTAAATACAATTTTTATGATCTAATCTGTGTCTCTTCACATAAAAGTTATATTGTGTAAATTTCATGAGAATCGATTTAGCGGTCTTCGAGATTTTGATGATGACCAAAATCTATTTTCGGCCTCTTTCCAAAGATTGGTGCAAACAAAATTTCGAAAATGGACCAAAATCAGGCACTTTTTTGACATAAATCTTATATTAGTTATGTCCCTGTTTTTTACTTTCATTTCCAAAATTGCCATTAGCACAAAAAAAAAAAAACAAATTACACTACAAACAAAAACAATTGCTACATTCGTCAAGACACAATGCGGCGCCGTCGCTTATGCCTTTGTGTGTTGTTTTTGTTTTCATTTGAATTCAAGTCAACGCTGTGCCTCGATAGCGTTGAAATTCTGCGAATTTTGTGCTTCGATAGCGTTGAAGTTCTGGGAATTTTTTTTCGCTTGGTTATGCGTCGAATAAGGGTTAGAGCAATGTGAGGAAATTGAGGCACTAAGTGCCCTTCCCTGATTTACATTATTGCAAATTTACAACTCACGCCCTAGAGCAGCTGACTTACCGGCCCCGGGCTGTAATTTGCTAAGCACTGAGAACTTTTCTTTGCTCATCAACACGAGCGATTTGCCTATAATTTGCCGCTCCTTTGGCAATGCCATCCTCTGCGACGCATTCCATCCGGTGGCGCTGGTTCTAACTCACTTTATGTAGAATGCATTCATTATTAAGATTTTTAAGTAAAAAAAAAACAACAATTAAATCAACAAAATCTCTTATTAAACTACACTTTCTTCCAAAATCGACTATCAAAAAAGTGTATTTTGCCATAAAAAATTTGGTTTTATGTGGAATCATAGCCATTATTTGCAAAAGCTCCCTTTTACTATGCAACTTTTCTATTTTACGTAGGCGGTTTTTTCAAAACGCAACTTGCTACTCGCATGCTGTTGCACTGCTGCTCCCTTTCTTCAGCATGCAATTCCAGCAATTCTAGTGAATATGATGTAAACAATGCCGCACCAAACCAAAAGTGGTGAACTCAAAACGATGGCACTTCCAACAAGCCATTGACCTTCTTCTCTGCGCAAATACCATATGCTTGAATTGCGTATAGTGTAGTGCGTTCAAGTCCAAACTGGAATTCTACCTATTTTTAAATTTAAGACAATTTAAATTGTGCGCTTACTTTTTGCTTGCACACCAATTTTTGCTTTTAAATTTATTTGAATTTTTGAGAAAAAGATATATAGGTATATATTTCCATATATTTGACATTTTTAATACTTTTTAAAAATAACTTAAGACCTTCTCCATTTTATTACCAATTTCATCCATTGCTATATGAAATCATCAGTAACTTTCAAACCGATTAGTAAGAATGTCTAACATGTTTCCCTTTTTGGAACAATAAGCTCAGTAAAATAATTATTAATTATTTTATGTTTCGATACACCCCAACAAATAAAAATTTCCTTCGGTGAGCTCACCGATTTATAATACGATTTTCGCTTGCTACATACTTTGTTTTGACTCGCCAAGAAAGCTTACAATGAAGCGTCTTATAGTAAAGTGTAATATCAAATGAGTTACAAAAACAAAGACACAACGCAATAAAGAGAAACATATCAGGTATAGAAATTCCTACTAATCGGCCTAAAAGTCACTGATGATTCCATTTATCAATGAAAGAAACTAGTACGAATAGTTTTAGCCCCCTTTTTATGCAGCCTTGTTTTTTTTTTTTTTTGTAATTTTTTTGGTGCTAGCACTTTACCGTTACACAGTAAGCTCAGTAAAATATTTATTAAAATAGATTTTGCATATTATAACTCCATCTGGTGCTAATTTTTAAAACTATCTTGACGTGGAATATATGTACATATGCTACTTGACAAGATCTACTCCACAAAAATAAATTTCATTGAAATTGAACTTAGTGTTATCAAGATATATGTAGATGGATGAATAGCTTGACATTTTGGCACCTTCATGCAGAAACAAGTTTAAAATTTTCCTTGTACTACCATTTATTCACCTAGACCAGTGATGGACACATAGTGGCTCTATTTGCTCTCATTGCTCTCACCGTTATTCGACGCACAAGCAAGCGAAAAGAAATCCGCATTGTGTCTTGACGAATGTAGAAATTGTTTTTGTTTGTAGTGCAATTTGGTTTTTTATGGTGCTTATGGCAAATTTGGAAATGAAAGTAAAAAAAAAATTTAAAATTTTGTTTGTTGTTGCTTGATGTTGTTTTTTTGCTCTTTTGTTAGATTTCTATGCGCACCGCTGATCTATACCAGTGGTGGGCACGTAGTGTCCCTATCCGCCTTCATTGCCCGATCCGTTATTCGACGCACAAGCGAGCGAAAAAAAATTCGCAGAATTTCAACGATATCGAGACACAGCGTTGAGTTGTGTTCAAATGAAAACAAAAACAACACACAGGGACTAGCGCTGCTCCGCATTTTGTCTTGACGAATGTAGCATTTGTTGTTGTTTGTAGTGCAATTTGTTTTTTTGTTGTTGTTGGCGAATTTGGAAATGAAAGTAAAAAAACTCAAAGATTTCGTTGTTGTTGCTTGATGTTGTTGTTTCGCCATTTTGTTAGATTTCCATGCCCACCACTAATCTAGACGTATTTTAATAGCATTTAGTGAGAGCCGAAACTCTAAGTGAATTTAATTCAAAGTTTATTTAGATACTTTTTAGACGATACAGTTTTTTTTTCAATAGACGTTGTTATTGTTACCAATGAAAAAGTTGCAAAAACCCTCTTTTATATTTATCTCTGCATCTTCATTTGTACGAATAATACTTTAAAGAAAATTGAATCGGTCAAGAAAGACTTTCTTTCTAATAAGTACATATGTACATACATTTGTACTTAGTTCATATTTACTCCCATTTTTTTGTAGCAAATGAATACATACTATTTTTCTTTGTTGCAAATCGCTGTGGCAATTAAAATCCATATTGCAATTGCTTTGCGCCATTGTATTCCTATGAATGTTGTTGCTTCTGCTGTCGTATTCATTGCATGCCGCATTCTTGTTCTGCATTAATTATCAAAGTTGAACAATCTCTTAAATTAATTCGTGCTTGCATCGCGATAAAGCGCGCGCGAAAAGCTAATGATTCTTTTTCCTTTTTGCTACGCTATATTCCCTCATTTCTTTTGAAAGAGATATGTAATCTACAGACAGAACGGCACATTAAAAATATCATTATCATCATCATCATCAGCAACGTTATGCCAATGCAAGAAATGCAAAATTTTGTATCGAAATAAAAATAAGTCGGAAATGTTTTGTCACTCTGAGCGCATATGCAAAATTTTAAAAAAAAAACTAAGAAAATTCTAAAATTGGCATCACTTTCACACTTAGGTAGCTGCTATAGTGTAAGTTAAGGATTTCTTAAGATATTTGAAAAATCCTCCGCTATGATTGGGGTGAGTTTTTCATACGTAGTTTATTTAACACCTTTTTTTTTGTATCACTAGAAGCATATTTTGGATAAAACTTCTTAACTTCATATCTCTTAGAGCTAAGAGCGAATAATGGGTCAGTTATTATTTGTTATTTTATATATATTAGCTCAGTTTCAGCTGTGAATTTTTGCTTGAACTTACAGATGAGCAACTGCACGTCTAAAAGAGTATTTTCATTAAAAACTTGGTCATAGTAAATAGTCTAAATATTGGTCAAAAAACAAAAATAGTTTATGACGTCATAGACAAAAAAAATTGTTATAATAAAAAAATAAGAAAAAAAAACTTTTCTTGAATATTTTGACCCAATTTAAGAACTTTTTATTCAGTGCGATTTTTACTGAAAATTGATAGTTTGGGAGAAAAATTTGATGTAAGGTGAATTTTTGACCAAAACAGTTTCTATAACTAACAAAAAATTTGAAAGTTTTCAGAATATTTCTTGATCCAAAAATAGTGCATTCACCCCATGAAAATATTTTTTATTTTTTTCTTAAACTTATTTTATGTACAAAAACTTAACGTAGTCCTTACTGGCATTTTGAAATTTGCAAAAAAGCCGAAAGGCATCGAGAGATTGAAGGTCTAACAAAAAGTTTGAGACATCGCAGGCTATTTATTTTAAAAAGAAAAATGTGCAGGGAATGGACTTTCTAGTGAAGAACGCCCCATACATAATTTGTCTTACTTCTTACAAAATTTGATCTGTTCTCTTAAATTTGAAGTATTTAATACGCAAGCCTTCTTTTCTTGATCAATTGCTTCCAAAAAAAAATGCTTTTAACGAAATACTTGGGGTCTTGTATCGCTAGAGTGATAATTCGATAATTGGTAGAGCTTTTAACTGTGAAGACCCGATTCTTGATTTATTTCGCTAACCTGGCTGTAAGACCTGATTTTATTATTTAAGTTTTATATGTACGCTTAACTTTATTTTTGGCAACGAGCTAAAACGGAAAACGAAATCTGAACAGCTGAGCTGAGTTACTTTGTTACTTACTGTACACTAAAAAGTAACGAATAACGACTAACGAAATAACGGGGTCGGTGTGAATACCACTAATGACACTGTAGGGACGTAAAAAGACACACAAAAACGCCGAGACACCCAAACTTATTTATTGGTCGTAGAACACGGTAGCATACTCAGTTTTTTTTCGATTAGATCAAATTCTCGAGATATTCGCGATTGATATTTCGTCACTTTTAAGCCGTTGCTTTAGTCTATGAGAAAGCAGATCTCGAGATGAACCCCAAATTTGTAAACTAGTGTTATTGAGATTTCACAATTGTGGGTGATATGGGAGGTGGGCGTAATTTTGGGCGTGTGCCAAAAAAATTCAATAGGTCTAATGCTTAGGTTCATATGAACCTAAGTACCGAATTTCAATCGATTTCGATGTCTTTTTCTAAATACTATATACATATAAGAAAATTCTCGAGAATTTGATCTAATCGAAAAAAACTGAGCATGCCACCGTGTTCTACGACCAAAAAATAAGTTTGGGTGTCTCGGCGTTTTTGTGTGTCTTCAAAACTTGAAAATTTACCTACAGTGTGATAAGCATCAAACAAAAAAAGTAACTTTGGCATTTAAAAAAAAAAGTTCTTCAAAATTAAAACTTTGGATAAGAGAACAATCAAGGATGCATTATTTTTGCAGGTGACTTCTACGAAAATCGGGTTGATTTATCGAACAAATATGTAATTCATGTATTAAGCCTAAAGACTTAAATAAAATCACGAGACTTTAATTGCTCATAAGGTCTAAATTTGTCAACGTGGTCAAACGGTCGCAGATGTTGTGCTGAGTTCAAAACACAAAAAAAAATATCAACATTTGCAACAAAAAACAACAGCAATTAGAGAAACATGACTAAAATTAGTTATCGCCATTCAGGAATGTTTTTTTTTGTTGCTTTTTTATCTGTAAATAGTTGTGTAGCACAACACAACGATGATCAAGAACAAAATTGTATCTCTTTATCTCTGGCATTTGCAAAACGATCAATAAAGTTCATTTAAAGTGTTTTGCAGTGATCAACACCATTTAACAATTTGCATATTTTAAATGACAATAAAAATAACGAATTAAAAAAAAAAGAAAAAAGAAAAATAATATTAAATGAGGTAAAGTCGCTGAAGTAAAAGAAGAAAAAAGGGGCAAAACAGAGGACAGAGCAAAATTAAAAGGAGGCATTAGCAACATAAGGAAGCACGTGTTGCCGGAATACCAAATAGATTACAAACCAAAAGTAAAGAATTTTGCACAGTCCGAAAAAAACAACAACAAATACACGCCCATTTTCATAAATTTTGTTTATAGTTTTCTTTAAAAATAGATAGGAAATCACGATCAACACAATCACATGCTTTAAAGTTGTGTAAACTAATTAAAAGTAAAAATAAAAATTAAAAAAAACTTAAAGCAAAATGTTGAATAACACAAAAGTTTAGTCACACTCTGGGCAATATTTGCGTAGTTTTTGAATTACAAAGTTGCGAAATTTCTAGAGCTAAATAATTTTTCTGGCATTTTGAAATTGTACGATTTACAAAACAACAAAAAAGAAACAATAGGCTGTTTTTGTCCTTATGGTATATATGAAAGTTGAACATTAACTATTATGTAAAAGTTCAGTAAGTCCATTTTTTCTCTGAAAAAAGTTATATGTTTGTAAAAAATATTTTGAAAAAATTAAAATTTGATTTGCGTTTTCTTTTATTTTCAAAGATATTTTCATTGACGTGAATTATTATCTCTGAAAAGCTCTTTTTCTTTTAAATTAAAAACCATTTGCCTATTAATGTAGTGAAAACTTATATTTTATTTAAATTATTGTTGACAACAAATTTCCGGCTCGCACAGTTTTATGGGCACTGCAACAGCTGTTTTTAATCTAAAACCACAAAAATACTAAAAAGTGGTGAGTTATTCAGTGCAGTTTCGCAATTTTTCTATTACATTTTTGACAAAAATTACTCTTGACAATTTTTTGTGATATTCTGACAGACCCACGAAAATGTCATATTGTTCCTTTAGTTTTATAATTTTGAAAAAAAAAAAAAATTTATTTATATTGTCTTTTTTGTTGTTGTTGTTACCAAGTGCAATTCGTCACGTTTACATTTTTTTTCTCTGTTGATTTCATATTTGTTGTTTCATTTAAAGTTTTTTGCTGTTAAATTTTGGCTACGTTTTTGAATTTTATTTTTGTTGCTGTTGTGCCAACAATTAATTTGTAAAAGACTTACAGCAGCAAAAGCCTTAGTGTATACGTCATTCATTAGAAAGAGCCACTGTTTTTAATCCGCTTTTGCATAACATTTACTTGGCTCCCCATACATGGGCTAGGTCTCCACACTCTATTGGCAACATGTGAGCCGTAGTATATTTTGTTCAATTTTATATATTTTACAATTTTATTGCGGAAATCAGAAAAAAGTGTAATTTGGTTCTTGCTGACTGCATATTTTGTGGTTGTCTTTGTTGGTGAAATTAATAATAACAGAATTCAAAAGACAGGATAAGATTATTAATAATTATTTTGTAATTAAATGTCAAAATTTTTAATTAAGAAATGACTTCATTTCATGTATATTATTCTATGTATGTAGTATATATGTAGATGATTAGAGACGTTGCTACCTTAAGTGTCAACTGAGTTGGAAATAATCGGGCCACATAAAAAAGTATTTTAGTTATTATGCTCTATCGTATTACTAAAGAAAAATGAGGGGTAAAAAATTCTGCTCACAAGAACATTGTCTCTACAGAGCAAAAATCTTAAAAACATGTCCTATATATTTCCTAAATATTTCATCTTATACGCTTAATTTATCTACAGCCGTCTCTTCTGGAACTTGTATTAATTTGTACGAAACTCATACTGATTTAAAGATAAACCATCAATAAAAGTACCAGGCAAGAATGGTTTGATTTGAAAAATTGATTTGTTGAATATATTTACATGGAACTTAACGGATTTATTTTTTTTTTTTAAAATTGGGATTTTAAATATGAAAAGTATTGAAAAAAATTATTAACTCACTTGTTTAAGTTTTCTCAAAAGCCGAGCGATAAGGAAATAATTTTACAAAAATTTTCATTTATGGATAACTTCATAAAAATCGCATTTTTACATTTATGTAGTTCACATTGTGTGAGAATTATCAAGCTGGAACTTATGCCGAAATGGTTTTCAGGTGGTAAGATGGGTACGCCTGTAAAATCTGTATCACATACATAATTCCATATAGAATTGAAGCTAATCTATTTACTATACATATGTATTTATATTTTGGTTTCAGTGGTCAGCGCACAAGGTGTCATTTAAATCCTTATTAAAATAGTGAATTTTAATTAATTTGAAAATTTTTTAGGTTTGTCAAGTCGTCCCATGTCATGTCAACGATGAAAGTATCAGGTGTTTCAATAGCTCCTTCAACGCATTTGATAACTTTGTTATAATTGGCAATTGAATAGGAGTTTTCATTAAATAATTTATGAAATTTTTTTACATTGTTGACGCATATTCTTTTGATTTAAGTTCTTTAAAAGCTGTCATTTTGCAAAAAAATCTCAAGGATTTTGTTTTGTTCTTGAATCATTTTAAAGCTGATGCTTCCTGTAATTTCTAAAACTAAAACATTAAGTTAAAAATAAACAATTTATAAAATTTAATTTAATGTTTTTAATAAATTAATTTTTACGTGTAAATAAATAAAAGTATGTTGAGATATGTATACAGTATTGTTCGAATTAATGTGAACACAAGTGATAATTTGAAAAAACAACATTTATTAGTTATAGACGAAGAATACAATTTAAATTATTTTAATAAGAACTATGTCCCCACTTGGCTTTTATAACTTCTTTAACACGTTTTGGCATAGAAGCCACAAGTTTTGTAGACATTTCAAATACTTGCTGGTCTTGAAACCATCATCTGGATTACAGTCCCAATCATTTTTGTTTTTGTTGTGAAGTCTATTTTACGAAATCTAGCCTTCACAATAACCCAAAGATTTTCAATCGGATAAAGATCTGGCCAGTTTCCTGGCCATTCAAGGCATGATATTTTCTTGTCCTTTAAATATTTCATCCTGACGTTGAGAACGTGACATGGAGCCATATAAAAGTCAAGTGGTGACATAGTTCTTATTAAAACAATTTAAATTGTAGTCTTCGTCTATAATTAATAAATGTTGTTTTTTCAAATTATCACTTGTGTTCACATTAATTCAAACAATACTTTACTTTCAAATGTCGGTTATTTCTGCATAATTAATTCGAAAAAGTTTTTTTTTTGAGTTATGACGGTCTTCTAGCAAAAGAGCTATATGAAATCAGGGATTTTGACCTTGGGTTGCAAGTAGCTAGTGAGCTGTATTTAGTGATGAACAAGCATTCATATGTCGAATTAAAAATAAAACCGATAAAAAAATGTATAAGAAAACTCAAGAACTCCCTTAAAAATTTAATAATAATAATAATATTTTCAAAAAATAAATCAAATAATGGGAGTTTTTAATAGATCTGGTAATCGACACGAAGTAACATTGGTAAAGTATTTTTAAACAAATAACACTGTAGGGACGTCAAAAAGACACACAAAAACGCCGAGACACCCCAACTTAATTTTTGGTCGTAGAACACGGTGGCATACTCAGTTTTTTTCGATTAGATCACATTCTCGAGATATTCTCGATTGATATTTCGTCACTTTTAAGCCCTTGTTTTAGCAATATTTTTCTTATATATTTAGAAAAAGACATCGAAATTGATTGAAATTCAGTACATAGGTTCATATGAACCTAAGCATTAGACCTATTGAATTTTTTTGGCACACGTCCAAAATTACGCCCACCTCCCACCTCACCCACAATTGTGAAATCTCAATAATAGGTGCATGTATATAGATAAAAAATTTGCTATATGTGTATGGAGTATTATTATCCATCTGAAAACCAAAACGCCTACGCATACGCCCACCTCCCATACCACCTACACTAGTTTTTGCTATAACACTAGTTTACATCTACATGGGGTTCATCTCGAGATCTGATTTCTCATATACTTTTTTCCATGTATTTTGGGGCGTGGATTTCAAAAATGACAACCATTTTTTTTCTTAAGAATCGTTTTTGAGATATCCCCAAAAAACCCCTTTTTCGGCACTTTTTTCATTTAATTGGCTACATCTCAATTTTTTTTTTTACTCAAAAACGTTTTTGAGCACTCGAAAGATATTTTTATTCGCTTTCTAACGGTATGCTGTTTGTTTGAATCGCAAAAGATTTGATGGAGTTACAAGCGCTCAAAGTCCAAAAAAACTGACTTTTTTTGGTCTTTTTTAAAAATCACTAAATTTCAATTGCTCCATTTGAATGAAAAATTTTTTCTTTTTCATATTTTTAGAATTAAAAATCAAAGGCTATTCTTTTGCAAATATTTTAAGTATAACTTTGCGGAAATCGGACAAAAAATGTAGAAGTTATTCGAGAAAACAGTAAAAAACTTACAATAAAATTGAACGAAAATCCATACGAATGAGTATGTGTGTGGTCCTTAATTTTATTCTCCGTTTCTTTTTTGATAAAAAACATATGAGTTTTCGTTCAATTTTGTAATTGTAATTCCATCAAATCTTATGCGATTCAAGCAAACAGCATACCGTTAGAAAGCGAATAAAAATATCTTTCGAGTGCTCAAAAGCGTTTTTGATTAGAAAAAAAAAATTCTTCAAGATATAGTTAAATAAATGAAAAAAGTGCCGAAAAAGGGGTTTTTTTGGAAATAACTCAAAAATATGTACTGAATTTCAATCAATTTCGATGTCTTTTTCTAAATATATAAGAAAAATATTGCTAAAACAAGGGCTTAAAAGTAACGAAATATCAATCGCGAATATCTTGAGAATTTGATCTAATCGAAAAAAACTGAGTATGCCACCGTGTTCTACGACCAAAAATTAAGTTGGGGTGTCTCGGCGTTTTTGTGTGTCTTTTCAAAAGTTGAAAATTTACCTACAGTGTAATAAGAAGTTAAAAACTTGAAAAATCCAAAGGAAAAATAAAATTGTAGTGTTTTTCTCATTTCCGACCCTAACAAAAAAGACTATTTAATGAATTTTCTTGGACAATACTGCCAAAAATATCCGAGATTCTTATGGCATCGGTTAGCTTAAGAAATTACGCGTCTAATGAAACACTCCAAATGTCGGTATCTTAGCTCAATCATATAAAAAATCTACTAAGAAAATTTCCTCTATCTCAATTTTACAGGTATTTCAACAAATTGACACAAGCAAAACATCAATTATGTCGAAATGAATTTTTTTGAGATACGTCTTTTTCGCTTAGTACGGCAGAATAGTCATTTCAAGACTAAGACTTTTAAAAGCTATAATGACATCAGTACTGCCATTTCATTGTAAAGTCTAAATTCGTACTTGGTTTGCCCACGGTTAGCCGATAAAACATTTTCTTTTGAAACATTTTACACTGAAATCATTTAAGCTACCCTGTGAAAGAGATTTTTAAATAGGAACATGTACAAAAAAACATTATCATGATTAAAATTTGACAGCTGCGAGTGTTGAGCTGTCAATTTTGAGTCGAAATTATATATCATATTTTTTTTATATTGCAACTATTAAAAATAAAAACTACAGCAAAAGATTTTAAACCAATAGAGCGGCATGCGCCGCTCAACTTTTGAACTTCATATGGCCAACTAACAAACAGCAGCTCAATAAATTAAAAATTCCGATCATAAAAAGTTGACGGTGGTAAATTTTTCTATTATTAAATTTTTTGTTTGTTTTTCAATTTCAATTTTATTTGTCATTTAAGTGTTAACTTAAATAAATATTTAATTTTAATGTTTTCTTTGCCCCTAACTGGCGCTACTTAAAAGCTATCAACTCTGGCCACATGCCATATTTGTTAAATGTCAAAAAAGACAGTCAATCGTCGCTCTTACTGGCGCGTTCAATGCGCTTTCAATGAAGCTACACATGTGGTTGCGTTGAATGCACGATAAATGTTTTTATTGCCTTGCGATACGCCGCTATTTTTTATCAACGCGTTTGTATATTGGGGTGGTTCAAATTAAATAAACAACTTTTTCGTTTCCATAGCATAACGAGTGGATTTGTGCTAAGAATTAAGCATAACATAGGAAGGTCATATGTCGCACAAGAACCATATCTATAATTTTTGGTGTTTTCATATTGTATATACATTAGGGTGTTTTTTTCAAACATTTGATGATGGATTTTATTTATTTTTTCTTATATTATAGCTTGAGGAATAAAAACAATTGTCCCAACATTTGAGCTTCCTAGCTCAAACTTGTAAACGGCGCGGACAGAGTTTATGTCCAATTTTGTTGAAATTTAACGAAAAAACCGACTTACTAAAACGTAGAAAAAGTTTGATTTAGGTGCCAAGATATAGCGTTTTTGGTTTTTTAGTTGAATGGGGGTCGCCACCCACTGTTGCCAAACCACGCCCACATTTTTCGTGTGACTAAAAATGCGGGAAAAATACACACGAAGGAGGTATTTTTACTTTCTTTTTTAAATCTGCGGTCCTGTGTGCCTATATTATAAAATCGAGCTTGAAGAAAATTCTCCCAAAATTTCAGCTTCCTAGATCAAACTTGCGAGCGGCGCATCCACTTTGTTTCCTATTACAGTTCATATGAAGAACAAAAAAGCAAAAAAACGAAAAACAGCATTTTTTTTGCATTTTAGTAAAACAAAAAATTTCTTCCATTAGAAATTTATGTCACATTTGCTAACATTCAATAGAAGCAACAACACAGAAAAAAACCAAATGTTACGAAAATTTGATATTATTGAAGATCAAGAGAATTCAGTTAGTAACCAGCAAGTTTAATTGGCTTTTTCTTTTCCTATCAGCGGTTCACATTGGCCACGAAATCAGCGCGATTTTCAACTATCTCGATTTTGTATCGCGATTTTAAAAATTGCTTTCACACTGGCACTATAGCAGTTTTACTGACTTTAGCTTTCTGTTTGGCTGTTACGAAAAACGCAATTTCGAACAAAACGAAAGGATTTGAATGAAATCGACATGCGAGAGAATTTGGTTTGACTTTAGATTTGTATGGAAAAGTCTCGATTTTGGCTCCAAATTGAGATAAATGAAAATCGATGCCAATGTTGCTCAATGTTAAGTTAGAATTTCATCAGACATTTCATTACAGAAATTTTAATTCGGTTTTTTATATTTTTGCAAAAGTTAAACAAATAAATTATTTTATCCAAAGTATATTTTATAAATCAAACTAAATGGAGTAGTTAAATGCATATATTTTGGAAGATGTCTTAATTCAAGGAAATTTTATATAAAAAAAACATCAGAAGCATAAATTTCTTAGAAAAACGAATTTACTAAAAATAAAAAACAACCCCGGTCAATTCTTATAGAAATATGGGTTTCAGTGGAACTGTCTGAATCAGTTAAGAAAGATTATAAATAATTAATTTACTAAACTTTTATTGGAAGAAAACACGAAGTCGAAAGCTGATTATTAAATAATAGTGTGTCTATACAGAATGCCAGAGGCTGCAACATATCAAAAATCGAGGCCGTTCCCCAAAAATTCAATTTCCTATGATATTGAGCGGAAATTCAGTCTGATTTCATTTTTTTAAGTTTTTTCATCAATTCATGACTTGGGAGACATTTATTTTCAATACGGAACGCAATAATTATATTAAATAGAAACCTGAACTTACACTCTTCCTTGTTATTTATCGTAAAACCTTCATTTGTGAGATATTAAATTTGTTTTCGACCTTTCCGCACTGATGGGTGTAAAATTACAAAAATTTGATGGACATACATATGTATATATATATGTATAAGAGTATGGGCTGAAAAAGTGTTGTTTTTCGGCTTATTATTGGATTGTATAAAATCAAAGCTTCGAACAAGTAACATTCCTAAAAAATTGCGAATTTCACGGTTAAAGTTATAAAAATTTGATATCAAATAAAAAAAAACTTAAATGTCGAAAATTTTAATGTGATATACAAAAATATTTTTTTATTGTTTCTTATTTTCGAAATTTCTAACATTAAGTACTTTTAGGATGATGAATTTGATTTATTTGCAACATAGTACAAAGATTGGCTACACAAATAATATTAACAAAAATTTATTTAAATTTATGGCTACTTTTCACATTAAAAAACCCGCGTCTCGCTAATCTCTCAGCAACAAATTCGCCAGGCGCCACAATTCCGTGACACTTAACAGCACACAAAATATACATTTTAATGGACGCGACTGTTGCGCGGCGACTTTGTATGCGAAAATTAAAATATTGCCAAAAAGTGGCTAAGGTCAAGCTAACGGTAATTAATCGCATAAAATAATTAACGCAAATTTGAAAGTATCAATAAAATAAAAATAAAAATGGCAAAGCAAAACAAAAGAAATAACACAAAATTAAAAAAACAAATACTTTTGCTAAATGGATTTTATTTTTTCTCTTGCATTTCACGTCGGCAGAACTTCAACACACGCGGCAACAGCAACAACAATGTGTGAAAAACTTAGGGACTACGCATAAGAATTGAGTGACTCTTCGAAACTAAAATATAAGAAATAAAATTTAATTATGATAAAAATTTAAAACAGAAATCATTGTACAATCATTACAATAAAAACAGGCATCTGTTTTTAAGTGAATACGCCCACAGTGTCAGCACACACAGAAAAGTTAAGGCCTTGCCCCAATGAAAAATGTGCATTTTTAAATTATTCAAGAAAATCGAATTTCTATTGATAGGAAGTTATTTTGGGTGATATGAAGTTTACAAAAAAATATGAAGCTGAGAAAAATGGCCACTACAGAAAGCTTAGCTGGTCAGTCCACAAAAATATGGTGCGCCCCATTCAAGCAAAATGACCTAATGAATATAACCTGAGTATAGAGAATGAAGCTTAGATTAGAAGATTGGGTGTGAAGAAGCAAAAAGTTATAATACCCCTAAATAAATTCTCGAATTATTATGATTAATGGTGGCGGTCTCATACGCGCCCTCACTTCCTTAATGATAGGCATAAATTATTGACTCCTTTTTGGCTTAAATTTTTATTTGCTAACACATTTTTTATTGCTCACTTGTGTTTTGTCTGATCCGCTTATTTTTAAATTCAAATTACACTGAGAGAATTGTAATGCAATTGGCATACTTTGTGCTAATACTGGAAAGCGAGACTTGTACAGCCCTTAATAGAATATCTGAAACTTTTGAAAGAGCTCAACATCAGGAGTAAGCTTTCGTTCTTGAAGTTTTCATCGTGAGAGGCAAGCAAATTATGGTCGATTTTTGCAAATGTTGCAAGTGTCTAAATAAAAACTGCGTGGATTATGGTCTTCTCAAAATTCGCTGTTCTTACCCAAGGTCTGAAACTTTGATTTTTTATATGAGGGAGTCAAACTAAGCAACATATGCACGTAAAATCTACAATCTAAGATAATTTTATCTCCGCACAGACTAAAATATGTAACGTAATGATAAAAAATATTTTTGTTCTCAATATTTTTGAGTTTGCCGCTCTAGGCACGTGCCTACTCTGTCTGTAAGGTTAATCCAGGCCTGGCTACTTGTGTTATTGGGCATAATAGCTATTTAGGGAATATGATTTATAGGTCTGCTGAGTGTGATAATAAAAATTAAACTGACCAATTTCAGCTACTAAGCTATTTGACTTTACATCACTTAAAGCTTCCACGGGTATGATTACAATAATTGATATTAGCTATTGCAGTTTTCAGCTGTCTTACCTATTCGTGCATGAGCTTGGAATAAACTTTAAATCGAACTAATATTCAAATTCAAATTTTTTAGTGTAAGTTGCCTGCAAGCTTTTTGGTTTTGTTTGTCTTGCTGACTGTCTGATCTGTCTATAATTTTATAGCTATTTATATAATTGCATATGCAACACTTTCACCCGCACATTTTGCCCCACAGCAAAATTGTGCCCTTCACTTGGCTCTGTAGTTGTTGTTATTATTTTCATTATTGGTGTAATTGTATAGCGTGCAGCATAGCATAGCGTACCGTAAATTGGCTGGCAGTTACAAGGAAAATCGATTTAAATTTGCATCCATTTATGCAAGAGGCAGCTACAGCAGCGGCAGCCGCTTCTCTTGCGCATAGAGAAATCTTCAACATAATTTGTGACGCAGCAGCAGCATCAGCAGCAAAGGGCGTAAAAAAGGGAGCAACATGCATTGCAAGTGTGTGGGGTTTTTTCTTTCTTTTCTTTCTTTTTTTGGAAAGAAAAAGTCGTTGGAGTCAAGGCACTGGCTGAGATGTTGTTATTGTTAATTTTGCTTGAAGGCGTGCGCGTGTGACAAACGCTAAAATTGCTTTACGTTCCTTATGCTGTTGTTGCGGTTGCTCTTGCTGTTATCGTTGTTGTTGCTGTTGTTGCAGTTGTTGTCTATGCCATTGCTTGGTCGGCAGCATTTTTATGCAAAATTTGTGTGCGTAATTCAAATGGAATGTTTTAATTTTATAAAAATAAAATAGGTACCAGCAAAGAAAAAAATTTTTAGTTTTAAAAATGCCAAAGCTTGGCACTGGCTAAAAGAGATTGTCTTGTTGCTGTTGTTGCTCTGTAATGGGTAAATGTTGTCGTTGCAATTAGCGAAGCATAAATTGCATACTGCAAATTGGTGCGCTGGTAATACATATTGTTTGTTGTTTCATGCAGTTCAGATAAATTACCTTTTTCTCGGTTGGTTACAAAAATTGCGTCTCAGAACTGATAGAACAATACGAATACGAATACTAAGAATAAGAAATTTAATTAATTTTTATTAAAACTTAATGTATAACCAAGTGGCTTTAAGACATAAGCGATTTCAATTTGAGTCTCGATGCAAAGTTTATTATTCTCGATCATTCTGAATAAAAGCAAATGATGACACGAGCGATTTTAGTATTATAGATGACTCACAACCCAACTATTATTGGGGGCGTGCATTGTCAATTACACTAGTTTACAAATTTAGGGTTCATCACGAGATCTGGTTTCTCATAGACTTTTTTCTATGTATTTTGGGGCGTAGATTTCAAAAATGGCAACAATTTTTTTTTTCTTAGGAATCGTTTACAAGATATCCCCAAAAAAGCCCCTCTTTTGCACTTTGTTTTTGATTTATTTGGCTATATTCCATGAATTTTTTTTTTTCGACTAAAAACACTCTTCAGCATTTGAAAGATATTTTTATTTATTTTCTAACAGTATGCTGTTTGTGTGAATCGGATAAAATTTGATGGAATTACAAGCTCAAAGTCCAAAAAAACTGAGTTTTGTCAATTGTTCCATTTGAATGAAAAAATCTTTTTTTTTCATATTTTTAAGGTAAAAAATGAAAGACTATTCTATTGCAAATATTTTAAGTATAATTTTGCGGAAATCAGACAAAAAATGTAGAATTTATCCGAAAAAACAGTAAAACCTTGCAATAAAAATAAATGGTTGCCATTTTGGGAATCTACGTCTCAAAATACATAGAAACAAGTCTATGAGAAACCAGATCTTTTTTTTTGTAAACTAGTGTTATATACAAATGCAACTGCCATACCTATGTCAAAAGCAAGGTTAAATTTAGTTATGAAATTTAGTTTTCAAAAGACTTCCCCAGCGCAGTGATGTAATCAAAAACACACTTTTCAATGCATAAAAATTACGGATTCACTTATTTTTCACAATAATTTCATAATTTTTCTCCAAACTGTTCACATAGCTTTTTCTGAAATAAAAGTATTCTCGACTGACTCAGACATTATCTTTCAATATCTTGCTTATATAAAAAAAATATACATATTCACATATCTACTAGATTTCATCGAAGCCTCATGTTCTTGAATTCTGTCGGAATGCTGAAAATTCGAAAATTTACACATTCAGAAGAATATTCCCCGAAAAAAATCACGACTGCTACCAGTGACTTTCCTCCCACTCTTTAGTACAGCCTTCGGTCGCGTAAAGGTTAAAAGCTCTTGGCACTTATACTTTACTCAGTATTATAAAGAAATAAAATCGTCCAGATATCGATTCGCAAGACATAAGATATCAGCTAAGTCAGCGTGAATTGCCACTGCCACCCTTTGTTAATAACTCCTATGCCTATATTCTGCATCAATGCGATAAGCTGACACTTTTAATTAATCGTTAATAAATTCTTGAAAAAGAAGCAACAGCCGCATCACACAGGAACGCATTTATTTGCGCAACTTTTTTTTACTACCTACTACGACTACATACTACTATTTGCGCACAGGCAGACAGACATCATGTAAAATGCTTAAAATATTAATTCTGGAATCAATTAGCATGGTTTGTTGGTCATTTTTGGTCGCTTTTAATAAGAGGCACACCACACATATCTGCGTTGTTAATGGGTGGCGGCATCTAGGGATGCAAAAGCCTACTTAATCGGCATACATACTATATGACTTGCTTGTCTGATGTCTAGACATTTTATTTAGGCGAATGAATTTATTAGGTTGCATCGAATTGCAATGGCACTAAAAAAATAACAGAAAATTAAATCTACAATGTGCTTTTATTATAGGCCTGCCAAATTGCTAGAATACAAAATAAAATATTTATATTTTTTGGTAGCTGCATGTCTTCATAAATACGTTTAATAATATTTTCGACAAAATTTTGTCTCGTAAAAAAATTTTCAAAAGTGTCTAGTTAGCGATTTGAAAAAAGTTTTGAAAATAAATTTATTAAAAAATAAGTTCCAAAAAAATTAAATTGCATGAACAAAACAAAAATCCTTAAACAGTTCAGAAATTGAAGTTAAAGCCACAAAATGAGTAAAAATTTTATAAAAAATTTAAGAAATAAAAATTATTCATTTAAAAAGAAAAAAATCTTCAGTAGAAATATTAGAATAAAAAAATGCATAAAATATTCGGAAAAAAAGAGTACTTTAGTAACAAAAATCCCAGAAACTATTTATTTTCTTTAGGGCAGTGTAAGGCAAACCTACACATGTGCATGTCAATGTGTGCGCCGAACGTTATCGAGTCATGCCAAATCGTATTTCGCAGCGTACATAACGAGTATACATACAAGCAGCTTCTGCTTGAGTTCTGCCGCAGTTGCTCGCGGGAAGCAGAATGCCTTACACTACTTTAGAGCTTCCATCTATTTTAGTGACCATCCATGAAAAATATCTTGTTATGCGTAGAGTTTTTCTCGCTTAATTCGTTGTAAAGCTTTGAATTTTTAAGATTTTGTGTTTTTTGAGTTGTCACTAATTTTTAGTTCATTTTAGCGAATTTAATTTAGAGTGGAAACAACATTAAACCGGAAAATTTTTTCTTTTAAAGATCATCACCCCAATAAAATTGGAAACAAAAATCAGTAGTTAAAAGTTTTTGGAAAAATTGTTTCTTCCTTTCATCCTGGCGCTATTTATAATTATACATCACATGTACATATGTATGTACTTACTGTGTTTTTACAATCGTTCCTTTTTCATGTGATAAATTATGTCTCGTGTCCCTCCTGAGAAATTTTTGTCCAGGCAGGTACGTTGCCTTTTCCCATGGACGCCCACATACAATGACACTCTAAACTTTTCTTTTGTTTTCAATTTTTAGAAATTGCCGTATGATCCTTATCATTTTCAGCGAGCCACATGTGGCAAGAGGTCAGATTTCTTCACAATATGAATAAAAAATTTTAATTGAGATCAAAAAATTGCTAAAAAAAATTATAAGAAAGGCTGAGTTAATAAACGTCAACAAACAAAGCAGAGTTACGGGAAGCATGCTTTTTCGAAACAAACTAGCCCTGCAATCTAGTTGCATTGTTCAAACACACTGTCGTAATATTGCCGATTAGTAACATCAGCTAGAAACGCATGACTTTGTATGACTGCACTAACGTTTAGGAACTCAACCAAACTGATACGAATGGATTTAGAAATTTATATATTGAGATGGAACGCAATTTTTATAATTTTTTTTAAAAAAAGAGACAAAACGCATAATATTTTTTTATATTTCTTTATTCAAAAGCTATCTGTTGGAGTTTTTAAAAAGACCAAACTTTTTGATCGATTTTATTTGAGGACTTCCGTACATTAATAACCAACAATGTTTTACTTCTCGAAAGCTTAAAAATGTTGTTTTTAATATGCTAAAATGGCTATTTATCAGAAGCCAATGTAAAGTGTAGGGTGTACAAGCAACAATCGTGGCTGGAGACTACGTAACTTTTTTTGCATTTTGGTGTTTTGTTTTTTTTTTTGCTACACCTCAGCACCAATCTTTAATCTCTTATTTTTTATCACTACTTTATTATTTGCTCCCCATAAGTCTCTTAGAGGTTATGCCAAAACCACTTAACATCATCCTCACTGCGCAAGTGCGAAAATCCGCACATTTTTTTCTCTTTAATTCTTTAAGCTGCCAATATTTACGACTACGAAATGCGAATGCGCGTTGTGTTGCCAATCTGAGAGTTAGTTGTTGCATAAAAATAACTTTGCGATGAAGTTGCACACAACACCAGCAAAATATTCTACACCACACGTACCCTACGGGAAAAATGAAGCGCCCCTTTCGAATTTTGCTCGATTTGTGATACACCTATAAATTTTCTTTTGCATGTCATTGCTCAATTCAGTGAATTATTGCAAAAGATTGTGGCTTTCTAAGCGCGTGGTTGAAAGCAATCACAGTCATCTTAATTTTTTTTTAGTATTATTTTATATTAGAAAAAAAATTGGAAAATCACCTTAAAAAAATAATAATTTTGAATTGTGACTGACAGATTTGTCCAATGAACGTTTGTGCCAACGAGCGTATTGAGCCACCAAATTCGAAAAGGTTTGAATCTTCATTAATTCTCGTATAAGTATTTGTATTCACATTTGCTATGAAAATCGTGAACTCTTTTGCACCAACATCGACCAGATCGAACCAGGGATTCAAAAAAATGTCACCTGGTAACCCATCCCCAGTCATAAATAATGTTAAAAAAAATTTAATCAGTCAATAAAATATAAATTATGAAATTGTAAAAGTTATTAAAAACAGCAACGACCTGAAACATAAAACGCACCCGTAGCTCCATTTTAGATCGCTCCTGCATTTTCCCGCTGGGTACTTTCTCACACGTTATCTAGATTCTTATGCGAAAGAAGGTGTTTTTCTTTGGATAATTAACGCGTTTATATTTTTTTGAGCGCTACAAAGAAGTCTTCATAAAAAAAGTACAAAATAACAAATGCATACATACATACCTACACACATACCTGTGGCACAAGCAGAGTGTTGCAAGGAGCAAAAAAAGAAGAAGAAGTAACCGCTTTTTTGTGCTGCATCACGTTGTTATTGCGATATGCGCGTGTTTATGCCTCAGCAATGCGCTGCCTGGCGTTTAACAGCATAACAAGTTTGAGCCGCCCATAAAGGCAATTCAGCGCCTTTTTTCAGCCACTTTTTGTCTGTTTTTTCTGGTGATACTTCTGTAGCAGAGTATGTTTTTTTATCGCCTGGTATCTTGTGGTACTTTTTTCAATTCATATTTTTTTTGCTGTTTTTGCATCACCTTTTCAGATTTAGTTTTTTTAAAGACGCGCCAATTTTCTGTCTACGTCTGGCAGCTCGACACTCGAAAATGACACTAAGGCGCAGCTTAAAGAAAAAAGTGGACTCATCCTCAACCTCAGCCACAAGCAACCAACCAACCACTCAAGGCTATGCCGGACGGCGGTAGAGTATGATTTAAGAACTTGAGCTGGAAATGCAGCTTGTTAAAGCTGTAATGAGTTTTGAGGTGTAGGAAAAACAAAACAAAAATTAAATCAACGACCATATAATAAAATAAAATAATAAATGGCACGCTATTTTCTGAGTGGGTGGTAAAAAATTATGAGAACATGATAAATATTTTTGCTTCGAGAACTTGAAGGTTTAAGGATGCGCTGTTTTTAATAAGAAAATAGAAGATAAATGATCAGAATGCAGTAAGAATTTCCATATATTCACTAGAATGTCAAATAAAATTAATGAAAAATACATAAGAAATTGTTTAGCACAGTTTTTGAGACTTATTTAGAATTATATCGCTTATTTTTAAAACACAACCTAATCGTTTTTTATGAAATTGTGTTAATTACAAATTCCTTATGAAAATCACCGAAGGAAACCAATGGTGCATGTAATTTTGCTCAAAACCTACCACAAATGCCTTAAAAAGTGGTTTGAAAAGTGCATTTCTGTCCAAAACGCACCCTCGTTTTGTTGTTCGTTTTTCGCATTTCCTGACAAATTACCCTTGACGTTCAAGTCACGTTCTGGAAATAAGCGACTCCAATTCTCTTTGTAGAAAACATTCAGGGCATGCTGTGTATTTGTACGGACTCTAAATAGCTCTATTGAGAGTCTTAACTATGTAGATCGATTCTAAGTTAAGTAAAACTACTTTTACACGAAAACTTGAACTTTTTATGAGAAGTGTTTTTTCAAAAAACTGCTTTAGATCTTAAGCCTTTTTTCAGAAATGTTGAAAGACTTCTCCCTAGAATCGCAAAAATTTTGAACAAACTCAAGGAAAAGGTTTCGTAAATGCCAGATAGAAAGTAAAAAAATATGAAAAAATAGCAGGTTTTCAAACAAAATTCCTCTTATGCAAAGCGAAATGGGCTTACATCCTTTCTAATGAACTAACAACAATAAAAAATTATTTTGGAATGTTCAAATGTTTTCGACTGACTTAACTAAGCTTCGTCCTTTTGTACATCTTTTTGATGATGGGGGTTTTATATTTTCTTAAAATTGTAAGGCTTCGATGAAATATCATGTTAAAACATAAGAAATCCAATTTTTTTTGTTGTGTTCAATACTTGAACTTTTATTGTTTTTTTTTTTTCTTAAATGTCCCAAATAGATTATCCCAAATAAAAAAGAATGTAATAAATTATGCAATTTATTGTTAACTGCGTGGCGTCAGCTCTATTTGGATGCCAGCAATTTGGCAACAAATACTTTAAAGTAGTTTCGCATGCAAGTTTAAGGGGTAAAGTAGAAAAATAAATCTTATACAAAAAAAATATTTTGATGAAAAAATCCGACGATTTTATTTTGTGAGCCCTATTGTAATTAATTACGATGCTATTTTGAAAACATTTGTACTTTTTTTGCAGTAACCATTAATTCAATTTGTATATTACGAGTATTTAACAACTTGCATTTGCATCGTAGCTTAAGTAGCAACAATTGATGTTCTACCTTTTTTAACGCGTGTTATTTTCATACCAGTGACTCCAATAAATTAAGAAACAATAAATCAACTTGACAGCAGCAACAGCAGCTAAATGAAAAATTTCCTTATTTCATTGAATTTTTTATGGCTGGTCATTTTACAACGTTGTAATAAGTCAACAATTAGAAAAATGAAACGTGTGGCGGTACCTAAGTTCCGTAGTTGTACATACATTTATTTATTCACTGATATGACATACCACAATATAATGCTGTTATCCATGCAACTTGATTGCAATAAAATTAATAATGATTTCGAATGAAATACTGAAAAGAATGAAGTTTTTGAATGAAATAAGAACGAACCAAGTGCTGTTCGTCATCTCCTAACAAGTGACGGGCGAAAGCAAAGAAAGTGCTCCACATCTTTACAGTCAAAAGAGCGGACTGCTAATACTCCCGCGTATCTTTCGATGAGATAGTGACTAGTTGTCATAACAACAATTAAAGTGATACTCCGTCTGGTACGATATAACAGTGCTTTGCATCTCATTCTAGTCAGCTTTGCACATGACAAATCTGAAGCCTCCGCCTAACAAGTATAATACATCAGCTTTTCAATTACCATACATAGCTTAGGCACCCAGATGAACTGAATTTTAAAATGCTGTGTTATCTCATTAGAGATGTGATGATACTTAGGACTTTATAGCAGCCTGACTATTTATATCACTGTTGAATGCAACATTTTTCTCAACCAAGATGCTATTTCATTTTTAAATTTAAGCCTTTAAGAAATTTAAGTAGGTACAAACTATTTTCCTTATTGAAATAGTAGCTCATTGTCATTTATTTTTTACTAAGCCAAAGAGGACAGTGGTCGTGCGCATGAAACATAATAACACCAAAAAGTGGTAATAAAAAATATAGCAAATTAATGCAAATAATGTGATTTTAATACAAAAGCTGTCGAATACAACAAGAATGCTAATCAGTACAACAAAATACTGACAATCAGACAACAGAAACCAGCAACAACTCGGCAAAGAAATGATGGCACCAATGGCAGTAACAGCAAGAGCGACAACAACATTAACAATAACAATAAGACAACCAAAAACAACCTATAAATTAAAAATGCAAACTACGTTGTTATACACAAATAAATTTAAGCGTTTTAAACAATTCAATTAATTATGTTTGCTAAATTTATTTTTAATGCGCTTTCAAATTGAAAATTAATTTATAAACAGCAAGCGCTATACAGCTTAAGTGTGTTGCATGAAGGCAAACAATAAAAAACTTAACAAAGGAACCGAAAAAATGATCAAAAAATTAACTCAATCAAAGTTTTCACAAACTGTCAGTTGGTATTGGATTAACATAGTCTCTCGAACTCATGAAAAATCAAACGAAATATTTGATTTGCTTTTATTCCGAAGAATCGTCAAAAGAAGAAAGCTCAAGAGCAGAGCTGGGCACTACCACACCCGTAGTTACTCTTTAATGCATTTAATGCAGTTGTGTTTCAAGATTTGTGCAACAACAGTCTTACTTCATTCGCTTTGATAGTTTTACGATCGTTTCTCGAACTCTTAAAACATCCTACTTTCGTCTTTGAAAGCTCATTTAAAATTAACTTAAAATTTAGTCCTAACTAAACTGGAACACAGTAATGGAATTTCCTTGGTCAGCAAAGCTAAGTGATATTTTCGAGGTCAAAGCTTACAAATGTGATTTGTTTTAAAACATCATCAAACAATGAAGACAATACTTCTTTACAGTTTACTTTGAATATAACCAAATAATTAACTATAACCACTTATTGCAGCAATCTAATTCAATGCCACGAGGGAGCGTTTGGCATGTAGAACGATTTATTTCATTGCTTCTTCAGACAAATTAAAAGTGCTCTTTAATTATTTTGAAGGCATATCTTATATTGGTTATAGTCATAAAAAGTTTTTAAAAATATAACTACTCCATCCGGAGTCAAAGCTCCCCCCATTGTGACTGGAATTTATATATTGAAACTGAAACTTCTGTTGCTGAAATATAGTACTTATATTTAAAATTAAGGAGGCCAAACATGTAAGTCGATGCCAGCTAAATCTCTTTCCCGAAAAATACGACAATAATCCACTCCCTCGCTCCATCAAATACAGTAAAAACCTGACCCTTCCTTGACATGGCAATATCAAAAGACGTAAGTTTTGCATTTTGTTTTTAAAGACTATGGTCTTGGAAAAGATTTAAATTAATTAAATTGAAACAATAAATAAAATAAATTTAAGGAAAACTGTAAACAAAAATTGCTAATTATGAATAAATTGTTGTTGTCATTTCATTTATTAATTTCGCCATTGTTTTCATTGTGTTATAAATGTTGTTAACCGTTTTCGATTGTTATAAATGTTGCTACTTAGCAATGCTGTCGGTGGTGTTTACAACATTCAAGGTGTTAAATTAAAATGCAAAACTAATTAATTAATTTATTATACGACTTAAAATAAATAAACAACGCATTTAAAATTTTAATGCAAAAACGCAATTTTATGCAAATTCAATGTGGCAGTAGCACGAACGAGTCGTAATGGGTGATGCTTTCAGAGTGATACAACTTTAAGATGAAATAAAGCTTGAATCCAAATTTTTTTTTTAACTATACTGTTTTATGATTGCTAAAACATAATTTCTGGTATAGCATAATCACCACGAGTAGCTACTATAAATTATTTTTTTTTTTCTAAAATAGCATGAGTCTTATTTCACTTCGGATTTGTTTCGGAAACGGAATTCGGAGTTTATTTCAGAATCATAAGAAAATGGAAATTCGTTAAATTAACGGAACTATAACAGCTTAAGTTTGAAGTTCGAAAAAATTCATAGCGAATTTCGACCAGTAGATTTAGCAGTGCGACTGATATTTAACTTCGGACTTCAATTCCATTTCGGAAGCAGAACAGGCCTGATTGATTTTTTAAGTATCGATTGTTGCTGGTTCATCAGCATTATCCAGTGACTCGCACACCTGCCTATTGAAATTAATCTAATAATAGGAACTTTAGTTTAAATTTTAGAGGACCAATATATATGACATCGAGTGGGGTAAATATTATTTTAAATATTTTAAGTAATTTATTAAAAATGAATCGCATAAAATAATCTTTTAAATGAAAGAAAACAAAATTGAGTTCTTTCTTAGCTTAATGCGCTTTATTTCAATTTAAAGCTCTCTCACTCAACAAAAAAAAAAAAGAAACACCCTTTATTCAGTAGTAGTTGTAGACGTAGACATACGAGTATTGATGGTGGTGGCGTCTACCACTCACTGTAGTGCCACTTTTGTTATGGTTGTTGTTGTTGCCGTTGTAATTTATAGCTGATTTTGTGTAATTTGTATCTCCTGCAATTAAGTTTAAATGTAAAAATAAACTTTTTTTAATTAATTCGTAAATAATTTATTTTTTATTAGATTGCGTTCGCTTGTTTCACATCTTTTTTTTTTACTGCTGCGCTACTACTTAAGCTACTTTTGCGCAAAAGCCTAGTAGATTTTTTTTATGTTTTTTTTTTTCAATTTAATTTTGCCTATTTAGTTTTTATCTCTAATGGCGCCAATCAATTTCTGTTTTGTTGGTATTTTTTTTTTAAGCCTTTCGCTAACGTTGTTGTTGCTGGTGCTGTTACTATTGCTGTTGTTGATTTTAATTAGCATTTTTATTTTGATTATTTTTGAGTGTGAAAAAGATATGCATTTTTGAGCAAAAATAGCAAACACCCACCACAAGTCGTTGTTGGTTTTTGCATTCTTCGTTTGGCGCGCAGTTTGAATTTCAATACCGTTCGCCGTTGTTATTGTTGTTGCCACTTTAAAAATTTTCATTCATAATAAAATTTTTCACCGCTCGTTTTTCTTACAAAAATGGCAAAATCGTTTTTGTTGCTCGCTACCCGCTGCTGCTTTTGTTTACAAATTTTTTGTTTTTGTAATTCCTTATGTGTATTTTTGTTTTTGCTGTTGCTGCTGATTTTGCCATTTTTATTTACATTTGAAATGTTTTAGTTTTTTTTTGTTTTGCGCTGTTTGCAAGCGATTCTAGCTATTTGATACAGATCCACTCACATATGTAGCCTACTCGCACACATACTAAACACACACACTCACGCACACGGAAAATTACAATATAAACAAATGTTTTTTATTGAGGTCGCCGACCGTGATTTTGTTTAATTCTCTGCAATTTTTATTAACCTTAAAGTTTTTCCCGAAATTTGTACACAGGGCATTTGTATTTTGTCATTTTGTTTGCAACGCATAGAAGGGGCGTGACAGGTATGGAAAGTATGTACCTATATTCTTGATAAGTATCACCATATAAGTCGATGTAATTATGTATGTCGGTCTCTTTTTCTGTCTGTCTGCCTTCCTGTAGAAATTCCTCCCTTCAAAACCAAGAGAAATTCCTCAATTATATTCTAGACTCTATATATTGAAAATAGGCGAAATCGTTCCACAGACACGCCTGCAAATAAATCGCTTTGAAGTAATGCAACCGAAATTCACACAAATCGTAAGAGTGGCTTAGGCAAGCTCTGGGTTATGCCCAACAAGAGGCCGTGTCACCTCCCATACACGCATTAACTTTGATACGCTTTGCTGACAAAGTCATTTAAGGCACTGCAACCAAATTTCACAAATAATGCTAGGACGAACAGAAAGTAGGTGCATTTTGACAAGATGGCACAAGTTACACAAACAAAAATTATTCAGCGATTGCAAACCGAAAGGATTATCCTCAAATAACGGAAAGAGCTGAACGATCCGGCAGGCCTTGCAGACAAAATTACAATAACGGCGGGAGCTTGATATTTTTTGCTATCGTTGTAAGAGTTAAACGGGCTTCGAGTTGTACATCATTGCTACAAGTCAACAAGCCGCCAACAATTGAAGCAAGGAACTTAATCAAATCAAATAGATGATAGATACAGAGAGAATCATGAACTAATAATGTGTTCTTAATTTGTTATAATTTAAGATTCAGTTATATATGCATAATGAAATTTTTAAAGCTCATAATTTCTAGTAGTGCTTCATTTAAAACCATGAATATTTGATCAATGATTTCACTACGATATATAAAAGTTACAAGGAATAAGGGTGCTAAAATATCTGATAGAATAAATGTAATACCTCTAAGCAAATTTATAGTAAAAGAATTACAGCATTTATTTAGAAAATGTATGTCATTACAAAAGTGCAACTATGTGCTACATTGTATTGGCGTTAAATCAAAACGCATAAATCTTTTTCTTTAGAATTTTTTTAATGTTACGATTTTACTGCCGTTTTATTGTCGAATGTATGTAATTAAATAAAATATGTATCGGCACTGGCGCCACTTTTATTTGCGTGCGAAAATGTTAAAACACTTTTTTTCAATTAACATACATACATACAAATAAACAATTAAGAAACATTTATATGCGATAATATATAGGTATATATGTGGGTAATATAAAACGATATAACATTACATTTGTGTTAAAGTGCAAAAACAGTAAATACAGATAATCGGAATACTTTTGAATGCAGCAGTGTTGTCTTACTTGAAATCGAAATAAAATAAAATAAAATAAAATAAAATAAAATGCTGACATCAAGAAATAAAAAATGAAAATCACATGAAATGCTGTTGATATTGATGGATCCGTATCGGGGCAGGCGCTATGCTGCATATGGAGCTTGGTCGGTCACAAGAGTATGCTACAAAAACAGTAATAATAGGAATTGAATTTTTATGGTAGTAAAAATATTTTCAGTCAATTTGTTGCCATTTTTTATAAGGCAGTATGCCCGTATAAAAAAAAAAAAAAAAAACAATTGGAATTCAATTCAATTTAGTTTTTAAAATATTTCACATAAACATATTAAGAACTATAAAGAGTAGAGAGACTGACTCCTGAATTGTGAGTAACTTTTCTCCAAATTATCAAATATCCCGAATTGTGATAAATTTTCGCTATAAAATACATTTTTCATTATAGTTTTCTCATATCATTGTTTAGCCCATTTCCAGCTGGTATTCGGTCAATCGAACGTAAAATTTCTGTCTTTCCATTAACTTTTTTAGTTATGAAGGCAAATTATATCAGGAAAATAGTTAGCATCACATATTACTTTGATATTTTGGCTTTTCAGAAATAATATTGAAATCGTTGAAAAATATCTTGCCGATAGACCCTAAACTATACCAAAAATATGTAATTAAAATAAAAGAAAAAAAGTATTGATAAGGTTTTGTAGCAAAATCTTTTGCAATAAACAGCTGGCAGCACATGGATGCTGCAGGTTTATATGAGTCAAAGTTAGTGTTTGATTAATTGAACGTTGGCACTTACCCTATACCATAAAGCTCCATACAAATGAAACATACCATAATATCTTTGCTAAACAAGTTTATTTCAGTAAAAAGCAAAATTTTTAATTGGACTTACGTGATTTTAGATGATTTAGAGAATACAAATGAGATTGTAAAGAGTAATAAGTATTTGCTTAGAAATTGAAGAAAGTAGTAGAAAAATAAAAAAAATCATTTAACATGGAAAATTTTGAAGCAGTGCTAGTGCATATGATTGTCACATTTCTCCCACATCCACGTTGTTGGTTTGCCACAGCCATTTAACAGGCATCGACGATATTTGCCTTCAGGTTGTCGAACTATTCAAGTTGACTCTTACGTTTACCGATGATAAAGATGACTTAGAGTTCCAGAGACCGTCCAACTTACCAAACGTGTGCTAATATATAATTTCTATTCTACATAATTTTGTCAAAATTTCACATAATTTTTTAATTTAAGAACCTCCTTAACATACATATAGAACATGCTAATATTTATTCCACACATTTGTAAAAGTATGTAAAGCAAAATTATTTGAGTTAAAATGATTTTGAAAAGTAGGTTAATGGCAGATGCGGAAGAAAGCTTTCAAGCGCTGACATTATTTGTCTCGAAAACTGCTACTAAAAGATAAAATTAAATTGAATTATTTTGATTTAAATTTAAATTCTGCGCAAAATATTAATAAAAAGAATTCATTTTTAAAGATGCGTGAAAAGTTCGCGACCAATATTTTATATTTTGCGTTTTCACAAAGAAATTGAAATTATTGGGAAAATTTAATTTTGCCAAAATTGTCGTATGCTCGCACAGGGTTACATAACAATTTTTGTGTGCAAATTTTTTTTTTTTTTTTCAAATTAATTAGGCTTAATAAATTTCTATTCAACTTAAATATTGCCATTTTGTTCACAATTTTAATAAATTTTTTTATTGGAAAAATCAAAAATTCATTATTTGAAAAAAAGCTGTTTTGAAATTTTATCGCAGTTTTTACATTCCAACTTGATGCGAGTTTTATTTAACTACTTAAACTTATTTTCCTGTACACAATGCATACAGTTTCATCTAAATACCGCAGGTATAACAACCTGCAGGCTTTTTCTTGCAATATTTATTAAAAACGTATTATTTAAAAATAGTTCAGTCATTTATAAAAAAATAGTTTCTTATAAAAATAATCAATTATGTACGATAAATTGGTTTAACGAAAAAAGAAAAGATTTTTACTTTAACTTTTTTAGACTTTTCTCTGTTTTTGAATTGGAGCACATGCCGGAAATGCGTTTTGGGTATCTTGCTGCCTGATGACTGCAGGCCATAATTGCCTACGTTTCAAGACAAAACGGCGCCAACTAACAACCTACGCAAAGACTTAACTCTGTGCACACACACGCACTTATACAACCACAATGACAATTACAGTGAAAGAGATCTACAACGACAACAACGAAATAATGATTTAAAACTTCAGCGCCAAAAACTGTCAATTTTATCAAAGTTGCATAGGAAAACTGCAGCCATACGGAATGAGCCTACGCTCACAATCAGTGGGAAAAGCAAAGAAAAAAAACTACATGAGCTGTGTGCTGCGCTGTGCTGTAGCAATTTTGTTGCATGCCACCTCAGCGTTGATTACTTCCTACATTTTGTATGCTAAAAATGATTTATCATCACCTTGCAATTGAGAAACTAAAAATAAATTGTTTGTTTATTTTTGTGGCTCGTAATTGCAGGAATGCGAATAGTAAAGAACTTTTTTTTAAAAACTTTTTGTCGAGCTTGGAGCGATTTTTCAATATTTTCCAAATTAAGCTTAAAAACTTTGAGTATGACTTTTTAATAATTCCCTTGTATTTTATTTTAATTTATTCCTTAAAACTTCTTGTTCTTTTTTCCAACTGTTTCTCTGAGGGGATTAATTTTCGATTTTACTTTGAATTTTGCTTATTTTATTCTGCTCGGTTGTTCCTTCCGTTCATCATTAATCATAGCATTTTCTCACCTTAATTTATCTCAACGCTTATCGCATGCCTTTTACATGCTGACTCTGCTTCAAATTCCCGTCACTTTATTTCATCACTCGCTGCGTTTTTATTTTTACCTCAACTGCTTCATTATCATTTATCAAGCGGTTTTTCACACCTTCCTTTGGTGTCGGACCTAGCTGCTGTCATTAGCTTATTTCCCACTGTTACTGTTTACGTTAATACTGGCAACGTCGGTTCATACCCCCAACTTTTTCTAAATTATAATTTTTTTTATTGTTAATTGGAGTTTTGGTTTTTGGATCACGTTGTGTTTTTGAAGTCGTCTCATTTTTCTTTATTTTCGAATAAAACGCTTTTATTGCTTTTTTCTCTTCACATTCTTTTTTCTTTTGAGTTTTTTAAGTTTTATTGCCGCCTTTTTTATTGCCTGTTTAAAGCAGTTTCTGATTGATCGCACCAATGATCAAGCTGTGAAGCAAAAGAATACGTAAAAAGATACCTTTCTATCTCGTAGATATGTAAGGTATCTTTTGTATGTGTTGAAATCTCATTGTGATATCGTTTATCTATGATTACTCAATAGCAGACCGCACACCTTACTGGTGTTTTCGTGTTCTTTTTTTCTTCTGTCTATTAATCGCCAGCCTCTTGTTCCGTTCTCAATCGTTTGAAATGATTTGTTTGGTTAAATTGCTGTGATAAAATGCTTTCTTTCAATTGCAAGCAATTTTTTATTACTTTTTCATCGAATTTTTTCTTTTTTTTTTGATAAATTTTATTTTTTTGTATTTTATGCGCTTTTTTAGCTGTAATTTCCATTCGTGCTCTAATTTTTAAGCCATTTTGTGGCGGCTGGCGTAGCAACGTACGGCACCCAAATGATGAATTTTCGGGCCACCATAAGAATATTATTATCATGAGTGGAATGGTTAGTTTGTGTTTCAAAGGTCACTGATGATTCTATTTAGCAGTGGATGAATCTAGTATGACGACTAGCTTTAGCCCCTTTTTTTGTCGATAACATTTGAAAACTATAGAAAACCAAACGAAAAAATGTCGAAAGTCCTCGAAAAAGTCTATCAAAAAGCATCGAAAAAGACGATAAAAGCCGAAAAGTATTGAAAAACATCGCGAAAAAAGCAAGTCAATATGTGGTGGAATGTATAGATAAATGTCGACAAAATTTCAAAAAATCGATAAAAGTACACAAGTAAATTATAAAATTCCTTTTTGCCTTCTCTAAACGATTACATCACAGCCATTAGAATTTGAACCCTATCATCAAGACAGATCTATTTAAAAAATATTTTTGAAGCGTTTTGCTGGTAAAATTTTACATATTCCTTAAAACAGATGTTTGGTTTTTAAAACATTTAAAATATTGTACACTAAAATTAACAAAATTTTATATAAAACATAAACTGTTTACATTTTGATGAAAATTCGCTCGTAATTCATAATTATTTCTTAAGACAATTCAAGGTGAATTGCCGAATTTGAACTTTTAATTAGATTTTTTGAAACCTATGTTTCATATCGTCTATATATGTAGAACAAAAAGTCACTGTCTACACTATCATGTCTCCGAGTAAAGGGGATGTCCATGAATTACATGAGTCAAAATAAGTGGGTCCGGAAAAATCTCACCAAATCTCACCGAGGAGGAGGGTGTTCAATAAATATCTCACGTTAACTTTTTAAAGCAGAGACTATACATTATTATAGCAGATTACATACAAAAATTATAGGGCAAGTCTCACGGAAGGGAGGGACGGGGTCCCTTCAGAACTCACCAAATCTTACCAAGGGGAGGGGGAGGGAGGGTAAAATTTTCAAAAAAACACCTCACGTAATTAATGGACGGCCCTTTATGAAGCTTTTTGAATGTGTTTTATAACTCAAATTTAATGTGCCCAAAACAAATCTATTGAATAAGACGAGTTGTTCATTGTTAATTGACAAATTTTAAATTTTTTATGATAAAAAGCCGAAAAGGTGGAAATGTAGATACTGACTTTTTGTTCTGTACCGACGATATCTTCTTATTAATTGATGGTAATATAATTTTGTGTAGATCAAAATTAAGAAATTACAATTGCTACTCTCTAAAAAGTCCGGATATTCAATTTTTGACTATACTTATACAAACTAAAATGTGTCGAAGACTTGGAGCTGACTGTAAAATAAATAAATAATGTAGTAACTTGATAGCTCGAAGTTATTTGGATTATAATAAGTTCTTTTTTATATGAAAGTTCAACATTATTTTTGGGCTAGGTAACAAAAACGAAAAAAACAATATTGCATCAAAATCGAATCGCACAACAACAACAACAGATACATAGGTACTAAGTACTTTCATGGTCATTTGAATCTAAAATGACGAGAAATTACCTTTCATATGGCCAAATGAAAATGAAAACATTTCGAAAATATTTTACATTTGTTGTTCCGAATTATTTCAATTTTAGACAAAACTATGTGTTTCTTATTGTTGCTATTGTATATTTCTACAAGCTATTTTTCTGCATCATTGCATTTTTGATATTTTGCGTTGTATTTTCGCAAAATTTCATATGAAATAAAAAATTTAAATTTTGTACAATTTTAAATTTAGCCAAAATGCAAAAATTTTTCAAAAAATACGCAGACATCTTTTATGGATTAAGAGAGAAAAAAAAAATTGCTACCAACTGTCGTCGTCGGACTGCTATAAAAAAATCAATTATATTGTAAAATGGAAAATCATTAACCGCTTTTTCCCGGCATCAAAAAAGTTCATTAAATTCAATTTTTTTAATATGGAAAAAAAAAAATCGAAAACAAATTATTTATTTTTTACTAATTGCGCAAGTGTCTGCAGATTTGTTTTTCTGGTGTAGCAACTGCGGCAACAAATAATCACAACCAGAAGAACAATACAACGCGAAACATCTCAATAATGGAAAATTTATGATGATTGACTGGCGCCAATGTTTCTTTTTTTTTCTTCTTTAATTTACTGCCAACTTGTATAGTAGAGATACATTTGTTGTTGTTATTTTCTTATTGTATGAGCTATATAGAAAGCTACAAAGCAAAGGAAGCTATAAATTATGGGAAATTGTTGCATTTCAAATGTAAGAACATAAGCAAAAAGATACATAAGTACATACTTACATACATACGTATGTATTCATGTAAGTGTGCACAAAGAAAATTTTTAATTGATTGGAAAATTTAGGTTGATTGATTGCCGAAGTGAAAAAAAGAGATGTTGCACTAAATTAGTGCAACATAGTGCTACTTTGTAGGCATTGGACGTGCAAACTTAAATTTACTGGAAGTGAATCTAATTGGCAGCACCAGCTACAAAGTTGAATGTGGTTTTTTTCTTCTGTCAGTTAAAGTCGAAAATTATATTCTTTCAGAAACGTTATTGTTTAGCAAAGAAGCTCAAAGCACAATACTTGAATGCATAAAAAAATCATTGATATTTTATGCGTAATGCTCTACACTTGACAAAGTGGTGCACACAAAGTTGTCTGGCAAGAGCACCTTTGGGGGTAAATGGGGGTACTGGGGAAAAGTGGGCAGCTAAAACTCATTTATATTGTAAGTTATTATGTTAGCACGGTTTACCTTCTGGGTTTTGATTATTTTTTTCTTTTTTTGAGGGACTTTCTTTTTAATGTTTTTTAAAGTGTGATTTTCAGGTTATGTCAAAATCTGAGGGTGATGAGTAAATTCTGACTCCGTATTCGTTTTTAGCACACCAAAATATATACCATATGGTGCCTCAACTTTCAACTCCAAGACTTCTTTTTGTGGCCCTGTGTAATCAACTTATTCTATCGCAGCTCAAAGTAATTTTAATTAGCCTCTACTAAGATCTTGTATACTCTTGTAAATATCAACAGATATTTTAATAAATTATTTTTAATTTTATTTTGCAGTTTCTGAATGTCAGTTTGGCAAAACCTTGCGTGAACTTGGCTCAACGTGGTATGCTGATTTGGGGCCGCCATTTGGTGTTATGTACTGCATTAAATGTGAATGCGTAGCGGTAAGTATTATTTTTGCAAAGAACTTTCGCAGAAAGTGTGTAAAATTAATTGATGACATTTTTTGAAATATTTCATAGAAAAATAAAACTAAAATTTACTGCTTTTTTCTAAATTTTAAAATTTATGTTGCAAAATATTTTTCTTATGCATCAGTCTGGGGAAAAACTTAAAAGTGAAATTATTATTGCTTTTTTAACATGCGCTCGGGATATTTTGCGTTTTGTTGTTTTTTCAAAAAAATGTTTTTTGTTTTTTTTTCGTTTTTGTCACAACTTGTTCTTGTGTGTCTAATTTTTATGGTTGGCAGAAAATTTATAGCATTTTGCTGCGTGATTGATTTTCATTTTAAAGGTCTTTCACGACACAACGGCGAACCAGGCTGAAGAAAATTCAAAACAAAAACTTTTTAAATTTTAAATTTTTCAAATTCAGCAAAATCTACTTAAAAATTAATGTCAAATAAAATTAAAAATAGTAAAAGCAAGCAGCGTTTTTGCAAATTGTTGCGACAACTTTATTAATTGTTGTGCGCAACAACAACAACAACAACAGCAAATAGCAATGGTGTTAGCATTGTCAAATATTAAGAAAATATATTTTCTCAATTTATACAAATTCCAATTTGAATAAGGCTGAAAAGCTTAGGTTTTTTTAATTTACTTTCGTTTCAAGTCTGAAAACTTACGTCTAAAATAAATAAATTCAAATTTAGAAAGTTCTTGCTGGCTTCAAAAAATGGAAGATATTATTTGTGTTGTGGTACTTAATTTACCCAAAATCTTCTTACAAAATTCTTATCTATATAACTTACTTTTTAACAGAATCTTTGAGTTAAAGGCAAGTGCGCTCTAGCAACCTTGCAATAAAAAATTCCCTGCAAAATTTGAGCTTGATATCTCAATTTTAATACGTACGATTCAAAGAGGTTGAAATTCAATATGGGATTTAGTATGAAAAAACTGAAATTTTATCGTGAACTCATATAATTCAGCTGAAAAAATTGTAAAATTTTATGACTAAAAAAGTCATAGAGACGATATTTTTGACTATAAAGATACTTTTTCTTAAGTTTGCTCCACTGTAGGGTACGTGTTGACATTGAGATATCAAGCTTAGATTGTAAATTTTATTTTTGGCTTTCAAATTAAAAAAAAAAAAAACTTTTTTCAAGAACCATTCCAATCTACACTACGAAATATACGAAAAGTTTAAAAAATATGAATTCAAGCACTAGATATTTTTCGCCATTTTTTATATGTTAGCAAGCCACTGTTCAATGATTCAACAAAAAAAAAAAATTCGCGTGCCAAAAATACATTAATTTTTACATAAAAAAGTATTTAAAATAAAAAACAAACAAATGGCAAAATGATTTCATTTTTATAATGTCGTTCACTAGTAACTAATTGCGTGTGCGCACTGTCGCACGCAGACTTAATGATTAATGTTTGTCGCGCAATGAAACTTCTGCTGCTAATTTTTATATAAATTAAATTTAATAAGTAAAAAATAAAATCAATACAGAACCAAATATATTAACATTGAGAAACAAAAACACAGAACAAAACGACGTATGTGACCAAATGTTGACACAGAGCCAAAGTTGGCAACGCTGATTTTAATTCATTCAATTAAATGAAAAAAAAAAAACAAAAAGATTGTGGAAACTTTTTGTTGGCACAAAATACAAAAGGAGAAATCCAAAAACAAAAAATAAAAATTAAATTTTATTATTAAATCTGAATTTCGTGTCCTCATTAAATATTAAAAATAAATTTTAATTTTTTTTTATATAAAAGTAACATTTATAAGCCATAAAATTTGATGAGCGTCTGTCGACTGTCAGTTTTTATGGTGGCCAAAAAATAAATGTTATTAACTTTCTTAATAGCTGAAAAATAATGGGTTAAAAACTACATAACTATTTATATGTACACTTTTTTTTTTTTGGAATGAGTTTTTTATTTTTCTACATGATATACATTTTCAATAAATCATATTCAATTTCCCAAAATGGAAATAGCTAGATCATGAAGAATTTTTTAATGGATAATATTTTACTAACAATATCGGATAAATATACAATTTTTGATTTACAAAATATTTTTTAGCTCTTTAGATATCGATTCTACGAAAAAAGTTGTCAGAATCATAAGATGTGAAAAGTTAGTTGGTACTTTTGAAAAAAATATATTGAAATCATATTTGAGTTAAACTTGAAAATTGACCATTGATTTTTGAAAATTCAGAAAACATAGAAGATATTAAGTTTCCAACTCCATTCGAATGCACTTTTTACTGTTTTTCTGTACAGGTTACAAAAATAAAAAAATTGCAAAAATCCAATTAAATTAAAAAATATTTATTTCTAAAGAAAAAGTAATTTTAAACATTTTATCTTTCAAGAAATTTTTTCACAGAAATGAAAAATGTTTCAAGAATTAATTACGAATTTTCATAAGTTTTGAAAAATTCGAGCGTAACAATGGTTTGACTTATGTCGAAATGATCTATGGTATATCATCAACTATCTAATTGAATGTGACGGGGAAAAAAAACATTTAAATATGTTAACACAAAAATCCTTTTAGTTCGGTGTGATGTTCGTTCTTCCTTCAAATAAAAAAACTAATGGTTGGGCTGAGTCAGGTGCTTGATTACTTAAATCGAAGAAATTCGGAAATCTTCGGTAGGTACGTCTTTTATGAATCCTTTATTTCACCAAATGCTTGGATTGAATGTTACCTACAATGCTGTCTCTCCTTCAACATTATCGGCACAGCCTCTGCAGAACCGTAGTTCCATATTGAACTTTCGTTAATAAATCCATTTTGTAATGGTTTTTTAAAAAATATCTCTGGTAGGGGGAAAATTTTTGGTTTTTCGAATATATGCCTTCAAGCTAACGCAACGATTAGACCGTTTTGAGCGCCTCAAAAGTTAATACACAAAATATGGCTTAGAGCACACGGAGCTATGAACATAGATTATTGAACACGCAACAGTTTTGTCAAGAAAAACAGAATAAGAAGAAGCAAAATGCAACTGCTTGCGTTAACGTTTTTGCAACAGCTTCGCTGCACTCATCTCTTGCGCGCAAAAGAAGACAACAGCAGCCAAGATCTGTATGCGTGCCTGATTCTTTGGCGCCACCAACGCTACACGCCAGCCGCGCCATACGCGTTTTAATTAAGTCAGCCAACGGCAACAACAACAGCAGACAGCGGCTACACTTGAAGGCTTCACAAAAATGCTAAAAATGTTGCAAATATCAAAAATTGATAGACTTGCGCTAATTTTCGTTGGTTATTTTTGTATAAATTTTAAAAAAATTTCATTTTTTCTTTTAATGTTTTGGTCAAGTCAATATTTTTATATACCCACAATTTTGTTATTCTCACTGAAAATACTTTTTTATTAAATTTTTTTTTTTTATTATCGCAATAATATGATATATTCTTTTTTCAAATTATTACGCGTTGTTAAATTTTATTTTTTTAATATTCTTGCAGATTCCGAAAAAACGACGCATTGTCGCGCGCGTTCAATGTCGCAACATCAAAAATGAATGTCCGCCAGCGCTTTGTGATGATCCAATTTTGCTGCCGGGTAAATGCTGTAAAGCATGCCCGGGTGATAAAGCTGGTAAGTCTTTGACATTTTTTAAATTAACTATAATAATATAAATGAGATATGACAAGAAAAAACGCAAATTTTCCAACAACAAAATTAAATCATCCATACTGCTCGTAGTCGCATTTATCGAGCTAGGACCAATTAGAGGAAATTATTGAATGTAGCGAACTCTTCCCTTGAATTAATAAAATGTCGCATAACTACCAAAATCTTCTCTATATCATACAATTACAATATCAAAATCTATGATACATTTTTCAGAAATATTGACAATTTGAAAATTTGATTAGATGAACGACCCACACAAATTTTAATAGCGCAGAGATTTTAAATTTACAAATATAATATTGTACCACATTTGTGTATGATAAAAATTATTAAAAAATTTATTTAAAAACATCAGCCACCTGTTTAGCTACACACACTGAATGACTTAATGGCTGTAGAGTAAAGAAAAAAATCACATGACATTTTTTCTAAAAAAAAAATATATCCCTCTGCGGTTACACAGAAAAAAAAATTCTATGATATCAAACAATTTCGTGTCCGATTTCAATGAATTTTTTGTATGATTTTCAGTCATAGAAACAGTTTGTCTGATATAACAAATCATGATTTGTTGTTTTTCATACTACAGTTTTTGTTGAAACTTAAAATAAATACATTGATTTCAAAAAAACATTTGTAAATATTCCAAATATTTAATTCGTATTTTCAATGAATTCTTTCTGTCAATCTTTGATTCAACAAAAACATTCTTTGCTTCAATTAATTCCTTGGTTTTATTATCGAACTTCAATTAGAAAAATTATTTAAAGATTTGGGAAATTCAACGAATTATAAAAATTAAAATTAGTTAAATTAAATAAACATTTCTTTCTTTAGCGATTTTTTTTGGCAGTATTGAAGAAAACAATTGGTAAATTGTTCATTTAATTCATTAAATTTACAAAAAAACTTTGGTGCAAACATAGAATGAATTAGGCATATCTAAGAATTATTTCTACCATCTTTCAAATTTTGTTTTTGGTTTGAGGAATAAATTGGAAGGATCGGGAAAATATTCAGAAGCATTAAATGAATAATGCACCTATACTTACTTACATACTTAGATGGCCATAACAACCCGTTGTCAGATTACGGCCGACCTCATTAGCTCTCGCCAGACGCCTCTGTTTTGCGCGCGCCTTCTCCAATCGTTAATGCCAAGCGCGGTTAGGGCTTCCTCAGCTTGGTCTATCCACCGGAGGCATGGTCTCCCTCTTCGTCGTTGACCGGGGACCTTCCCTTCGAATACCTTTTTCGCTGGAGCTTCTTTATCCATACGATGGACATGACCCAGCCAGCGTAGTCGCTGTATTGTTATACGCTTAACTATGTCAATGTCGGCGTAGAGCTCATACAGTTCGTGGTTCATTCGAATGCGATAGTCGTCGCCAACTCGAACAGGACCAAAGATTTTGCGGAGAAATTTCCTCTCGAACACCCCAAGAGCGGCTGCGTCTGTTGTCGAAACCACCCATGCCTCAGCGCCATAAAGAAGCACAGGTAGAATGAGCGTCTTGTAGAGTGTTAGCTTTGTCGATCGAGAGAGAGCTCTGCAACGTAATTGCTTACTGAGACCGTAGTAGCACCTATTAGCAATTGTTATTCTCCGCTTAATCTCTAGACTGACATCATTGTTGCTGGTTAGGGCAGTGCCAAGGTAAATGAATTTATTGACAACTTCTAATTTACAGTTGCCCGCTGTAACATGAGAGTCTAGATCCCGTGCTCTCTTGTTGTTGTTAGTAGACATCATGTATTTCGTCTTGCCCTCGTTTACCGTCAAACCCACTTTGGCCGATTCCTTTTCAATAGCAGTGAAAGCAGCAGTAACATCTCTCTTACTCCGACCGATAATATCAATATCATCAGCGTACGCAAGGAACTGAACACCTTTGAAGAAAATGGTGCCATTATGATGCACACCGGCTTTTCGTACGATCCCCTCCATAATGAAATTGAAGAGATCGCACGAGAGCGAGTCGCCTTGTCTGAAACCTCGCTCGGTATTAAAAGTTCCGGAGAGGATTCTCCAGGATTTGGCGTAGTGTAAAAATCTGGTCTATGGTGGACTTACCAGGTCTAAAGCCACACTGATAGGATCCGATCTGCGTTTCTGTATACGGCTTCAATCTTTCACACAATACGCTCGAGAGGATCTTATATGCGATGGAAATAAAACTGATACCCCTGTAGTTGGCGCAGATTGTCGGGTCTCCTTTCTTTATTACAGGACAAAGCACGCTGAGGTTCCAATCGTCGGGCATGCTTTCCGCTAGCCATATTATGCTGATGAGTTGATGCATGCACCTTATCAATTCAGTCACCAGCTTTAAACAACTCAGCTGGCAGGCCGTCAGCACCCGCTGCTTTGTTGTTTTTGAGTCGCTGGATAGCAACTCGAACCTCTTTATGGCTAGGTGATGGTACTTCCACTGCGTTATCATCGATTGGTGGTATCGTACTGCATTCTCTCTGGGCGGAATTGATGGAGTCATCGCCCGTAAGCAAGTTGGAGAAATGCTGCCTCCATAACCTCAGTACACTCTGTGTATCTGTAACCAGATTTCCATTTTCGTTTCTACAAGTGGATGCTCCGGGCTTGAAACCTTGAGTTAGACGCTTAACTTGTTGATAGAATTTTCGTGCATCCTTCTTGCCCTGGTACACCTCAAGTTCCTCACGCTCACGCTTTTCCTGCTCCCTTTTTTTACGTCTAAAAATGCGCCTCTCTCCCTTCCTCTTTTCGCGGTAGTTTTCTCGCACGGCTCGCGTTGCGGCTGACTGCAGCGTCTTCTTGTATGCGGCGTTTTTTTCAGCAGTCGCATCGCGACACTGCGGGTCATACCATTGGTGTCGAGGTCGTGGGCGTCGAAAACCAATGACTTCCTCGGCAGCAGCACGCATGGAGTGGGAGATGTGTCTCCAAAGTCCACCGGCGTCGTCGGTTCCAGAGGTTGGTTGGTTGAGCTTAACCGAGAGTTGAGCGGAGTACGCCTCAGCAGTCCGTTGTGATTGCAGCTTGGCGACGTCCAGCTTTCGTTGCATGCCTGTGCGTACATTCTTCGCATTGCATATCCGCATGCGGATCTTAGCTGCAACAAGATAGTGGTCGGAGTCAATGTTGACCCCCCGAAATGTACGCACATCCAGAAAGCTTGAAGCGTGCCTTCCGTCGATCACAACATGATCAATTTGGTTTTTCGGTTTTTGATCCGGGGATAGCCAGGTGGCCTTGTGAATGTCGAGGTGTTGAAATCTGGTACTACTAACTACCATGTTTCGTGCCGCGGCGAAGTCGATCAGTCTCAGACTGTTGTTTGAAGTGGTGTCGTGGAGACTGAACCGAGCGACTGTAGCGCCAAAAATGCCTTCTCTTCCGACCTTCGCGTTAAAATCGCTGAGGACTATTTTTACATCGTGGGTCGGACAACGGTCATACACGTCCTCTAGGCTCGCGTAGAAATCATCCTTTGTGGCATCGTCCTTTTCCTCCGTCGGGGCGTGCGCGCAAATTAGGCTTATGTTGAAGAATTTTGCCTTGATACGGATCGTAGCCAGCCTTTCGTTTATTGGCGTGAACCCATCCTCCAATGCACCTATACTAGGAACTATTAATTTGACATTTATCTAAAAGTGAAAAGTATGATTTGAAAAATCTTATAATCCATTGTATAAAATTCATTTTTTGTCTGTCTGTCTTTAATGGACGCGGAAACTATCTGGCCGATTTTGATGAAATTTTTACAGTATGTTAGCATCGATCAGGCAGGTGTTATAGGCTATAAAACTTTTGTTAAAGGTGCATACTAAGGGTGGCTCTCATACAAAAATATTTTAAAAATAAAATTTTCTCAAAGACCACTCAATCGATTCTTATGGAACCTACACCTGTGCCTCTGCACAGATAAAATTGTAAAAATTTTATTTAAGGTGCATACTTGGGGTGGCCCTCATACAAAAAAATATTTTTAAATATCATTTTCACGAAGATAGGTTAATCGATTCACACCGAATTTACAACACGTAGCTCTTATGTTAAGAGGCATAGCTTAGGCTACAAAACTTTTACTTAGGTAGCCCTCATACAAAAATATTTTTAAATACATGGTAGGGGAGGGTGGGGCTAAACCGGACGCGGTGCTAAACCGGACAGTCGCGATTAATCAAAAACTACTTTGAATATCGGAACGGCCATATGCGCGATGAACGCACCATGTCATAAGCTACTAACTCCCCAAGTTTCGATGATATTTCATCATTCAGTTTAGCGTCAGTCGTCGAAGAGTGCAGACACATGTATTTTTTCGCTTAAAGTAAAAATTTTTTTTTTCAAAATTTTTGGATTGTGAAATTAATATACAAGTGCGCAGAATACATATTCGGTGAGTGTTTTTAGGTAATTAAGATGTGCTGAATCGATTGGTGTTAGTGGTTTTTATGATAAAATATTTTTCATCAATGTTTTTCGATCGAGTTAAAAAAATGACACGATGGGGCTAAACCGGACACTTTTTGGTGGGGCTAAACCGGACACCTTATTTGTCATTTTAAACTCGTGTTTGTTATTCATAAACACTTCTGAAGCATATTGAATGTTTCTACGACATAACTAAAGCACAATAAACATTGATATTAATTATTTAAGTTATTCACAGCAAATGCTGCGTAATTACAAACGTAAAATGCCTGCAGTCGATAAGGAAAAAATTAAATTAGCTGTTATTTCGGTGATTCGTGATAAAACATCGATTCGAGATGCATCAGAATTGCATGGTGTCAAGCGAGCAACATTGGCAGATTGGATCAAGAAAACCAGATGAAGATTTTGAATGAATTTCAATATTTTCCGATTTTCCGTTAAGTTTTCGTTGAAAAAAAAATATTTTAATTTTTCTATCCAAAATTTTTTTCATCATCATTTTGCGTTTAGCACTTAAAATCAACATTTTTTCAATCAAATACAATATTTTCTTGTACGAAACACATCGAAATACATCAATAAAGATTCAAAATAACATTTAAACATAATGTGCCTTCATGTTTGTTATTCATTTTGGTTTTGGCGCGACTGTCCGGATTAGCCCCACCCCCTGTACGGTTAAGCCCCACCATTTTTGGCTTTTTCGATTTCGAGGTTGGTATTGTCTGAATGAGCTCACGCCAAACTGAATACATATTAAACCATCAAACGATATGCGATTTGTAGCTAAACGATGTAGCTTTCGAATGATATATAACGCCCCAGGTTTCGAATAATTTTTTTACATTATTTTTGCAAAAAGACAAAAAGTGTCCGGTTCAGCCCCACCTTCCCCTATAGCTTTTACAAGATTTTTCCTTATGCTTTTTTTTCTTGCGTAAAATTTTTTATATAACTCCGCTCCTTCTACTAGCAAAACTAAGAAAATATTGAATTCCCCCCTTAGCACGCATTCGCAATACTTGAACGCCCCCAAGGCTATAAACAAAACTGCACGATTGACAACTCTGCATTGGAATTGATATATTCCAATACTTTTTCTAAGAACCGGTTTTACAATTTTAGCAAATTCAAAAGCAAGTGAGTCTCAAGTATTTATGTTAAATTTACATAAAATTTAAAGTAACTTTTTCTTTATAAAAAATATTTGATTTTATTTTATTGAAATAAAAACAAATAGGACGAAATTTTCTATTTAAGGTGAAGCGAAGCGCACGGGTAATGCTATTGTTAAAATTAGACAAATATGACCTGGTTGAACATTTGAAAGTTTGAATTGATTTTACTAATTCAGTAACGAAGTTTTTTATTTGCACTAACTGTGAAACATTTAGCTGATTAAGCTAAAATATTGTTGTTAAATCAGATAATTTGTAATTTGAAAATCCAACAAACAAAGTGTTTTGATTTTGAAATTTTTTTCTTTAATTTAAAGAAATGAATAATTGAATTCTAGAAATTTTATTCATAGAATTGCAATTGTTTGATTTTACCAATTATGTTTTTTCTGTGTAGTTATTACTCGTACTATCAGCAAAGCGTATATTTTATTTATTTTGAGCAGACTCGTAAATAGTTTTCACTCCCCCTTCACAAAGCAGCAGCAGCAGCAGCATACAGCCACGATGAATCGCAACCTTCACTGGCTTATTAAGTATTTGGCCACTTTCATGCTGCTTGCTTACCTCATTTCAGTTGCTGCCGCTGCGGTATTTCTAAGTGCCGTCTCCGCCGCAATACCATGAATTTTCTTTTAAGTCAATATTTTGACACTCTCAATTTGACATCATGGTATAACGTAAATCACAACGGATTTCAGCCATAACACGATGATCTGTGTAAAATTGTCTGCGGGCGCGTATTTTATGAATAATTTTCATATATCATAATATTTTATTAGACAACTACAAAGGCAAAGCAGAGCAACAAAAACATTTGAGATAATAAATGGATAATTAGAGATGAAATACTGAAATGAATAAGAAAAAAATATTCATAATTAATGTCGAAAAGAAAAATCTGCAAGAAAGTATATAGTCACGATTGTGAGAAATTTCATATTTATAGATAGAATTTTTTGGAACATGTTTTTGCAAGTTATTGAAATTCCTTTAGACTTGTGATTGGAAAACTGTTTTTGCTAAAAAACATAAAATTACTATAGAATAGTTTCTGGATGGTAATTATATCCCAAAACATTTGTCTGTTCCTTCATAAATTGGCTAACGTCTGGGGGATGATTGTTTGAAATTTCTGATTGACACCCTCTATTTCGTGTATACATTTGGGGCATTCCATGCCAAATCACCAAAGGTTTGGTCCGACCCTCTTCGATTTCGCTCGATGTTATGCCTTAGTGCGCATTAAAACCAACAAGCACACCAATTTCTAGTCTTGTGTTCGTAACCGTTATTGAGTAATCGGTTTTTTAAATTTTAAGGCAAACAATGTTCAATTAACGATATACTAGTAATAAATATCGATATCAATAAAAAGCGGGGTATAATTTTTTTTGTATTTGAATGTAGTTTCTGAAAAAAAGTAAAAAAAAAAATGATTGGAAGTAATTATCATTTTGTAATTAATGTTTAAAGATTAAAATCATTATTTTCGAAAATTGCGACTCCTTCGATTTTTTTAAAAATGTTCACAAAATTCTTCTCTATATTACGCAACTTTGAAGCTGCAGTTCAAGATGTTCTGACAATTTTTTCTATTTTTTTCGAATTTTGAAAATTTTATATTTTTTTATGATTGAATTATCTACATCACTAGTTTACACACAAAAATATTTGATTTCTGACATATTTTTTTATGTATTTTGGGTCGTAAATTCCAAAAATGCCAAAACCATTTATTTCGCCTAAGAATCATTTTAGAGTTATCCCCCAAAAACCCGTTTTTTGCACTTTTTTCATTTATTTGGCAATGTCGGGGAAATTAAAATGAAGCACACTATATATTACGTTTTTGATTTACTAAAAAGGATTGCAAACAAAAGATTAATTTTCATGAAGTAAAACTATCACTAAGAATTTGGATCGATATTTCGGTATGAAAGTAAATGCCAAGTTTTTATAAAAATTTTGGATGATTTTAAGTTTTTTAGCTTTCTGTTGCAGACTTTACTATGATGTTTTCTTTTTGTTTTTTTCCTTAGGGATACTCATTTATATTTCTAAAATATAGCGTTGAAAAGAACTTAAATTTATCACAGCTCAACCAACAATTCTAAGTTGTAAATTTCTTTCGTATGATGGGACATTTTTTAAAAATAATGTTTTCTTTTATGTTTTATAGCATTTTTTTTTTTGCGAAATTATGTAGCTAAAATTGAACAGCAGACCACAAAAATTAACAAATTTAATTGAAAATGTCATCGTTGTTGTTTATGACTTTAACTTGTGCATAGTATTGGCCACATTTATATTGGAAAAAGAAAAACTAAAAGTATTAGAGACAGTAACATTTTTTGTCAACTTATTGTCAATGTTGGTTCTTCTCAAAGCTGTTGAATGCTTGATTACAACTCAACATTTTCGATATATTTTCTTTTCTTAATTTTCTATATTAATTTTATTAGCAAGTCAACACAAAAAAGTTGCATCTGTTCAGAACTTTTATACATCAATTTTATTTATTATTAAACCAAGAAAAAAAATCAAATGAAAACACGCGCTACAAGCCAGACAGCAAAAAGCCAAAAAAAAAAAATAAAAATTTTTTTAAAAAAAAAATTCAAAATAGTTAAAAAAATTATTATCACTGACACGACTTTTTAATAACAATGTAAATATTTCGTATAAAAAACAAAAATATACAGGGTAATTTTTGACTTGAATTTGCTTTATTGTGCGTGCCATAAAGAGCTTGGGAAAATTAACATATAACCTAAAGATATTGCAGTTGTGAGACTTTCGGAATGATGATACTTATGGGGAATAGCGTTATATAAACGAAATAAAACTCTAATTTCCCACTTTTGTTGTTAATTTTGAAGTGTCGATTGTACTTTTAATTAAACATTCTTGGGCTTTAATAATTTCTCTGCTCTTAACACTCAACATATAACGAATGAGTGGACCCTGTAGCAAAATTAAACTTTGAAAAAGCAGAAGAAAGCAAGTCCATTTCTACATATGACACAGTCACAAATTAACAAAAAATGTTGTGTATAAAATCGAGAATAAAAAATCACAAAAAAATATCACACTCAAGGCTACTACGCAATTTGGCCGTTGCCTACACCGTCAACGCCAAAATAACTTGAAAGACATTCACGTTCGTGTTGCCACAATTCTTGATTTTGTCTAACAGCAACAGCAATTTTTTATGCCTGCTGATTTTTTTTTCTTTCGTTTATTTTCTTGTTAGTATTTTTAAATTTTATTTTATTTCAAAAACACAAAACCGCTATCTATATTTTTTTTTATGTATTAAATATATCTAAAAAAACTTATTGTTTTTTTTAAATTTTTCACATTAACAATTCTTAAATATTTCTATGCACTACAACAACAAAAAACATATATTTTGACCACAAATTTTGGTGAATCAGCTTGGCCAATTTTCTGCTTGAAATAAAATTTAAATAATAAATATTATTGCAAAAATGATATATGTTCGATTTTGAATAACATCATAAAAATACTTGACTAGTATATACTTAAGTATTCGAAAAAAATAAACACAATGGAAACAATTTAAAACAAAAAGCTAAGTGATTTATATATACATACATAGCTAAACATCTTGTGAGGCAAAGACAATATTCACAAACTGAAGAAGTATTTTCAATTTTCAAATCCTTACACCATAACGTTTTTTTTTGTTATGAAAATTACGTCTCTACTTTCTAAATAGTTTTTATGGGTAAAGTTTCGCCATATTTCATTTTCACATTGATCAAATTTTTTCGATGAATTTATGCTTGAGTTTATAGCAATTATATTATGCGAAATATTTCTTAGTGATAACTATTTTTGTTTCGGCTTATCCTTTAAAGCGTTTCAGCCAAGCTTTAGTCCAAGTCTGCTGAGTACGACTGGTGAAGAAGTAATTCGTGGCCTTACCCATAGAATTAAGGCATTTAGATGATATATTTGAAGTTGCTTTATTGTGTTGTACATTTTTCTTCGACAAATATTGATGTTTTCCTACAAAACGTCGTTGAAGCGGTTCAGTAAGCTTGGAATATTTATTTAGCGGTAGTCATTTCACCCTTTGCAGACAACATGGATTATGCTGCTTAATTTCCAAAAAAAAAAACTGTGGCCATGACCGATAATGTCACCTTAGTCTTTCTTGGAACGGATTCTCCACTGCTTTGGCTATTCCTTGATCTCTGATGTGACTTCAGAGACACATATTTCATCCATAGTTACCCAAAGCTACTTAGTAATCCGATTCAATATCGCCAAGCCCTCCATAGGCTCATATGCAAGAGATCTTTAAATGTACTATGGATCTGTTTGATTGCGATGCCTGTAAACTTAGCAATATCGCAAGTAAAAGTATTAAACCAATTGTAAATCGTTCCAATAAACGAACTTCACATATTGCAACTTTAGTTCTAAAATTCTCTATATATGTATATATATTGTAGTATTATTCTTTATCAAACTGCAGGATATCGTATTGCATGTCCTCGAAAACTAATATATTTTTTATTTGCTTTTTATATTTTTATTAAATGTTATCTTTCGTGAATAACTGCATAACTTCACATACAATTTTTTTTTGAAGTGGTCCTCTTTGCTCCCCCATTTTGCTTCTATTAAGAATTACTCGATAAATAAAAATACTACGATAAAGCTTAAATATAAACTTCATTACAATATTCCCAGTGTGGCTAATTTTTAGTTTTCAGTCTGAAGGTGGGAGTGTTGATGAATATAATGCAAAGGCTGACGATATGTAAAGTTTAATACGTCGTATAGAAGAAATAACCTCGTTGACATAAGCGTACCTAGGGGCGGGGTACGGCCATAAAAGCTGTAGTAGCTAAACCCTACTCATAAGCCTAACGTTATAGAGTAATAAAGCATCAACCTCTTTGGATCCGGGTTAATATTGAGATATCAAGCTCAAATTCTGCAATGAATTCTAAATTTTCTTTTAAATTAAAAAAAAAAAAAATTTCCTTTTTTTTAAAAAAAAACAGTCCTAGAAACATTTTTGTCGCTTTCAAGTCAAATTTTATATTTTTTTTAAACTGCCATTTTTGATGCCTAATTTTTCGCTTCACTGCCTCATTAATCATAGCTGCATTTTATTTTATTTCATTTCATTTAATTTCATTTGATTTTTTCTTTTGAGCACAAATTTGCAATTATAGTACTGCCGAAAACATTTCACCGAAACTATTTTCTTCATGCTGCATCATCATCAATTAAAATGTTGTCAACTTAAGTCGCGTACGACTCTCGACTCTCGGTCTTTTCGGTGGTATATTTTTGAAATGTCATTGCAAGCAGAGACCATTCATTAATTAAGCATAGACAGAGTTGCCACAAGAATATTGCCAACATTTCATGTTGCGCCAAATAATGAGCTGCGAAATTCCTTTGCTGTTGCAATTGAATCGAACCGAGACAACGTGCTGCAAACGCGCCTTGTGTGTGGCATCACCAACGTTGGCCAAGATGTTGAAAAAATAAGAGAATAAAAATTTCCCCTCACATTGCAGGGAATTCAGTAAAACTGGTTGCCGGCATTTCTTCAACGTCATCAACAGCAACAGCCACAGCGACTTCTTTTCTTTTTGCTACAGCGGCTTCAACTTTATTTATTATTTTTATTTTTTTACTTTGGTGCCGCACAGTTGGCAGCACTGCTGGTTCGCACACTGCGTTTATTGTAACACATCATTAGTTGGAGTTTTGTAGTAATTTTTCTTGGACGCTGCTGGTACGCCTATTGGCACAAACACAAATGCGCCTGATTGAGTTTGACTAATTTTTCACTGTACGGGCGCGAGGACCCCCCATTAGCGCGCTGCGGCACCCTGTAAACGACAGCGCATTTCTTAAGAAACCGCTTTATAGAACTTTTTCCTTTTGCTTGCTGTTTTGACTGTGTGGTAACGCTTCCGCTTTCCACTGACGACGCCGCATGCTGAGGTGTGTCAATTTGAGAGTTGTGCAATTTTTCATTTATGACTTTGACAGTTCATACATGTTGTACAACAACAAGCGGCTTTTTTTCATTTTTGTTCTCAACTTGTTTTGCTTTGATATGGCAACGCTCTTGCCAAGTTATCACTTGTGCAATCGATCCATTATCTTGATAGCCATGGAGTTTAAGCCAGGTCTGCGCTTCTCGCATGTGCAATTCAAATCCGGTCTGCTCAGATTTTTCTAAGATTCTTATCTTCAGGCGCATGTCTCAAGTCACCGCTGCCACCGCCACCGCCACCGCCACCGTCACCGTCACCATTGCCGTCGCCATCTTTGTTGTTAAGCCACCCAGCCAAAAGTAACAAGCCCTTTTTCCTACCGCAGTTATTAGTCACATTCTAATGTGGCAGCGATGTGAGCTTGATTTTGAAAGTTCGTTTGTCCTGCTTGATATAAACTTGTTATTGTGCGAGTACATACATACATAGTTGCGAAAACGAGTATGGGTAGGGTAAGGCTGTGAATTAAACTACTGAAGTTACTCAAAAGTCAACACTTGCGTGTTAAACTTTGGCAGGAAAATAACCTTGTTATACGCGAAATTGAAACCTCAACATTTATGGGCATCAAAAACAATTTATTAATAGCGCAACTTCACTGAAAGCATAGACTCTAGAAAATATGAATGAAAAACGCCTGTGCAACGCTAAGGCACCTTAAAACGAAACATTTTCATATATCTATTTCCACATAAAAAATCCTCAAAACGGAACATTTCCGCGACATTTCCATCAAAAAGAAGCATTTCCATTTAATAAACGGAAATAACCTTAACATTGCAAAAACAAAACAAACAAAAATCAGGACACCAGCTGACGCAAGAAAATTTTTGTAATTCCATTATAAAAAGTCTAAAAATTATCTATCGAACAATAAGTACTTAAAACATTTTTTCGATTAATAAGAATGAAAACATATTGAATATTGGGCTTAACAATAAAAAGTATAAAAAATTATATTCTTACAATTCCAATATTACTACACTTTAAATTTCTTTGAAAAAATGTATGTTGAAATTTTGTTGTCAATTTATTTATTTCATCCATCCGTCTAGGACGTATGGTTTTTGCAGGCGGAGGCTTTTTTTCCGAAATAACTACTAACACCTTGGAAACAGTGAACTTTTTTAGTCTCACACTGTGAAATACTTTCTTATTTTAAGTTTAATTTACACTCAAAAACTAATAATTATACCTTAATTCGATAGACACCATCTTAAATTTGGTGTTTTCTCGTCAGAAAATTACACACAGTCTGTCTAACTTTCAACTTTATTCAAAATAAGAAACTTTTACTCCAAAAAGCATTTGAAATTGGATATAAAAATGTTTCAGTTTTAATTGTGGGTTCGAAGCAAAATACTTTAAGCCCACGCGCAATTTGAATTAAACAAAATGTTTGAAATTAAACAATATCTTTAATTTTGAGTAGTAAATGTCACTGTTGAAACCCAAAGTTGAACTAAGTAGTTCTGTTCTCTATTGATAGTAATTTTTGACTGGAATTTCTTATGGCGTATGTATGTATATTGAAGATGGGCGTGGCATAGTTTTATAATGCAAATGTGTGTACTAAGTAACTCAACGTTTTTTTAAATTGTTGCATATCGTAGTAACATAGCTGAGGCATATTCACATTAAGTGTCAAATTTATATGGGACAGGGCAGGAAGGAGAAATTATCAGTAATGTATATCCACTTCACAAACATTTCTTTAACCTTCATCGGGTTTTTCATATACTACATAGGTATAAGTTAAAAAAATTTTATTTCTTCGGTTTCGCTTCTGAGCCTTACTTTAATTTTCAAATATCTAAGATGTTCCCATGAAATTATGGGCTAAAAAATGACTATTTATTGGCACTTTTATATGCTTTTATTGAAAAAAAAAAATGTTCATTTCCCATAAAACTTGCACCTTCAAGCATTTTTTGAATCCAAAAATATTTTGAAAAAAAAAATTTCTTTGTCTTTTAACTTAAAATTATTAAAAACGAATTTATGATTTTCAAAATTGGGATAAGACAATCTCTTGGCGCTTAAGTTAAGTTTCATTTAGTAACAAAAGTTGTTGATTTCAGTCAAAGTTTTTGGTCTCTAGCAATTTTTGAAACTAAAAATATTTAAAAAAAATTGTTTGGCTTTTACCAAGAAACTGTATTTATTTCAAAATTTGGGATCCAAAAATTTGTTAGAGTTTTGGTAAGCTTTAATTAAAAGAAAAAAATATTAATTTCTGAAAAGACTTGCGCTGTCTAGCCATTTTTGAACAAAAAAAAAATTTTTTCGGCACTTAAGTAATAAAAAACTTAATCTTTTTTTTCGAAATTCAGGCTTTGGCATTCTATTAGCATTTTAGTTGGCTTTTATTTAAAAAAAAAAAAAAAAAATTGTTCATTTCCGACAAGATTTGCGCTCTCGAGCGATGTTTGAACCAAAACTCGATTCGGGACCACTCTGTAGCGGTAAGCAGTATTTTCAGTATTTTAACTTCACAGCTCAATATCTCTCGACATCATCAATAACAAATTAATTCCCGGCACACATGTCCATAATATAACTCATAGAATACGTAAAAAAAATTTGGAGCGATTTAAAAATGTGGCGGTCCGAAACTGTTCGGTTTGTAAAAGAACGTCTCAGACGCAGGATTTTATTTTTTCCACTTAAAATCAAATTGAGTGCTTTATTTGAAGCAGCAAACAAAGCTAAAGCGAAGTGCTTCGATTAAAGCACAAAACGCAGCAAAGTCAAATCGCTTTTTTACTTCTTAAATTTCCGAAAGGGTAAGAATAAATTTTAAATTTTTCGTAAGGGATTTCCCGCTTTTTTTATGAAATCAAGCACACTTATTTTTCTTTTAAGTAAAAAAAGCAATCCAGCAGGTATTTTAAGTCAACGCATTCCATTACCAAAAATAGCTACCAACTTCGAATAACAACAATTTTATATTGGTTAGACATTTCTTCAATATAAATGCAACTCTTTTGCAAATATTGGCAAATATATTGAGTTTACTGGCTTATTTGAACAAGCAACTTCTTGCATTGCTGCTGCTGTTGCTGCTATAGTTGTTATTGCCTGGACACATTACCTAACTTGACTTGACCAACTTGACTTAGTGGCGCATCCCATAATAATTCTATGTACATAGTTAGTTGATATTTATGTATGTACCCTTGTAGCATAGAGAAATGACTGCTTCCTCAGCAGGAAAATTCAAAATGATTTGCTATTTTTATTACTACGGACTTTGAGTTATTGAAATCTTACATTTTATTGTATAGCGCGATTCTTTTAGATTTACTTTTTTCAAAAATCAGACAAAAAAAAATTCAATTTTATCGGGTAATCCACAAGAACCATTCTTTACATTTACTTTCTAACTGCTGCTAACATGGTACATTCTGAAGTTCCAGTTTTCGACGACGCGTTCGAGCATTTCAAGTTGCATTTGATGAATGACGGTAGTAATCTTGGCTTCCAATTGCTCAATCGCAGCCGGCTTATCCATGTGGAATATGAACTTTACGTAGCCCCAAGAAAAAAATTTAGAAACATGAAATCACATGATCTATGTGGCCAATTAGTTTCCTTATTTCAAGAAATCAGGTGAACTTTAAATAAATTTGAAGTTGAAATTTTTGTGAATTTAGTTCATTTCTATAATTTTTAAACGTTGTTGTGGCACAAGATTTTTCATGATGAAATTTCTAATTATACTGAACAAAAAAACCATGACAGTTTGACACATCTAACGTCATAAAATCCTTACTGAAAAATAAAAATACTTCTAGGTGAATTACCCATTACATGTTAAGACCCAGTGCGTATTTCATGGTGCCTTACGTAAATTTATTGCAGGCTTTTAGCTAAAGCTTTCAAAAAGATCTTGTGGAACTCAGAAGATTACTATCAATGATTTAACAAAGGTACCCATATTTCTCAATGCTTTCCAAAAAAACAGAAATCATTTAATTTTCTAACACATCCTATCATATATTTAACCTTAAACATTAAAGATGATCAGTAGAATTAAATAAATCTGAACTCACAAAATTTCCAAAATTAAAACTGCATTTTTGAATAATTCACTCGGCAACCCTTTAATGATTTTATTTTAATTTTAACATTACCAGCGATGTCTCCAAATACATAGATATTGGCGCCGCACTGTGGATGGGTTTGTATGGACAGCGGCCATAAATGGTAGTAATAGCGCTAGACTCTTGATATTCGGTACAGATGTTTTATGAATATGAAAAAATTGGCTCACAGACACGCCTACCTCCCAAACATAAGTTGGATGTGGTTGAGCCTTTTGTTCAAAATGGGTATAATTTTTAATTATTTTGGCAATGCCTACTTCAAAAATGCTAAAAATTCTTGATAAAAAAAAACTGGAGCTGGAACTTTGAATTTTGATTAACCATACTTTCCCACATAATGTATAAAAAGTTAGGTTACATTCAATAATCTTATGAGAACATATCGAATAATTAGTTTTGGGAAGATACGTGAGATATTTACATGTTTAATGCGCCCAGAACGATTTTGATCACTATATTTTTGAAAAGAAAACACTGTTTCCTGCAGATTATTTACCTTAAAAGGCAAATAGTTGATATTAAATTGTATTTTACTAACGTATCCATAGTGCACGCAATTCCTGATTGGGCGGAAGACCAAACAACCTTAGCAAATTTTCACTTTTTAGTTGCGCATACTAAGCAAACAATAGACTGACTTGGAATATTGGCAACTGCAGCAACTTTTCACTATAAAAGCCTAAGACACAGAGAGTACCAACGTCTTTTGGTAGTAGTTTTGACTCTATGACTAAGTTAGAGTGGTAGTGGCATTCTGTTGCATCTGTAGTGGCAGATGTATGCAATCTTAAAGTACAAACTAGTTGCAGCATGATTTTAACTACTGTTGCTGGTCAGCATATTACATGTTATTGTTGTTGCTGTTGTTGCAGGCATTGCTATATTTAACAAACTCACACGCAAAAAAGGCGCAAAAAAATACAAATAAAAAAGAAAAAAATACCAAAAAGTCTTTAGTTAACAAAACTCATTATAAGCTCGCATGCCTTTCTATAGCCGTGCTATGCTTCGCTATGCTCAATTTTGTTGCAAAAAGAGTCGTCTTGTTTGTTGTTGTTGCTGCTGCTGCTGCGGCTCCTCTGGATATAATCATCAACACAATTGCTTCGTTAAGCGGTCCATTTTGGGCAGCCGCTGCATACCTACAGCGACTGACAAGCAACGTACCAACCAGTCAGCCAGCTGATGATGTTGCTGATGACTACAAAATTGTCAACGTCAACTAAGACAACAACAATAATACCAACATCATCAGCACCAACAGGCAGCACAGCATGAAAAGTTTCTGCTTCTTCGATTTTTTAATATATGCGTTTTGAAATTTTTTTTTTAATTTTGTTGCTGTAATTTTTATAATGACATAACTCGAGCATTTTAACGCTTATTAAATTATCTCATTTACTGGTAGTAGCAGCAGCAGCAGCAAAAACGATGCATTTTAGTTCGGAGCTTGCGTTTTGCTAAGGAATGATTATAACAGCGGGCGGTACTTATCGTTAAAATCTGTGACTTCTTTTTTTTTCGTTTTAAGATTCTTAACTTTCTTGTTTTTGTTGGAGTCCAGATATCTTAACGCGCCATCATCAATTGAAACGATTTTTGAGTTGATGACAAACCACATTAAATTATACGATCCAAAATTAATGGCACCATCAGTGACATTTAAGAATCGGCGCATTTTAGAGTTTTCTAATTAAAAAAAAGAAAAATTACAGACGCCAAGACGCACAGTGCATAAGATTTGTTATCTATTCAAGTAATATTTGTTAAAATAAATTATTTTGACGAATTCCATTACGATTGGTGCAGTAAAAGATTTTTCACAGAAAGCGGCCAAAAAGTTCCAGGGTGAAACTATTTGAAATTACCGATATTAATTAATTCACTCTTAAAACCTCACGAATTATGCTGCCCCAACTCCAAAACTATGAAATGGTAGTAGTTTACCCATATAAAAACTCATCGTTCAATCAATACTTTTTGCTTTCACAAAGTATTTTGGTGATTAACTCCAAGTCCACACTAAGAAAACGATTTGATTGAATATGTATGTAGTAAATTACGTTTCACACGAAAACGCAAGCGAAAATTTTTTTTGGCTCTGATTTGGCTGAAATTTGGCATTATTGTAATATCGATGTCCAGCAATAGAACTGCGTTCAGGAATTCGCCCTAGTTTTATTTGTTGTTGAGATACGCGGGTATGAAATTCACGATTTTTGTACTTTTTCAGAATAAGTGTTTTTTTCGAAAATTCATAGCTTACAGCAAACTCTATCTATTAATAATTGGTATGCCTACGACTTTAGGTTTTTCCTTGTACTTTTCAAAACAAATTCCTATTTTTGAAAAAAAAAAAATTTTTCGCAAAAATTTTGCGAATTGAAAAATATTTTTGCATTTTTTTAAAAAAATCCATATTTTAAAATTTTTTTTTTCTTTTAAAAAAACTTTGATTTATTCTGCGCTTAATGCCGTAAAAATTTTTGTGGGGAAAAAATTATTTATATTTTTTTTTTAATTTTAACAAAAATTAAACAAATTTTTAATTTGTTTTAGTCGACTGAATGTTATTAATTAATAAAACCGGAAGAATAAAACCGGAAGAATACGTCCAACAATTATTCGAAGAATAAGTGGCGGAAGCCCGAAATTCGAAATAATAAAGCTACATCATATAGCAAGTCCTTAAACCGATGGTTTAACAAAGCTATGCAGCAAACGAGAAATGACAATAAAATTACAACAGATGGCGCAATCGCATAATATAAAATTGCACTTTGTGTATGTCGTTCAGCACAACCTCCGTGGCTCAAGTGTTAGAGCGGCCGTCCACATATAATTCATGGAATGGTCGGGGGTTCGAATCACATTAAAAAATAACCAAAACTGGTCTGATGAGGCTATGTATATACATATGAATATGTGTATATATGTGGTAATAGCCGAAACATATGTCACCAATTACCAGGTTAAATTGTTCCATTTGTTGTCTTTGTCATGTTTGTTTATAAAGCATTAACCGATTTGTGAAATTTCACAAGAACATTGGTTACTGCAATTGACTGTAAAGTTCGATTAAAAATTTCAAAACAAAAATTAAACAGCTAAAATTTTGTAAATTTAAATTAATTTTTGAATTTTTTTTCAAAAATGCATTTCTGAATATTTTTTCGGTGACCTTCAGATTACAGCTTGATACGCAAGCTTCAAAATGATATGCCATAACATGAGGGAAAGTAGTTAATTAATATGTTTGAGCTGCTAAACGCGCGATGTACTACGCGTTGAAAGGCTACTGCACTCATTTTAAATTTCAGTTTTCATTTCAGGTTAACGGCTCAAATGCTCTATGTCAAATATGCATTTGTTTCATTGAATCGAATCGATTTCTCAATGTAGTACCCATTTTACCCTATTGCGTAAGATTTTTTTTAAGCTTTTGAATATTGATCTCTGAGCCTTTTTGTAAGGATTATCAACTTCCTGGGACTTATTATTAAAATCTTTATCGATCAATTGCTCTCCTTACAAGTTGTGTAGTTTTTTTGTATCATGTAAATTGAATCTATACCATTGTACACCATTTCACATGGGTTTAGCTTTGAGGTTTCAGGCCATGTTTGCTGATGTTTATCAGCACCATATTTCTATAGCATAGCTGTTAATGTTTCTTTGCTGCATTCCAAAAGCCGAACGAAAAAAAGGAAAAGGAATTAAAAACCCAAAAATAAAAAACAAAATTAAGAAAAATTGGATCGTTTATAAATCCGCGGTTTGAGCACCAAAATTTTAATGGTACACGGTATGCGGTGATCGTTGCTTGACTTTGATGACATTTGCTGATGATGTGTTTTCGTTGGTTTGTGTGCGGGCGCATTCCAACAAATCAAGAGCCACAAGTACAATAACAAAAAAGAGAACAGTCCAAAAACCTGGGGTGTAAATGAGCTAGCACCGGCATCTCTCCTTGGCAACAACAAAATTAATAACGCATACCAAGCTATTGACTCAATGACAAGTGAGATGACTGCCAGAATAAGCCAAAAACTCATTTATCTTGGCTTAAAAATTCATTCATCGGCAAAGAAGAGAAGAAAATAACACGAAAGAATAATAAAGTAAATACCAAGTGAAGGCAAAGGAATAACCGAACCCAATTCCAGCAAAATGAAAATAACAAAAGTTCCGAAAATTCAGTGTGGCTATGGAATTTCTACAAGAAAGAAAAAATTAAATAAATCTCATAAAAAATGCATAAGGTGGCGAAGGAAGGGTCAATCCAACTCCCTTACTCGCTGGCTTAACTTATGCGCCGCTCAACGTCAATGCCGTCAGTCAAATTCTATTCAAAAGAAAACCAGCATTAAAGATCAAACGATAAGATCAGGCAGCCTCTACCTTCCGCCGAACGGTGGTACTGGGATCATGCTTAGCAACACGGTACATGGACAGACTAAGCTGAAGACAATAACAAAATTAAGTAAATGCAAAATACATAGCGATGTTGTGCTAAAGAAAAGTATCGACATTTAAAGTTGTGGCCCGAGACTAAGCAAAAAATAGAATGGGCTATATGAAGTAACTATCCTCGTATTTCTACTAACTGTGAGGTGATTATTATAAAGCTTGAGTTGGTTCCGTATAAGCCCAACCTTGTGACCACTTCAGTGGTTTTGCTGACGTTTTCCGAAGTGATAGTTTTTGTCAAGATAATTAGAAGTATTAAAACATAACATTGTGCCATAAGCTAAAGGACATTGACTAAGCCAAATACGAAATAGGTTCAAATACGGAATAGCATCAATTCTAAGGAATAAGCAGTAGAAGACACATTCACCGAGCTTCAGCTATCTCATTTACTAAGATAAGCACGTTGTATAAATTTTCATAGTTTTTATTTATAGTAAGTATCGATATATCATGAGGTACATTTTTTGGCCAACACTTGACTTTCATGCAGTACGTATTAAAAAATAAATACAATAAATTTCATACCAAAACGCCATGGGTCTTCTTCCTGTGCATAGGCAGCCAGCTTGTGTCTTCTCACAGGCAAGCAGGCGTTCAATAAAATGCTATACAAGGTGTCAGATTTGTCGCCCTTCATTATAGCACCATCAACAGTGCGAGGCGGTTGATTCTGCCTTTGGTCGCTCACATTCCCAGCAAACCAGCTTAATGCCAACGTAAGTAGCAATGCATTGCGAGCCGAATCGAACGACATCGAATACCAACAACCAATATCTACAAAAATCAAGCAAATTAAGTTTTGGCCTAACCAGCAAGCATGGAACAGAGGAACAGCAGTGGGGCAGAAATTCAAATCAGAGTCAAAGCAAAAGGGCGCATTGTGATCGAACGGTCACTGAGATGGCAGATCAGCACATTTTGCGCGTTAAATTCACTCGTACTTTGTTGGAGTATGTATCCTTTCAGGCGCGCATGAGGAAGGAATTTACAAATTTGTTGTTGTCGTTGAATTTCATTTGCGATTTCTTGGTAGTTGATGTTGGTTTGCTAAGAAATTCGTATATTTTCTTCGAACTTTTTTTCTTAAATTTTTGCGAATGAAGGCAGCTTAAATTGGGTGCGCTGGCTGGCCGGTACGATGTACATATGCGTATTATAATTCAATTTTGCTCTCACAGACTTTTTAGCAAATCATAATTTAACCAAGGGTGCAATACTACGGCGAGTTGGTTTTAATACGGCATGACAAGATTAACATCTTTCATACCAACACGTATTTGTACGCCGCCACAATTTGTGTCGCCTTTCTATACATTTGGCTAATTTTTGATTAGCATCAGTTACTTAGTTGTCTTGTTGTGGTTACGGCCGTAATAGTCCAATAAATAAAGACGTTTTTTAGTTTAGTTCATAGCAAAATTAGTCCAAAGGTGAGACTTAGTTTAAGAAATGTTTGGCTTACAAAGAAGGAGTATGGTCTTGGATTAGCTTCGGAGTGCTGATAGAGTATAGCTGCAATTCGATTTAATGGTATGTTAAGGCAGTTCCAAAAACCAAATATCTTCATGATGTCTCTGTTTTTGATGTTTTACTTGAAAAACATAAGCCTCTAAGCATTATACCTCGGTCAATTTTTATCAAATATATGTCTTTATCAAGAACCTATATCATATTTCCCGAGTATGCCAATAAAAACTGAAAAAATGGTGATGTGCGAGATCAGTTCAAGCTAAAAAATCGGCCATTAAAATGTTAAAACGGGACTCTATTGACTACTACAAATAACCAGCAAGTCCATTAGAAAGAAAATTTATCGGCCACCATCAACCATCCACCACCACCTTACATGCCTCTCTCTGAGGGATGGCAAAAAGCCTCATACCCGGCTTTATTAAAGCTATAAAATCTCTCAAAAACAACATTTCACCGGACAAAATGTTGAAACCTACCACACAGTTCACAGCTGAACTTCTTATCCAAATATCAGAAGAAGAACGATGACCTGAAGACTAGCTCATAGGAATCGTGGTGAAAATTCCATTTTTTGGGAAAACTAGATTGCCAAAACTAGAATGCATGATATATTAAGTCTTTTCAAAGCCTTGACGAAAATTTACTTTATCAGATTCAGCAAAAATGGAACCACTTATCGGGAAAAAAACAGGCAGGTTTTCTCCCAAACACAATGATGTTGATCAAATAAATATCCGACGCACTATCATGAAGCACTATACACTATGAGTAGCAGGCCTCATTACAGTTAATCTATAGAACTGCTTTTGATAGCACCAATCTCAATTGCGGAAACTTTTAGTCCTTTTGAGCCTTTGTCAGGTGTGCACTTAATTTTTCTGTTATCACCAATCTTGTTTCTGTTGGAACTGGACGATATCCTCAGCAGAGCTCTAGACTCTACAAGTTGTGGTTTTAGCTAGCGACTGGCAGACCTCGCTTATGGAGATAACAAATGTTCCCTTGCCACCAAACAGATCAGCCAAGCCGTCAGGTCCTTTTCATAAGAAGTAGGTCTAAGATTCAACATAAATGACATGTAAAACATGGTCATTCTTCAAACAAGTGCCAGCAAAACTTAATAATAGGCAAACCCAATACAGAAGAAGTACATATATGTATAATTTTACTTATTTAGGCAGCATCATGGCACCTGATATCAGTGCCAATAAGGACATCCATGTTAAGAGCGTTCCTGTCAACGACAACAAAGTTCAAAATCTTTGAATCGAAAATGAAGTTAGTTCTTCTGTACGACTGTGAAACTAGCAGCGCTCTGCTCCACAATTTAAGTGTTCTCCAATAATTGACGAATTCTGAAAATTAAGTAGCCCAGGAACATCCCCAATATCGAATTGCTTACCAGATAGAATTCCGCTCAAGTCAAATGGGGAAAAAAAGAAATGGAATGGGAACGTGTTGCGGAAAATTTACTACGTAAAGATATAAGAGCTCGTAAGATTTCAGTTTAAGGGTACACTGAACCAAATTTCGTACATAAATACTATGCATAGCTTTCAATAAAGTCCTTATTAATTTATGCAATATGAGATTTGGGATTCAAGATTTTTCTTGTAACGATTTTTCCTCTTAATTTTTGAAATTGTTGTTATATCTAACATACTACACATCAAATTAACGTCGAATAATCTATATGCACATGTGTCAAAGTAGATAATATATTTATTTTTTCAGCAATTTCCAATCTTTTACAACGTTTGTACTTAAATAACATTAAATTAAATACTGTGTTATGCAGTTCCGTTCCGCTTTCTTCGTTTGGGTCTTGTGAATGAATTCTTAGAATTACGGCTTTTCATCTCATTTAATGGTCGAGTTACGGATTGGCTCACCATCGACTGAGTTACCTAGCCATAGTGGTGTTATTGCTATTTAACACACTAACACGAGCATACACCTTCGACCCTTTTCGTGTTTCTAAGCCCGTCTTACACTCGCACATACACACAACACAAATCTTAATCTAAATGTCCTCAACACTTTGCGTGCGTCCGTCGAACCGACCGATCAACTGACTACGTTCTGTGCGTTAAATAGTCGGCGAACGTGATGTGGGTTTACGATCGTATTTTTCGGGGTATTAAGCCGGTAACAATGTCACCGTTGGTAGGTTCCCTCATTTGTTATGCGTTTCATTCATTCATAATTTCTTTTTTTTTTTTTGTTTTTGTTACTTTGTACATTTTGAAAGTCGTGTCTTGTTGCCTGCCAGTTTACCTCATGTTTTGTTTCGTTTTAAGACTCTGAAAGTTCTACTGTTTCGAGTTTGGTTTCGGGGTGAAGGCAGCTTGAGCATTTCGCATGGTTATTATTATGATTATTTTTTATTGTACTTAAATTCTTCTTAAATGCTGTCATGTTCTTAATTTATCTTATCTCTTAATGTCATTGTTTGGTTTATCGTTACAGATACAGATGTCGCTTTGGATGTGCCAATGCCAGTTAATGTTGAAGAAGAGGAGCGCAATATGAAACGTAAGTGAAATTTATTTTATTATGTAATTTGTAATAAAAAGTAAAAAAGGGACGCAACTACCGATTTTGGATATTAATACCGAGGAATAAATATCGTATGGGATTACCGGAGAATTAGTTCTGTAATAAGCATCCGATATATTTTTTGACTACTCTTCGGAATACTGAAAGTATTCGTTTTGAGAATTTGAAGCTTTAAGCTCCAATAAGGACTATATTCATTTAGACTTCGACCTTGAATTTCTAAATTCTTTTTTTAAATTCTCAATTTTTAATAAACTTCTTTCTTTTCAGACTTCGCTGCTCTGCTCACTGGTCGCACATCGTATTTCCTCAAAGGTGAGGAAATGAAAGCCATGTACACTACACACAATCCGTTGAATATTGTTGCCAGCGGCCGCTTCATGTTTCACAAAAAGAATCTCTACTATTCTTTCTATACTTCGGCAAAAATTAGTCGTCCACGTGCCATACAATTTGTGGATGATGTTGGCACCATACTCGAGGAACATCAATTGCAGACCCCAATTGCTGGTCCCCTTAGTACTTATCAAAATGCTACGGGCAAAATTTGTGGCGTGTGGCGTCGCGTGCCACGTGATTACAAGCGTCTGCTACGCGATGAACGCTTGCATGTCGTACTACTGTGGGGTAGCAAATTCCAAGCTGAATTAGCTTTAGCGGGTAAAATTGGAAAATACACGGCGCTGCAAACGGAATTGTTTAGTTCTCTGATGGAGCCTGCTCCAGGTACTAAACCTGATCTAATGGCTGGCGCTGGTGGTACTGCTATCGTATCGACGAGTAGCGGTGCTGCTTCATCGATGCATCTGACGTTGGTCTTCAATGGTGTCTTTAGTGCGGAAGAGTTTGCAGATGTGCCAATTAATATACGCATTGAGTTACCCGATCGCAAAGAAGTTATTCTAGATGAGGTGCAAAAGGTGCGCAAACCATCTGCTGAGGTCAACGTGTTGGAAATCTCTTCTCCGATTAGCATACAGAATCTGCGTACAATGTCACGTGGTAAACTCTTATTGACGGTGGAATCTAAAAAGAATCCTAATCTACGCATTCAAGGACACATTGTGACACGCACGACTTGTGAAATCTTCCAAACGCTTTTGTCACCTCATAATTCAGAGTCCAAGACGAAGAGTAGTGGGCTGGCTTGGGTATTTCTAAATACCGACGGCTCATTGGCATACAATGTCGAAACAGATCATGTCAACGTAAGGGACCGCCCCGATATTAGTCTTATCGAAGACTTGGGTAAACGAAAAACTATGTTGGAGGACCTAACACCAAGCTTTAATTTTAATCAAGCAATTGGCACTATTGATAAACTAGGGCCAAAAGTACTCGAGTCACTCTATGCTGGCGACTTGGGTGTCAACATAGCAATCGAAAATGAACCCAGTCTAATACGTGGACGCTTAGCACCCCGTCCTGTTGCCGACGCACGTGATTCATCTGAGCCCATATTGTTGAAGCGAGTGGAAGCGGCTAACTCTTCGCCGCTGCATGCGATGGGCATGGCATGGTTGGCCATTGATAGCGAATGTAATCTACACTATGAGGTAACAGTCAGTGGTTTTCAAGCAAATCCCCAAGAGCTCCAAATTTATCTAGAAGAAAAACCAATCGAAGCGATTGGCGCGCCAGTCACTCGTAAACTACTCGAAGAATTCAGTGGCTCATACATGGAGGGCTTCGTACTCAACATGCCATCAAATGAGCTCGTTAAGTTGGAAACCAGCGTGTGCTACCTAGAAATTCATTCACGAGACAGAAAAGAGCTCCTGCTGCGCGGCAAATTGAAGTCGACGAAGGTACCTGCACACTGTTTCCCACTCTACACCGATAACAATGTGCCAAGCGTTCTGCTGCCAGGAGATCACAGTGACAACCACCTGATTACACCCGATGCGAAATGTTTCCATTCAGGACGTTTCTACGATGAAGCCGAACAATGGCGCAGCACTCAAGACACATGCCAGATGTGCGCTTGTCAGCACGGCCGCACTACCTGTGACCCTATTAAGTGTCCTGCGGTGCAGTGTAAGCAGGATGAAGAACTGATACAGCGTGACGGCGAATGTTGTCCGACATGCATTGCGCTAAATATTAATATTGTAACAACAAATAATGCAGATCAGTCGAAGCAGGGTTGTCGCTTAGGTGATCAATTTCACTTGGCGGGTGCTACATGGCATCCATATTTGCCACCCAATGGGTTTGACACTTGCACTACGTGCAGCTGTGATTCGCTATCGTTGGAGATACGTTGCCCACGTATGGTGTGCCCACCTTTGGCATGTTCGGAGAAACTGGCATATCGACCTGACAAAAAAGCGTGTTGCAAGGTCTGTCCAGAGGGAAAAATGAGCTCACATTTAGTAAAAGCGGGTGTGTCCGATTCATCTTGGCCATCAGATCAGGCGTCACATCATTCTAATAGAAGGACATCGGAAGAGTTGTTAGACGAAGGTGGCTGCAAGGTGCTTAATAAAATCTACATTAATGGACAAGAATGGCATCCAGTGCTGGCATCGCATGGCGAGCAGAAATGCATCAAGTGTCGTTGCAAAGTAAGAGGCACATTTTAGAAAATTAGTACATAGTAGATATTGTCCCAAACTAAAATGCAAATTTAGTATAAGAAACATGAAAAAACTCATTTCAGTACTGCAGAAAAAAAAATACCATTATATTAAGTATTGGATTCTCTATAGGTTTCGTAAGATAATTTGTTGAAAACCCATGAGTTTTGGCTCAAAGCGTCTAAATAGATGTTCGAATAACTCTTTTGCTTAAAGCGAATGCAGATGTATTTTTACAGTAAAATATTGCCAAAGATATAATGCTTGTAAAACTTACTTGTAAATCCTACATTAAGGATTCAGAAGATTATTTTATAATGAAAATATTATTAAATTCTAGTGGATTGAAAATTTTTCTGGACGGTTCAGAATATTGCTATGTATACTTTTATTTATATGTATTTACACTTTGTAGTTGCATTCGGACATCTTCCATTTCATTCAGAACTAATATTTATTTTGTCCTATCATTTTGTAAAGGATATTTCGATAGTCTTGGAATAGAGAACTAACCAGAAAAGTCTTGAGAATAAGCAAAAATATCTGATTAAATTTTCCACTAACATCTGATTTTTTTATATTTTTCCTATATAGGACTCAAAAGTAAATTGCGATCGCAAGCGCTGCTCACGCTCTACATGCCAGCAGACACGTGTCTCTGCTAAGAGAAAAATTTTCGAAAAACCCGGCACCACAACAGCGGAAGCACCAATCGACGAATGTTGCTCAACGCAATGCAAGCGCACGCGGAGGCATCACAAGCGAACACATCAGGATCGAGGAGGAGCAAACGCACCAGACGACAAGCAACAGTCGAGACGACAACAACAAATAACGAATACGAACCGCAGCTGAATTAAAGGACAGCAGTGAATATAAAGGAAAGCAGAATAACAATTATGCAACAAAAGCTGGAGAAAAAGGCAAGCAATAAAACTGAAACAATATAGTATATCAAAAGAACTAAAAGCGAGTAAATGAAACAAAAAGTAGCACGAATTAAAAAAAAAATGTGAAAAAATCTTTAAATCGAAGAAACACAGGCCGCTTTGTAAAAAAAAACAAAACATTTAAAAATTAAAAAGGATGTTTTCTCATACCGGAAACGGAAACATAAACCAGTACAGTTATAAGCATTTTTATCTTCCAATAAAATAAAGAAACTGTGCTGAGTTTTTTTTTTTTTTTATGGAAAAATAAATCTTTATGAAAAAAACTAAGTAAATTCAAAGAAATCCAACTTCAATAAAAAAAATGATAATCATTGCAATGATATTGATGTTAGTGATGATGATGATGATGAAAACAGAAACACATCCCAAAAGTTTCGACTGATTGACTGAATGGCATAGTATAAGTTTTCAAAGAACTCTTTACTCTTACGCATAACTAATTATTATTGTTAAATATTTTATAATTACTATTATTATTATTACACAACTAAATTTTTATTATTTTTATATTAATACATATACATATATAAAAGTACATAAAAATAAACAAAACAAAAGAGAAAAAAATATTCAATACCATAAATATTTCTGTGAGTGTCGAATAGTACGCCAAGCATCAAACCTTGCCATGCATAGGTAGCAATAATTGGCAGCACTGTAATGTGCGCGCGCGCATGCCCTACAGTGGTCGTCATAAAATTGAGACAGATAAATGAGAAGTAAGTATCGGGTAGCATTTGCATATTAAGATGTTTAGCAAACTGATGTTGTTGCTGACAGTGAAGAAGAAGATAAAGTCGGTTAAGGCAAAATCGAGCAAGATATTATCAACAAAAAATAAAAAATTTCCCAAAAAATATTTCACATCAATTTGAGTTTAATTTTATATGGAAAATGTGTAGATTAATTGTCTTTCCTTTTAAGAGTACATTTTTTTTTTTGGAGATGAGATAATACTTTGGACGTTTTTTTCTAAAACTGATAAATATGATGTTGTGCAGAAAGTTTTAGTAGAATATCATTTTAGAAATAAGAAAAAAAAACAAATCATATCACCTAAACAAAACATTTTCATAAAAAAAAATTATGCATATTTATCATATGATTTTATTTGTATTAAAATAGTTATAACGCTAGCGCAATGAAATACTGTAAAAAATATTTGCTTGATAAGAATTACCTATAAAGCAATTGTATCTATCATAAGCACATTTTGTAAAATTATTAGTTTTTTATTATTCTCTTAAGTTATTTTTAATTTGTAATTTGCAAGATATTTATGTTAAATAAATACCGTTAAAATCTTATCAATGTCATAGTGCTTTCTTAGCAAAATTTAAAAAGTAGTAATTATGGCATTCGATTTTTTTTTAAAGAATGCCTTCAAATTGTATTTATTTTTATATATTAAATTATATAATTATAAATTCAAATGCATTACTTAAATAGTTTAACGCAACATGCACTCTCTAGCGGCACATACACCCAACGTCAAAAAAAAGTTTCCACTCGATTTTATTGAATATAATCGGAGTTACATTAAAAACACGAGATTTATATGAAATATATATAAAGCAACGAAGTATTTTGTTAAAATTCAAGGTAATGTCAACATTTTTTAATTATTTAAAAAGATCATCTTAAATTATTTTAGAAAAAAAATATAATACTTCAATATTAGCAAAAAATACATGGTTTTAGCAATTATTTGCATGTTTAATAGAATCTTTGAATATTACAAAGCTTTCTTGAATATTGCAAATATTTTGAAAAATGTGAATACAAATGATTAAAGTTTATTAAATTAAAGCAAAAAAATTTAAAAAAAAAATTTATTAGTTTTAAAATTCAAGTCAATAACGTGTTGGCCCTTCTTTTGCTTCAATTACGGCCTTGATGCGTCTAGGCATGGACGAATACAAAATTTCAATTTCTTCTTTCTCTATTTCATTTTGCCAGACATGGAGAATAACATTTTCCAGCATTTTCAGTTTTGAAGGCTGTTTTTCTCTAATTTTTTGGCCCATAACATACCAAAAGTTCTCTATTGGATTGAGGTCTGAGCTGTTTTCGAGCCAGGATAAGGACTTTTTCCCTAATTTATCTTTGTGATCTTTCACCTATGGGTTAAGAAAGTAACATAAATTAAAAAAAAAAATACTTAAAATTTACAGAGGAATTGCAAAATGCTTGCGATTTTGGCTCGATGACAAGGGGCAGAATGGTCTTGGTATACAACGTCATCGAATTCTGCTAACTGTCGGCACAACACCTTCATTAATGATTTTTTTATGTTGTTCTCCATTCACTGTTGATCTGAGTAAAATTATGTTACCAACTCCCATTAAAGTTATGCAGCCTCACACTATCAGATATGGGGAATGCTTGACAGTACTAAGTGTGTTGCCTCTACTGTAACGCTCCCCATCTTTACGCCTTACCCTGAAAGTCCCATCTGGGCCAAACAAATTAAGCTTAGATTCGTCGGAAAATATGACTCTTTTATAATCACTTTCGGTCCAGTATTCATGTTTACGGTCCTTATCCTGGCCCGGAAACAGCCCAGATCTCAATCCAATAGAGAACTTTTGGTATATTATGGGCCAAAAAATTTGAGAAAAACAGCCCTCAACACTGAAAATGCTGGAAAATGTTATTCTCCATGTCTGGCAAAATGAAATAGAGAAAGAAGAAATTGAAATTTTGTATTCGTCTATGCCTAGACGCATCAAGGCCGTAATTGAAGCAAAAGAAGGGCCAACACGTTATTGACTTGAATTTTAAAACTAATAAATTTTTTTTTTTAATTTTTTTGCTTTAATTTAATAAATTTTAATCATTTTGATCCATATTTTTCAAAATATTTGTAATATTCTAGAAAATTTTGTTATATTCACAGATTTTATCAAACATGCAAATAATTGCTAAAACTATGTATTTTTTGCTAATATTGATGTACTATATTTTTTTTCCAAAATAATTTAAAATGTTCTTTTTAAATAATTAAAGAATGTTGTCATTACTTTGAATTTTAATAAAATACTTAGTTGTTTTATATATATTTAATATAAATCTCGTTTTTTTTAATCTGACTCCGACTATATTCAATAAAATCAAGTGGAAACTTTTTTTTGACGTTGGGTGTTCATAATCTTTCGACTATGGAAACTTAAGAACAACATTGAAGTTTAGTCAAAATCACCCAAGAATTCACACTCTAAAAAATAATCGCCTAAACAAAAGAAAAAAAAAATGTTTATAATATTTACATTCACTTAATTTCAATTTTTTTGTTTTTGGATAATTTTCTTTATAAGAAATAGACCGGAAACTAAAAGAAAATAAGGCGACTTCAAGCAGTAAATTTTGAACGAAATGGAGGCTTTTTTGTCGTTGGAATATACAAATATTTTTTTTCTCACAAGTTTTACTTGGTTGCAAACTTTTTTAGCCGATTCAGAATTTTTTTTTTTTCATTATATATTAATGAAAGAAAGAGAAGGAAAAAAAGAAAGAAAAATCTTTTTCATTATAAAAAAAAGATTAAGTGATTCTAATTCACTATTTGTAATTTATTCAAAAGTCAACAATTCTAAAAAAGTGTTTAATCTACACCACGAAATTATCAAAAACATTTTTCGAAATAAAGATACTCGTATCACTCTGAAACCAACTTGAGATCCTATTTTCAAATAATTTTTTTTGGCGATTTTTGATTTTATTTTTAGTTGAAATTTTCAAACAATTTTTCATTTCTTTAAAGTTTAATTTCGTTCGATGATCTTTTCTTTAAACTTCTTAAATGTTTTCGCTTGCACCTGAAAGCTGTATAGGGTTGTTCACACTACGTTGTAAAGGTCTGGCATATCTATGTATGCTTATGTGTCAGCTTAGTAAATTTGCAAGTCTTTTGTTGCGTAGTGTTAATATAACTCCTATTGTTTTCTATTAAAGTCCATCTACATAAACATATAACTAACACATACATATTTACATGCATAGAAAATCACATAATTAGCCTTTAGCTGCACATATACATACATACATCTAAACATGTCCATTTTTTTATTAATTTCACAACTAATTTTTATTTTATTTTTGTTTTGTACTATTGTTTTTTACTATTAGTACTTATATTTTACTTATTCTGATGAACCGATATATTTTTTGTTTACATGCAAATCATATATAGATTAACAAAATTTCAATATATGAGTATGTATTAATATCCACAGCAAAAAAAGAAAATTGAAGTAATAATAATAGTTTTTTTGTTTTAGTTTATTTAAACTTTATACCACAGACATGCTGCAATTTTTTTTCCAATACAATTCAATTTCTATGTATTTTCTATTTTTTACTATTGTATTATATAGTTTGAAAAAACAAAAAGATAAAATTCATATTTTAATATTTATTTATGTATAAAAATTGAAATTACAAAAATAACAATAATGAAAAACTAAAAAAAATCACAAAATAAAAAATTATTTTTAAATAAACAAAAAATACATCTTTTGATTGTAGACTGGTTTTCAGGAAACATTGATTTTGAAAAATCAAAAATACGACGTAGGAAGATTAATCGAAAGTAAAATTATGAATCAACCACCCTAAGCAATTTTTAACAAAAAATATGTATGAACTTTCCCCGTCAGAAGCAAAGCTTTTATGTTTCACAAACATGACAACAGAAGTCCAATTTTTATATTGACTTATCAGAGCTGTTGTGATTGTGGCGCACCCTACACACTCAACAGATCAGAAAAAGTAAGGACTGTCCCAGAAAAAACTTGCACTTTGTTTTTTAGTTATAAAAAAATACCCAGCAATTTTTTTGGTTTTTTTATTTTTTTATTAATAATGGGTAGTGTTCAGAATATAAATATCTAAAAACTAATTAACAATTTTTTTTTTCATAAAGATTTTTAACGTTGTTCTTAAGACCCTTTATTACATTTTGTACAGGTGTTTCATCGACAGTACGAAACGATCTTTTTCACTTAAATCGAAAGTCTTGTAAGTTGTAGTCTTACCTTTCTTGCGAAGATTTCTTTTCATTAGAGCCCGATATCTCCCGATTGGGCGAAGCTCTGGGCAGTTGGGCGGATTTGCTATTTTTGGTACAAAATTGATCTTTTTACTTTGATACCATTCCATCGAAGCTTTATAGTAATTAGAGGTTGATAAATCGGGCCAGAGAATCACTGTACCTTCATGTGCACGAATAAATGTTAGAACATGTTTTTCGAGGCACTCGTCTCTATAAACTTTTGAATTGATTGTGACTTGCGTAACAAAGAAGCTTCTTCTGAGGTCACAGGTACATATGACCTGCAAAACCATATATTGCTTCGAAAATTTCGAAATTTTTTTTTCTTTGAATTTACTAGGCACATTCCCCTTCTTCGGTGATGTATAATATTCGTGCCCAGGTAGCTGCTTAAAATCTGCTTTAACGTAAGTTTCGTCGTCCATAACACAGCAATCAAATTTAGTCAGGTTCCTTTCATACAATTTTCGGGCTCGCATCTGAGCCATCAACTGCTTTTCATCAGAACGGTCTGGTACTTTTTGAACTCTATATGTCTTTAGCTTACTTTTCTCCTTTATCCTTTGCACAGTAAATTTTGATGTACCTGCTCTATCCGCCATATCTCGCACTGAGGTGTTGGGATTCTGCTACCTTTGGGTTAGAAAATTCTGGTTTTCTGCCTGAACCCTTTTTTCGTGAAACAGGTAGACCCTTCTTATAATTAGAAATAACCGTTTTGACAGTTTTTTCTGATGCACCAACTATTTTTGCTATAGCTGAATATTTTAACCCTGGATTTTGCAGGTATGTGGACAAAATCAGTTCGCGGACTTTTTCTTGCTTGCTAGACATCTTTGTCGTTAGAAGTGCTATCTTCAAGTGTTATACATCATATCAAACGTCACTTTATATGGAATAAATATTTTGTCTTTTTAGACCTATAAAATTATCAGATAGAGTATAATCTTAAAAAATAAAAGTGCAAGTTTTTTTCTGGGACAGTCCTTACTTATGAACTATGGAGCAGCAAATTTAATGTCAGTTATACAGTAGGTTCAGTAGAAATTTTTTCATTCTTTGTTTCAATAATTTAAATAGCTTGGTTCAATGCAATGCCTCTATCGTTTTTAAGCAATTTATTAGTGCTTATTTAGATCTTAAAAATGGAAAGCAAATTTTACCAAGAATTAATGAAAAATTGGTCTTTACTCCATTTGTCGTAAGTCGACTTAAGCTATTACTCTTGTTTTGCCACCGATATACATAAGTATCTATATGGAACAGTTATTTCCTGATATCAGACACAGATTAAATGAACTTTTGATGTTAATATTGGAAAAATATCAGTGCTGTTATATCAAAGCCAATTTTTTTTTCATAACATCTATTACTATATCGTAACGAAAGTTACGCCAAGACCTTGGCTTGCCAATGTTCAAGCTTCGGCTGGAAAAGTTTATATTTGCAGGCAGCTTACCTGGTGAAAATTAAACCTGAAGAATGTAATTTATTTAACTTAATTTTAAAGCTGTTTCGCGAATTTTGTATAAGTCAGCCTCAACTAGTAGTAAAGCAAGTCTGTGTACAAAATGAAGTCGGCTGGAGTATCAATATATCTAGGGATGGCAATGAGTAAATTTTCAGAATAAATCTTGCAACGATCATGGAACTAATCCTATTCAAATCCAAATTGAATTTTGTGAGATTTGTTATAATCCTACAATATTTCGTATCTAATTTCATGAAGGTCAATGAGATTAATGTGGAGAAAACTTAAAATTACCGGTGTAAGGAAATCCAACTGCCAACAGTTGGAGGAACAAGACATAAAGAATTTTAGTTTCATGTCTCTGATTTTCATAATTTTTTAACTTTTCTACCTAATTTTCATTGATTCCAATACATTTCCTTAGGCGATAGATCGGAACATTCCTTGAAATCGTCTTTTTGGAATTTTGCAATAAATTTTTTGCATTATCGTAGTATACAAGAAGTTTTATACCGTACCAAAAATTTACAATATATTGATTTCAAATGAGGCGTGGCACATCTGCTGAGGGCAAACTGCAAAACGATATTCCAGATAATTTATTTGAGTAAACGTCACACAATTACTACTAATAAACATAACAAGTAGATATCGATAAAAAAAAACTGAGCAAATTTGGACAAGAGGGCGTAACAATTTCTTTAAAAACAATTATATAAAAACGCTCTGCTATGGGAGTTACAAAGTTAACGAAACCAAATTCCACGCATGCTACGCTAGAAATGGTTATTATAAGCAGTAAAGAAAACATATGCAGATTTCGATAAGAAGGCGTGGCACCTACGTTACAAGTCATTTTTATAATGCGATTTAAGTATATGATGTCAAATTCAATACATTTGGTGAACAATGCACGCTCTGGCCAAACAGCCTGATAGCTTAGGCGAATAGGCGTGACCACTGATGTACCAAATCGGGTTTTTTCATTCTCGGAGCAAAAACTCAACGTTTTAGCTCAGCAAAAACAGCATTTTCACGAGCAAATTGGGTTTTTTCAATTTTATTATGTATCTATAGCTGGAAGCACAAGTGGATGATTTTAATTGCAGAATTTTGTTAAAGAAGTACATTCTATTGAATAAAAGTTAATAGAATCAGTAAGTAATATATGTTTAAGAAAATTATTCATTCATTTTCAGAAATATCTGAGTATTCAGAAGAAACTTATCCGCTGAAATTATCATCTGCTTGTGCATTCCATATTTCTTTGTACAATTTGTAGTTGTAAGAAAGATATGTATGTGAGTTTTCTAGCACGCTCTGTAGTAAGTCGATATCGTTTCTTTTAATGAATCCATACAAACTTACTAAATTACCTTTCTACAGCTGCTTTGTTGATGGCACCAATAGTATTCGAATAGGGACTTGATTCAATTTACTTTCTGGTGCATATGTCTTCCACCATAATAACGGATTCGTTTCTTGGGCCGCTTTCCTTATGAAATGACGTCCCCAAAGTCCTTAACGACTTTAATATATTCTGAACTCCACCATTACATCATATTCTTCCAGTCCCAAATTTATGGCTTTATCATGGAGAAATTCATTTGCAGACAAGTCGCATCCTTGTGAATTTGGATCAATCTTTCTTGCTGCTAAGTGAATTCGCTTTATTGCAAAGTGTTTGCGTTCTGATAGTTTTTCTCTCAGAGCAAACTTCTTCTTTTCACTAAATAGCTCCGATTACTCAAATTCGTTATTAGGACCACTCAATTTGACATTTACAATACCATGATGATACCGTAACACTTTGTACACACATTGCGTGTATCTATATGAAATGACGCTGCAAAATCGCTGCTTCATTGATAGTAGGTAGAAATCTGAGAGTTCTTAAGTTCAATAGCGCAGCCAATTAGTTCAATTATATTTCGCTAAAAAAGTTTAAAAAAAATTAAAAAATCCACTGAGCAAAAACGATTTCAGCAAAAAATCGATAAAACCCCAAAATAAATGCTGAGCAAATTGGGTTGTTGCTCACCGGTACATCACTGGGCGTGACACAAAAATTTAAAATGCTTCACTGAGCAAACTATAGAAGTTACAAGAAAAAAGTTATCACTACTCCAGTATAGAAGCGTAATCATGTGGCAGCCGTTCGTGTCTCGAGAAGGTAATTTGGGCAAATAGACTATCAGTTTTTTTTTCTTGCAAAAACCAGAAGTGCTCTTTTTTAATTAAATATTTTCCACTAGTTGCGAAACAAAATAAATAAATCTCTCATAAATTATAAATTACAATTTAAACGTTATAATTTGATATCTTTTAAAACCTTCACGGTTCACCGCAATACACTCACTTTCATCCGATCCATGCTGACATAACAGAGTTGCCAACTAAAACGAAAAAATATCTAAGATAAAGCCGCGCAACTGACTTCAATATCAACATTGTCACACCTTGTTTACTTAATTATTACCATGATAAATAAACGAGCGAACGATTGAACGAAAGCGCTTTGTCAACGGCAGCAGCGGCGGGGGCGGAAGGGAGCACAGCGGGGCGGTAAATATTTTCCCACTAATGCTACCTTTGCTTCAGTTGGTGGAATTCGATTTAACTTTTGTTTTTATTGTTGGCTGATTGTAGTAGCTGGCAAAAGGCAGCCGTTCACGTTAATTAACAATGCGATCGCGTGTACCTTCGCAATAAACGGTTCGTTTATTTAACAAAAAGTCAACGCTTAACCAAATAAACAATAAATTAAATGAGTTAAAAAACGCAAAACGAAAACGAAACAAAGCAAAAATATTTGAGACAAAAATCTAAAATATGCAAATTTTTAAATGAGGTGTAGCAGCGACCGTTGATTGCTGTTGTTGATGCTGCGGGCTGTGATTGTCATTGCTGTTGACAATATCTTTATCAGCAACATCACTTCTCGTAGCTAATGCTGTCAGCGTTATAATCATCATCATAATCCATTATTTCGCATTACTTATTTAGAAGAATTAAAAAACTACAAAAAAGTTATAGTAGTTTTGACTCACATGTCTATTTCCCACAATATTCAGCTTTATTTAGCTGAACTTTGCTTAACCCGTTTTTTGCACTTCTTAAAAGGATCACAACTATAATAAATCGAGTCTTTATGACAGGCTGAGATGACTTAGAAGTTCACAAGAAAATTTATTTTTCGCACGAATTGATGGATTGAGGTAATGAAAAGTCCCTGAATTAAGCCAATTCCATAGGAAACACTTTTGAGCCGAAGCCACTATCCACTATCCACCACTATCCCTTCGTAATCATCGAAAAACACGATGATGCTTTGGATTTCTCAAATATTGCTATAGTTTGCGAGACAAATTTTAAAAATCTAATAAACTGATCAGATTTTCGTGGAGATAAAAGAATTACAACAAATTTTTTTTTGTTTTTACATTTTTATTTTGTTTGCTGAGATACACTGTTTTTGACATTTTTTTTTTTGTACACGATTTTGAAATTACACGGTTGACAAATAAGATCAATTGCAGTGTGAACACGAATTTTTTGCTCTAACCCGAATCCCAAAGAGCTTTTTTTTAATTCTAATTTTTACAGTGTCTTATAGTAAACTTATGTATACGGCAACAATATACAATTGGGGGAAATACCCAAATGTTATTATCAGTGTTTTCTTTGTGTCGTTGTGCTTCAACTTGAATACAGATTTTTGATATTCAGTATTTCAGTACCGAGCGACAAAACTAGAAGACAAATTTAGTAAAACTGCGTACTCAGTTTATCCTACTCAGTTAATCTGCTGCCACCTGCCTTGAAAAAAATGGTCAAATTTTTAAAAAAAAAATAAAAATTTACCTACTAAAAACATAAAACAAAATAGGTCGTTTCCCCCCCTATTTTGCCTCGGGAAAAAATCTGTGTTTCTGAATGTAAATTCCTTATTCGCAAGGAAATATTTTAATAATGATACCGTAGGGTTGGTATTTGTCATTCTCATATCTTTGCAAGGGGTCAGATTGATAGAACAGCATAAAAATGGTTAAAAAATTCAATGGAAGAAGGTGATAGAAGACCAGAAGAACGATTCTAATGTACACAATAAAATCGCGGTGAGAAAATGCTAGACCGTGGCCATTTTAGGGATGTTACGCTTAAATATTATTATTTATTACTAAGGAAATTTGAGTCATCATTTGAGTAGGTATTGTATTTCATTCGAAAATTGCGGTAAGTCATGCAATATAAAGATAAATACTTAGTTTTTTTGTCAAGCATACATTTACGAATTAAATATTAATATATGAATTAATTTAAAAAAAATCTACAAGAATTATTTTCGAAATTAATTATAAATACCCACACCTCGTTTCATGTCACAAATTTCTGAAATGCTGTTCATTTATTTGGGTACCTGTCTGATTATTTGATTGCCTGCCCGTCCAGATGCTATCTGTCTGTTGTGGATTTATTGTTTTAATCCAAATATTTATTTTTTTTTTTTTTCAGTTTCAAGCTCATTTCAGCATCTTCTACTGCTATCGATCGCGTTAGCCATCGATCGTTTGTACAACTGAACGATTGACATTTGAACAATGATGATGATGTTGACGATGACAGCAGCAGCATCGAGGATCGATTATGATTTTATTCATTTTTATTGGCTTGTTGAAATAATTACACTGTAGTACAAATCAATTCCATTTTTTTTTTCTTTCGTAATGATTACGTGTATTAATCAGATCTTTGAAATAACTACTGTATTCTTAATTATGTATATTTATATCATAAAATAAAAGATTGAAGTTCTTTAACTTAAGCTACTATTACCGTGGGCATAACGATAGCAACAGGAGCTGGAATATACGAAATTCAGTAGTGAAACATGAGAGTATTTTAATTTTTTAAGTTTTTTAAGTAACGACTTTGCGATATTTGGAAAAATAAACTTCTGAACTTTCTTTAAGGTCTTAGTTTTCCCCTCCTCTTCTCCTCACTCCTTGCTGCATATGCATATCATTCAATGGGTCCACTGCATCTATACTTAGTAGACTATTTGACTGCCGCGAGTATTATATCTTCTTTTAGCCAGCCACTTACCTCATCTCGAAAATTGGATAAAATTAAGAAATAAAGGAGATGAAAGTAGGAATACTAAGAGAAGTAGGTTATTGCAGCTGTGATATATAAAGCGCTGGTCGCTTTAGTTTTAAATATTTCGGCAATAAGTTGGCAAAAGAAAACGCTTCTTAAAACTAACATAAAAATATAAAAATCTGTCAAGATTATACTTTTAAACTCCATTACAGATAATGGAGAAATCTCCTATCGTTTCAGATACATCGTAATATTATTTTTCACATGCTCTAACCAGACAATGCGGCTTTGCACGCGCACCCCCCACTTTTTTCATAATGAAATTACTCTTAACATTTCATTCTATATTCTCTCTTAAAAAGTAATAAAAAAACACAGTTGAAAGAGAGTTTCTTCTTTGAACTTCGAAGCCAAGTACAGACGGCCAAATACAAAACGGGGTAAAAAACAACAATACCTACACAGAACTCGTGTGAGGTTTTGCAAAAACTTAATCCTGAAAATATTTAATTTTAAGGAATAAACCAAATAGGTATGCAATAATTTGTCATAACACAATTATATTGTTTTAAAAAAGAAATTGTTAAAATCGGCTTAGTATATTTCGCACCAAAGCGTTACAAACCATTTCCATCTAAGCAATTTTACATAAATAGTAGAGATATCTAATTTTTGAACATTGAAGAGTGGCGCAAAGTGTCCTTTGAAAAGATTTTAATTTTTTGGTTTTAGGGTAAATTTAAAGTATACAAACGAATAATTTTATTGACCCAATCGGAAAAAGTTATGCCTCACATATGGCGGCCATTTCCTGCTTCGCTTTCTTTCCATGACCTGTCACAAGGAGCTGTTTCTGGAGTTACGACATGGATTTCATTACGTTTATTGGCTGTCAGCTGGGTGATAGTCACGGGCTTATTGACGTGTACTATTTCTTTCAATTAGACAAAAAAAAAAATAGTCGGGCGCGAACAAGTCTAATGAACGGGGCGGTTTAGTGAAGTGGCTACTCTGCGAAATAATGCACTGTGTCTCAGCGCGGAAACACAGTTGTAGATAACTTTAAGCAGCTGGCCTCAAAAAACATCAACCTTGTTCGATATTGAGCACCATTGCTGATTATTTCCATAACCGAGATCATTTCCGAAGAAATATGGGTCAATGATTCTTTCGGACGATACACCGATAAATTTATTGCTGACAATGCTATCATTTTGATAATGACTCTCAACAATTAACTTAGCGTGCAATCCATAGTTTTGTTTAAAATTCCATTAGCCTTAAGTCTTTACTTTCAAATATTTTTCATTACAAAGGCACTCCATATACAAATAGTATATGGGGATAGATCAACAAGAAAAATTGCCGCACAGGCCCTCAAAAACTGCTTCAAGACCACAACAACATTGGCGACCGTATCGAAAATCAAAAGCAGCAGTAGCAATAAAATTCCACGGCATGCTCTCAAGCAGGCAAGCAACATGACATTGATCGTAATTCGATTATGCTCTCGATATTTGATATGCATGGTCGAAAATTGACAAAACAATAAGAAAACGAAAAAAAAAAACACCGTCGATTAATATGCAATAAAAACACTGAAATTAATTAACAAACGCCACTCACTCGCATGAACGTCACCCGCGTGTCTGACGTCATGCGTGCCACATGCAAATATGTATGAATGGCAAGGGGTCAAGTCATGTTGACACCCGTGTTCGATGCTAATAACACACTCGTACCCACCATGTAGATGTTTGTTTTTGTTTCTCAATATTATTTCTAATTTGCAAAAACAAACACTGTAATGTTTATGCAGATTTGTTATTGTTGTCGACGCTGTCTGTGATCGCGTGTAAATTGGTGTAATTTATGGCGCACGATTACCGGGAGAAGGCGTTCATTAAATTCGCACAAGAGATATTTATTTAAGTTCACCTTCAATTTTTCAAATAAATTATATGTAGCATGGATATGCAATATAGAGGATTGATCTGTTTCATTCATGCAACAAACGTTTGAATTATAATCTCTCTAGAAAATAATGTCACATTTAAAATTACGCAAGTTTATAGCTTTTCCTTATTCTTGTGAAATCAAGGAATGCCGCGTTTCAATAAAACATAATTTCCAACGATACATATCTATACCCAGGGTTGCCAAGTGGTAGGGTTTGACCCGAACTCGATGTTTAAGCCAGGGGTGCGATACAAATTGAAAAATTTCTCAAAAAGCCAGGAATTAGATAATTTAATTTAGAAACGACGGGAATATCATATTTTCAACTTAGCAACTCTGTCTCTAGTTTAGCTAGATAATTACACTATAATTCACGGTTTGAGCATTTTTTTTAAGTTTCCCAGTTTGGGCTGTGTCGATATTTTATCTGACTTTTATATTTTATGGAAATACACTTTTTGCTTTGTTGAGTTTGTTGCTCGGCATCGCTTTTAGTAAAGCGAACGCTGCCAAGGTAACATAACGATATATTAAAGGTAGGCTTGCCACATCCAAATTGTGTTTCACCTGGACATTTGAAAAAAAAGTCAAAAAAAAATGGATTTTTCTTGGACACTTGAAAAAAAAAAGTTTTTATTTTTCTGGACAATAAATAAGACTTAGTTTCAGAATCCCGGGATCCCGGGATTGACATCGCATACATCAAAAAAAATGCTTTTGCAAAGAGACCTCATAATATTAGTAACCGAATAACAGAATTTTTCCAACAGCGACAACAGTTTTTCGTTTGTATCAACTGTGATTATGTTGCATTGCAAACGTTTCTCCACAGCTACTTCAGCAAAAACTATAAAACCCAAATTTGTGTCCATAGCGGTTGTACTGCCTGCCGCGCCTGATACTATTTTGCCTTTTATTATAGCCACCCAAGCGCCTGCCCCAAGCAAAATATGCATTGCAATATGATAATCTGTGTCTGTATTTGTAGTGAGCGCATTTTCGGCAAATGATTCGTTAACGGCATGGTTGGTACGGTTGTTCGAATTTCATCTGGACATATTTCTGATTGTCTGGACTCTGAACTTGGGACTAAAAATCTGGACAATCCAGGCGAATCCAGACCATCTGGCAACCCTAATTTGAGGTTATGTTGTTGGGATATACATATATATATGTATATTAGGGTGATTCAAATTTTTTTTTTTTGTTTTTTTTAAGGTGCTGTTGCTTAAAAAGTAAGCTTATGATATGAAGAAAAAGTTCACGAAAATTCAGCTCTATAACTCAATTTTATAAGGTGGCGCCGAAGCCTGTTAGTTTTACAGGTAAATTGTATGGAAAAATTATTTTTTACAAGAAAGGTATATAAATGAATAGGTGATTAGTGTTGTTGAGCAGAAAAGGGTCGTTTTTTGACGTAATTTTTTACGCCGAATCCGAATCTGGCCTCAGAATTGACCCATCATGTCAGAATCCTGAAAATTTGAGGTTACCTAAAACATGATGTTTTTTGTCTACTTTCATGAATGGGATTCAAAGAAAGTTGATCAGCTTATATTTAACAAAAGCGTCACTTAGTACCATCCTTGCCCTTTAAAATAAGCTTTCAAGTGGTGATCTGTGATGTTTCCTTGCAAAGTTACAGCAATAATATGTATGTTACAGGTTGGGAAAAGCATTATAGAGATATTTTGAGGACAACAGTGTGATATCATTGACATATACCAATTCTTCCAGATGACCCCAAAAGTCCTATTGTATCTCATTGTTCCTAGTATAGGAACGGTTTTGTTCATCGTAAAGCACAATTTAAAATAACAGGGGGACATTAGGTTACCCTGCTTGATCCCTGTATTTGGTTCGATTGGGGGTGAGAGATTCTTGTTGTGGACAATGCGACATTTAAGACTCTCGCAGCTCTCTCGCCTCAATGATGTTAATACATTGATATGAACATTTTTCTGTTTTCATTGCGTTCCTATTTACGCTCTATATATCGCTACCTCAAAATACAGATGTCGTATGTAGCAAAACTTAACTTTTCAGGAGACGGTTTTAAATGCTTAAAATCAAATATCTTCAAAATGGCCTTATGGATTCTCTCCAGTTTTGGATTGAATATAACCTGAATGTTTTACTTTCATCAGCCTCAGTCAAATTTACTGTAATTATAATTACAAAAGCGTTATTAGCCTTTTTGCTTCAGAATACATTTGCCGTATTTTACATTTTGTCAAAAAAAAGTTATTTTCTTTGAACTTACGACAAAAGGAAATAAATAATTTGAAGGAAAAATTGCGAAATTTTGTGATAAAGTCTTAAGGAAACTTATTATGAAAACTAATGGACAGCTATTAAAAAGACATAATTATTTAACTTAGGGAAATTATTACAACAAAAACGTTCTTTATTCAACGAAAAATAAAATTTAAGACAAAAAGTCCATAATTCTTTAATAATATGTATGAGAATAATATTATCTATGTATCTTATAATAATTTTTCACAAAAATTGCGGTCACTCTCTAAGCCAGGCGACACCATAATTTCGCAGAATAAGGACCCAAAGTATATTGCTAGAATTACAACGAAATGGTTAAAAGACCGAAATAATTGCCTGTTTGGATTGGCCAGCACAGTCCCCAGGGATTAACCCCAATGAAAATTTGTGAAATATTTAAAAAAAAAAAATATTCCTATGAGAAAACCAATCCCACAAAAGATCGCCAATGAACAGTGGTCCGAGATCAGTACTCAATACTATACAAATTGATAGCGAGTATGCCTAAGAGAATACAGCTCACCATTAGAGCCAAAAGCGGCCACATAAGATATTAAAAAATTATACAGGCCGACAGCATATCAGACCCAGAAAGCAGACTATATATTTCTGAAGGTTTTTAATGAATCCAAATCCGGCCTCGGAAATGCTCTATCAGCTCTTGTTTTCGAGATATCCTAACCTAAAAGTGCAAAAAACACCGTTTTTGCCCATCTCTGATGCTATGTTGCCTTGCGGATTTTTTATTTCACTAAAATTAAAGGCTAACTTCTTTAAGTACACGTCTTTTTCTTTCAAATAGCGTTGAGTTTGTTGAAATATCTTTTTTTTTCTCTGAGATATCGCATTTTGAAGTTTTCCTGTTTGTAAATTTTCCTATACATACCTGAAAATCGATTGAGATGACATAGACATGATATAAACGATTCATCTATAGGAAAATTTACAAACAGAGAAACTTCAAAATGCGATATCTCAGAGAAAAAGTAAGATATTTGAGCAAACTCAACGCTATTTGATAGATTTAGCTAGATTTGGACTTAGCGCATCAAAAACCTTTAGAAATATATAGTCTGGTTTCTGGGTCTGAATGTTGGTTAAATTTTATCGGCCTGTGTTATTTAAAATATTTTTATTAGTTTAAGTCACAAATGTCTTAATAGCTATAAAAAATCATTAAACCAGTTCATTAGTCGAAATTGCCTGTGTGTCTAATATTAAAGACAGTAGTAAAGTAAACGTAGCACACATGAAAGCTCATGTGCCATTCGCATATTTAGGATAATATAGAGAATGACTATATGATCTACACATGAGCGACTTGTACGAATTGGCCTCAAGAGTTTGCTTTCTTTACGATTAAGGATAAATTCAGTCAGTAATGTAGAGAATGTGAAATGCTAAGGATCGTAATTCGCCTATAATTTTTACAACGGTGTGGTCACCTTCTTTATACCAATTTTAATAAGAAAAGCCTCAAGCCAGACGTCAAGAAATCTCTCTTCTTTACAAATGACATCGAAAAGAGGAAGAATTAGTTGCTATAGGATTAACACTTAGTTCCAGTTTTTGGCATTTTCTGGGGGTTCAAATGTGGACAGCTTTTTTATTTTTGACTTAATAATAATGACTCTTAGATTGATGAGTTTCATGAGAGATGTATAAAATTGCTTGTGATATTTTGGCTAAAATACGCTTACAATTTGCTTTGTGCGCAGATATAATACTTTTTTTTATATACTGAATCCTATGACTACTGTAATTTTTCTATTTCTAGGGTATGTTTCGGTTCTATTAAAATGATTTGCAATAAGTATTTTAGATTAAAATAAATAATTCGAAAGAGGGGTTAGTGAACTTAGAACTCTGCAACTGTTTGTTCTTTTTTTTTTTGAGAGCAGCCACTAACACTTTTTTTTTTTTTGAATGTCCAAATAAATCGAATTCATAAATAAAAACAGCCGGAGGCTTGGCACGAGCATTTGCGATATGGCAGTACGATTTGCATATTTTAACAATAACAATAAAGTAGCAATTATCATTAGCGTTTGATTGGTGTGCGCAAGCGCAAATGAATACCTAACAAACGCCATGCAATTTGAGTCAAGTGCGTTTTAGAAACTCATAAACTAATATTTGCAATTTGCATAATGATGATGTTGATCATTATTATTTTAACTGATGCCTGCGCTTGAGCGTGAGCATGAACTTTGTTTATTCAATTAAACATCAAATCGAGGCATTTAATGGAAAAACATTTTCGTCTGTTTTGCGTATGAGTAACAATAAATTTTTAATTTTCGATTCAGCAAAGATATTCGCATTACTTTGCAATAAAACCCTTAGTTTCTTCAACAAATTGTGCTACCTGGCACTTATTCTGCTCTCAATTGTGCATAAGGCGCATTTACTGCATTTCTATTGTCAAACATGCAAATGCAAGCAACAACTGCAACAGCATCTGTAACAGCTAAATTTAGTTATGATCTAATAAAGTCGATGATGTAAAACTATTAACACCTTGAGTGGAATTTATTAAAAACGTGACAAATGTCCGAGCATGTTAAATTGACGCAGTGGTCAAAATCAATTCATTGGTATGCAAATGAAATAATTTAATTACAAATCACAAACTGATTACCTCAGTGTGTCATTAATTAAAGCGGCTAATAAAATAATTGATTCAATAAGAGCAACAGCCAAACAGACGAACAAATGCTCTAATTAGTGTGAAGAAAATAAATATTGCAAGTCAACAGCAAGAGAAACAGTGGAAAGTACACAGCAGGCGCTCAACTCTGCTGAATTTTTGTAACGCGCAGCATAAAAATGCGGACGCACAGTAGAACTTTTATTCGCAGAAACTGAATTCAAAGGGTGCTTTATCCTCAAATTGAGCTAGTAAAGTTGTTATCGTAAGCCAGGCTGAAACTAGCATATCCCACACTGCCATGCCTAGTCCTTCTCCAGAGCTTTTCCGAATCACACCTACTTTTTGTGTGAAATTAGATGGTTTGGTTTTATTACCATAGGCGTGTCAGTCAACCGAGATCACTCTGTTTCAAAATATAATTAAAGTTGTAGCCTGTGCATCAATTTTCATTCAATTATCTCACTTTTCCAGAGTGTCTTTCTCGATCTGGAGGGTGCAATTTGATTTTTCGTTTTTCTCGGCTCTCTGTTTAACCCCTCTGTGTGTGACAGGGTACCCATTTCATTTTATACTGAACAATTTTTGAAGTTGCATCTGCTCTGCAATTCTGAAATTTCACGAGAACTCCTGACATTATGTTAATATCATATTTTTATATGAGTGTCTTCATACGGTCAGTTTGAGAAATGTATTTATTTTGTATACCTCGACCTCATTTCGCCAATTTGAAACAAAGTTATAGGTACTATGTAATGCTTATCCTTATACATACATGCGATATAAGAACGTGGTTTCTGAAAAAAAATTACAGTACATATTGAGGACCCTTGAATGAAAAACAAAAATCGAAAAAAATAAATCTGAACTCACTAATACTGCCGTACTAAGCAAAAAGGGCGTATCTCAAAAAAATTCATTTCGAGATAATTGTTGTTTTGTTTATGTCAATTTGTGGAAATACCTGTAAATTGAGATAGAGGAAATTTTCTTTGTAGATTTTTTATATGATTGAACTAAGATGTCGACACTTAGACCATTTCATTAGACGCGTAATTTCTTAAGCTATCCGATGACATGAGAATCTCGGTTTTTTTTTTTTTTTTTTTTTTTGGGATACGCCCTTTTCGCTTAGTACGGTAGAATAGTACTTTTGAACCATGGGCTACCATGGGCCGGCAAGTTGAGAGGAACGAGGAGTTTTCTTCCTGTCCTGGAGTGTCGACTAAGTTATTTATCATCTAGTGACAACGATAAGCGATAATGTAGCGTCGTTAGGTGAGAGAAATTATCACTGTGCTAGGGTTTGTTATTTTATATGCGTCTTGTACCTGAACTATATGACTAAATATGGTCCCGAACTGTTGTAGAAAACAATATGAACAGAAGTGTAGTACCCTAGTTTTGAATGCTTTCTTGCATATGCGCAATGTATTGCTGCCAAGCCTCCTGCGCGCAATCAATCAAGTAAAACAATTGGTAATATAAAACAAGCAGCAGCAATGAAAGCCGCAGTGAGAACAATCTACGAATAACACAATCTGCCTTATTAGACAAACCTCGTTTTTACGTGTACATGTCGCAAATGCTGACAATAGAATTAAGAGCAAAATAATTGACAAATTTCAATATAATCAGCTCAATTCAACAATATAATTAGAGTGACAACCATTTCCCAAACAAAGTATTTTCAATTTATTAGCTGCTGTCAAAATTTGTCAAAGCAAACTTACGGATTTCCATAGTGATCTATTAAACTGGTGATAGTTTTATTTATCATCGTGTCCAAGAAACAAATTCAATCAAGGATATCTCGAACATGAATCAGTAATTTTAAAAATCATTCAAAACAAATGGCCCGAAGTTGTAACTGGAAATTTAGTTTTGGACATCAATGACTTTTATTGAATCAATCATATTTATTTATTTGTTTTTTAGAAATACTTTTCTAAAAATATAACATGATTTTGAAATGATCAAAATCACAAAAATTAAATTTTACAAGAGAAAAAAAACTGCTTGTAATTAAATGCCTTATATTTTATCGTTACAGCCAAAGTGACCCAAAAAGGTTTTCGAAAATTTCCGCACAACTTGAAAAATCAAAATTTTATTGTTTCGAATTAAGCGAACAAATGGTCACAAATTAATGAGAGCAATAATTCCATTGCAGCAACACAACTCAGACACTTTTATTTGAATAATTAAGTGATGTTATTGTCGTTGTTGCGCTCTGTGATGGCTGCTGTTGCAATTTAATTGTTGCCTGCCTGCAATGCAATTTTCGCCAACTTTGATTTATTAATGCAAAATTAGTTTGCTGCCGCTACAACATGATGTAAATTTACAATAAAATATCATTTAAACAATTTATGTTAATGTCTATATGAAAATATTGTAATAGCGAAACTTTATTGCCCAATAATACGAACGATGATTCGAATAATGATGATGATGATAAATGGGCACAATTATTATGAGTTATTCTGTTGAATTTATTAACATGTTTATTGTCGCAATCTTGTAAGTGTTTATTTATGGCCGAAAACATATTGAGAAACTCAATTTATAGCTGGCATAATATTTTATTTCGTTCGTTGTAGGAATGGCTGATACGAAAAACTATCTATCTCTGAAGAAATTGCAAATTGTGTGGAAAATTTTAATTTGGCAGAAAGATGAAGCCTCGTTCAAGGTGTCACTCCAGAAATGTTTCGAGCTCGATAGAGAAGAGTGGCTCTGATCTAACCTCTTAATGAATTTTTCCAGCCGATTGACAGTTATTAGGTGTTTGGGTACTTAACATTTTGACAGATTTTGACAAACATCACAAAGATAACAAATGGATAAATTTAAAGTAATAATTGGTGACATTTGCTTCGTGTATTACCACAGAAACCAGATCGACCTTTCTCTGTTTTATGTTTTTGGAAAAAGTCACTAAAAACTATTTCTTAGAAATAAGAGAGCTTTTATGTTCGTTCACTTTCAAAATATATCACCACTTGAAAGCTCATTTTAAAGGGCAAGGATGGTACTAAATGAAGCTTTTGTTAAAAATAAGCTGATCAACTTTCTTTGAATCCTATACATGGTCCCGAAAGTAGACAAAAAACATCATGTTTCAGGTAATTAACCTCAAATATTTCAGGATTCCGTCATGCTGGGTCAATTCTGAGGCCAGATTCGGATTCAGAGTAAAAAATTACGTCAAAAAATGACCCTTTTCAGCTCAACAACACTAATCACTTATTGATTTAGATACCTTTTTTGTAAAAAATAATTTTTCCATACAATTTACATGCAAAACTAACAGGCTCCGGCGCCACCTTATAAAATTGAGATACAGAACTGAATTTTCGTGAACTTTTTCTTCATATCATAAACTTACTTTTTAAACAACAGCACCTTAAAAAAAACAAAAAAAAAAATTTTAATCACCCTAATGTACATACATATATTTTTTTTTTCTTAAAATTTTCTAAAATGATATAAGAAACTGCCAGCCATTTCTTTTTTGTAAGTCTGCCGGTTTTCGAATAAACTTTTCTGAATGTACTGAAAACGTGTCGAATGTACTGAACACGATTTTTCAAAATGATTTTTCAAATGTACCGAAAAAAGTTAAAATGTACCGAAAAAAGTACAAATGTACCTAGAAAGAACAAGTTTACCGAAAAAAGTACAAGTGTACCGAAAATGACGAGTTGGAAACGAATATTTTGTCTTTAAGTGTACGTGATGAGCACATTAAAAAGTACGAAACCCAAACATTAAGCAAAAATTTCAGATCAGATTCAAATTAAAATTGTTTAATTTCAAGTGAGCCTAAAATTATGCTTCATAAGTTGCAAGAGACTCACCACTTCAAGTGATACATTATCTCACGTTATCTGAAAGACGCAGAGATTAGGCATAATGCGTCATAAGAGTTAGAGCACAGAAATAACATAAAAACTAATTGGTCTGTTGCACCAGTGCCTCCCAGCTGTTAAGTGAGAAATACAGGAAATATTTGTATGTATTCCCATTAGAATTACAAACGGCCTTGTCATTAAAAACGAGAATTTCCTTAGATAAGATATTGCTGTTTAATGTGAAAATGTAATAAGGGAAGAAAATTAAATTAATTTTGATAAGGAATTCACGGTTCATATAATTACTTACCTATCTTATCAAATTGACTGCATGTAGATACGTTAACACATGCAATGTATCCATGAGATACTTGAGAGCAAGAGAGTCGAAAGCAGTTGAATGTGTTTACGTATGTTTGTATTTGTGAGTACCGGCAAAAACAAAGTTGCAGATAATTGATAATAAAAATTATTGTTGCCAATTGGAAAAATCTATAAGCTAATATTCATAATAAATGGGTCAAAAATAAATATCTATTCAATTTATCAAAAACATTTTGGTAGTCGCATATTTAGATATCAAATTATTTATGCAATTAAATGGTTATTATAATATAGGCCGAAAAACTATTTTTTTATTTTCGATTTATAACGACACCAAAGAGAAAGTTTCCAATTAATGATTGTTATGAGATTTTTTGAAAAGAAAAGAATTTTTGAACTTACGATATATTTTCTAAGCTAAGCTAAAGGCTTTTATAAAAATTTCATCGTCAGATGATGATATAATTAACACTCCGGGATTGAAAAAAATTGCAAGATATTCATGCCTACAACGTTAACCAAAATTCAAAAATTGCCGAGAATTATATATTCCTCTATGAGACATTATTGGGTCTTGCTTGCATTAAAATTAACCCGATTACCGCAACTTCACTCGAATATTCTCTGAATCCCCGTAGAGTTTGGCTACTATTTTAAGCAATATGAATGAGAAATGTTGTTTCGTCCGCAAAGGAATGGGGGCTGTAGCTTTGATTGGGTTTTAATGATTAATATTGCTACTAAAGGCAAGAAGTTGACGGACGAGCTTTCTAGGAATGGCATCATACCGTACCCGTAGTAGGATATATTTCACATCATCATAACGCAAATTGGAAGTGAAACACCCTTAATATAATGCCGTCTCGGCAAAAAATATCTTCGAAAATAGCAACGCCCAAAGTAACTCGAAATTCGACTTCCGTGGAAGGCTAATCGACTCCTTTTGCGTTACAGAAAATTTTAAAAGACAGTTGCAAGCTGCTATCAGCCTAGGTGCTCAATATCTTTCAAAATATACCTGATGGGTATGCATTTGTACACATGTACATATACATACATATGTGTTTTGTGTTTAACTCTGGCAATACTATGGAATTCGCAAGAACACATGCTTCTTCAAAATTATCAAAATAAAGAGGTTGATTTTTGTTTATTTAAATACGAGCCAGCCAAGAAGAACTGCGAGACAGGGCAGTAATGGCAACTGAACTCAAAAATAAACTAAGCGAGAGAGAGCCTAACTAAGCGATAGCTATGCACATGGTGCTTATTCGAGCGTACTTGCAGATACACAGATAGAGATACACGAGGCAAAGGAATACGCGCGCAACCAAAACTCAACAACAATACAAATTGAATAAATTTGTCTTTCTTTTCCCACAGAGAGCGCGCGTCGGCTGTCTTCTTCATCGTACCTACAACCAGTCAATAGAATACAAACAAAAAATTCTGGCTCAGCAAATGTGACGTAGACACTCAGCGCCACAGTCTGCGATCGTGTTAAATGTATCTCAACAATACAGTGCCAAGAGTTGAAAGATTTCATTCCACTTTAGTTCTTCGACGAAATTCAGCGATTTTTGACGTTCTTCAAGTGACGTTCCTTTGTGATATTTTTTCTTCGACTTTGATTTCTTCAAATTTGCTCGCTAATTCAATAATGTGATAACAAAGAAAGGTCAAAAGAAATTAATTGATAAACGCCCTCTTTTCGTAATTGATACAAAATAGTTGACATATATATTGGCTCTAAACTCTTGCAAGCAACGGAGATACATCGCCCAGGAAATGGTTTAAATTACTGGATACCGGTAATTTTTCACTTAAGACGCGTTGCTTTAGTCAACCAACCAAGAACGTCTTCTTTTGTCGTAGTCGCGTGTTCTTATGAGTTGTTACTTAAACTTAATGGCGTGAGTTCGTTTATGTGACTACTCCTAATATACATATGTTAGTGCGTGCGTGTTAGTGTATATTTGTTTAAGAAATTTGTGCTGCATGTCAAAAAAGTAAAGTAAACGTAACACCAGAGATATAGCAAAACAAAAATCAAAACCTACTAAATAAATAAAAACCCGAGTCATAAGTCGCTCAAAGTTTGTCCACCAAGCAGATATTTAGAAGCTGTCAAAACTGACGTTTTCAACACCAACACCACCAACCACCAACGGTTATTTAACTTAAAGTGATGCCGATGAAGAGAAAGAGCGAGAGAGGAAAAAGATAGCAACATATCGCACGCGTTACATTAACTTTTAATTAGGAATAAATTTAAAAAAAACACAAGGTAAGAATTTGAACTATCCAATTTAGGTCAACGAATAACATCAATTTAGAATTTCTTAGTATACGGTCACATGAGGTGGAAGCAGTGGCGTCATTCAATAAAAATTACTATTTCCATGGCAACCTTTTTCCAAATTTATAGTCCGATGTCGGTGATCACCTAGTCACTGTATCTCTTAGTTGGAACATAGTCTTTCAGAACGCATGATGTGTTCGAGTCAATACAAGCAATGAATTTTCACCTTTCAAACATGGGAGTAACTAGGGTCACTCAGCCCAGCCTGTTGCTCTATCCATAACAGAGTTTGTTTCCCATATAATTAACATGGAAAAAACGTTATTTGTAATTTTCACTGTTTGTATGGGAAACAAATTCTGTTTGATTCGTTTTCTTTAGATCCAATGTAAGGGAACGCAATAAAAACCCCTTCGGATATACATATGTATATTATTCGCACGAAAAATATGGGTGTGGTTTCGCAGTAGAGTGTGATACCACCCATCCAACTAAAATACCTAAAACGATATATCTTGGTACCTAAAGCAACGTTTTACTAAGTCCGTTTTTATGTCAAATTCAAATGAAATCGGACCGTTCGTGCCGCTTAGAGGTTTGGAAGCTGAGTCTTAGTGAGAACTATTTTTAAGCCCAATGCTAAGACATAGACAAAGAATCCACAAAATTTTCAAAATAAACACCCTAAGGTATACCCTTGTATTTTCGTGTAAATTATAATCTTATAGTATTTGATATAACAAATCAAAGGATATCTCGAAAGATTTTGTTGGTACTTAAAAAAAATGCCTGCAAGGTCTCACAGATTGTGATTTTAATTTTCTGTTAAATAAGTCATTAGGAAAAATTTATTGAAAACTTAATTTTATTACTTAAAGTTTAAGTTTTATCTTTAATACGGTGCTAAATTTATCGATTTGCTATTACTTTTGCATAACTTATAGCCATTTAAAAACCATATTCTAATTGATTTATAGGCAACCAGTCGTATGAGTAATCTTTGCCTTCTGCAGAAAAAATTCAATCATTCATCGCATTGTAGTTAATTTCATGGGAAGAAATTTTCGTATGTCTATAAATTCTGTTAAATAAATAAACAATTTAAAGAGAAAACTGTGAATTGTAAGAAAAATCTAATTTTAAAAATAAGCTACTGTGGCTAAGGAACTTAGGTACGAAATAAAAATCTCTGATAGCATTTTCCTTAAGAAGCATTTGGCGATAGACATTTTTCGTGGTGTCCTTCTATTTTGCAATTAACATAAGTGGTAAGTAAATATTACTTATAAGAAACTTCAATGGTATGCCTACCCCTTCGATGTGTAGAACCACGAATATTTCAAGCAGTATCCGACTTTGTAGTTAATTTTGAAGTTCAAAAGGTAGTGACATTAAGATGAGATTATTTTTTCTCTTTTCAACTTTTACAAGCCGCACCAACGATCCTTCCACTTACCTCCTTTCAAGGACTGTACAACTTTGACAAGAAACAAAACTGAAGCAATGTGTGGCGCCGTTAATACACTTTTCCAAATGTAAAAATTTTTCATAGAAAGTCAATGATCTGATTTGCAAAGTCCAAGTCATCCGATATACATATATGAATTTCCTTAGACTTTTGCAGCGATCATATTTATTTTTTAACAGTATCGTAACTATGGGAGCAAAGGGGTCGTCGCCTCAGTCACAGAGGCTTGAGGAATGCCAAAATGGTTGTCGGTATTAATTGAAACGTGAAAATAACATTAAGTATTCGAAATTTTATTAAAACTCATCCGAATGAAGATCCACTGTTTTTAATATTTGATAAAATAGGTTTAAAGAAAAATGCGAATGAGCGTTTTTCCTGAAAATTTTAAAACTTTTAACAAGGCAGGAAAGAAAGAATTTCGACAAGAAGGCGTGGCACCTTCCATAAAAGCGAAACTTCAAAACACTTTTCTTATGAAGATACCCAATGGAGAATCTGGAAGCAGCTTCCATTGGGAGCACAAAAAAACTTTTACTCCGCATCCACAGCGGTTTGAACCTGGGTATTCCGTGTTGTTACATGTGCAGTTTAACGACATCCGCCAGGCCTATGTTATTTTTCCGCTGGCTAAATGTATATGAATTATCAAATTGCAACTATAGAAATCGAAAACGGAACTTTCATATTAACAGAAAACTAATGTAGCTTTAGTCTCACCCAAATTAATCTCAGAACAATGGCATAACGCAGGAGGCTGTAGGTTAAAATCTGGTCAGTAACAACAAATAAAAAAATGAATTTTTTTTGTTTTCAGTATCAACCTTCCTTGAATATATCTAGCGCATTTTTATATGTTTCCAAAAAATGTGTTTCTACTAAACATCCAACGAAGCGTATTTTATATGCTTCTACTTCGTATTCTAGGAAGCGCATTTCATATGCATGTTAATAAAGATAGGCAGTGAGAAGTGGAATGGAAGCAGCTTCCTTTTCCCGTTGGGTGTTTTAAGTAATATAATCAAATTTTACAAACATTTGTGTTAATGTGGCTAAATTCAATATGGGATCATTTTTTGCGAGGCCAAGATAACAAACCCTTGCTAGTTATTATTCGACTGAGTACAATGTTGGCGTGGGTCAATTTTATTCTAATGAACGCACGTCCTTTTTTATTTTCTATTACTAAGTTTGAAAACTTTTACTCTTATTGGAACTATTTATGACCACATCTTGTATGCAGAGTTGCCACTGTGCGACAGTGCTTGTAGTTATAGTTATATTATTCCTTAAACACAATCGAATGATTGCACTGGCTTACAAATTGTATATGCAATGAACGAGTATAACAAACAAATGAGTGAGCCAATTCATTTGCAATTCATGAAATATCTTCGTTAAAACACTTATCCACTATACCTCAAAAATGATAAGTGAAAGAACTCTTTACCTATATTGTTCAATCACTAGATATATGTATATACAGTTTATTTCAGGGAAAAAGTTCTGTAAGCTAGTGTTATTGCTTGAAATTGAAAACCTACAACGTTTGCCGTTTGCTATTGAAACCATTGAGCTTTGACACAAATCAAAGTCGGACTTAGTGATTTTAGCTCGTAGAAAATTAAAGTTGTTATTACTAAGCTGTTGTTTTTAGTAGCGCAATGCAAATCTTGTTTACGGTGTCATTCTGGTTTAGTATCTAAAATAAAATAAAATAAAGTTTACAGATTTTTTTCTATTAAAGAGAATGTATGTACATATTCTCGTATTAAAATAATATTTTTTTGCTTATACAGCACATTAAAAGAAATACCATTTTAGTTGTCATCTTTCGGTTGGACAGTAGAGAGGATCTTATATCTATGTAGCATTTACTATATGGAGTGAACCGAAATAAATGAACAATCTTGTCCTATATCTTGAAATATAAGATAAATTTTGTAATCAGAATTATGTTCTAATATTTATATATATCGGTAATTCTTTTAATAACTGCACACTTTGTTTTTTTTTGACGTTTTTGAACATTTTTTGAATTCGTTTTATTCGTTTTCAAAAAATATGTATCCAAAAAAAATCGAACGATCAAACGCCCCCTAACTATTTGCCAAAACGAAAAAAAAATTAATTTTCTTTTTTCGGATGAACCAGTCTCCAGATAACTTGCTCAACGCAAATTTTGAGGTCGTTCACGGCATTGCACTTTTCTAACTTATTGACGAATATTTTTGGACCGAAATGTCAGAGATAAATCTTGAATAGTTATACTTTAATTATATAAAAACAATTTTAGTCTAAGATAAAATGCAGCTTCAAAAAAAAAATTTTAAAAAAATGTCTTTTTATTTTCGAAGAACTCTCGAACGCCCTTAAGAGGAATAGAATAGAGCCCCTGAAAATTTTTCAGGAACCTTTGATGGTAATCTCTTCTGAGAGCTTTTATCAGCATAAAGAAAAGTTTTTTAAATACAGTGGTGTGCCATATTATTGAGCCTATTGCAAAAAATACTATATAACAACATTTATATTGCTATCAATTGTAATATGGCTACATAAGTGATATTCAATCATTTTATTAATAATTATGTAATCAAGACGTATAATTACGAAAAATCGATATTTTGTGCTACGGCCTTTTACCGCAATGAGAGCTGGTATTCTCTCAACTTTTTACCACTTTTTGAAGGTTTGCATTACGATGTCCGACGAATTGCCTGATCAGCTAAACACAGTGATGTTTTTATCAGCTAAAACAAACAGACATATCTATGACGGAGGTTTTCAAATTTCACAGCGTACCTTGAGCCCAATAAAAAAAGTATGGAAGCTAATGAAACGCGAGATCAGTAAAACGGCAATAAAAACAAAACCGTCTAATGTCTTTGGGCGCATATGTTTGACATTTTGTTCCATATTTAACCGCAACACTTGTACTTTTCAATGAAATGAAAATTTTCACATTTCGAATAATTAATTCAAAAATTCAAACCTGCGCTCTTATTGCAACACCCTTTATTTGTGATGTTTGTTAATGAAAATTGTTTGCCGTCATTTTGCGGTTATGTCACTTAATCTTCAACTGAAGAGCAATAAATAAAATATGGGATGACGACACATGCGAGTACGAGTATCTTTAATGCGAGTTTATAATGCATGCTGGTAATTTTGTACATATTTACAAAAGATATCGCTATCATATCACAGTCGTTTTAATGAGTTTTCATTCATAAACGTGTTACTTAACCTCATTTATGACTTTTGCAGGTTGCTTTAAAGCTAGATAATCACAAGCAAGTCGAAATTATCGTATCGCAGAAATACGCGGACAGAAATCAAAAAATTATATCATACTGATAGATATGTAGTACGTAGTTAAGTCCGAAAGGTAAACAGTTTACTAAAATTAAAACTAAGATATCTATAATAGCAACGCAGAAAAAGTCAGGCTAAAGTAAATAAGATATTAACGAAACAACAAAGGTAGATAATAAAAACACCAATTATAAGGAACTGTTTTTTGTATTTGAGTTGAAATACAGTCTTCTCAGCATATTCTCAAATACCTTAATATTGCAGGATCAGAACCAATTTGGGCAGTGGCGGGTCTAGAATTTAAGATTGGGGGGGCACGAATTTTATAGTGATTCCCACCCCTTGTTTTACTAGCATTCAAATATTCACCACATTCGGTTTCATCGCTCGCCATGTAACCTTCATTAAAATAATGACTTTCACAGTACACTTTTTCGGTCAATCTTTGATTGTCCACGAATAAAAAAACCGTACACTTAACCCCCGTCTTAGATGCTACTTTCTTACATGTTTTCGATCTTACACAGTTTCTTAAATCAAAAATTCTATTCCAAATATTGGTCAAAATGTATTTCTAGACAATGTTAATCTGTTCTTTTGTCATAACTTATGATACACATTTGTTTTAAAAAAATACCACTTAAATAATGGAAATTTTCTTGGTTTCCTGTATGCACAAATAATTATTTATCGATATCGTTAAAATTTTACCAAAAAACCGACTAACTAGATGTAGCTCACTGTTGTCAAACCATGCCCACATTTTTCGTGTGGCTGAAAATGTGGACGAAATATACCCGAAAGAGAGTTTTTGTTTTAATTTGCGGTCCTATATGCCTATGTATATTCTAAGATCGGGCTTGACGAAAATTCTCCTTAAATTTCAGTTTCCTAGATCAAACCTGCGAGCGGCGCAATCAGTTTGTTTCCTATTGCAATTCATATGGAAGCAACGATTTTGATATTAATACGCAAAAAAAATCTGTCTTTCGTTTTTCAAAGGACTTTTTTTCAAGTCGTCGTTATATCCTCAATACATAATGGATTTCCAAAATTTTTTTTTTAAATTTCTTCATTATTTTCTGAGTTTTATGAAAAAGTGACATTTAGTGCAAAATGAATTATTTTGTAAATTTTAAAATTTACTTTGCACTAAACGTCACTTTTTCTTAAAACCCATAAAATAATGAACCAATAAAAATATGAAAATCCTTTATGTATTGAGGAATTAACGACAATCGACTTTAGTCGATTTGAAAAATAATGTGTATTTATAAGAAAAAATTTTGCTTGAATTGATGTTAATAAAATACTCTTGTTATGACTTTTCTTTAAACATAATATTATTTATATTCAAAATTTTTATAATGAAATTCTTTATGAGATAGGAGGGCTAACTTTTTGTAACCGACATAACTAATTCCAGATAGAGGGCTCCAAAGTTGGAATTTGTTAAAAAAAGAATCGAAAAAAATGGAATTTTTTACCTATTTTCGATCATAACAGCCATAAAATTAATACTAAGTATTTGCACCTTTTGTACCTGCACTATAGAAAAATTTAAAATTGGTTGGCTGACAATTAAAGTTCTTACAAGCATTTATGTGAAGTATGTTCTCTCAACAGTGCATTTTTTTTAGTTTCGCCATTTAAATGGAAAATTGAGGCCAATGGAAAAAAACCATTGCGATATTCGGATTATACGGAAAATTTCACTTTAGAAAATGTCATCGCCATTCGTTGTGAAAAATCTTGTTGACTAGTGTTATTGAAGCAAAATATTCAAGTTACTTGCTTATAAAATACTTCGAAATTTTTCAAACCAAATATTAAATTTTATTTTCCATAAAATACCAATACCGAGCAGTCCTTCCGAACTTTGTGATACTTTTAAGTTTGTTGGCTACGTTACAAGTCACCTTCAGCGGAAAGGAGTTTCTCTGTATTAAAAAGATTGGAAACTTACTTGAGGTCTACAATGAGTGAAATGGCCTCATTGGCTTAGCTTGGAAATAGAAGTAAAAGAAAAATAAGTCATAAGTCTCCGTATTGAACGTATTGTAGCGAAATTTGGTTTATGCTAGAAGACTCTTGAAATAAATACCAACGAAAGAAACTAAACGATATTAGCACCATCTAGCGCAAAATGCTAAAAATGCTGCAGTAAACAATAAAAAGTCAACAACCGAGAGAAATTATCGCCGTCGTACAACGTACAACGCCATCTAACATCTAGCATAATAGCTAGCTCAACGTCAGTGCGCAATGCTGGTGAATTTGGTGAATTGTGGATAGTAGTAGAATGCACGCTACAAAGTAGCACTGGTGGGTTGTAGATAATGGTAGAATGTACGCCACTTAGAAGGTACTGGATTATTCGAGAGAGTGATGACTGCAGTATAAAAAGGGTTGTCATCTGAGCTGAACTGACAGTTGAGTTAGAACAGCGAAGCAATAAGCAATAAAGTGAATACAGTGTGATCCGTAGTAGAACAAAACAGTTTTCTATACAGTGTTAAATTAATATTAGAATTTGAACATTAATAAATAAACCATTTTATAACTAAATAAGTTTGTGTGTTTTTAATTGTTACACAATCCAGTGATCGAACTCAGAAAAGTGTGAGAGATCGAAATTATCATCAAAGAGACAGAAATTTCGTAACAATTGGTGTCAGAAGTGGGATTGTGTAAAAGAATTAACAATCAATTTAAAAAAAAAAAAAAAAAAAGAAAAAAAAAATAAATAAAAATGGTTAAGTTTGACGAACTAAAAGTGGATCAACTGAAGAAGGAGTTGCAGCAGCTGAGTCTGCAATCTACTGGCGGAAAGGTGGAGTTACAGAAACGCTTACGGCAGGCTCTTGAGGCTCAAGGTGTAAACCTGGAAGAGCATGAATTTTATAGTGATGTATCAGAATCAGCAGCGAAAGTGGAAGAAACTTCTGGACCAGCGGCAAGTGGTGAAGTTGTAGATATGTCAAAGTTCGAGAAAATGTTAATGGCGATGACAAGCAATATCCAGGCCGTTCGGGAAGAAATTGGTCAGAGCTTAAGTCAAAATGCACTGCAAATGGACGAGAAGTTAAGTCAAAATGCACTGCAAATGGACCAGAAGTTAAGTCAGAACGCGCTGCAGATCCAGACGGTTCGGGAAGAAATTGATCAGAGCTTAAGTCAGAATGCGGCGCAGATCCACGAGGCTGTTCGAACGGAGGTTGCCAAAATGGTAAATGGCTTCGACGCAAAAATGACTGAGTTACGAGATGACGTTGAATCATTCAAGGAAGAAGTTCAAAATAACCTTGAAAAAGTTCAAAATAATCTTGAAAAAGTTCAAAATAATTTTGAGGACGTTACTAAAAGGATTCAGCAGTTGGAAATAAGCGAACCAACCACTCAAGTTATAAGAGAAATCAGCGCAGAGAGGCTTAAGGCACCCTCATTCGATGGAACAACGCCATTCAGTGTTTTCAAGCTCCAGTTCGAAACAACATCTGGTCACAATCGTTGGGATAACGAAAGTGCAGCTGCAGCGCTAATTGTGGCATTAAAAGGCGCAGCTGCAGAAGTATTGCAAACGGTTCCAGTGGCGGAGCAGAAAAACTACAAGGCGGTGATGCATGCCTTACAGCGAAAATATGGCAGTGACCACATGAAGCAGATTCACAGATTGGAGTTGAAAAGTCGTATCCAGAAATCTGGTGAGTCCTTGCAGGAGTATGCTGCGGATATTGAGCGATTGGCACACCTTTCCTATCCTGACGAGTTAAGTGTCGTAGCAGAAAAATTCAAAATAGAGGCGTTTATTGACGGCATACGTGACTCAGAAACAAAACGCGAGACAATGAGGAGCCCGAAGACGACATTTAATGAAACAGTAACGGTTGCCCTCACGCAGGAGACGATTGCGTTGACATGCCGCCCATCACTGAAAACTCGTCGGATGGAGGTGGAGGCTGAAAAGAAAAATTCATCGTTCGCCAGTGGTAGCTTCAGCGGAAAATGCTACAATTGTGGTAAGCAGGGACACATGGCACGTGACTGCAAATCACGTCGTAAACGATCTGCATCACGTTCACCAAAAAGAAGACTTGGAAATAGGGTGAACGATGGCGAAAATGTTAGCGAGCAGCAGTCGTTAAACTAAAGAGAGTCAGTACAGCGGGGCGTGAGCTGACTCTTACAGATGATTGCCCCATAGTCTTGGTTTCGAAGCTCTGCCGAAATTCCAACAGCCTTACCATCGGTGGAAAAATCAGCGGAAGACCATGTGAGCTTACTTTGGATACAGGCGCATCGCATTCAATTGTGAGGAAAGACTTATTTGAAAGACGACGAGTAACGCAGTTAAATGGGATCCAATTGAGAACAGCGACAGGAGAAATTGCGCAAATAGTAGGAAAAGTTACAGCGAGTATTCTCATCGGCAATAAAACTGTGGAACATGATTTTATTGTTGCAAACATCACCGATGAGGTTATCATTGGCGTGGACTTCATGATTCGACACGGGTTTACTTTGGATCTTAAGAAAAAAACGTTAAGGTATGCCAATGTAGAGTTGCCTTTAGACATTGGCTGTGGACAAAAATTAGCAATTGCAAGAGTCTACATAAGTGAGCGCTGTCGAATTGAACCCAATACCGAAGAAATTATTTGGGCCACAACAAATGAAGACTGTGGGACAAGCCATCTGTGGGTAGTGGAAGCAGATAAGAAAAATTTTAAGAAAGACCTGATTATTGGAAAGACCCTAGTAAACACAAGAACAGACAGAAAAATACCGGTTCGAATTTTGAATCCAACAAATAAGCCAAAATGGATGCAAAAAGGTGAACTTATAGCGCAATGTGAGAAAGTTACAGCTGTAATAAATTGTGAAAATGACCAGCAGAACACACAAGGTACAACTTTAACAAAATCGTCGGCCATGGAAGTATTGACGAAAGAATGGACGAAGGAGTTGTCTGCTCAGAACAAAAACAAAGCAAAAAGGTTTCTGCAAAAACATTGGCGGATATTTGCGTCCAAAGGAGAAAATAATGGCCGAACATCAGTTGTCAAACATCGCATTGATACAGGTGATTTTCAGCCGATTCGTCAACCTCCAAGGAGGCTAGCACTCGCTAAGAGAGAAGAAGTGACGGGCCTTATAGAAGATATGGCGCGAGAAAATGTCATTGCACCATCAGAAAGCCCATGGAGTTCACCGGTCGTACTTGTGAAGAAAAAGGATGGAAGTATGCGATTCTGTGTGGATTACAGAAAATTGAATGACGTCACTAAAAAAGACAGCTACCCGTTACCCAGAATCGATGATACACTGGATACGTTATCTGGAGCAACATGGTTTTCCACCCTGGACTTACAAAGTGGATATTGGCAGGTGGAAATAGATGAAAAAGACAAAGAGAAAACTGCCTTTAGTATTGGGAATGGTCTATGGCAGTTCAACGTCATGCCGTTTGGTCTTTGTAACGCTCCAGCTACGTTTGAACGGTTAATGGAACGAGTTCTCAAAGGACTACATTGGAAGACTTGTCTAGTGTATCTCGATGACATAATCATCATGGGTAAAGATTTTGATGACCACTTAAAAAATCTGGAGGAAGTGTTTGTGCGCTTGGAGGCAGCTGGACTAAAATTAAGTGCGAAAAAGTGCTCACTTTTCCAGCGTGAAGTCAAATATCTGGGGCACAAGGTTACGTCAGAAGGAATACACACAGATGAAGATAAAATAAAAGCTGTGAAAAATTGGCCACGTCCATCTAATCTTCATGAGTTGCGAAGTTTTCTGGGTCTATGCACTTATTACAGACGCTTTGTTCCTGGTTTCGCAAATGTTGCAGGCAGTCTACATGAGCTGACACAGAAAAATCGAAAATTCGAATGGAGTGGGGCACAGGAAACTGCATTCCAAAAACTGAAAGAATTACTGTCCACAGCGCCAATTCTCGCGTACCCAATACCCGGCAAAGAATTTGTATTGGACACCGATGCGAGTGGCCATGGTATTGGAGGAGTTTTGTCCCAAATCATCAATGGTCAAGAAAAAGTCGTCGCATATTTCAGCAAAATTCTGTCGAAACCTGAGAGGAATTATTGCGTAACTCGGAGAGAGTTACTGGCAGTAATGGAATGCGTGAAACACTTCCATAAGTACTTATATGGACAGCACTTTCTCCTGAGGACAGACCATGCGGCATTAAGGTGGCTACTTCAATTCAAGGATCCTGAAGGTCAAATCGCACGGTGGATAGAACGCTTGCAGAGCTATGATTTCACCATAGAGCATCGCAAAGGAAGCCAGCATGGAAATGCGGATGCACTTTCCCGTCGTCCATGTAAAATTGAATGCGGTCATTGTTCGCGAACAGAAAATAAAGCTGGAACAATTGATGTGCGCCTTTTGAACGTTTTGCCTGAAGAAAAGTGGACAAAAGAGGAGGTAAAACGGGACCAGCGCAATGATACAGATTTGGCAACTATAATTAAGTATAAGGAGCTGGGTAGGAAACCGGCGTGGCAAGAAATTTCAAATAAAAGCCAAATCTGTAAAGCATACTGGGCGCAATGGCAAAGTTTGGAGTTGCATGATGGTTGTCTCTACCGAATCTGGGAAAGCGAGGATGGTAAAACTCGCTCAAAACTGCTGGTTATTCCAAAGGCCAAATTTAAGGAAATAATCGAGGATTATCACAATGGATCGAGTGGTGGACATCTGGGCATAACGAAAACCACAGAGAAAATAAAGAAACGGTTTTATTGGGTAGGATGCCAAGAATCAGTTGCTGACTGGATCCGCCGTTGTGACCAATGTGCAATTGCTAAAGGACCAAGGCAACGCACTCGGGGAAAAATGCATCAGTATAACGTTGGAGCTCCCTTTGAGAGGATAGCCATGGATATAGCGGGACCTTTTCCAATCAGCAATGCAGGAAATAAATACATCCTTGTGGTAATTGATTACTTCAGTAAGTGGCCAGAAGTATATCCCATGCCCAATCAAGAAGCAAAAACAGTGGCAGACATTTTCATCAAAAATTGGATTTGCCGATATGGAGCTCCACTTGAGTTGCATTCCGACCAAGGACGAAATTTTGAGTCGACACTTTTTAAGGAGGTTTGTGACATGCTTGGAATACAGAAGACACGCACCACAGCTTTGCATCCTCAGTCCGATGGCATGGTCGAAAGGTTCAACCGTACTCTAGAGGAACATTTAAAAAAGGTTGTCGATAAAGGACAAAAAGATTGGGATGAGCATCTACCAATGTTTCTGATGGCTTATCGGTCGGCAATACACGATACCACTACAGTTACGCCAGCAAAAGCCATTTTTGGTACGGACTTAAGGCTTCCAGCAGATTTGAAGTACGGAGTAAGCGTTGTCCCAGAAACGACCCATGCTGACGATTACATGTCGCGGAAAAGAGAAGAATTAGCAGATATACACGAGCTTATTAGAAGCCGTACTCAATTGGCTAGCGACAAGATGAAAGCTCGGTATGACCTGCGAGCAAATACTGAAGGGTTCAAAGAAGGTCAACTAGTGCTGCTACATAACCCACAACGAAAACGAGGCTTGTCTCCTAAATTACAGACTCATTGGGAGGGACCTTACCGGATCGTCACAAGGATTAATGATGTTGTGTATCGAATCCAAAAATACCCCGGGAACAAAAGTAAATTAAAGGTAGTCCACATCGAAAGGCTGGCACCTTATACTAGGGACGGAGAGACTCTTGTTCGGGACGAACAAGTTTAAGCGGAGGGCAGTGTAGCGAAATTTGGTTTATGCTAGAAGACTCTTGAAATAAATACCAACGAAAGAAACTAAACGATATTAGCACCATCTAGCGCAAAATGCTAAAAATGCTGCAGTAAACAATAAAAAGTCAACAACCGAGAGAAATTATCGCCGTCGTACAACGTACAACGCCATCTAACATCTAGCATAATAGCTAGCTCAACGTCAGTGCGCAATGCTGGTGAATTTGGTGAATTGTGGATAGTAGTAGAATGCACGCTACAAAGTAGCACTGGTGGGTTGTAGATAATGGTAGAATGTACGCCACTTAGAAGGTACTGGATTATTCGAGAGAGTGATGACTGCAGTATAAAAAGGGTTGTCATCTGAGCTGAACTGACAGTTGAGTTAGAACAGCGAAGCAATAAGCAATAAAGTGAATACAGTGTGATCCGTAGTAGAACAAAACAGTTTTCTATACAGTGTTAAATTAATATTAGAATTTGAACATTAATAAATAAACCATTTTATAACTAAATAAGTTTGTGTGTTTTTAATTGTTACACAATCCAGTGATCGAACTCAGAAAAGTGTGAGAGATCGAAATTATCATCAAAGAGACAGAAATTTCGTAACAGTATTTTTGAATATTATTGAATTTTTAAACATGTATCAATAATAAATGATGATAAATGGAAAGGTTGTAGTGATCTTGTCATTATTCGCAGTGATTCATCTCCGGTCCTTGAGGGAGGCACGTGCCCCCAATGCTCCCCCCCTGTATCCGCGCCTGAATTTTGGCAACACGACGAACGTAACAGAAAATGTTATGTCTCGCTTGGCTTATGAGATATTTCCTTTTTTATTTTATTTTATTTTATTTTATTTTATTTTATTTTATCTTATTTTATTTTATTTTATTTTATTTTATCTTATTTTATTTTATTTTATTTTATTTTATTTTATTTTATTTTATTTTATTCTATTTTATTTTATTTTATTTTATTTTATTTTATTTTATTTTATTTTATTTTATTTTATTTTATTTTATTTTATTTTATTTTATTTTATTTTATTTTATTTTATTTTATTTTATTTTATTTTATTTTATTTTATTTTATTTTATTTTATTTTATTTTATTTTATTTTATTTTATTTTATTTTATTTTATTTTATTTTATTTTATTTTATTTTATTTTATTTTATTTTATTTTATTTTATTTTATTTTATTTTATTTTATTTTATTTTATTTTATTTTATTTTATTTTATTTTATTTTATTTTATTTTATTTTATTTTATTTTATTTTATTTTATTTTATTTTATTTTATTTTATTTTATTTTATTTTATTTTATTTTATTTTATTTTATTTTATTTTATTTTATTTTATTTTATTTTATTTTATTTTATTTTATTTTATTTTATTTTATTTTATTTTATTTTATTTTATTTTATTTTATTTTATTTTATTTTATTTTATTTTATTTTATTTTATTTTATTTTATTTTATTTTATTTTATTTTATTTTATTTTATTTTATTTTATTTTATTTTATTTTATTTTATTTTATTTTATTTTATTTTATTTTATTTTATTTTATTTTATTTTATTTTATTTTATTTTATTTTATTTTATTTTATTTTATTTTATTTTATTTTATTTTATTTTATTTTATTTTATTTTATTTTATTTTATTTTATTTTATTTTATTTTATTTTATTTTATTTTATTTTATTTTATTTTATTTTATTTTATTTTATTTTATTTTATTTTATTTTATTTTATTTTATTTTATTTTATTTTATTTTATTTTATTTTATTTTATTTTATTTTATTTTATTTTATTTTATTTTATTTTATTTTATTTTATTTTATTTTATTTTGGACAATACTTTTTGACTCTGGGCGCACTAACAATATGTTGGCAAATAAAACTGTCCAGAAGAAAATATTAAAAGTCTCAGAAATGCCATATATTGCGTGAAACGGTAGCAAAAAAAATGTTACTGGAACATTTTTAAACGACAAAATGGTTCGCGCAATGTTAAATTAAAAAAGTATATTAATCATAAGTATTGAATCTTATGGGGTTTTTTATACCCTACACCGAGGGTATATTCACTTTGTCCTTCCGTTTGTAACACATAGAAGGAGGCGTGGCAGGTATGGAAAAGTATATATATTCTTTATCAGCGTCACCACCTGAGTAGATTTAGCGATATCCGTCTGTCTGTTGAAATCAGGTTTACGGGAAAACCAATAAAGCTTATTGAATGAAACTTTCACACTTAGGTCACATCTTCTTGCAGGCATTTTGCTATTGAAAATGGGCGAAATCAGTTCACGGGCACGCCTACCGCCCATACTCTATGTATATTTACCCAGGTCCTTTTTGAAAAAAGTTGCAGCGATTTTGATGAAAATTGTTGATTTGATGAACATGTCAACAAAATTAGGATTAGGCTAGGTTTCAAGTTTTCAAAGCTTCCTACAGGGGCGTGGCACAGCACTAAATTTTAGCTGGAGAGTCAGTTACCGTTAATGGAGACCGGTATAGAGCCATGATAACCGACTATTTTGTCCCCGAATTGGATGGCATGAATGTGGATGAGTTGTGGTTCCAACAAGACGGCGCTACATGCCACACAGCGCACGTCACAATCAATTTATTGAAGGAAACATTCGATGAGCGCATAATTTCGCGGAATGGACCTGTCAATTGGCCACCAAGATCGTGTGATTTGACACCATTGGATTATTTTCTTTGGGGATATGTGAAGTCGCTCGTCTACGCCAACAAACCAGAAACGTTAGGGGACTTGGAAGCCAACATTCGTGGCGTTATTGCCGACATACGGCCCCATATGCTCGAAAAAGTGGTTCAAAATTGGACCTGTAGAATTGGCTTTATTCGAGCCAGCCGCGGTGGCCACATGCCCGAAATCATATTTAAACATTAATGGCATAAAATTATCCTTCCAATAAAGCCAAATTGATGGACATTAAAACGATTTTCTTGTGTTTTATTTCAATTCGAAGCTCTATACCTCTAAAAAAAACACCCTGTATCTTGAATTGTGATAAAAGTGGGCGGAATCATGAAAGTAGGCATGGCTCTTTTCAATAGTTAAAAATTTTGATTGCATATATCTCAAAATTGGCTCAAACGATTTTCATAAAAATTTTAGAGATGATGCCACTGAAAGCAGTCATCAACACAAGCTCTGCCACTTTACTGAAAAAACTCGATGAAGGGCGTGGCACAGCCCACAATATTTATAAACGCTATATTTAGAGAACTAACAACGTAATCATTATGAAATTTAATGAGGCAGATATACTTGCTAGAAGGTATGTTTTTGCGAAAATTTGCCGCAATGGAGCATGTGGGCGTGGCACCTCCCATACAAGCAAAAACCTTTACTGTTATAGATAGTGTGCTATGAGAGTTATCTTCATAAAATTTGACTTGGAGGTGTCAGCTGCTACGGACTTTGAATTTAAATGAGAATTGACAAGATTACAGTAGTGGGCATGGCACCTCCTATATTACCACAAAGTTGCAATCGCTATATCGATTGAACTATTGCAACAATTGGTATGAAATTTAATTTAGGTGGTTTACTTGCTAAAAGGAATACCTGAATCGAAAGTGGGCGAAATAGCACGAGTGGGAATGGTACTCGCCATAAAATACCCTAAGTGCCATATCTTTCGAAATATGTGATCAATCAGACTAAAATTTGGTGAAAGAGTGTTGCTTATAAAAAGGTATTTCTGGATAAAAATCGGACTATATTACACCAGTGGGTGTGTTACCGCCCTAAATTTTAAGACTAATTACGGCATATATCGCAAACTTTACAACCCTTTGGGCTAAGATTTGGATGGATGTCATTGACAAATATAATTTAGTAACCCATAACTAGGCGGAATTGGAGAAGTGGGCGTGGCACATTTAAATTTCTTAGTTTTTATTCGGTTTTTTTTCAATATTTTCCATATTCTTTTGACTTTATCGTTTGACTTTTTCAACCTCTTTCATATTTCTTCATTATTTTCTTTATTTTTAAGACTTTTTCAGCGATTTTGAATTGTTTTATCATTTCTTAACCTCTTTCAACATTTTTCAATATTTTTCATATTTTTTCGACATTTTGAATTTCTTTCAACTTTCTTCAAAGGTTTCCATATTTTATCGACTTTTTCAGTCTTTTACAACTGTTTCAACATTTTGCATCCCCTAAACCTTTTTTACATTTCACATTTTTTTCGACTTCAACGTCTTTTAACATTTATTTAAAAGAGACTTTCAGTGCAGTGTAGGGTATGTGAGCTTCGGCCTGGCCGAAGATAACACCTTAACTTGTTTTTGTTTTGTTTTATGAAATTTTAATAAGTGATAATAAATTAGTTATTTCTGCAGAAACGCAATAACTTTTTTTTTGTACATATACATATATCTGTCGTCTGCAATTTTGAAAATTTTTTGTATAAAAAAGGTGGCATGTGCTATGAAGCCTAGGGCGCCAAAATTGCAAATCCGCCCCTGTTTAAAGTACAATATTTTCTTAAAAACTATTAAAAAATTGTGCCATCTTAAGTATTTTCCGTTGAACTCATGTTAAATCTTACATTTTTATTTAATAAACATTTTTTTTTTCTAACTGTGGCCGAAAATCACAAACTATGCATTTTTATAAAATTTTAATTTTTTTACTAACTTTTTGAATTCTTTTAATTTAAAACAAATTTTGAAATCGATCTGTGCAACATTAACCTCGTTATCGGATTCTTTGTTCTTTGCAATAAAATTTCTATTTTTTCATACGTCCCACCAAATACCTTGGTCTCGTATCGCGCAGATACACACTTCAGCTTAATTAATTGAGTTCAACAGCGGCGCGCAATTCGCGCACATTTGGTCTGCATACTTAGAATAATACGACTAATAATTATTTTAATTCGTATTCCTTTTGCTTTTCACTTTTATTTTCAAACAAACGCAATTTTCATTTTATTTTTATTTTTATAGTTTTTTCTAAATATCTTGTCGGTTCATTTTCTCTTATGTGGCGGTAACTAATTGTTTATTTGTTTTTGTTTACTCATAAGATTCGGTTTATTTCAACGCATGTAAGATATATTAACTCAATGCACGAATATGTAGAAGAATTTCAAATGAATTGTTTATGTTAACCTGCGCTTTTTGCTAATTTTTTTGCCGTAATCTTAAAATTTTTTTCGAATTCGAATTGTTTAAAACATTTGGTTTTCCATTTTTCAAGTTATATGACAAATAAAGGCCACACAAGAAGCACTAAATAAACATTGATATTTAAGAAAACGGCACAATGAAATAACACAAATGGCATTGAAACATATGATGGAGTAGGGTAGTTCATTGCTCTTTTAACTGAACATTAGCATTGTGAAAATCAATGAAATTACTAAGCAAAAAAAGTAATCCCGTTTAAAACACGTGACTCTTCCATATGTTTTACATGAAATCTTAAAAAACACCATATTTTTCACCATTCCTCAGGGTTAAATACTTATTACATTTTTCACAGAGGTTCCTTCAACGATATTGTCTCTATATATATACCTATATGCAGACATAACTAATATGCATGTGGCAAAACTAATCTTCTGAATATATAAAAGTTGTACAAATTTTAGAACGCTCTAAATGTCAAAAACACATATGATAAACATTCAATGAAAATTTATCCAACATATGGCATTAAAATTTGTAAAAAATGGTTTTTCCCGTAGTGGGACGTAACGATACATTTTTATTAGTGCAGCAATTTATCAATGGAAAGTATTCATTCATTAGAATTCAAATGCATCTACCTACTTGTTGATAGCAATGAGTATACATTAGGGTGTCTGCTGCATCGTTAAAAATATACCTTTTCAGAAAATACCTACACATTTTTTTGTTTAAACAGCTTAGGCTGCGTCAGAGTCAATGCTTTGCTGACTTGCGTTGTCTCAAAGTGATGATTCAGATTTTAAAAAATATTATAAATAAATCTTAATGATGTAAGTAAAGCTATAAGAAAAGTTCAACTAGGTTAACCCAAGTCAGTAGAAGCTTTTCTGTCTTTTTAATACATTAATATTACATATTACATAGTGGAAACTCTTTAAGTCAAACCTCGATAAGTCGAAAACCTCCCAAACTCGAAAAAATGTTGTATTCCCTTCCCTTCAAGCCCGAAAACCTCTATTGCTCGAGATCTGACCCCTCTATAAGTCGAAATAATTAGTGAGTCGCTACAAGTAAATTCAGCACATATTTCCCTCTATAACTCAAAAAAATAATTTTGACCTCTGCATCTCGAACATAGTAATGCTTGATTTTACAACCTTTACAACTCGATTACATGAAACGAATTACCTCAATAGCTCGAAGAAGAATAAGATACCGGCTTTAAGAATATGCCGACAATGTACATCATTGTTTCTTAGAAATCAATGTAAAAGCCTACTTATACAATAAATCAATTCTATGAAATGATAAAGGAATTTATGACTGACGTTAGCACGTGATTTCATTTGAACTTAAGCGTAAAATTATCACAAATAGTTTGGTCCTACTGCAATACCCATCAATTTTTAATACCTCTATAACTAGGATTTTTATTTATTTCCCATCTCTAACTCAAAACTAGTTGGAATAAATCTTAACCTCTACAAGTCAAACATCTCTTGACAAAATTCGTTTAAGTCGTAGTCCTACGTAAATCGAAAACTCTATAACTCGAATTTTTTGGCGTCTCCCATCAAGTTCGACTTACAGAGGATCTACTGCAGTATGACAAATTAAAGGCTTACACTTAGAAAAAAATTAATTCAAGAAGCTTAGTTTAGTGAAAAAGAGTAAAATGTGCTCAAGTTTCCTCTACAACTGGTGACACTTCCCAGCGGTGGCCGATTAAAATGGTCGAAATAGTGCTACACCGAGAACCGATAACGACTACAAGTCGATATTAAAAAGATATTCTCGTAAATAAAACCGAGAACGAGCAGGTCGGTATATCGCTTTCGGTGATAAAATAGTATTTATACGTACGATAAGCCCTACATTTAGCGCGCTTTGACCATAGACGATAGTGAAAATATAGCAAGCAGAAATTGCACACAGTCGCTTTTGACATTAATTTGTTATGACCTGACGTCCCTTTTAACATGCAGACCAAGATACCAACCGCCATTTCACAAAGTTTGAGTTGATTCCAAGGGACCTTCTCTACCCATCACCTATGTCGAGCTCTAGATAAATCATAAATGCTGTTCGCTCTTCAAAATGGTAGTGCTCGCACTTCGCAAACTTTGATCGAACTTTAACCTCTGCCGCTAAGACACAGAATTTCCAGTTTTTGCACTAGATTTTAGTTCAGTGCAATTCAGTTTTCACACAAAATATTATTTTTCATGGAAGAGTGCAAGTACTGCGTATATAGTGCAAACAGACATATGACTCATGTTCCGCCACGAAAGCTTACAATTTTTTGCGTGCGTGTATTCGGAACCACCCTAATACTTACATCTATATTTGCGTACTTATGTTTGATATTATTTATGCAACGAATATGATACTCATATTTAAGTTAATCGCCCGGAAAAGATTTCAGCTGCTTCTGAGCAAAATACATATGTACGTACCCGTATGTCTAAGCCAATTTAAAACTCAAGTGCGTTAAGGGTTCGGCTTTTTTACTTTGCAAGTGCATGTCTGCATAATTGCTTAGTGTTTATAAATTGACACATGTGGGTATGTTCCTCATTTATTTTTGCCATTTAGAATTGGAACATTTACTACAAAATGATTCAAATGATAAATATTATGTTTATTTATCTCTTTCGAAATAAGAGTACAAATAGCCCACAATAAAACTTCAAAAAACGCAAATATATTCTTATATATAAATTTATTGCTTTTCAGAATACTCCAATAATCTTTAGACAAATGCCAAACATACGAAGATGATGTTACAACACACAATGACCAAGCGGAAAACGCTGATATTTGCTTTCTTTGGTATAGCCATTGGCCTTTGCATAGGTACAGTGTTGAAAAATTATCGCGCTCTCGAAATAGTAAAACGCTGTAATCCAAAGCCTAGCAATCAAAAATCACCCTTTGAAGTGATCGGACTGAATCCAGATGATACCATAGAGAACTCACAGCATAATCTAGTTTTTGTTGGCGTCATGACAGCGAAAAATTTTATACAGGGACGTGCTAAGGCTGTATACGACACATGGGGCAAAGAAGTTCCCGGCCGCATTGCATTCTTCAGTTCGGAGGGTTCATTTTCTGACGAAGTACCAGTGATTGGTCTAAAAAACGTTGATGACCGTTATCCACCACAAAAGAAGTCTTTCATGATGCTTTACTACATGTATGAGCACTATATTGATAAATTTGAATGGTTTATACGTGCAGATGATGACGTATACATGGATCCCGATAAGCTAGAACGATTTTTACGTTCAGTTGATAGTTCGAAACCACAATTCATTGGTGAGTCTGAATGCGTTGCACCCAAAACTTTTCCGTGTACTTACGAATTTGCTGTTTTAGGTCAGGCGGGTAAGGGTAATAGCGAAGAGTTTGGTTTGCTGTCATTAGAGTTCGATGAAAACTTTTGCATGGGTGGACCTGGTGTTATTTTGAGTAGTGAAACATTGCGAAGAGGTGAGTTTTCAACCAAAAAATTTTCTATTTCTATGAAATTAATTCGATATATCAAGCAAAATTACTGATCATTGTGGTAGGTACTCTGACATCTGCCAAGCGATAGAAAGATTTTATCAATCATAAGCATGGTCATTAAAGACTTTCTATATCGGGCACGGCTTAGCTATCCCGCTTCCTATCAAATTTTTTTCAGAAAGAGTTGCTCTTAAAGGAAACTGTTTAGTTGTTATAAACAAAAAATTCTTTAAACTTGTGGAATAGCATTCCACAAATGTGACCGTTTTCGACGAACGTGCTCTCGAAAGCGCAAAATGTATTCCGCATCCACTGGGATTTGAACCTGGACATTACGTGCTATTACATGCGCATTTTCACGACATCAGCTAAGCCCCTTGCTATATTTTGGCTGGATAAAAGTATAGCGGCAACCATAGGAATCGAAGTCTCAACTTTTCATTTTGACAGCAAAGTAATGTAGTTTTAGTCTCTCCGAAATTAATAATAAGAGCAACTCAGTTTGTTACGATGTGCTCATGGCAGAACACTGGCATAACGCAGGAGGTCTGTGTTCGAATCTGATCGGTGACACTTGAAAAACTTTTTTTTTAGTATAAAGCTACATTGAATATATCTAGCGCATTTTTTGTATACTTCCAAAAATGTGCTTCTTCTCAACATCCAAAGAAGCGTATTTTATATTCTTCCAAAAAAAGTGCTGCTAATTATCATTCAATGAAGCGCATTTCATATGCTTCCAAAGATGTGCATCCCACAATGACATCTTATGTTAAAAAAGATAAGCAATGAGAAGTGCATTAGAAGCAGCTCCCTGCTTTCCTTGAAGCACATCCGAAGCGCTTTGTACGCGCTTCCTTTTCCCGTTGGGTTCACCGAACTCTTCTGATTTTTCCACCCAAGAGCTAAGGTCACTAATTAGTAAATTAGTGATACAAGTTTTTTATTTTTTTCAAGAGCCAAGGCCACTAATTAGTCAATTAGTGATACAAGTTTTTTATTTTCTTTTATAATTAAAATCATGACATTTGATACTGTGCCGTTTAAACTACCATGCGCTGTACTACATGACATGCTAAAGTCATTCTACACAATCTTTAGATCCAGCTAAAGGAATTATCTTTTATTTAGTTTATGGAAAAACTAAGTATTTACAGATCAAAATTTTGAATAGATGTGGTAATTGTGATGCCAGCATACCCAATACCATAAGAAACGTGCTGTGTTATCTACCGCATACCATACCACTTTGTGGCTGTCAAATTAAACAAATTCTTGAGCGTGGTTCTAAATTTAAGGACCTTACATTTTGTCAAATTGGTACATTTAAAACTACATATTTTAATTTTTAAGTGGCACCTCACATACCCACTTGCCTAAAGAACTTATACAGCACCCATGAGGATGTGGAAGTTGGACGCTGCGTACAAAAGTTTGCTGGTATACCCTGCACATGGAACTATGAGGTAAAAACATTAAACTGAAATGAATCAACAATAATTAAACGGCTTTTAATATTTAAGTTTATATTTCAAAAAAAAAATGTTTCTTTTGTTTTAGATGCAATACATACTGCGTCACAATTCTAGCGGTCGTAACGCTTATACTGGGAAACTCAAGAGAAAAGAAATACACAACGCAATAACGTTGCATCCAATTAAACAAGGACCGCTTATGTACCGTCTACATTCTTATATACAGGTAGAAAGTTAAATACAAGCCTTTCGAAATAAAAGCTATTTTTTAATACTGTGATGTTTTCTTACTAAATTAAGGGCCTTAAAGCGGATGAAATGCGTCAAAAATCCTTACAACTGCATCGTGATATCAAACGGATGGCGACATTTTTAGAAATTCCAAATGATAGTAAATATTTAGTACCGGGCATTATGCTTATACCAGAAAAAGAAAATGGCAAACGACATTTCGAAGATCATAATATCTTAGGTGAGTTTAATTTGGAAGAAAATTGTGAGAATTTCTGTGGCAACAAGGAATAAGAGCTAAAGTTGATATGTGATGACAAAGCGAAACAGTATAAGTTACATGCTCATACACAGAACTTATGTTGCTTTGCCTTGTGATCGCAGATCGACTTTAACTGTTATTTCTTGTGGCCACAGATTTATAGATTTAAGAAATTAAATTTGAAAACTTTAAAATGTTCATTTTTTAACACCACATTGTTGGCAATCAGCGTAATTTCGACCATTACCAATATCAGCAATGTGTGCCATAGTAATTGGAATCGAATTTTGTTGTATAACGCCACTGAATAGATAAGCTTGCGGTCCTGAAGCGAATATGCCAACATCTTCACCAGCATGTGTACCCATCGTAGCTTTGATATAGCTAGGCGTGAAGGATACTAAAAATAATAAAACTTGGTCATATCCATATTTTTTTTTTTCAATAAATCAAATATTCCAAACTTACAATCGTCAATTTTCCCTGTTAAGTCCTCGCGCTTTCCATCTGCTCCCATATAGTTCTTAACACCAACTGCATAGTTTATTGTATTATAGGGTACACCATCCAAATCAACATCATATTCGTTGACATTTAATATAGGATTACCACGTCCTGGATAACCAGCTATTGTCATGGTGTGTGAATGATCCGAAGATACCACAATTAATGTTTCTTGCATATCTGTCATATCCAAGGCCGTTTTTATAGCCTCATCTAGCTCAAGTGTCTCATCCAATGCTAAGCCCGCCTGTGTATAATGATGTCCATGATCAATGCGCCCACCTTCAATAAAAACAAAGAAACCATTCTCATTCTTTTGCAACATGCGTATAGCAGCTTCGGTCATTTCTTTTAGCCTTGGCTGTGTTGGATTAACGGCCGCAGCATCATGGTGGAACTCTAAGTTGTTTGAGTGGAATAAACCAAAAACTTTATCGGTTGTGCCGAAATTGAGGTTCATCAAATCATCGCGCGTATGTACGACTGCGCCATTTGGATTCTGCAACTGCCATTTGTCCATAAGATTGACGCCATCCAAGCGTTCACCATTACGACCGAATGGGTCCACTTCAGTATTCGGCACGAATTTGCCTGTGCCACCACCAAGGACAACATCAAAATTTTGCCCAGGACTTTGCGTTACCAATTGTGTCGCAATGTCAATGCAGCCCCCAGTGGTATCAACGCCGTACGTCTGTATATCTGCATCTGATTCCCACAAGCGATTGGCAACGTGCGCATAACTACCTGAGGGGCTGGCGTGTGTAATGGTCGTTGTTGTTACAACACCGGTTGATTTGCCGGCTCGTTGTGCCCACGTTGCAATGGATTCAACATGATTATTGACATCGGCACTAGCAGAACAATTGTTGTAGTTTGCTCGCGCATTTAGGCCAAGCAGGAATATATTGGTCTTAACACCACACAGGTAGGCTGTGGCGGTGCATGCTGAGTCTGGGGTTTGACCATTCGTGCAATATGTCTTTAATACGTAAGAAAAATATTTTACTGCTTGGATATAGTAATTTTAAGGTCATAGTATTTTTGACATGTTCACGACTAAAGGTTGTTACCAACAGAAGCTCTGTAACCTAAGGCTCTGTTTCTTGACTATTTTTGGATGTCGTCAAAATCGCCCATAAAATTGGCATTAACTGAAATGAAAAACCTCGCAAGAAGAAAAATCTTCCGAAAAAAATAATGGATGCAAGAAAATTGCACAAAACAATCAAAGGAAATTGGACGTTATTTTGCTATGAAAATTTAGAATTTGAGGTTTGTTTTGGGGGTATTATACCCATTTTAACTCTTGGAAAGACTTCCGTTCAAATTCAAAATGGAAAAATGTCTGATAAAAATGTGAAATTTCGAGCCCAAAAAAACCTTCTATTGGAGTGTTTTTTCTAGGGTATATTTGGCCTATTATTATTCTTTAACTTTATGACGAAGTTCGTTGTTATTTTTAAAAGAACAAACTATTGTATGAATTTCTAATGTACTCACCTTACTGAAACCAGCAAATGGCAATTCTTCAAGCGATAGTTTGCTCTCCTCACCAGTATTTCCCAAACGTTGCCCCTTCATAATACGTGCCGCTGTCAGTGTTCCAATTGACATACCATCGCCCAAAAAGAAAATTACGTTCTTGGCCTTTCCTGTATTTATAGGTTGAAGCAAACGTTTTTCTAGATCAGCCTGAGCCTGATTCAACCAGAAACTTGTATCCATTTCCTCTGGTGGCGTGTACTTTCCTTCAGCCATGCTATTATAGAAACGATTTGTTCCAGTTGTCCGATGAAATATATCCTCTGTAGAATAGTAAAACAAAATCGATTTTACGTCGCACTCGAAAATATTTCTCCAAAAATATTAAGTTTTACCTGAATTCACATGGCCGAATACTGCCAGCATCATAGCTACAAAAATGTGTGTGGCGTACTTCATTTTGCGACGAACCCTGACAAAAGTCTGATCAAAGTTACCAAAAGTTCTCCTTTTAAATAACTACCTGGGCGATTCTATATCTTAAGTAAATAAAAGAATTTAAATTAAAGTATTTGCTCGCAGCTACACTTGCAAAAAAACTAGATAGAAATAAATACATTTATATGCCGCACGCTTTATTGCACCCTCTATAAAAACGAAAGTTGAAATTTATCTACTTTTGTCTTTTTTGTGCACATTTAAGTGTGGCAAACATGCCTATACATAGGTCCATATATTCGTGCTGAGTGCATAGTAAAAAACAATGTTATCCAAAAATGACTTTTATGATCAGAGATTAAGTAACTATATGAAAAACAAACAATCAAAACGTGAGTTGTCAGAAAAATAAAAAAGATTTTCGGTCCAAAATAGATTGGAGTCCATCATGGCTTGCATATTTTAGTGTAGTTTAAAAATTTTTGTATCTTATAACAAGCAAACTTGCTCAAATTGAATTGTTTTTTGATTTCGCTTTTGAAGCATTCAATAATTACATCAACAGATTACATGAACAGATTTTCATCGCCAACAATACCGATTTTTATAGCAACAACAGATCCTGTGCGAAGACCCGATTATCACTCAAATCAACGGCGAAATAAGAAATTCCTAAAATTTAATTTTAAAATCTAAAATGCTTCTAATTCGGCTTACCCGCTCAATAGTTAGAGAAAAACATTCTGAACAATAAGATGAAAATCACGAGGTAGCCTTAGGTTTTTATGGACCGTAAGTGTTACCGTCAACCGATTTCGTTAATTTTCTCGTCCAATGCTTCTAATTGTCGAGATACACCATATCTAATCAAACTATTTTTACGTGTAAATTGATCCGAGTAGATTTCAGCATCGAATTAAGGTGGGGCTGGAAGGGTCTATAACCCCCGGCATTCATCTTTTGCTGAAGACGAAAATTAAAGACCTTTTTTTATTTTTAGAGGTGTTTTATTTTTTTCTTGTCACTAATGTATATATTTTTTTAAGTTCTTTACATGAAAAGGAGTCCGTTTAGCCTCAGGACCTACAAGATTTTAATCCGGCGCTAACTATGATAAGTAAATTTTTATAAGGCTTTAAAATCAACTCTTTGTATCTCGGTTGGGAAAAATCAAATCAGAACAAAATGAAATTGGTTTGAAATAATAAAGCCTATATTTTTGCTTACACCGAGCAATTAAATATTTGATTGAGTCAAACATAAAATTCTTCAACCAACATTTATCACTAATTGATCTAAATGGAATATGTTTAGGTCAAATAAATATTTGATTTCTCTATATCAAATATACATTTCATATATAGAAACAAATCGTTTTCTCAGTGTACTGTAGTGTGCGTGCTGATCAAAACATGCTTGCAATATTGTTGTCGATTAGGCTCTCCTGAATCGGTCACCTCCGATGCAAAAGAAAGCCTTCGTAAGTATGTACAACCGGCAGCAAAGAAAGTGCCATTATATCAAACTGTGCTGTGTTGCCTCTTACATGTGTGTACAAGTTCATATATTATGACATGGGCAAATACGAGTACTATACTACGTACATTGGACATGTTAAAATAAATGGCATATTTTAGAATACTTCAAGAACACTCGATTTTCGAAAATTTATTCATATTCAAGTATATTCTCATTTAAAAAAATAAAAAAAAAGAAATAGTCCTAGGGTTGGTACCAGAGTTGCAAAATTTTAATTTTTCGGACTTTGGCCAAAAAATTGAAGAAAATTTTATTTTCTTATTTATAATATATTCTTTTAAATTTCGAAAAAAAATTTTAAAAAAAATATTATAAATAAGAAAAAATCAAATTTTCTTCATTTGATTTGTATGAAAATTTTGCAGCTCTGGTAGCAACCCTGGAACTAATTTTTTTTTTAATTTTTTAAGTGAGGATATACTCAAATATGAATAAATTTTCGAAAATCGATTGTCTAATGTCTATGGACATTATAATGTCTAATGTACATACATATACATACATGCGTACATATGTATGTGTGTGTGTATATATACTTTTTTTATTCCTCAGTGTAATACTGGTATATATGTATTGCCTAGAAATTTTACAATGCACCGCGTAAAGTCTTCATTTTTATATCTGCTTGACATGAAAAATAATATCGTGCTGTGAGGCCACTAATGAGTATTTTTATCTTTATTTTAAATTATTTAAATAACATTTTGGGTTTCACTGCCTTAATTTTCGATAATTAAACAACTGAACAAATACAAAAGCTAATATGACCTTAACTTAGTCTTTTTGATTTATTTTTAATTTGTTGTTTTAAGCTTGTAAACCTGAAGATATACGAAAAATTGTATGACCCACAAAAGTATTTTGGATAAAAATTGGCTGATATACAGTCGTTCAAAGTTGCCTACTTTTGTATGATTTAACCAACTTTTACCTATATACCATGTTAGTTTTAATTTTACACACCAAAGTAATGTCAAAATACTAGTAATATGTCATTGATAAACTAAAAATTATTTTTTATTGAATTAACATTACTTTTGTGCGTAAAAATTAAAACTATCATGGTATATAGGTAAAATTTGGCAAAATCATACAAAAGTAGGTAACTTTGAACGACTGTATCTCAGTCAATCTTCATTAAAAATACTTTTATGGGTTACCATTTTGACGGAAATTACATCACCTTTCTTTTCCGAAAAAATCCCTTAATCTTCTCTAAAAAAAATTTTATCCAAAAATTAAAAAAAATTCAAAATATTGAAATTTTTCGGTTCTTTTAAATAGTTTTTTAACTTATTTTGATGAAAAAATAAGTTCTGTGACTTTATAAAGTGTCATTTCGATAGGAAATTTTATTCTCTACAATAAGTCTCAGAATGTGTACATGCAAAAAATATATAGTTTTTGAGCTATGATTAAAAATATAAAAAGTGGGCGTTCTCAAAAGTCCAAGCCTAAATTTAATCGCACTTTTGGCTACATCATCTTCAGGGTATAATTAAACATTTAAGACTATAAAATACTTTTAACGAATTAGTTCCTTTTACCCCTGTTATTTATGACATAGTCAATAGCCTAAAACGGTTACAACAATACAAATAAAATAAATAAAACAAATAAAAAAAACAGTTTTAAATAACTTTAATTTTCGGAGAAAAATGTTTCAGCCTTTTCTTTGTTTTGAACCGTTTTGGAAATTTTTCAAAAACTTAATTTTTTATTTGGCACCAAAAATCATTCAGGCCTGACTAGCTCTACAAATGAAACCATTTATCTAATAGAGGTCTGCATGAATGCACTCGAAACTACAATAAAGTCACTCGCCACGATGCGAATCCATCGAGCCCTTCTGCACAAAAACCACAAATCAAATCAAAACAAATCGAAACACCAAGCAGGAGAGGTGAGTGATGCACTTGCAAATCAATCGCAAAAAAAAAACCCATGGGAATTAAGTCCGAAAAATTTTCGGACATAACCCCCATACCAAAAATGGGGATTATATCCGAAAACTTTCGGGGGGGTTTTGTTACGGTTCCGTTATAACCTAACATTTCACCGCTTTGAAAAATCCGAAAGACGATCCTTAGCTCTAAGCATTTCTATCGATGATCTTCTTTCAACAACTTTCAACTAAACCCATGAATTTACTGCAAACATCCAACCTCTATGGGGATTGAGGGAAAAAGGCGGCATATGAATGACACCTCAAAATAATCTAGGAGTGGGGTCGTGCTAATCGGTTCAATTTTAACGCTAGCAAGACCCAATGTTGCAATATGGCTGGCGCATATATTACGAGATCAACAACTGGGCACATTAATTCAACACATTAAATCAACTGAAATTTCAACCTCAGATGGAAAGATCGTGAGTTTCTAAGTTTTGAAAGAATCGACCTAAAACATTGATTTTTGAAATGTTAGATATACTTACCTCCTGTTGATCTTCGGACTGTCTATTTCATCTTTACTAGACCCAAACTGCGCACAGTGTGTCGTTTTTGTATTTGTTGAATCGGGAGAAAAAAAACATTGTGTGGCTGGCAGGGTCACATTTTCCGCCTTCAGACGGAAGGTATATTATCAAACTGAAACACCGACGCTCAATAGAAAATTGCAAAATCATGAATGTCACCGAAATAAGTACTTTGTCTATCGATCTAAGCACTTCTGGCCAAACCAATTTTCTTAACCTTACAACTCACACTTTCAAGTCTTACCATTAGGAAGTCAGCCTAACATAAGTATAAGATATATTTTTATCATTTTCAAAACCATCAAATATCTTTACAGGAATCAGCCCCGATCTAAATAAATTTACGCCAACTTCAACAGACGATCTGCTTGAATGGTCATTTATAGCACGTAGTCTCTATTCAACGGATCATGCAAATCCAAAGCATAAAATCGACTCTGCAATGCGCGAAGGTCTTGAGGATGTCATCAATGAAGTAATGGAAAATATAAATAACTATTCTCGCCAAAGGGGACGTGTCATTGAATTTCGTGAGCTATTATATGGCTATACGCGTCTGAACTCACTACATGGTCAGGATTTAATTCTGGACTTATTGCTAATCTACAAAAAATATCGTGGTAAAAAGATGACTGTGCCGGTGCGTCGGCATTTGTATGTGCAACGTTCCTTCACAGGCATTTTCGTCAAGGAATTCGATGAGGATTTCTATAATGTAACACTGCAGCAAAGTAAGTATAGCGCACATGTATCAATTTTGAGGATTCGATAACTCATGCAAATTTTCACTATTCCTCAGACAAGGTTAAAAATATCTTCCACTCTGGCTTTGAGAAGTTATCGAATACATTAACACTATCCAGTTTTCGGGATGGGCATGGGGCAAGCAGTTCAAACATTGTATTTGTGTTGCCTATTTCTGGACGTTACAATACATTCAAGCGATTTATAGACAACTATGAACAAGAAGCGCTGCAGCAGGATAAAAACTGTGAACTTTTGGTGGTTATTTTCGGGAATCAAACTGCCGTAGCGGAACATTTGCAGCTATTGAGTGAACTGCGTAGTCGCAACGTTTATCGGCAAATTAGTTTCATACAACGTAGAGAGGAATTCTCTAGAGGCATAGCACTAGATACTGCCGCACGTTCATCTTACATAGAAGAGCAAGACATAATACTCTTTATAGATGTGGACATGGTCTTTAAGGTAGAAACACTGCAGCGCATACGTATGAATACAATACGTGGCAAACAGGTGTATTTGCCAATAGTTTTCAGTCAGTATGATCCACGACGGCGTGCGTCTACTGACACAGTTACACCTGCGAAAGATACAAACAATGAAACTGGCTATTTTAGACAGTTTGGTTTTGGTATCTGTGCCATTTACAAATCAGATATTATGGATGAAGATATCAATGGTTTTGACAAAGACATAACTGGATGGGGTCTTGAAGATGTAAAATTTCTAGAGAAAATTGTCAAAATGGGCAATCGGCAAAATTCTTTTTTGGTCAATATTGCCGAAGTGCCTAGTGATTATAACGAATCAGCGGAACACATGAGACGTTTGAGTATCTTTCGTGCACCTGATCCTACGCTGGTGCATATCTATCACGACATTAGCTGTGATGTGAACTTAGAAACAGCGCAGTATAATATGTGCCTGGGTACAAAAGCTAATTCACTGGGCAGCACGAGATTGATGGAAGAGTTGTTTTTTAGCAATAAAGAGAACTTGGATTTTATTTTAGAATTAGTTGGAAAAAAAGAAGAAAGATAGGGAATAAAGTAAAAAGTATTAGATATTATTGCAGCTATTAAGTATGTATGCATGTATATAAGCAGTTCCTTTTACTTGTATGTACTAGTTGGACTACTTGCCAGAATAATCGCATGATGTGCCTTTTTTAGTATTAAGGTTACCATCGTGCAAATTAAGATAAACCTATTAAATCTAATTTACGCTATTTCTTATATACATATTATAGGTAAAAGCCTTTGAAAACAGCTGAGTTTTTCGAAAATTAAAGTTTTTTTATTTTTGAAAAAATGTTATTTTAAGAAATAATAAAATTTTAATTTGGGTGTATTAACGGACTTAGAAGCAATAGCGAATTATGCACTTTTATGCTCAGGTCCAAATTCTTTATTAAGACAAAACTATGTGCTTCTGATTGATTTTGGGAAGTTTTGCACCATCGTGTCAACATCAAACTAAGATTATAACGTAAACGAAAAATCATTTTTGTTCTTTTGCTCATCAATTTAATAATTTAAAATAAGTAGGTTAAACATTTTATAGTTAGAACAAGTTTTTATGCTTATTTACTTCTAAAAGAAATGTAGCCAAAAATGTTCATTACTTGAAGTATGAAAATTATTCTATTTTAAAATGTAAATGTAAGTAAATGTAAGAATATTATTGTGAACCTATACAGTACACATGATTATAGTCATTTAGGTAACATATTTACATTTTTTATAAAAAATGTTAAACGGGTTTTTTTTTATTAAAAAACCGTCTAGTTACGCATTAAACCTGCGTTTTTAAAGGAAAAACAAAACACAATCCTTTATAAGAATGGCAGGTTTTCTTTAGATTTAGTTCTAAAATTTAATGTGATAAAAATATGTTATATAATGAAACTAATAACGTTTCTTAAATCTGTGGTTCTGTTTAATATAAGTCAATTACATAAGGTCAACAGGCTCAATGTTAAGAAATGAAAGCGTTTTGTTTAGTATAATGCGTGTTGCTTTGATTAAATAAATTCTAGCATAAACATGGGGCATTAAATGCTCACGAACTTCCTGTAATAGATAAGATTGTTCATAAGAACAAGTTCATAATTAAAATTGTTTAACCGAAATGTATTTACTTACCGTAAGTATGCGAATACGTCTATAGTACACACTGAAAGTTGCTACAAAATCGCTTAAAAAACGTATTATCAAATGTGTACCACAACTGCCATCTTGAATTTGTTCGACAACACGTTCAATTAAATTGGGAAATTGAAATATGTACCCATATAACAGTTGCCATTCCTCTTCTTCATATAACAGTGACAGGTTTATCTCATCTAACGCTGGCAATTGCGCGTAGGAGGACTGTTGTACTCGTTCTTCAAAAGTACGCAGAAGTGTTTCAAGACGCGCTGAATTATATAAAATGAAAGATGCACCTAAAATATAAAACAAACGATGCATTTACGTTAGGGTAATTTTTTGTTTCGGTCGCATTAACCAATGTTTTAACATTGGACATAAAATGCTCGACATCAAACCTGTAAACGGCACAAACAAAGTTTACTCAAACATGAAGAGCTTGTAGAAAAAAAAAATTTTTTTAACTCCTGATAGCAGCATTTTGAAGAGAATTAAATTTCCTACAAAAATAGGTCCTCAGTACCAGACTTGGGTATTTTTGGATTCCTTTTTTTTCAATTTCAATTACAAGTAACCCTTACTTGTAATTGAAAAAATAAATTAAAAGTAATTGTAATTAAAGTGATATTCAATTACTTTACTTAAATTCAATTACATGTAATTTAAAATTGCAATTACATGCAATTCTAATTAATTTTGTACTTGGATTAGTAATCCATGAAAATGTAATCCTTTAGAGAGTTGTAATCCATTACTTTTGCCAAGTAATTTGAAACAAAAATGTAATTAATTACACATTTTTCTGTAATTACATTTGTTAAAATTTAAAAAAAAAATTTCTTTCAAGCGATAAAATTTTATAAAATTCGTATCGTTAAGAAGATTTGGTCATACATATTTACAAAAATATCCCACCATTAGAAAAGTGTTTGAGAGGTCTAACACTCCACTACCATCATCAGCTCCTGTAGAAAGGCTTTTTTCTTTTGCTGACATTGTGTCACAACCCCGACGTCAAAAACTTAGCGCTAGAAATTCTGAAAAAGAAGACTTTGTAGGCTGAGAGCCGGCTGTAGAAAAGTCGAGTGTATAAGATTACAGGATGAGATGTATGCCAAATGATAGAGCTCAATGAGCCTAAATAGAATATCTAGGGTTGCCTTGCCAAAGCCTGTCCCGATGGCCGAAAATGCCTGAATTTTAGCCAATTTTGTTGTTCTAATTAAAACTGTAGTACATAACAGCTTGAAACGTATGCCAATAGAACTCGAAGAGGCCTAAATATAGTACCTGGGATTGTATTGTTAAATCCTGTCCCAAACATGGGTTTTCACCGGTTTTTTGGGTCAATTTTCATTAATGAAGATAGCAGCTTAAAATTCGTGCCAAATGATAGATATCGAAGAGCCTAAATAGAATATATAGGGTTGCCTTGTCGAATCATGTCCTAAACATTATTTGACACCCGTTTTTGGGGTCAACTTTTCTTAAATGAGTGGCAACTCATGTTTGGGACAGGATTCTACAAGGCAACCCTATATATTCTATCAAGGCTCTTCGATGTCTATCATTTGGCACAAATTTCAAGCTGTTATCTTCATTAATGAAAATTGACCTAAAAAACCGGTGAAAACCCATATTTGGGACAGGATTCAACAATGCAATTCCAGGTATTATAATTAGGCCTCTTCGAGTTCTATCATTTGGCATTCATTTCGAGCTGTTAAGTCCTACAGTTTTAATTAGAACAATAAAATTGGCTAAAATTCGGGCATTTTCGGCCATCGGGACAGGCTTTGGCAAGGCAACCCTAGATATTCTATTTAGGCTCGTCGAGCTCTATCATTTGGCATGCATCCCATCCTGTAATCTTATACACTCGACTTTTCTACAGCCGGCTCTTGGACTATTGGGCAAAGCAAATAAGAACTTTTGAAATTAATTATTAATTTATTATTATATTTCGTGTTCATATATTTATGTACACTAGTATCGCCTGAGGTCGAAATTCGACCGTTAGCACAAAATTTTAATCTTGTAAGAATTTTGCTGGCCTATTAATAACAAAACGTTTTTGTTCATTGACTAAGATCTTATTTAGTTTTACTAATCACCTCACCTCACCTTACCTTTGGAATTACATTTAATTCACATTTAAGTGCAAAAGGAGACAGAATTAAAAATTTCTATTAGTGCTACATAATTTCTATTACGCGGTCTATTTGATTTTGACTCAAAAATTGTCCCTCCTTATCCCTTTACCGTTCAGTCCGACCCAATATCGTTATTCTTCAAGGCACAGCACAACCATATTTTTCGTTTATTTTTAAACAAAAAAAAGTTACATCGCAACTGTAACTCAAAATATATCAGTAAACTCCTATTATCCGTGATGGTTGGGATCGAGCTCATTCCGGCTAATGGAATCACTATTTTATTTTATTCCTTATCAATTTTCAAAGTTGTAAATATATAATATGTATGCGAAATTAATGGACTACTCCTTACAGCACCGTTTTACAAAAGTATTTTGTTATAGTACTCATTTTATTATTAAAAAACTAAACTAAATAGAGATCAGTCTTGTTCAGGCAATCGCCGCGTATAGACCTGTACTCTCTCGTTACGTTGCTCTATTTTCTTTAGTTGTTTACTTAGCTTCAACTTTATTAAACTCATTACCGTTTTCTTCTAACATACATACATACTTCAACAGTTCCATACACTTATATAATTTGCTTACTTAAAAGACCGCGTAACAATAATTGTGATTCTTGGTGACACTGCTAGAAGATGAACGGGGTTGAACCCCCATACCATAACAGGTTTAGGGAATTAGACCCGGATCTTTGCCCCAACCCTAAAAGATATAAAAATAAACGTTTTCATAGTGAAGATTTTGCAACCCTCCCCGAAAAGAAGCAAAATGATGATCATATTCCGCGTTATGTGGTGATTTCTGCAATTGGACTTAATAATGAAGAGAATGTTCGTCCGATATCTTCCTACAATGTATTTCAAATCGAAAAAGGCCTGAACTTTATTACACGTGAATACTCGGAAGTAAACGAGCTTCGATCTGGAGATCTTTTAGTGAAAGCATTAAATTTGAAAGCCGCAGAAAAATTTCTCAAAGCATCTTTAGTCGACTGTGTGCCGGTTAAAGTTACATCTCATATCGGTCTTAATACAACACAAGGTCGCATTTTTTCGCGAAAAATAATTGACATTCCTGAAGAAGATCTTGTTGGATCGTTGTCAAATCAAAAAGTAATTGCCGTAAGGAAAATAATGAAAAGAGATAAAGACACGCTAACCCCTACTGGCGCTGCAATTATAACATTTGATTTAATTCGTCGTCCAGAAACTATAAAATTAGGTTGGGAAAGAGTTCATGTCCAAGAGTATATCCCTAACCCTATGAGGTGTGTTAATTGCCAAAAACTGGGTCACACTAAGAATAGATGTCGTAATGTAGAACTCTGTAAAGAATGCGCTCTTCCACCACCCCATGACATTTGTACAAGAATTTTTTGCATTAACTGCAATACTGAGTATCACACCGCTTACGACTCCGAATGCCCTAGTTTTTTAAAACATAAAGCTGTTAATAAAATAAAAATCGACAATAGATGCACACCACGTGAAGCATGGAAGACTTATAACAATAACCCTGCCGCTTATAAGCTCCAACCATATAAAAAAAACACAACATCACCTACAATTGCAGAAGTCATAAAAAATTTTACTCACACTACTAATGAATCATCTATTGTACAACAAACAAGCATAACTAAAACCCAAACAACTAAAACAACACCAGTAAAAGAAGTACAGAAAGAAACACAAGTAATCCTATCTACAGTTATTCCAAAACCCAAAAGCAATGTCACATCCAAAGTCGAAAATACAAAAAACAACCAAAAGACATCACCTAAAAACAACAATAAAAAACAACTAACAACTACTACAATAGTATCAAATATAAATACATCAAATGAAGAACAAATGGAAACATTATACGGTGATTACTCACCACCTAGAACAAGTACTAATAGTAGCAGAAATATAGAAACTACACCATGCTCTCAAATGTACAGAAATTTCCCTGATTTAAACGTTATTATAACACCTAACACCTTCAAAAATACTTTACCATCTCAAAAAAATAATAACAATCATTAACTACAAATATAAGAATTTTTTCACTCGTATTATTAATGTAAATTATATGGACTTTAAATTAAATGTAAAAATACTACAATGGAATATGCAAGGGTATATAAATAACAAATTTGCCCTAGAAAGATTAATTGCAAAACACAAACCTGATGTAATTGCTATTCAAGAAACTCACATAGTAGACAAAAATATTCATTTGCTTCATCTTTCAAACTACAATTTTTTTTGCCACAATAAAGATTATTCTTATGCCAAATCTGGTGTAGCAATGCTAGTTAAAAAAAATATTAATGTAACACATCACAAAGTATCACAAAAGAACCTACTTTTTCATACAATAACAATAAAAGCAAACACTAACTTGCATATAACCAATATATATAAGGAATGCGATGTTTATTTAACACCGGAACTTGTTAGTGATATTCCCAAGTTTAACACCGATCATCATCTTTTACTCGGTGATTTAAATTCCCAAAACACGTTATGGGGCTCTCAAAGCACATCAAATAGTGGTGTGATTTGGGAAAACTTTGCGGATAAGCGAAATTTTACAATTTTAAATGATGGCTCTCCAACTCTGTTAAGCACTAGAAATACTCTAACTGCAGTAGATGTATCGATGGCTACAGTTGACTTAGCCCCCACTCTTACTTGGACTTGTCTCCCTCAACCAGAAGTCAGCGATCATATTCCTATTATTATCTTCAACCGAGATATTGCTTGCAATAAAATGTTTGAATACAGTTTTATTGACAAGAAAGCAGATTGGAGTCGATATTCTAGCAATACATCTAAGTTTTGTGGTGATTTTATTGAAACTGACAATATAAATAAAGAGGCTGCGCAAATAAAAAGAATCATAAGAAAGTCTGCAAATGAATCTATCCCAAAAAGTAAAAAACCGCGTGATAGAAACAGCCCTGTTTGGTTCAATACTGATATTGCCAAATTAATTCAACAAAAAAATCAAGCATGGAAGTTGTTTAAAAGATTTAGAAGTCAATCAAATTGTATTAATTACAGAAAAATATGTGCAAAAGTTAGAAGAGAATGCAAAATAGCAAAGAAAAATACATGGACGCATTTTCTAAACACTCTCAACCCAATGATGGATATCCAAATACTTTGGAATAAAGTGAACAAAATTAGAGCTACTAAATTAACAAACTTTCCTACAATATTTGTTGATAGTGCGGTTTTTTCCCATCCGAAGGAAATAGCAGAAAGTTTTGCTAATTATTGGCGTTCGATAGGCTCAAATAGCTCTCTTAGTCATGAAATAATTGCCCAAAAAAACGCTTTTAAAGTCGATATGCTGGTTGAAATTGAACCGTCACTAGTTACTACTATTCAGGAGGTAACGATAACCGAGCTTGATTTCATTCTTCAGTCCACCAAAGGTACTAGTCCAGGATATGACAAAATAACTTATTCAATGTTAAAAAACGCATCTAGTAAGTTAAAAGCACGAGTGTGTAAGCTTTACAGTAACATTTTGATCACTGGAATTTATCCTCATTCTTGGAAACACGCAATTTTATCCCCGATTCCGAAACCAGCAAAAATTTGAACTGCATAGAAGGATATCGTCCAATATCTCTGTTGCCAGTTTTATCAAAACTGCTTGAAAAAATTGTGTCAAAGCGTCTATTGACTAGTTTTAAAAACAAATTTCTAAAAGAACAACAAGGTTTTTTACCTGAACGAGGTGTCCATACATTGTGTCATCAATTAGAAACAAAATTGAAGGAAAATATGAGAAATAAAAAACACAGTGTGGTACTTTCAGAGGATATTGAAAAAGCATTTGATCGGGTTGTATCCTTTTTTATAATTAAAGAACTAAGCTCATTGGGAACCCCAAAAGTAATGCTGAAATTAATTTTGTCTTTTCTTACAAACCGACAAATAACAGTTCGTGTAGATGGGTATTATTCCAAAAAGTTTTCTATTGATAATGGAGTACCCCAAGGGTCACCACTATCCGTTCTTCTTTACAATGCATATGTTAATTCTCTAATAAAAAATCTTAGACATTCTGAAGGCATTGACTTTATTGGTATTTATGCAGATAATATATTTGCTATTGCATCCGGTCCTATTTATGAAGTGAACCATAATTTAAAAGTTTTTGACAACAATATTCTTCAATGGGCCACCGAACGAGGTGCTGCAATACCAATTAATAAAATTGAAATTCTACATGTCTGCAGAAAGCACAACTGCTGTAATAATACAATAGATTTAAGAGAAGTGAAAATTCAAGTGAAAACGAAGATGAGAGTTCTCGGAGTTATTTTTACCAAAACTTTACTTTGGAACGAGCAAGTAGCGATTATCGTCAATAAACTAGGTAAAATCAATAACCTATTGAAAATCATTTGTTCTAGGAAAAAAGGGCCACATATAGACACGGCTATTAAAATTTGCAGATCCCTTGCTGTTGGTGTAGTTCAACATTGTGTAACCATTTATAGTTGGACAAGTTCACGAAATATAAAAAAAATTGATGCAGCACTTAACAAATGCTTCAGAACAGCATCTGGCGCACTTACACCAACACCTTTGGAGGCTTTAAGGATCGAAGCTCGGTTTCAAGACTTTCAATGGCTACAAAAAAACAGATGTATTAAGCTGGCTTCGAAATCTTTAACATCCATTAGTGGAGGCTTACATGATTTGTTTTGGGAAAAACTAAATGAGGACAAAATTAAATATTGCTCTAAGAATAATTGTTGCGGCATTAAAAACATAATTAACCTTTTTCTTGAATACAAATTGCCTTTGCCTAAAAAACCAAATTTTCAGCCAATGGAACAAAATAAATTAAGCATTGATATCGACATTCAATTGTGTCAATATAGCAAAACCCATACAAGTCCGATATTGTTTAAGCAACTTTTTTACCATTTGATTTCAAATTTTGCACCGGATATGAAATTATACACTGACGGATCTTTTTTCGAGGGCACAACTTCTTACGCTGTTTTAAGGCAACTGGATAATAACTACATTAAAATTAAGCAAAGTCTGCTACCAATGCACGCTGGAGTTTTTAATGCAGAACTTGCAGCAATAAAATTTGCGGTTAAATATGCAGTCAAAAAACAAAGCAAAACTTTAATATGCTCAGATAGCCTAAGTGTTCTAAAAGCATTAAACAGTGGAAAAGGCAGTACATATAATTTTGTTTTTGAAAACATTAAATGTAACAATCTCATAAAAATAATGTGGATACCGGCACATATAGGAATTCCTGGTAATGAAAATGCTGATGCAGCGGCTAAGGCGGCTCTTAGTTTGCCACTTGTTTTTGAAAACCCCTGCTTGGACTCAGTGATTTTAAGCTGTTTTTATGCAATTCAAAAAGAAAAAATGGAACTAGCCTGGGAGTCCTCAAGCTCTTTTTTGAGAACGCACAACATGAATTTGAAGAGACCAGATTATAATATTCACTTTTCACGCGAAGAATGCGTAACATTAACTAGGGTCAGACTCGGTAAAACTTTATTTAGTGTAAAACACTTGTTCACAAAATCGGAACCTATGCAGTGCGATTTTTGCAACTCAACGATGACAGTTCAGCATGTGTTGTTGAACTGCCCTTTGTCCAAGTGCAATCAACAATTAAATACTTTACTGGATTGCAGCAAAAGAGAGTCTATTAATTTTGTTAAAGAAGCATTGATGAAACACAACCTATATTACGAAGTGTAGTCAACTACGGGTGCAACATGGCCTCGCTGCCCTGCACCATTCCATATTTTATAAATTAATTTGTAAAATATGTTACAATAAATAAATAAATAAATAAACTAAATAGAGCTCTTTTTTATCATGTTGTTTATTCCTACCTCTTTCTCTTCCTTAGGTTGCAATCTATCTCCATATCAAATTTCATCGAAATCCATTAGCTGTGAAAAAATATTTTCCTATTGGAGGCACCGTGGCACTGGCACCAGGATTCAATCTATCCCTGTACCAAATTCTATCAAAGTCGGTCTATTAGCTTAGCAGTGAACACGATTTTTCTGTAAGGAGTGGTGCCACGACCACTAAAAGAAGTCAGAGTTTTGAGAAATGTTTTTAAGGGTTCAATCTATATCCAAACTAAATTTCATCACAATCGGTCCATTAGTTTAGCCGTGGAAGCATTTTTTCTTGCTAGGATCAGTGCCACGCCCACCAAAAGAACTTACAGTTTTTAATCAGAATCGATCGAGTTTAGTCGTAGAGGTGTTTTTTATTGTTAGGGGCGTGGCACCGCCCACTCTAAACAAATATATTTACTTAAGGCTCAACTTATCTTCATATCAAATTTCATCAAAATCGGTGAGGCGGCTCAGCCGTGACAGCTTTTTTTCTCATTAGGCGTTAATGCGTTTTGTATGGGGGAATATGCAAATATGTTCACTATACTTTACCTGCCTTAACGGCAACATATACACCTGATTTTTTTTTCTGCACATCTATGGAACAGTACCTTTCCAATGATATAAGTATCATTTCCCTCTCTTTATAGTAAATACTCTAAAAGTGTACCACAAGATTCAATGTTCACGTATTAATATATAGATATATGTATCGATATGTATTTGTATTTAGTATTAATTAATAATATCTTGTAATTGATTACTTGAAAAGTTCGAAATTACAAGTAAAAGTAATTCATTACAAATTTCGTTCAATTACTTTGCTTTTCAATTACTTATTTTGGATTACAATTACTAAATCTAATTGATTACGCCCAAGTTTGCTCAGTACTAAGTCCGTGAATTCGTTATTTTCAAATACAGAGTTTGTTTTTCATGTAATTAACTTTAGTGGAGTACAACGATTTCAAAAATTTTATTAAAAAAATCGGATAAGCGGCGAGTGTTTTCAATTCTAACATTTTCCCGATTCTCGTATTTCTATTCTAGCGATTGTTTCCACGATGATTTAGCGCGGGTATAAATTTCAAAAAAATTTAACTAAAATTTTTAATTTGTTTTAGTCGGCTGAATATTATTAATTAATTGAATTTTAATCGAATTCACAGTCAATTGCAGTAACCGATATTCATGTGAAATTTCACAATTCGGTTAATGCTTTTTAAACAAACATTACAAAGATAACTACTGGAACAATTTAACCTGGTAATTGGTGACATATGTTTCGGCTATTACCACATATATACACATATTCATATGTATATACATAGCCTCATCAGACCAGTTTTTGGTTAAATTTTAATGCGAAAAATAAGTGGCGGAAGCCCGAAATTTGTAACAAACAAAACTATGCAGCAAACAAGAAATGACATTAAATATAACAGATGGCGCTAAATGTGGATAATGTAAATGTGCACTTTGTACATGTCGTTCAGCAGAACCTCCATGGCTCAAGTGTTATGAGCGGCTGCCCACATATAATTCATGGAATGGTCGGGGGTTCGAATCGCATTACAAATTAACCAAAAACTGGTCTGATGAGGCTATGTACAGCTGTGTGCGAAAAAATAGCAGTGTCATATGAAATAATCTTTGCCTTTATGAAAAATAAAAATTATTCATAGGAAAAATTAAATTCCAAATTTATTTGCTTCATTTATGTTTCACCAATGTTAAACAAGCATTTTTTTGAACATTAAGATTTATTCGGACTTCAAACAGGGACAAATTAGGGAACGTTCCAAAATTCAGGTGTGAAAAATAATAGCATATACTAAAAAAAGTATAATTCAGTATCTAAACCTGGCATTTCTCTACAAGAATAGCCTTCCATGCTGCCCTTACAGTATGCCACAATTCTTTGACATTCTTAGGACATTCCTTGCCCACGGCTTCTTTGACATTGGCCCAAAGGTTTTCGATGGGGTTGAGGTCTGGGGACTGGGCTGACCTCTCCATTACCTCAATCCTATTTGAGGAAAACCAATTTTTCGCCAATTTGCTCATGCGCTTTGGGTCGTTGTATTGCTGGTAAACCCATTTTAACTGCATTTTCCATTTAGCGTAGGGTAGTATGGTTGAGCTCATTACTTCCACGTATAATTTTGCATCCATGTTTCCTTTTATCCAATAAATTGATCCTGTGTCAGAGGGTATGAAAAGCAGACCCAAAAGTTAATTTTTGCAACACCATGCTTTACGGTCCTTGGCATTTATTTCGGATGGAACGGAACTCCCACTGGTCCAAAATAGTTTTGTTTGGCTCTAGAGCATTATGTACGAAGACCAGTGGGAGTTCCGTTGGAGTACGCTGAATGGAAAATGCCGTTAAAATGGGTTTACCAGCAAGACAACGACCCAAAGCGCATGAGCAAATTGGCGAAAAATTGGTTTGCCTCAAATAGGATTGAGGTAATGGAGAGGTCAGCCCAGACCTCAACCCCATCGAAAACCTTTGAGCCAATGTCAAAGAAGCCGTGGGCAAGGAATGTGCTAAGAATGTCAAAAAATTGTGACATACTGTAAGGGCAGCATGGAAGGCTATTCCTGTAGAGAAATGCCAGCGTTTGGTGGATTCCATACAGCGAAGATGCGCATCCGTTCTTTCTAATAAAGGTCATTCCACTAATTGTTAATAGATTTAATATAAATAAGGTTTAGATACTGAATTATACTTTTTCTAGTTTTGTTTTTCTTAAGTATTGCTAAGCACTGCTATTATTTTTCACACCTGAATTTTGGAACGTTCCTTAATTTGTCCATTTTTGAAGTCCGAATAAATCTTAATGTTAAAAAAAGTGCTTGTTTAACATTGGTGAAACATAAATGAAGCAAAGAAATTTGCAATTTCATTTTTCTTAAGAATAATTTTTATTTTTCATAAAGGCAAAGATTATTTCATATGACACTGCTATTTTTTCGCACACAGCTGTATATATGTACACATGAATATGTGTATATATGTATGTATGTGTAATAGCCGAAACATATGTCACCAATTACCAGGTTAAATTGTTCCATTTGTTATCTTTGTCATGTTTGTTTAAAAAGCATTAACCGAATTGTGAAATTTCAAATGAATATCGGTTACTGCAATTGACTGTAAATTCGTCTAAAATTCAATTATTTAACTAAAATAATTTTTATGCGTGCTACTTTATTTAATTTAAAGGAGAAATTTTGTCTTTACCTTTAGTGCTACCCTGACCATTGCGAATGATTTTTACAGGACTGGAGTATTTAACCTCTAATAAGTCAACAGTTACTGCAGCTGCACCCAAGCGATCCATTAAGGCACAAAAACGTTGGTCATCTTTAACGCGAATACCATATTTGTGCATAGCCATTAGACGCATGTCGGATGAACGTAGCCTTATATACTCTTTCGTAGTCAAAGATGCTAATTTACCAGTTTTTGGATCACATACCAAGCCGCATTTAATTACTAATCCAGATTGTTCGCCATCAGTTGTAGGCATAATTTTGTGACAACCACCAGCTACGCTTGCAACTTGTATTTCCAAGGTTTCACCATCTTCATCCTTTTTATCAAGAAGTTGCCACTCGGAATAAGATAATATATTACGCAAAGTTTTATTTATGAGGAAGGCGCGGTAATGCGATATATTGCTGGTTGTTTTTGCGTCTTCAGGGAAATTTCTCACGTGCAACTTATAAAGCTTATTCTTCTTTAACATACCGAATGAATTGTTATTGCTGCCATCTTCTGATGATGAAAGCACTTGCTTAATTACTGACTCAATTATTATGCTGCGATTAAGGAAAATCGCACAGCGCCCATTTTGTATAGTCAATTGTTGCATAGGATGCAACCAATGCGAAGCATTTTCTAATACCACCTTTTTAGCATCTGCTACAGCATTTGCATTCAACAAGTTTCTAAAATCTTCATTTAAATTAGAAAAGTTATTTTGCCAGATGTTTTCGTTGATAGGGAAGCTAACATCACCGATTTCACTTAGATTTTCCTTGTGGACTCTGATCAGACTTGATGCATTATTTGGTAAATTGCCATTTATAAAGGAAGCACAAATATTTTGAATTAAAATATTAACCGGGTTTTCCATTGTTTTCTTTTTTAGATTACATAGCGATAAGTCGATACCGGCAGCGCCCGCAAGTTACTTTGTCAAGTTATTACTTGAGTTTTTCTTCTAATTTAAATCAATTCACTATTTCTTTAAGAAAATTCAGAATTAATAATCGTACGGATTTTGCGTCAAAATGCATACAAAATAAATTTTTTAATTTTTTGCTGAAGTTCCGTTCTTTTTCTTCTTTTTAGGTATGTTCTATTATGCATCTTTCTGTGTTTGATGCTATTTACACACATTATACATCGTAGAACTATCTAGTCAAACTCAAATAGCAACCGTGAAATTGCCTATCATAAATGTCAAATACCTTGCTTACACGCAGCGTCGACTTGTAACACCGACTCTCAAGTTCGATCTTATTCAGGCATTTACACACAGATACGTCGACGTTCAAATGTCATTATTTGATGACAAAACGAACAATAACAAAATAGTTTGCTACGACGTAGTCTAAGGTTAAAAAGAAAAATTAATAATAATAGATGTTTTCTCTTATTTTTCTTTTGCTTTCGTATTTTAAAATTTATTTTCGTTAAATTTTAATATTTATTTTAACTTAATGCTGCTTTAAACATTTATTTTACTTACACATTAATATAAGCATTTTTGACATTCGAAAGTCGACGCTCAAATCTCCACTTACACAGCAGCGAACTTGTGCATCGACTCACCACGTCGACGTAGAAATACCAAACTACCACTCAGACGTATGTCGCATTTACACAACAAAAAATTACTCCGAAGTCATACGTCGACTCTCAAATTCGGTGTGTGTAAATAGCATCAAAATAATCAAAACATAAGAAGACAGCTATGAAGGCTATGAGTGTGTAAATGCCTTAAACAAAATAGTTGTAACGAGACATAACGAGTAAAGGCCCAACTAAACCATGCATCGCCTACTGTCAAATTTGAACGAAAAGCCTGTCAGATGCTTAAGAAACTCAGAGAAGACTTTTTAGTGGCTATGTTGTACTTCGTTGAACTTAAGAAGCGATGTAGCCATAGTTGGCAAGCTTGTGATATATTCCCACAATTACATAAATTTTATTTCTTATATTTCCTAAATAAATTGAATTCATTCTCAAAATGTTATTCAATGACATTAGTTTAGATACTTAAAGCAATATATATGTAATCCAGACATTGTTTTTACTAATTTTAAGAAAAAAATAAGAAAACAAAATTGCTCATTTTGTACTATGCGTGTAGATTGTGGGGAAAAGTATTGGCAAATGTAGCGCGTGACATCACTGAATTGTCAATCAAATTGTTGTATGTATTGTGTGTGTACATTAAAATGCATATTTTTGCAACTTGACTCCAAGCCCTTTCCTTTATATTTCGATTTCAATAAAATGCGTCTATTTTACTGTTTAATTGTCTTCTTTTTCACATTTTCTATTAATTTCAAAACAAAAGTATTTTCCACTTCAAGTTCCATTGCAAAAATTTTTTCTTACGTATACAATGCGTAAACAGCTGATTCCGTACAGAAAGTGCGTTCAGTTTCGCTCTTTCCTTAAGCAAATGACATTTGTGGAAATTGAACGAAACTTTTTGTTAAGTACGTTGTAGCTTTGATATACGATTTGTGTGTATTCGCACACTTGCAGAAGTTGACTGCAGTCAAAGCGTCCATGGTTTAGTTGGCCCTTAAGTGTATGTAAACCAATGTTGATAGCCAAAATGAACTCGTCATAACAGCTTTTTCGATTCGTTGGCTAGCGTAAAATTTTGGGTTAAATGTCGAAACAGGCGAAACGAGTGCGAACGTTCGTTCAATTGCTACCGTCTCGTCTCGTCTATTTTGGTCAAGGCTTTAGCTCCCATTTCCCATCTTTTTTGTTTTTTTGTGGGTAATAGGGGGCTACGAGCAAATCAAAATAAAAAAAGTGTCGCTCGGACACAGCGAACTATTATTCAATAATATGAAATATCACTGAATTACAGCGGACGACGGACAACCCGCCGACGGATATCTTTGGACATATATTTAGAGCTCTGTTATATGTAAACTTTATGAGAAACTTTGCAAAAATCAGATTTTTTTGTTGAGAAGCTTGAGTTCTGCGCACGGTAGAAAAAGTATGGAATTTTTGACAGTTTCGTTTGTTTCATTTCGCATTTTTATCTGAAAATTTAAAATATTCTGGCAGCTTCATTCAATTTGACAGTCTTGTAAAACTCTAGAAGAACAATAAATATCTGTCAATTCTGTCACATTACATCCTATCTTGTGAATGACGAAAATTAATTAACAGTAGTCCTAAGAAACAATACATACAATTGTTTACAAAGCGTTAGAAGCGCCAAAATTCTTCAACAAGCACACTAAAGAAATGTCCCTAATAATCGATTTGAATTTGGTGTGTGTCGTTTGCTTACAAGACAAGTGTGAGTTGCGTTCGGTTTTTGAACGAGACGATGCCTCTGACTTGAGCATCAGCGAAAAGATTACAAAATGTTCAGAACTGAGTATAAGTGTAGACAGTAAGCTTCCTGATAAAATTTGCACTAAATGCCTGCAAGACTTAACGGCGGCATACCGTTTCCGACAGAATTGTGAAGCCGCCAATGCAGTATTTCGCACAATCGAACAGCAGGAAGATGTACTGGCAAATTATGAATTGGAGCAACATAAGATTAAAATACCACTTGGACTTAAAATAAAGAGAATACAGCCAGAAACAAAAACGTACATATTACCAATGCAAATGGAGGAAGTGGCCTTGAAAACTGTGGCAGAATCCGAAACAAATCGTGAACAAGATGCTGTTATAGAACAAGATACAACGGGCGTAAAGGCTGTTACTGAAATAATTGAAGCAGAGGAAGAGTTGGAGCTAGAGAAGGCAGAAGAAGAACAGTTAGAAGAAGTTGAGCTTGATGATTATTATGAAGTGGAGGAAGTGCTTGAAGAGCAATTTGATGGAGAAATAGTTGAAATTAAAGTTGAAAAACAAGAAGCATACAATCCAGTAAAATCACTGAGCCTATGTACAAGAGAAACATTCATTCCGGAAGATGATTCAAAAGCAACTATCAAATCTGAATCAGATGAAGAGTTCTTAGCAGGGGAAAACACGCCACCGACATCACAACAGCAAACCTCTAAGCGAGGACGTGGACGACCGAAAAAATCAGTTGACGCGTCAAAACCAACACAAATAATGGAGGAGATGGGGTCCAATCACAAAATTGAAGCCAAAAATGAAAACACGATAAAAGACCTGAATCCTCGACTTAAGTTAGAAATCTCACCTAAATTGCCTTCATCAGATTCTGCAATTATGTCATCTGTGCTCAAACCAATCGCTGTCTCTCTTGAACCCATTCGTAAACGCAAATTTCTATCGCCAGACTCACGGCCAACCAAAATTTGCGACATCTGTGGAAACAGTTACAAATATCAACATGCGCTGAATGCACATATGCGTCGACATAACAATGACCGCCCTTTCAGCTGTGAATTTTGTGATAAGGCATTCGTATCTGCTGTAGAACTACGTCGTCATATGCGTGTGCACACAGGCCACAAACCATACGCCTGTCAGTACTGTGAGAGACGTTTCTCCGATTTTGGATCACGCATTAAGCACGAGCGAACACACACCGGCGAGCGTCCCTATCGTTGTTCTACTTGTGGCAAAAGCTTTGCCTACGCGCATGTCCTAAGTGTGCACGTCCGGACCCATACAGGTGAAAAGAAATTTAGATGCAATATTTGTGGCAAGGGTTTTACAAAAAAAGTTTATCTTGGAACTCATATGGAGCATCATGCGCGCATTGCAATTCAAGTATCCGATGCAGAGGCTGGAAATCAACAAGACTTAATGGCAATCAAAAATGTTGCACTTGAAGAGTGTATTTTCACTACAGAATTTATTGATGCTGCAGAGGAGGAAAATATGAGTGAAGAACATCTCGAAGAAAATGAAGAAGTCGAAGATGAAGACTTGCAAGCGGTGATTTATGAATATCCACATATTGTTGGCATGAAAGTTAAGCATGAAAAGAAAACAGAAGGATCAGAGGACTCTAATTGTGAAACAATGGCTTAGTACAATTAGGTAACATAATTCATGTTGGTTTTAATATAGGTCGAACGGAAATAAATAAGTTAAAGGTTTGTTGTTCATTTCTTTATTTTCGTTTGATCCGAACAATTGTGTTTCAGTGACTGGTTCATTATTATCTATCGAATATTGTTTGATGTTGATCACTTTAATCCAATTAAATTTCTTGCAATAGGCAGATACCTACATTGTACAGTTCCAAAGTAATTGCAAAGTCTCTATAATGAAATAGGTTTTTTAATATTAAATTTTCCTTACACTTGCAAATAGTAATTCACATTCCTTAAACATGCTTCATCAACTAACCTAAATGTCGAATGAAATATTTTGACTAAAATTTTTTTTATTTGCAGAACATAACAATTTGAAGAAAAAAAAAACGTTAAAAAGAGCTCAGTTTAACTTTTCTGCTTTTTCGTTGCAGCAACTATGCTTGGAAACTGAAATCAAGTTTTGTATTAAATATATAAGAATGTATTTGTTTTAAAGTATAGAAAATCTTTATATTTAAGTTTTATTTTAAGAGTTGAAAAAAAAAACTCGTCTAAGCGATAAGATAGGTTACAAATTGTAATTAGTGTTTTTTGAAACCAGATGGTCTTAATCTTTTTTTTTCGATTACGTGCATATGAACTGTGACAAATTACGTTTTGGATTTTTTTTTTTTTTTAATTTTTCACACAATATTTAAATTATTTTTATTGCAATAAAAATTATCAAGTCGGCAAAAAAATGAATGAATGAGAGGTGGTGATGTATGTATTATTTTCTTCATAAAGCTGCTAATAGTTTACACTGTGGTATTCGTATGACCTTTATTTTACACAACCAACAATCAGATGAATATAAGCAATAGCAACCGTTGGTAATAAATGCTATGAAATTCTCTACAATTGAATCAGACTTCAACGCTCTGAAAAGTACAAAAACTCATCGATAGTCTATGTAATGCCGAATTCTTGAAATAAATTTCAAATTATTTGGTTAAAAACTTTTAATTAAAAGCATTTACGAATTTGTTTCACATTACAAGTAACAGTTTATAGTCTTATTTTTGTTTCCCGACGAATGTGTTGTGACCTGGATTTAATATACTCTCGTTATTTGAAAGTTTTGATTAGATCATCTTAAAATTTCCATCATATACATATGTATATGAAGACCTGGCAAGTTTCTAAATTGTGTAGAAACTAATTCTTAAAGAAGTTAAATGAAAATATGCATATTTTGGTTTTTTTTATTTTATATAAGTACAAACTCTATAAGTAATAAATCCAAAAGAAATCAATAGAACTTGATGTCAACTTTTGGCACAAAGATGGTAAATAGTAATAGCATCTGTCCACAATTATATTACTGATTTGAAAGTTTTAAAAACTTTCAAGACAAATTTATTATTTTTTTTAACTAATACCTGTATGTATACAAAAATTTTAAACTGTGTGAAGTTAAACATTTAATCCTCAAACGTAAGCCGACTTGGACCATGATTTTTCATGTAACGTCTATATGCTTTATAGCGTGGATTTTCAGCTAGTTTAACTTTCATTTCTTCTTCTTGCTCCTGCTTCCATTTTGTAAAGCATTCCTTTTTCCATAGTTCAAGACCTAAATATTCCTCGATTTGTTTATCCTCTTGCGCATTAAATTGATGTAGTCCCATTTTCATGTAGCGACGTATCAAATAGAGTTTCTGCTCCCGACCATAAGGTTGCTTTAAAACTTTAAACTGCCAGAACCAATTTAAGTGCCAGGCAATAAACATGACCAACGTGTATGGAAAAATTATTATTTGCGCCCAGAGCACATCACGTACCAATGGTTTTGCATACCCGCCTTTAACATCCATTTTATCTTCAATAACCGAACGTATTATTCGCTCCAGCGAATCCTTTTGATCTGTTTTCGACATACGATTTTTACCTTTTTTGTTTATCTTTTCATTTATTTCATCTTTAGCTATTTCCAGCGCCTTGTTGCGATACTTGGGCACTGTCGCAAAATATTTAATGGCGGAATCATACCGCTGCCATCCTGAATAATATTGTATTATCGAGATAACTGTAAGCGTCACAACAATGACTAAGCGTACGTCTACCTTGGGAGCTACACGTCGTCTGTAATAGCGGTAGTAATGAGCATAGTAGGCATCTGGATTATCTAACATGTAGTCGTAATCTGTACGTGATTCATCATCTTTTAATATCTCATAGGCTGTAGCAATCACTTTGAATTGTATTTCTGCCTCTGCTTTGGCATCATCGCCGCGATGCAAGTCGGGATGGAACTTCCGCGCAAGCAAACGATATGCTTTACCGATTTCCGATTTTGTCGACTCACGAGTTACACTAAGCACATCGTAACAGTTCTGCTTGCCACAATATAGCCCATCAAGCAGACACAGACAAAGAGTGGGTAGCAACGTGACCACGAGGCAATTGAGCAACAGTCTACTCATTCTGGTTGAAGTTGACCTCAAGCGATAATCCGCTTTAGCATACGTTTTCAATAGATACTGCGTGCCACGTTTGTTTTTCTTCTTCTTTAAGTCGCACTTGACCCGATATTCGTGTCAAGCTCTATACAGCAGAAATTCTAATGACGATAACTCGACCGGTGACACCGCTGTTGATCGTGATCGAAATGTTTATTCAGGTGCCGTAAGATGCTGCAAGGTAAATAAAAACTAAATGAGAAACTAAAACAATAGGCAGCGTTAAGTACGAAGAATTGCTCAGATCTTCAAAATTTCACCTTCCATTCTCGGATTTTACTTTTGGTTGTAATTCGTTGTGATTCTTAACTTCGCACAGCTGGTTTTGACATACTTCAGATACGCTTTTACCTTTGTTAAAATCAATTCACTATTTCAATTCATCAATTTAAATTTATTGTTTTTATTTATGTTATTTGTTATTGTTCACTGACAGTCGCATGGGAAAAATCGCATGTTAACGGCTTGATTTTTGAATCGTGCGTTGTAACGCTCAATTCATGGTTCCAGATTACAACTTTGAACGTTCCCTCGACTGATATTTTTGTAAGATTTTTTGGCATTTTCGGCCCAATTTTTCCAACTAAATCAATGTATATTATAGTTATAACTACTATACTGAAATAACATACATTTACAATGAAATGTATACCAAAAGATAAATATGCAAGGTAAATTAACAACGAGTATTAATATATTAAAAGATATGTAGATATGTACATAAACTTTTAATTTTTCTTTTTATATTAGTCTTACAAATCGGATCTATATAACTTTAAGGTTTGTTTTTTTTCTTTCTTGTGAAATTATAAAATTTAGTGATTTGTTTTTCACTGTTCACACTTACATTTTCAGAATTGTAACATAGGGTTTATGTATTTCCACTTATTTATTTTATTTTCTTCACCAGCACAAATTTACGCCTCCACAGGTTGTGAAGCGGGACAGTGAAGAATCTATTTTTTTTTTTGTATTCAATAGAAGGGGGTGCCACGCCTTTAACATAAGATTCGTTTCACTGATAAGCGATTGGACCGATTTTGATGAAATTTGGCTTGGAGATAGATTAAATATTAAAGAAGAGCATTAACTTTTACTTACAAAATTAGAATCTTGAAACTCAAAAAGTCTACATGTAGCTGGGCTTATATTATATTTATGTTGCTTACATGCACAGTCCACTCGTAATGCTTATAGTTCGTTGTTATTCGGTTACACACACATACGTCGACAGATCTACCAAGTTGAAACAAGGTTCAAGCTTCATTCGCATTTTCTTGCATATTTTTATTTTAAAATTTATTCATGGCAATTTTTTGCTGAATGCCATTTTGAAAATTTATTTCAATTAAATTTTAACCTACTAAGCAACTTTTACATTTGAATGCCGACGTACAATGTAGCAAAACTATGCATCGGCTCACTACGCTGACATAGAAAAATCGAACTACTATGTCTAACTTAATTCGCATTCACACAACAATACTCCAAAGTGATACGCCGGGGCTTAAGTTTGTCGCGTAATTGTCCCTTATTTCCCAGATTTCTTTCGTACCTTAACATTTAAAGTCTAAGCCAAAATAGACGTGACTAGGGCTATGCATTATATAAGCTAACATACAAAACGAAAGCGAATTTCCGAGTACGGCAAACTTTGTTCGCCACCCTTTCGTTTTCCCCTCTTACGAACAAATAAGAAGAATTTTCGGAAGGAGTTTCTGTGTGTAAAAGTGGACTGAAAGAGGTTTATGTACGTGGCTGGGCAAAACGCTTCGCGCGCCCAACTGAGGCAGAAAGAGAATATCTTTTCATATACGTATACATGTGAAACCTTTTTGGTTTACATTCACAATTTAATACTCAAAACTGACATGTACTAGTTGCGGAACGTGAATGCTACTGAACGCAACTAATGTATAAATGACATTCCTCTTACCCATTATATTTGGAAAATTGCACGTGTGGTATTTTTAAAGATTTATTAAGCCTTCAAAATGTCTGTACAGAAGAAAAAAAGGATTTCAAAAAAAAATAAATCAGCATGGCGTAAAACTGATATTCAGGATGTAGAGGATTATCTAGAAGAACAGCGACAGGAAGAACGTATTGGGTAAGTCGGAAAATTAGAAATAAATACAGTGGTAGTTTATCCGTTATCAATGCTTATAGCACATTTGCAGAGAAAAAGGATGAAGAACTTTTTACCATCGATGTATTGCCCACAGCTCCAACTAGAAAAGGTCAACTTACAGAAAAAGAAAAGCGTAAATTGAATGCCAAGAAGCCATTGCGTTCACTGGAAGCCTTAGAAAATACATCAAAAGTCCAGGATCCAATTACTAAACGGTAATATAGGTTTAAATTTACATATTTGATGTTCTGCTAATGCTGGGTTTGATTCTAAACTAAACAGTAATCATGTTAAACAAAAAAAATCTGGAAGAATTATTGAAGAGGAAATACGTAATCCAAGTAAACCACGTCATTTTCAAGCCAACAAGGATCGTCAACGTTATTATGAGCAATTAGAGAAAAAATCGCGTAAAAATAATTCAGATAAAATAATTAAGGAAGATATTTGGGTTGAGAAAGACTTTCGTGATGAAATTCCCGGACTTAAAGACGAGAAGGGCTGGATAAGCCGAGATTTAGCATTATACACATCTTTTAATATCGGCAAGCGAGTCGTCAAAGTACACGACAGCATAAGACATCGCACAACGAAGGCTAAGTTAAATGGGAAGTAAGAAACTTTCGTTCAGATTTAAAATATATTTTTTCGTTTCGCAGAAATTTTAAAGCACCACATCCTGGTATGAGCTACAATCCTTCTTTGGAGGATCACCAGAATTTAATAAGCAATGTAGTCAATCGTGAAGAAAAAATTATAAAAGATGAGAAACATCTCCAGCGCGTAACTACACATATGTTCTCAAAAGTAACACCAGAAGAGAGAGATCAACGCAGATTAAAAGAAATGCGCGCTGGCCTAGACGATGATGAAAACGATGAAGAAGCTAAAGAGTCACAGAAATCTACAGATAACACACAGGAGGCCACAAAACATGATGCAGATGAACCCTATAAAACAATTAATCCACCTGTTGAAAATAAGAAGAAAAGCAAACAAGCTCGTCGTAAAGAGTTACAGCAAAAAAAACTGCAAGAGAAACATCAAAAAAAGAAGGCCGCAAAGAAGCAAACGGCTGATTTAACTAGGTAATAGGATGAAATACGTTCTATAAAGTATTTATAGCATATTTTTAACAGGATAAAATCACTTAAAGCAGAAGTGCTCGCTGAAGCAGATGATCTAAATGAACTTAAAAAACACCGCAAAAATGTTGCACTTAAAAAGAAATTTTTAACCAAACGTTTGAGTGGCTTAAAGTTCAAGGAAGCTGATTTGGACGTAAATATGGCCGACGACATTGCAGGCAATTTACGTAATGTGAAAACAGAATCAAGTCTGTTGGTAGATCGTTTCAAGAACTTCCAAGAACGAAATATACTACCAGCAAGTGTTGCTACTGGTAAGCAAAAAGCTAAAAAAATCAAACGTTTCGCACGCAACACACATAAGGATCCGGGAGTTTCGTACCAAATGCTTCGAGAAAAAAGGCTCAAGGGCTAGTAATTTTGTATATGCTTATATTAAATTAAATTTTTGGTACGGTAAATTTTCTAAAAACTACAATAAATTTTAAATTGTAATGTCTATTAAATAGAGCTGTTTTTATTTAACTTATCAAATAACTGTAACTTTAAAATTTGTTCACAATTTTGATGGCACAAACTAGCTACTTAAATTTACTTTTGTGGCATAGTGTTTAGTCTATTGTTTTTTTTTTTTTAACTAGTTCACAATTTGAATTAAAAATTTTATGTCGTGTCAAGCAAATGATAAGCTTTTGAGTATTATTCTTTGGTAAAATAAGCTAAATTATCTGCGTTGGTATAGAGTTCCTCCTTTATCGTTTCCGTTTTTTAAAAATATGTCCCCAAGCTATTGCTCATCACAACCCCACAGTTTTCCAGAACTTGCTTAGAAATGTTCCAGACTCAAAAATGCTCCGAACCATAAAAACTTGCAGCAGCCCTACCAAAACCATGGCGAATATTTGAAAGAACGACCATGCGTTAACTTTAAAAAAATTCGCCTCGGCAAAATTGCGATCGCGCGCTTCGTGTGAACGCAGCATATCCTGCAGCTGACGTGCTTTTGTCATTTGCATACGTATGCGTCCAATGTAATCCATTATGTCTTGCACCTTCATCTCATAATACTCTTCGGCGGTAAGCCCCTCCAACGCATCATTCCATTGGTCATCGCCCAGGTTTTGTTCACCATCTTTTTCTACTATCAGCTCAAAAAATACAGTCTTCCGATTGAACGAGCTAAACGAAATTTAAAGTTATAAATATTTTTTGATTTGATGACAAAGGATTTTCGCACCTAAAAGAGTTATCGAAGCAGAAACGATAGTCACCATCTTTTCGCACATCATGGCGATGTATATTTTCTGGCTTTTTATAATCGCTGACAATGATTAATCCAATTGGGTCTGATAACGAGAAACTGATGTCTAAGTCCCCGTGTCCGCCGTCAATGACCTGATATTCAATATCAATCGTTTCGCCGTCTTTTACGTGATGATAGAGACATTCTATTTTACCCGCATCGATGTGCACTGTCATTTCTTTGTCATAGCCAAATGCCAATTGAAGGCAGCATAAAATAATCAGCAAAAGCTGCATTGTAAATGTCTTGTAGTTTAATTTTAAATTGTTACCATTGTTTGGCGATATTACCATTTTACTTACTGCACAAAGAATTCTAAAATTAGTCAAGAACCCAAGCGTTATTTTGATAGTATCACTGAAATTGACAGCTACAATCAATTGACATTAGGTCTGTTTGTTTACTGAAAGTTTATACAAATTTGTTAGAATATGATTTTATTTGCTTACACCGCAGCTGGGCCAAACGTACCACGCGCGTGACTGAGGCAGAAAGTGAATAACTTTTCATATACGTATATAAAGCAGAGAGACTGGATAATTATTACTGGGAAAGTAAGCAAACGCACCTATTATGGCTAACCCACAATATGTATGCTACTTAAACACACCTAATTTGAGCGTCGGAGTATTTTTTTGTTGTGTAAATGTGAGATATGTACGTCGGAGTGGTAGTTCGGTATGTCTACGTCGACGTGGTGATTCGATGCGAAAGTTCGCTGCTGTGTAAATGGAGATTTGAGCGTCGATTAATGTGTTAGTAAAATAATTGTTTAAAACAACATTATGCCTAGCATCCATGTGATCTTTCTTGAACTTATCTTATCATAATATCAGGGAGGCCATCACATGCTATAAATATAGCAAATGTATGCTATTCACTCTCGCATTTCCAAGCGCATAAGGTTCTGTTCGCATGCTTTTTCTTTCTTACAAAAATTTGATTTGATATCCTTGATATGGGATCAAGAAAGATAGCATGGAAATTAGGCTTTAAGCAAAAATAGTTACGATCGCGTTTTTGCGTTTCAGTATAGATACCTAAAAATGGAGTTACAGACCAAGCGTTGTCACTTTATCGCGGTTCGGCTTTCTACACGTTTTGTTTTTGGAGTTACATATCACGCTTCTTTGCTTCTAAGTTTTTATTAGAATAGTTGACAGTTGACATATTTGCAAACAATAAAAAATGTGTTTCATAGATTGAAAAGATTGTTTTTTTAATGAAAAAGCTGATGAAGCGAGAAAGCGTAGAAAAAGTTGAAAGTTGCTCAACTTTTTGCGTCATACGCTTTATGACTTTCTACGTGTTGTGCTCTGTAACTCAATCCATATGATTGCAGGGTTTGAACTTTTACTGAGAGAAGCGTGTGCCGCCATAAAGCGACATCGCCTGGTCTGTAACTCCACTTTAATTTCCAATCACACTTGTGCTAAGGAGTTTTCACTTCAACTTGGTAGCCCTGTGACTTTGAATTGTTTTTTTTTTCTTCTTAACAAAATTATCAAGTTTTGTTGTGCTCGATTTTGACAATTAGCGAAGAAGCAGGTTAGTAGGTGTGTTTGTTTACTTTCCCAGTAACAAAATTTGACAAGTGTCAAAATCATATGTTTTTATTTTTGAAAAATTTTTGCTGGTAAAATTTTATCCAGTAAAAACTAGCAAGCTCTTTCGCAACAAATTGTCACTTTTTTCTCTCACTGCCTCTCTCGTTACTGAATATTTTTTGTAAAAAAACACAATCCAGTAAAAATCATTTATTTAAATTTTACTTTAACTGTTCAACCTAAATTGGAGCGCCAGCGTCGTTTAGCTGTCAAAATTCTTTCATGTACATACATTTTATATGAAGCCAACCGAAATAAGCAACGCTCTAACGCCAGCGTATTCGATTTTCCAATTTTGACAGAGCGGTTGCAGCTAATTTTTTATTTTCATGTGTTGATTTTTGTTTTTTGTCACAAACAGTAAACAAATATACTCTACATGACATTTAACGTTACGCTCTTATTTAGGTTCAGCGCTCAAATCCAAAGCGTTGCGCTCTAATTTAGGTTGAACAATAAGTTATTTCATATATCATATCATATATTATTAATTTGAAGCCAATCTGATATAAGGTCTGTTTGTTTACAGAAAATTTGTACGAATTTGTAACAATTTTTACATGATTTTTACTGGATTGTGTTTGTTTACAAAAAATATCCAGAGAAAAAAAGTGACAATTTTTTGCGAGTACTGGATAAAATTTTACCAGCTTAATACACCTTCGGAGAATAGAAGGTGTGTTAATAATATATGAGTTAACAAATAAACACTGCAACAGAAAGGAAGATCATGGCCAACGAAATTTGTACAGCAGTGGAATCATTTGCATTAGCTTGCGCGCCTGAGAATGAAGATTTTGTTCCTTCAGCTGAGGAGTTGGAAAATTTATACACTTTGCTGGAAAGTGGTACAATACCAGAACTCGACTGGAAGTGTCCTGGTAGAAGAGAACCTTCACCAATAGGTGGCAAAGAAGAGCATACAAATGCAGTGGAAAGCACAGAAAAAGAGGTGTAAGTATAATATGTAATACAGAAAGTACATATAACTCTTGAAATCTTGCAGTCCAGCTAAAAATGATTTTGATTTCATGGACGATGTTGCACAGCCTCAAATGCGTGTACGCAATCAGAACTCAACGCCTAAATCAGCCAAGAAAAAGACAGCCAATTTTGCTGGAGTCATTGATGCGTTGAAAAAACAAATGCAAAACCAAAAGGAGAGTTCATGAATATAACGTATTGTCAAAGGTTTTGTAATGTAATTTATTTTTAAAAAACTCCATGTTATATTCACATTTGCTTCATTAAAAATTTGTATTTTTCAAAAGATAAGCTGAACAAACATGTTCATAATTTATTATGGAAATCTATGAAAATAAATATGTAATGTAGTTATTTAAATTAAATATAAGTCAAATTAAATTTATATTCACACGTTCTTTAATGCTGTCGATATTGTATGGCTCTGGATTGGATACGGTCATGTATGGCGGTTCGTTTGTACATTTTATAATATGAGCATTGATCGGAGGCATGGGTAAGCCGCCTACATATTCAATCACCGTTGCTATTTTTAATGTGTTGCATACGTCGATAATATGTTGTAAGTAGTTTTTTTTAGTCCATTTAGTAGTAGCTTCAACATTATTAAATCTATGCAAATAAGCCACGGTACACAGTTCCATAGCTTGGTATTCTTTAATTGCATCTGTTTGGTTAATGAAAATCAAATTTGTTTTACTATAAAACGCAACCGCAAGATCCAAAGTAATAAGCAGCAAATCTTTAATGCTTTCGTCCCCATCTGTCCAAGCTATAAGGCGTGACGTTTTGCAACTTTTTAATTGGATACAAGTTTCAATAGCATCAATATCCAAATCTTCCGATATTATACTACTCATATCAATGTATTTTCCTTGACAGGGAATAAAGAACCAAACTGTGTACTCTTGACAGGTAATGTATTCGAAAATTTTGCGAATATCCTGGCAAATTTTCAAAATATTTAGGTTGAAAACAGCATTATTTGCAGAGATTGTGTTGAGAAAAAATGTTGTATGTTTACTTAAAAACGCAGTTCGATCACTACTATTTTTCTGAGTCCATAGATTAAAAGTTTGCTGATCCTGAAACCAATTATAATGAATATGCTCTATGACGGACTTCAGTAAGTTTACACTTTGTGTATTTTTATGCATTTTCTCCAGATAGGGAAACACAAAACTAACATTTGTACTAAATTTTCCATGGAAAGTGGGCGGTGAGCACTGCTCTGTTGGTGCATCATCAACGCTGTATAATATATCAGCGGTATTTAACCGAAAGTCTCGGCAAGCTACAATTTCATGAACATGATCCAAATTAACACATTGGCTTTGTTGCATATGGTGCCTTGCTGCTGATATTGCTTCTCTTGATGTGCTGGGACCCTGACTTATGTTTTGGGTACCAGCATCAAATGTAGTTTCAGTGTCGCGTGTCGATACTGCACTTTTACGTGGTACTAGAAATGTTATCCGTACAAAACCATTTTGTATATTCTTTAGATTTATTAATGATTCCATTCTCGCATATTTTGCACTAAAAATAAGTTCGATTGCAGTAGAAAATGATGAACGAATCGCGCAATTCGTTGCACATTGTACAATGTAGGTTGAAGAACCACTGACGAAAAGTAAATCAGCTGATTCAACGCCAAGAATGTTGCAAATTTCAACTTTTTTAATGAACATGACGAATCTTTTGCCAAAATAAATAACATGAAACTTCTACTAGAGTTTTAGTGTTACTTTAAATATTTAAAACTCAAAACTATAATAACGGTAAGACCCTAGTGTGAAAGAGTGAGATCACAATATTCATTGGCCCGTTCAGCGAGCACAAGCACTTCCAAAATTTTATATGACAGTAAGTTAACATTTTTTTTTAAAAAAAAATGTTTAAGTTATATAGATAAATGTGTAGAAAAACGACGTGCAATTTTTACGCGAAAAGATTTTTTCGATAGCGTTTTATTTTTTATTGTTTTTGCAATAATTTCAAAATATTTGCACGATCATTTTTTAAAATATTTTTTGAACGAACACAACTTTTGTGTTCGATGGCGTAAGGGGTCTTTTTTTAAAAAAAGCATGTAGAAAATATTTCCAAGTAGATATAAGTATAATACACATTTGAACTTTGAACATTATAACTTTGCTCATTTTGCTTCTATTAACCGTGATTGACTCTATTAACCGTATGAGAAAAGTCATACGGTGCTTTTTTTGTTCGTTTTTCATACGACATGCATTAAAATGGAGAAAGAAAATGATTATACAGTTCGGAGAATCCGCATGCCTATTAACTCTCGCTGTACATATTTTCTATACAATGTCAAGAAAAAGAAAAGTTCTTATAATTAAAGAAAAAATTGACTTGATTAACGACCATCTTCTAAGAGAAAGAACAAAAACTAAACGTAGTAAACAAAATAAAATGAATACTGTAACTAAATACTTTTGTAAAACGGTGCTTAAACCGATAAAATAAAATGCCTACATATTTACGACTTTAAATTTTGATAAGGAATAATATAAAATAATGATTCTATTATCCGGGATGAGCTCGATCCCGACCATCACGGATAATCGAAGTTCAACTGTATATCCAATATATATAATACTTATACATATATCCAAGTAAAAAACTTCACAAACAATAAATAAAGAAAATTTGGTAATAATATATATGGTGCTGTTTTATTATTATTATTTAAACAGAACTAATTTTAACTTAACATTAAAAATTAAAAATGTACACGTATTTTAAATAAAAGAAACAGCATAAAAATATATTAAGAGTCCACGTAAATTTGAATTAAAAGAAAAATAAAATTAAATTTTTTTACTACAATTTTGCAATAGCAAAATATAAAACTGTGTAATCTCGCATAGCTTGATTTAAAATTTCACGTTAAGACCTATTAAATATAAATAATTCGTTTGCATTAGTAATTATGTTTTTTTTTTACTTTAAGTCCACTTAGAAATAACATTCGTTCAATATTCTTTTCTATATGTTTAAAACTCATTATTTTGATTTCATCAAATAATGTAAGTCTGCATCTATAGCATTATTGACGTCGTATGTTAGTTTTGAATGCATTCACCACTTTCACTTTTAATTGACTGAATTTCGTTTATTAAATCTTTAAAATTGGGACGCATTTTTGGATTTGCATGCCAACATGGCACCATTAGCTTTTCATAAACATTGTCTGGACATAGCATTGGCTTATGCAATCTAAAGTAGTAATAAATGATTATTGTATGTGAATTCGTTTAACAATAAGATTTTTGCTTGATTCTACCTGTCACCCTTTTCCAGCCTATTTAAAAAACATTCCTGTGTTAGTTCCTTATCACCATCCAGATATGGTATTTCACCACGTGAAAACATTTCGAATAACGTCACTCCATAGGACCAAACATCGGATTGAAATGAGAATTTTCCGGTTTTAATCGATTCAGGTGAATACCTAATAGAAAAAATTAAATATGTTTCTTTAAATTTGATTTCAAACTTGCCATTTGATTGGTATTTCACGTTCGCTTTGTGCAAAGTAATAGCCATCTGAATTCGCCATTTGTGCTAATCCAAAATCTGAAATTTTCACCCGATCACGATCGACTAAAATATTACGTGCCGCCAAATCACGATGTATAACTTTTTGGCTGCGCAAGTAGTCCATTCCCTAAAGATTTTTTTTTACCTAAGTGATATCTTTAAATTATATTTTTTAATAATTTACCTTGGCTATATCTAAAGCAAAACGCAAAAGTTTTTCATTTGTTAAGTTGGGTTTCTTTGAAGAGAGGTAAACAATAAATGAACCACATTCCACATACTCCATTATAATTGATATAGGATTTTCCACCCATTCTTTAATTTTTACAATGTTTGGATGATCAAGAGCCTGTAATAATTTAGATTTATACAATTTAAATTTTTTTTGTTAAAAAGATAAATGATAATGATAAGCGCATTTTAATTTATATGTAGGGCAATCAAAAACTAGCAGCCTTATTCATAATGAAAGGTTTATAAAGCGTTTATAGTGGCAAGATGCGTCATAAACGCTTTTTAAGCTGTTATAAATAATAAAAAGGCCGTAAATTATAACATTTTGTATTATAATTACCACATTATTTGCAATCTAAGGATATTATTAGCTTTCATAAAAATAAACGTATGAGTAGCATTGTCGTAAAGCCTGCATTACTTCTTAACTATTGGTGTAATCCACCCAACTTGAAATATCTTTCAAAATTGAATTGATCTTAAAACATTTTTTCACTGTTTTCAGTATCATTTCGGATGCTGAATTATTTTAAAATGCTGGGTGTTTTGCACCCACGTTAGTAATTTCTATATGAAATTTTTGGAAATGCTTCCACCTTCTTAAAATAGCATTTACAAATAGTGTGACTCAAAAATTCAACGAGTAAAATAATTTTTTCTAGCAATCGCTATGAACTCTTGTTATAATTGAAAACATACTTTAATTTATATTCTTCATAAGAACGAAAATACAGGTTTTATTTTATTATAAAAACACAAAAGCTCATTTCAAAACCTTTTTCACCACATAATTCCTACACTTTGCAGGTAAACGTGCTGTTAATTTGACGACTTATATTTTATTTTAGTTTTACAAACTAAATTGAAATTTAAATTTGCGATATCGGTGAGGATTCTAGCAGTACGAGTTGTTACTCTAATTTTTCTAGAAATGGCGAAAACCAATATTTTTAAGGGTTTTTCTAAAACGTAATTTCTGAACCTAGATTCGTGTTCAGCGTTATAAAATACCTTCGAAATCACTATACTACGTTCATTAACCATTTTTAAAACTAAGTCTTAAGAATATTTAACTTACCTGCATAATTTGTATTTCACGCAAAAAGTCTTGATTAAGCTGTTTAAGTCTTAAAGATTTCAGCGTTTTTATGGCAACTTGTTCATGTTCTCGACTGTTATTATAACGTATCTCACCTAAAAACACCGTACCATAATGACCCTCGCCAATTTTTTTCTTATAAACAACTTTTCCATTAGGAATTTGCAACACTGATGGTGTATCATCGAAGTAACTACGATAGCTAGGTTGGCTGTTAATCATTTGATGCTGATTAAGATGATTATTTTGTTGATGATTGCGTAACAATGGAGCACGATCACATGTGGAAGAGTGAGCAGAAAATGTGCAACTTTCTATGTCGCTTCCGCTATGACCATTTTTGATTCCACTAACTTCAAAAAAAAATTGAGATTTTAGTTTATTATTGGTTGTGAGCTGGTTTGACTTACATGAGTCGTCTGTCATATATTCTCTATATTCTGAGTTCAGCGAAGATGTATCAGAAAGCGCTTGTGAGTTCTCGACATTGGAGTAATTAGAAGTTTCTTTCGTAAATATTAGGCGTGAGAAAATTTCTTGATGATTGAAACGCTTATCTGGCTCAATACTCCAGCCATCCATCATTGTTTTGTACATTTCTTCAGGGCAATCATCGCCAGGCATGGGCAATATACCACCATATCGATTATAGTTTTGACGTAGCATATCAGCTGTAAGATTATTTATTGGTTTACCTCGAGCAAATATTTCCCAAACAGTTGTGGCGAATGCCCAAAGTTCGGCAGTAGAATCCCTTGTAGCACCATTCATATCTGAGTAGTACTCAAAAGGAATCCATGGTAATCTACAAAGGCACAGTCAAAAAATTTAACATGTATTAACTCTTTTAGAAATTAAGGGGCTATACCAGTGTGACACTTTCAAAAAATCGATTTTTATTTTTTTTGGCTTATTCCTAGTTTATACTTTCAAAAATATTCTGTGAAAGCGGCAAGGTCGTATCTTGAATAGTTTTTGAATGGCAGCGTTCTAAAGAGCGACCGCTCGCAGGTAAACCCACCAATAGTTGAAACTTTAAACGCGTTTTTCTCGAAACATTTTTCAAAATTGCTGACATCATAACTCAAAGAGAAATTGACCGATCGACTTCATATTGAAACTGAGTATCTATTATATAAAATTAATTTTTTGTCTGTCTGTATGTCCTTTATGGACGCGAAAACTATCCAGCCGATCTGGATGAAATTTTTACAGTATGTTAGTATCGATCAGGCGGGTGTCATAGGCTATAAAAGTTTTATTTAGGGTGCATATTTAGGGTGGCCCTCATACACAAATATTTTAAAAATAGCGATTTCCCAAAGAGAGGCAAATCGATTCTCATGAAATTTACATCGTATGGCTTTTATGTTAAGGGGCACAGATTGAATGGGAAAAATTTTATTTAAAGTGCATACTTAGGGTGGCCCTCATACAAATATATTTTTAAATATCATTTTCACGAAGACAAATAAATCGATTCACACCAAATTTACACTACGCATCTCTTATGTCAAGAAGCATAGCTTGGGCCACAAAACTTTTATTTAAGGTGGCCCTCATACAAAAATATTTTTTAAATACTATCATTTTCTCGAAGTCCGCTAAGTCGATTCTCATGTACATAATTTACACCACATGACTTTTATGTGAAGAGACATAGATTAGATTGTAAAAGTTTTATTTAGGGTGCATACTTAGGGTGGCCCTCATACAAAAATATTTTTAAATAGCATTTTCTCAAAGACAGGTTAGTCAATTCACACCGAATTTACACCACGTAGCTCTTATGTTAAGAGGTTTAGTTAAGGATACAAAACTTTTATTTAGGGTGGCCCTCACACAAAAATATTTTTTAAATATCAATTTCTCAAAGACTGTTTAATCGATTCTCTTGGAATTTACACCACATGGCTTTTATATTAAGAGGAACACATAAGCTTAAAAAAATTTTATTTAGGGTGCTTACTTTGGGTGACCCTCATACAAAAATATTTTTAAATATCATTTTCAAGAAGACAGGTGAGTCGCTTCACTCCGCATTTACACCACGTAGCTCTTATATTAAGAGGCATAGCTTAGGCTACAAAACTTTTATTTAGGGTGCATATGTAGGTTTACCCTCACACAAAAATATTCTTAAATATCATTTTCTCGAAGACCGCAAAATCGATTCTCATGGAATTTACGCCACATGGCTTTTATATTAAGAGGCACAGATAAGATCGTAAAAATTGTATTTAGGGTGCATACTTAAGGTGGCCCTCATACAAAAAAATTTTAAATATCATTTTCACATAGACAGGTTAGTCGATTCACACCGAATTTACACCACGTAGCTCTTATGATAATAGGCATAGCTTAGGATACAAAACTTTTATTTAGGGTGGCCCTCACACAAAAATATTTTTAAACATAATTTTCACGAAGACCGTGGTTTTATATTAAGAGGCACTGCTTAGGTTGTAAAAATTTTATTTAGGGTGCATACTTAGGGTGACCCTCATACAAAAATATTTTTAAATATCATTTTCATGAAGACAGGTTAGTCGATTCACTCCGAATTTACACCACGTGGGTTTTATATTAAGAGGCACTCCTTAAAATTTTATTTTGGGTGTATACTTAGAATGGTTCTCATACAAAATTATTTTTTAAATAAAATTTTCACGCAGGCTGCACATCGAATATACACCACGGTTGAGGTGAAGCGATGCGCACAGGGTAATACTAGTTCTTGAATATATTTATTATACAATGACCTACGATCTTTTTGATTGGTTGAAAATTGACAATTTGGCATTAAAAAAACGACCATTTTTCTACCCCAAAAAACGACAGTTTTCTTCAGAGCTACGCCATTTTGTTAATTTTTGATATTTTTCATAAATCGTAGATCGTAAATCGTAAACATTTTGAATTTTTGCAACAGGTTTACTTTAGGGACAACTCTCAGATTTTATTTGTTTTTTTAGGGGAAGTAGCGTGCTATGAATAAACAATAAATCTGCAAAAAAAATTATCGCTCGGATCTGGCTTAGGAGATATAGCCATCGGAAGTTGCGGATATAGCTTTTATAAAAAAACGCTATAAGTTGGGAACCCCTGAATGGATTTCCAAAATATGGATATCATATGAAAGGTAATTTAATGAGGTCTAAAATTGTACTACAACAAATTTAAATCTGTTAGATAGTTTTCGAGATATGAGGTTTTTTGAAAAATTTTGACCTCTTTTTTTGAAAGAAACCGTTATTTTTTTCAAAAAATTTATTATTAACCGATACTTATATATTTAGAGATTAGCTTTAAAATGATGTGCTATTTGCATATATATTTTTTATAATAGGCAATTTTTATTTACCGGAAAACAAAAAAAATATTCTTTTTTTTTGAAAAGAATAAAATATATATGGGCAACAATCATATCATCATAACAATCATACCGGCATCACGGCATCCTTCGGCCGCGGTTCAGTCTTTAACGTATCCAACACTGGTTTCGGTGGCCACAGTAATGCTACATAAAAGTTAGGATAAGTGAGCGGAACTTTTTTTTTGGCACCTCCGAAGACAGCACATAGCTCCGCTATTTTCAATGTTTTTGTAAAAAAAAAAATCTTAAAATATAGCTGAAAATATACCTTATTATGTCCAAAAAACTTCAAAACATTATTTCGAGTACTTTCTTTTAAAAAAATTCGCGAAAATCTCCTAATTTTTCATGGATTACACTGGTATAGCCCCTTAAATGCTTACTCTTCTTTGCGATACGGTCGAGGAAAACCAGGATCAGCAATTTTCGCTTCTAGCAAATTAGATTTTGGATCAAATTTTGTTACGTATAAGTTAGAACAACGTATATGTCCATGTATGATGCCGTACTCTTGCTATATACATAATGGTATATACATTTATACAAAATTGTAAAGAATAATTTGATTCCAGAATATTACCAAATAAACAATGCCGCGCACAAGGCCATGTACGACATCCAACAAAGATCGTAGTGAAACTTTATCTTTCAAGTGCCAAAGAAACTCATTAAGTGGTCCATATTTTGAGTGTTCCATTACCATTGTGTATGGTGTAGAGAGCGTTAAGCCATATAATTTAATAAATTGTGGTGAGTATATTTGATTCCAAGTATTTGCTAGTTTCATGAATTCCTGCAACAATACAAATCTTCAACTATATATGACGACAAAGCAACATTAAATTGATTTTACCGGAAAGTCTGCGTCAGATTTTAAAACTTTAAGAGTTACACAAACATCTTTAAAACTGCTGTTGTGTTGTATCCAATCAGCACGCATTTGAACCATCTTTCCATTATCGCATTCGCGTAAGGAATCTATAATTATATAATTGTGAATTGAAGTATTTACAGTTACTCACAAAATTGAGTTTACACCTTGATTTGAAAGAAATATTGGCAATTTTTAAAGAAATTATAAGTGTTTAGTAAATAATTTTAATGCACGGGGATAGATACCAATCTGACGAACTAATAACGAATATAAATTTTAATATTTTTGAGACAAAACACAAAAAGAATTCATAAAAACGTAAATTAAAGCAAAATTCAAGTCACGAAATTAAGTCTACACTTGCCAGTTTTGCAATCAAATTTGATTTTTTTTATCACGGAAGTATTTTAAAGTTTGTAGGGCTATTTCGACTAATAGTTTGAATACAAGTTCATTTCGTTTTACGCGTTAGTTTCGCAATGGTGACCACTAGCAAGAATACAAATTTTGCAATTAGGTAATTGGTGGTGAGATGATATTGTAAAGGAAAATCGTATCGCGAAATTGGTGAAATTATTAGAAGACCTAATTATACAGTTCAAAATATTATAAACAAGTGGAGATACGAAAGTACATTGATGAATTCTGTAGATAGAGGCAGAAAAAACTTCTATCAAAATGTGATGAGCGAATTATAATACGTAAATTGCAAAAATATCCAAAGGCTAGTGTGCCGAAATCGACAGCAGAAGTTTCCAAAGTTATTAGCAAGCCCATATCCACAAAAACAGTTCATCGAGTACTGAGAAAACATAATTTGGACGGATTAATTCCACGCAAAAAGAATTTAATTTTTTCTATAATTAAAAAAAACAGGCTTGGAGTTTGCTTAAATGCCTTTAAACAAGCCACCAAGCTTTTAGAAAAGGTGATATTCACGGATGAGGCAAAAATTAATCTTTGGGGATAAGATGGAATATCAATTGTATGAAAAAATACTAATTCTTCGCTGCAATCTAAAAATTGAGTAGCCACAGTCAAATATGGTGAAGGGTCAGTTATACTGTGGGGATCTATGACAGCTTGTGGCATCGGATCCATGGATTTTATAGACTCAATTATGACCAAAGAAAGTTACTTGGATATTTTAAGACGAAATTTGCGACAGAGTGCCGCAAAACTTACGCTTCCATCCGTGTTTTATTTTCAATAGGATAATGATCCAAGGCACACGGCGCACATATGGCAAGATTGGCTGCTATAAAGCTCTGCAAACCTACTTAAAACACAACCACAATATTTGGAAAGGAACCCAATTGAGCATTTATGGGGAAAAGTGAAAATAAAATAGAAAAATTTTCATTCGTGGAGCAAGGAGAACTTAAAGAGAGCGATAGCCAAGATCTGGGAAGAAATTTCGCACTCTTTCATCCAAAAACTGGTGGATTCTATGCCACGACGAATTTAATCTGTAACAGATGCAGCAAGTGGTCCTACAAATAATTGGAATCAAAGAATTTATTTTTTAATTAAAATTTAATAAACAATATACTTCATTTAGATGAACTGTATGCTTAATTTTGTAACACGAATTTTGCTTTAATTTACGTTTATATGAATTCTTTTTGTGTTATGTCTCAAAAATATTAAAATTTATGTTCGTTATTAGTTTGTTAGATTTGTATCTATCCCCATGCATTAAAATTCTTTACTAAACATTTTTAATTTCTTTAAAAATTGCCAAAATTTCTTTCAAATCAAGGTGTATACTCAATTTTGTGAGTAACTGTATGTACATCTATCATTAATGTATAAATAATTTCATGACCTACTTTTGTACCATTGCAAATCAACTTTTGGATCAAATATTTGCGAACGCTTTTGTTGTAGTTCTACTTCACCTAGTTCAGTCTCAGTCTTTTTAGATTGCAAGTTTTTTGGCAAACAAATTAAAAGCAGTTGTGGTTTATCTAAGCAAAAAGAAAAGTATTTATGTAGTAAAAAACATATGGTCACACTATTTTACATAAAAATATGTTTAGCGTTACCAATATAAAAATTGACTTTAAAAAAATAAGTAATTTTTCAAAAAACAAGTGCTCACTGACATACCATATTCAGACGGTGGAATACGAAACTTATGTTCTGTTCCCGTTGGTATGTGCGATGCAAGATCAGTCAGTTTATCAAATGCCATTAGTGTATCGTTGAAATGTAGGATCCATTTTGAATTGCTGCTGTCTTTAGTTATTTTAAATGTTTCTGTTTTGTTTCCAGAACTATAATATGACTTTGTTTAGCTCAAGGTTAATACTGTGGCAATGATAAAGCATACCTTTTTGTGTTTATATCAATGTAGTATGTATCGTATTCTTTTTCACATTGACGAATCAAATAACTGCCAATTTGATCACGTTTATCGCGTATTTTCGCAAATGAAAACCCTCCACTAGAAAAAAAAAAACATTCATAATAAATTGTAATTAATATTCAAGCAAAAAACTTGAATTAAATTTTCTCATCTTACCCTATGGGTCCATGGCAACGTAGATTCTTTAATTCTTGTAGAGATGGTGTCACATACTGCACACATAGGTCCAACATCCATTTTGATGTTAATCTAAAAGTAAAAGAATATATATTTTTGATTTCAACGTAGACGATAAAAATAAACAATAAACACCGTATATAGCCTGCCAAATAAGTGATAAACGATTCCAATTCTGTTTGTCGTTCAAATTGCATACGATAGCCATTTGGGAAACCAGTAACTTCCAAGCGTACGAATTCTTTTCCCTCCGTGTAAAGAGCGTAAATGTCTTCTAACCTAGCCACAAGTATCCACTATAAGCAAATCAAAAGATATGTATAAAGGCATAATATTTATCATTATATTCAACATAAACAATAAGCTCTCATCACATCTCATCAGCAAACATCACATAATTTTATCGTACGGTAATATATTAATTACCTGAAGAATTACCTTATTCTGAAGCTCGTTTCTGTAACTCGTAACGATCGCAGTTACCGACTCTTATTACCGATTTGACGTCACTCTCACCTGCACTGTTTCTGTAAATATTTGAATCGACTTCGGTTTCAATTTATTCGTTTCAAATCGATAAGTTGTCACATTCTCCAATTTCATTCCAATAAAACCTTTTCAAAAAGTGTTTCTGTAAGAAATGTGAATCGATTTAAAATGTCAGTTTTGTCACTGACTCTCCAGTAAGTGAGAATTTTACCGATTCTAATAAATTTCAGTAATGTTGTGTAAATATGAAGAAACAAGTACTCAATATAAATTTTAAAAACCGGGTTCTTTAGCTGAAGTTGAATTTTTTACTGATTATAATCTTTTTGTTTATTTCAGAACATTTTAGTTTCCAAGATAATGTGTTTTAAAACTAAAACCTGTATACATAACAGTCAGAAACTTAAACAAAAAAAAATATTTGTTAAAGCAACGCAAAAGTAACCGGTTGCAAATATATGTTTACTTTTCATTTCACATCACTAAGTGTCAAATTATTTCCGTTTCTGAAAATAATTCCAAATAAAATTTGAAAAGTAAATAAACAGCTGTTATTTGATTCAATTTCACAACGTCTCTTCTCAATTTGTGTTCTTTTCCATCACGGACCAAATTTTTAACGATTTGAACGTACAGAAACATCAGTTGTCACGAAATCGGTAACTCAGGATCGAAACAGTTAGACGTCGCACAAATCGGTAACTTGCCGATTTTTTTACAAAAACGAGCTTCAGGTCGTACCAATAAAATATATTTATTTAATTATTTAATACAACTTAGTCATACAGTTTCGTGTAGTTCTGTTTTTCATGATGTTGGCATATTTTTGAACTAATCACGGCCGAATTGATAAAAACCCTTTTTAATATTGCATTTTAACTTTAACTTTTTGACTTGGTTAAAGGCCGTTGCATTATCTCCACAGTAAAATCGTTCCAGCATAACTTTGAGTTTCCATGAATTTAGTTATAATTCTACTTGCCTCTAATATTTTTGAGCAAAATTTCAGACAATGTTACATCATGTTTAGTTCATTTCATCTATATATCGAATGTGTAGAACAAAAAGTATCTATCTACATTTTTATGTTTCCGAGTTATGCTGGTTTTCATATACATTTTATCAATATAAATTCAATATGACCGAAACAAATCTTTAAATAATATAGTATGTATGTACTTTGTTATTAACTGTTAAAGTACATACAAAAGCCTTATAAATCGAAAACATGAAATGTAGATAGTCCTTTTGGTTCTACATAAGCGATATATAAAAATCAATTGCCGCATGTATAATGGAGAACTTCAGAACGGCTCGACCGATTTGGCTCTTTTTTGTTGTATTTGTAATTGTTAGGACAAGGTTTGTATGAAAGAAAATTTTAAAAAGATTCATATTAAGGATGTCTGGTACTGTGAGTGCAAAAAAAAACACAACAAAATCACAAAAGGCAATTGCAGGGAGAAAAATGTAGAATTTTGGGGCACTATGTTTATATTTTGAAGGATAACTATGTATAAGCAATTTTCGCGTACGAATTGTTCTTTTTCATTTTGCAAAAAAAAAAAAAAAACGCACACACACAAACACATTAACTTGCCATTCAAGAGTTTGTTATGTTTTAATACTTGTTTCTATATTGCGCCTGCAGGAAAGTGTAATACGAAATGAGCTACAAAAACATAGCAAAATATGTAATTAAAAAGCAAAGTAATTGACTAAATTTTGTAATGGATTACTTTTACTTGTAATTTCCTATATTTCAAGTAATCAATTACAAGATATAAATATGAATTATATTCATTTTTTCATTTATTTATTTATTTATTCAATTCAATTAATCAATTATTTAAATGCCCATGCAAGGGCCTTATATTGATAGGAGTTTACAACGCTTTATAAATTTCTAAATTTAGCAAACTTAAATAAAAACGATATTAAAATAAAAAACCTAACCTACCGCAGTCTTCTGGAGAAAAGAAATAGGAAAGACATTGGGATTACACTTATGGAACAATTGTGAACGATGAGCACTTAAGGAACATAAGACAAAAAGAAAAAGTAGTTTTTAATTATAAATAGCAAAAATTATTATTCAGAACGCGCCAAATGTACTAAGGCAAGCTTCTTAAAGACTCTAGGATTCAAAGAAAAATTTTTTAGCTGTGGTGGCATATGATTCCAAAGTCTAGCTACTCTTATGGAAAAAGAGCGTTCAAAGTAGGCAGAGGAAAAGGGCTGAATTCGTAACTGACAGTTCCTTCTCGTATTAAGAAAATAAAATAAATTAATGATATATGCAGGTTGTTGGTATTTTATGCAGCAATAGAAATAATATAGACATCGCATTGAGATAAGGTTTACGAATGAGCACCCTAGAAATTGGTGTACATAATCAGAAACAGGGTCTCTAGGTCGCAGGTGGTAGACATACCTTATTATTCTATTAAAACACAAGTTCAGTCTATGCAGGTTGCTCAGATTAGTACCAGAATAAATTTCTAAGCCATAGTATATATGTGGCATTAAGATAGCATATGTCTTATTTTGAAAGGGAGAGAGAAATTTAAACTGTATAGTTTTTTAAGCAAAAAGCTAACGCGAGAAATAACTTGATTGATGTGTTTGTCAAACTTCAGACTAGGCTCAATAATTATCCCGAGACAAGATGCAGAATCGGATTTGCTTACGGAGCAGGTGTTAAAAGATATATTACTGAAAGTATCAATGCTGTAAGCATCACCGAATGTAAGGATTTTAGTTTTCTGTGAATTAATTGAAATATGGTTATCACTAGCCCATCTAGTAACAGATAATAGATCATCTTGAACTTTGACAATACAGTCGGAAAAGGTGCGATTAGAGCTGGAACTGAATAATTGGATGTCGTCGGCAAAAATACGAACAGTACATTTGGAGACACAAGGTACGATGTCATTAACGTACAGCATAAATAGCAATGGACCTAGTATCGTACCTTGGGGTACGCCAGAGGACAGTCTAAGGATATTAGACGTGCTACCCCTACAGCTCACAAACTGCGAGCGATTTGATAAAAAGGAAAACAAAAGTTTGCAAGATATACGCGAAAAATTAAATTGATTGTATAGTTTAGAAATAAGAATATTGTGATTAATGGAATCAAAAGCTTTACTTAAGTCTAGAAAAGCAAGAACAGAGGGCTGTTTTATGTCCAGTGATTTTCGAATGTCATCAGTCAAACCTTAAATCAATGAGGTGGTACTATGGTGCTGCCGAAACCCTGATTGACATGGTTGAACTAACCTAAGCCTTTCTACATGACTAATGAGTTGATTCTTTATAATAAGTTCGACTATTTTGGAAAATGCGGGTAAAATTGCGATTGGTCTGAAATGTTCAGCACAGGATCCATCATTATTTTTCTTGTGCACTGGTATAATTTTGGCAGTTTTCCAAGAAAGTGGAAAACAACTAGTTGTAAAAATAGTGTTAATGAAGTGCAAAATATGGTTATATATAAGATGATAGATCATTTTTAGAAAGCGTATCGAAATTGCATCAACCCATTCATATAAATACATACATATTATTGTTTGTACGCACCTCTACGTTATAAGATGAGCCCACAAACCAAATCTTCTTTACGATAGCTTGAGGAATCTGAGGTCGACTCAATGAGTCAGTCACGCGAAATTCCTTTTTTTATATTCCCATATATGTAAATCATATGCAATAACAGAAATATTTTTTGTGAATTTTATAAAATTTTATCATTTCAAAAAAAGTTTTGCTTCAAACTTTAATAAATGCAATTGCAGAAAAATGTGTAATTAATTACATTTTCGTTTCAAATTACTTGGCAAAAGTAATGGATTTCAATTCTCTAAGGGATTAAATTTTCATGGATTACTAGTACAATTACAAAAGTAATTAGAATTGCATGTAATTGTAATCTTAAATTACAGGTAATTTAACTTAATGTAATTGAAAAAACTTCAATTACAATTACTTTTGATTCATTTTTCAATTACAAGTGTGTGATTACTTGTAATTGTAATTGAAAAAATGTAATCCAAAAATACCCAAGTCTGGCTCCGATACATCACATTAAATGTTAACATTTTCATTCAAGAAAAGTCTCAAAAATTATAAAAAAAAATTGTAAACTGCAACAACTTACCTTAAGTTTTTCCTCTGATGTCTTTCGTGATATCTTCATGCCCGGTTCTGCTGTGTCATACAAATCGAGTTTGACATAGACATGCTCTGCATGTGTTAAACCATTCAAATTCGCGGAGCGTGGCACTCCATCTTCACCAGGTATGTAATCCACAACGGCCGCATATCGTTCCAGTAGATAGTTCGGTGCCAAACTAGTTACTGTATGCATATAAGTCCATTTAACATAAGCTAAATCATGATTCTTACGCCGAATTTGATGGAAACCCTCGCAAATTTTTTTCTTAGCAAAAAATTTATGCGTTTTAACAAGTTGGCGCGGTAAGTAAAGCTTATAGTTAGATTCTATTGATTCCACAGTGTCTTTACGTTCCAGCAAATCAATATACATGTCGACCACACCAAGACCTACAACATTATCTTTCTTTGCTGGATATCGTATATCGGGGATACGATCAAGAACTAAATCCGAACGTAATTGTGCATACAAATACTCGAAAGCAGAAGCGTCCAGACTCTGCAACTGGGTATCCAGATTTGGCACTTTAAAACGCATGCGAAAGCAGTATTTAACAGCAGGACGCATTGTATTGCATGGCGCAACCCAGCACTCGGCATCGTACTGACGCAAACCAAAAAGTAGGCGTGTGGTCGGCAGAATACCAAGAGATTTACAGAAATCAATGCAAATGTCTTCGCTTGTTGCGTTGCACAGATGCGAATAGTCCACAAATTGATTTAATTTATAATTGAAAATCTGATTCACCTGCATGCCAGTGCCACCCGCACCATCTGTTGAGGTGGAAGTGCACGAGTGCCGTGTTGCATTTGATGTGGATGCTGCTGATGCCGAGGGTATTGTTCTCGACTGTATTGAATTTCGTGAACTCACCGATGGCGTTGTCACAGAGTCTCCCAACGAGTTGGTACTGCCATCTAGCAGTGTCATGGTTGTATGGGTTGCGCCTGATGTGTTGGAATCCATTACAGTTTTTTTGTGCCTGTATATGTCCAAAGCGGCTTCTAGCAAATTGCAACCAGTTGCTTCTTATTGTTTACGAATTGCACAATCTTGTTTGGAATTTCTTGCCTTATTTGCGTATGTTATTTTTATTTGGTTATTGCCATCGATCATTTTTTTTAATATTTATATTTATTTTATTCTGCAGCAAAATTAAGTTGTATGTATATACATACTTTTCTCTTCATGAGGTTTAAAATGTTTCTTTTTTAAATTCTTATTAAATGCATTTTCAATTTGTCGTAGAAAAACTGTCTTGTTTCTGTTTCGATGTATTTTTATCACTTTAAGCGTACGCCATTTTAGTTTGGTTGACAGATGCATTTTCAATTTGACTGTTTGGTGATTGCTGACAGCATGTTCGCCATTCAAAGATGAATTAAGAGCTAAACAGAACTGGGACGTGCGATCTATCTTCAGTGTCAAATCGCTCCAAAAAATAGAACTTTTTCTATTTCTCTGCGACAAACTTTCTAGTGTCAATTTTGTACTCACTTCAAACTTATAGGAAAAACAGAAGAAAAATCGCTAGTCCCAGTTCTGTTTAGCTCTTTATTTTGCCCATCGTACAAAAAGTTCATTCTCTCTCGTTGTCATAGTATTTTTTATTTATTATTTAATTTTCTATAGAGACAACAACAAATTTTGCCTGCGCGCACTCAAATGCTTGTCGTGTGACATCGCACTTGGAGAATGCGAGAGTGAATAGCATACATTTGCTATCTTTATAGCAGTTGATGTCCTCCCTGATATTTAATAAGATAAGTTCTAGAAAGATCCCATGGAAATTAGGCATAAAGCTCTGCACAGTTGAAACGAGATACGACAGCGAGAAAAAACAAAATTTGACGACATGATTGGTCCTATAAATTGGAGGAAGCTACGCAATAGAGATTTTTTTGAGGTTCCATTGCGTATCTTGCTCTAACATATAGAAAATATTATGTTATCTCGGTTTGTTTTTTCTCGCAATCGCATCACGTTCCAGTTGTGTTTAAATCTTAATTAAGGGCAGGTAAAGGAACAAACGAGTATTGTTATATGCAAAAAATTCGAATAATTGTAATATCCCAGCTGGACTGAAAATTGTGTAGGATTTTGTCGGCAAAAAATTATATGGAAACGACGTAACAAAACACTGAAAAACACAAAAATCTTTAATAAGTTTTTTTCTGGTGCGTACGATCTGTGAACTGTGCTTCTTGTTTTTCCATTTTCATAATCTTGTAAATTCGTTAACCCTATTATTAGTAAAATAATTTATTCCGAAACTCGATCCACTTCTCAAATTATATGGTTATACTATATAGCTTAAGTATATAGGTGTAAGTCAAGCAAGACTCGCAGTAGAGCTTTCATTGAGCCTCCATTTCGCATTTCGCTCTAATATTATGTAGAAAAATCACGTTTTCTCGTACTGTTTTTCTCGCACTCGCATCACGCACCCAATCCTACGACTATATTCTCATTCACATTTTGTCTGTTGAGAAGTAATGTCAAGAAATTTACGGGCTGTCATCAAGTGTACTCCTGTAATCAGGTAGGTTGCATTAGATGTTTAAATAATGTTTTCTGGGCAATTTGCAGTAATATTTTTAAAAAACTTAAAGCTAGCATTCCTAGCAGGAAGCGGGTAATTACCTAGAAAGCAGCAATTAAAAAAATTTAAAATAATTTTCAGTTTTCAATACAGACGATATTTATATTGGACACCTGTTCTGAGTCAACAAATTAAAATGCGACATCTGAATCAAACAGAAGCAACAAATGTGGATAAGGAACTATTCAATGAATACAAATTTAGCGTTGATCAGTTGATGGAGTTGGCCGGATTGAGTTGTGCACATGCTATTGCAAAATGCTTTCCAGCTAAAAGGTTAAAATAAATTAAAATTGAGTCACGTACATGTTAAGTGAAGCCGTTCTAATCTAGTCATCCACGTGTGTTGGTTTGCTGCGGTCCTGGCAATAATGGCGGCGATGGTCTGGTTTGTGCACGTCATCTTTCGCTTATGAACTATTGCCCACAAACTTATTATCCAAAGCCAACTCCAAATCTACTGTATGAAAATTTATCACATCAATGTAAAATGATGAATATCACACAGCTGCAGGAATGCCCAGGATCTGTTGATGAAGTGGAACAACAGTTTGATTTGATTGTTGATGCTTTGTTTGGATTCAGTTTCAGGCCACCAGTACGTGATACCTTTGTACCGATCATGCAGCTGCTACAACAGACAAAAATACCAATTGCTAGGTTTATACGTGAAATATGCAGTTCGAAAATAGTGTCATGCCTTGTCCTTTGATTTTATTGATACATAGTTATTTTTGTTAAGCATTAAGTTCGAGACTTCGATTTATCGTGTCCTCGAAAACATCTGATAAGTCCTTGATTTTTTTAGTTTTATAATAATGTTTATATATGCCTATGCATCTTAGACTGACTCAGATGATACCGTATGCTAATTTAAACATATGCTACCTGTTATATAAATGTTTAAAAAATTACTTTTAATGATCAAGTACTTTTTCAATTAAGCATAGATATTTTCCTAGACTTACAAACTCTGAGCATGATACCTATTTTCTTTTGGACACCAATTTTATTTATTCTTTTTACTTATAGTATTGACATTCCTAGCGGATGGGATGTGGAAAAAGGTAAAATCAACAGCTGTGATATTGAGCCAAAATTACTGATCTCTTTGACGGCGCCAAAGATGTGTGCAGCTCATTTTAAAGGCGATTTTCATTATTTAGGTGGACGTTTTGTACCGCCATCGCTGCAGGATAAATACCAATTGGATCTACCTAATTATCCTGGCAATGAATTGTGTGTTAAATTGTAGAGTTAATACAACAATTGAAAATCCAAAAAAAATGAATTTAAAAAATTAATAATTGCATTATAATAGAGTCATACTTTGAATTTTAAACTTGAAAAGTTTTTCATATACTAATTTATATCTGTAAGGCGACAAACTGGCGGCGTTACTAATCGCAAAATCAAACAAGTTTGCTTATTATGTTTAGTATTTCATAGTTAAACTCACTTTGATTGATATTATTACAAATATTTCTTGTACAGTTAAATTCTATTGTTTCTTATTTTTAATGTGTTTAATTATGTATACGGTTCCGGCTACGGCTATAGCTATGTTATGTTTTGTTCTGTTCTGTTATGGCTTGTTATTCGATTGTATTTTTATGTGCGTTCGTGGTGGCTAACTTTCGGCAACTGGCTTCTATTCGAAAACGACGACTGCATAAATGTAATAGATGCACAGGGTGCCTCAACATTCCTCCCCCCGTGAATCACTCTCGGAGGATTCTCCATCTATTGTTAAGAGAGCTAGTTTTGTGGCTGGTTGACGTAGTAGTCCATGGGATGTACATACTTCAGCAAAACGTACCTGGTCATCTTTTGCTTTAAAAACCCTTGTTATGCGTCCTTTTTCCCAATGACTGCGCGGCTGGTTAGAGTCACAAATGATCACCAAATCATCAATTTTTAGCGGCTTTACCTTATCATGCCATTTAGATCGACGTATGAGCTGTGGCAGATACTCAACTGTCCATCGTTTCCATAAACGGTCCTTCAAATTTTGTGCAATTCTCCATTGCTTTCTCAAGCATATCTTCTCATCCACTGGATGCGGTGTCTGTGTTGAGTTTACACACCCCAATAAAAAATGGTTGGGTGTAAGTGGTTCATCTTCAGATGATAATGGTATGTCTGTGAGTGGGCGCGAATTTATAATGTTTTCGGCTTCAATCAAAACGCTTTGAAGAGTCTCAACTTTAGGTGTCACTTCTCGTAAAGCTTTGCGCAGTAATCCCTTTATTATTCGAATCAATCGCTCCCAGCATCCCCCTGAACTTGGGTTTGATGGGCAGTTGAATCTTCCTCCCAACTTCCTGAAAACCATTATGTAAAAATCGAAAACAAAACAACAGAATAGGCAATGTCATTGCAAAAATCAAGATCAAAGAACTTTTATTTTTACCTTTTTTAAACATTACAAATAAAATAAAAAAATATCCTTATTGAAATACGAAAATTGAATATTTTATTTTTTTAAGTCTAAGTATACATATATACCTACATATTTATAAATTGTTATACAGTTCATATAGGGGATTTTCCAGAATTACTCAATGTAATATTTGCATTCAAATTAAACTTTGTTTTTATTGTATGTTTTAATAGGAAACATTTTATTTGAACAAGATTTGTGTAGTACTAAGTTTTAAATCTATATTTACAAGTGCTACTAATTACTTATACAAACGATTATAATGTTTTTTACGACGGTCTTCTTCATATGTATTATTTCGTGCCCATTCTTTAATGTTACCCTTAGCTCGCAACATAGCCGACTTTGAGTCAACATCGCGCATTACAAAAGGCGAGTATCCCGCTATATAATCTTCATCCATTGCATTTGTTTTTGTTTTTGCAACACGTGATGGCATCTGCCTGGGAATGGGCTGATCTTCAAAAAGTATGGGATTGCGTGAATGTTTACCACCCTTGAATCGGGGCAAGCTTTGGTTTTTGTACTTTGTAGTAAGTTGGCGACGTGTATTTATGTGAATCTTAAAGTAAAAAATTAAATCAAAATTAAAGATAAATTCGGGTTAACGTATAATAATCTTCAATATTATTTAGGAGTTATATCCATAAAATAGTAGTATGTACTTATAATTCACTAAAATATTTCGGAGACTTGATACAGACATACGTCACAAAAACTTAAAGCATTATATCATAAGCCATGAAGAATTGGAGACTGCCCTTTGATACAACTAAGAATTAAACTTACTACTTGTTTGCCATTCTCATCCAAACTGACAGCGACACGTTTCAAAGTTTTATTACCACAATTAGGACAGAACACTTTGGTCATTATACTTGTTGTTTTGAAGCAGGCGTAGCAGCGTAGAATATACGTGCGCAAATGCTTGATGATTCGACCATTTAATGCTGCAACATTCAAGTTCAGCTGCTTCAAAACATTTTGTAGCGCGTAATCTGTAGTCATACAAGCCACAAGTGGTACGACATCATCTTCAACTTGGCCTTCCAATGATTTTTTTACTTTTTTTAAATTTGAAGGTGTAATCCAACTGCTATCATCATCATTATTTACAGCTTTTATCTCAGAACTAGCGATGTCATCATGTTCAGCACATTCGACGGAATCTTCTGAATCACTTTGTGTGTTCCCCGTTGGTATGAGCATATCGCAAAATTTATCATCTTCAGTGGGCTCACACTTTAGCTGTGCAAAACATTTCTCCAACTCCTCCTGACTAACCTCATCTTGCTCATTGTAAGGACATTCGTCCAAAAGCTGTTTTTCTATTGCGTTCTTAACTTCATCAATTTCATTTAATTCTTCTGTAGCGTTTGCACTTTGTGGATTCGTCTCATCATCCTCTTTTTTAACCTTATCATCACAACTTTCATCGTCGCTGAAATCTTCATTGTCATCGCCCATATTAGGATTGTACCATCCCGCGAGCTTCGTGGTATCTCGAAATTCCTCTGGCTTCTCTTTGGATGCAATAATTTTTGAAACAACTGGCTCGGTACGCAGATGCTCACTGCCAACATTTTCAATTTCTAGCTCATACGCTAAGGAAATTACTTTTATATCAATGCCCGACAAGCTCGTGTAGTCTCCAGTCTTCTTCGCAAACTTAACACAATATTTAACATTTTCAGCGCTAGGTTCGCGAATCTGCAGATCGAAAGGCAAAACACAAAGACGTCGTATTTGGCGCTTGCTTTTTACTTCAGCGATCACATCTGGCACGGTTAGCACGTTGTCTGCGTAGTCCTAAATTATGTATGTATATTTAAACATTTGTATATTTGCTAATTTAATCGCTTACATTTAACTGTACTGCATTTATGAAAGCTGTTGTATCTGCCACTAAATATTTAATTTTTTTATTTAACTCTGCCATTTTAGCGTATTATTTTCAATTTTTTCTTTAAAATTCATATGGCCGAAACACGTTGTTCAAAATTTTTTGACATTTCACTATAGAGGTGGGTAAAATCGTTAACTATCGATAGACATCGATGTGAGTCAAGCATCGATAACTATCGATGTCTCTTTGCGAAACATCGACATCGATAAGAACTGATTTATTTTGAAGTATAATATATGCATAATATATTTTAAAATAATAAACTTTTCATAAACAATGGACAATAACGTATTGGATAAATAACTACATTATGTGAGATCAATAAACGCTTTGTGCGAATCACTATATGATATGGTACTTGAATGGTGCTCGAATCAAACATAAAATTAGTGAAATTAAAATAAGACATGCTCATAATTTTGTTTTAAAAATACAAGTCGTTCTGCCAAATCAGCTGACAATTGGGATCTTCGTTCAGAAATTATGTTTCCGGCAGTAGAGTTAACTCTTTCGGAGGAGACAGAAGACTATGGCACAATTAAATATTTTAACGCAATTGTTTGCAAAGCTTTGCATGACGAATAATTCATCCAGTATGTGATGATGTCCGTATTTTCATCAACCAGTGGTTCCTCCATATATGTATTGAAATGGACAATTGCCTGCGAAGTTCCAGGGATCGTCGTAGGGGCACTCGTGGTCCGATATTTTTTTAAAAACGAAAAAAAACTTGTCAAGAGAAATAGGATACATAATTTTGTTGTCCCATCTACAACCTCAAAAGCGCGACAAAATCGCGAATATTGTCGTTAAAACTCTAGGATATCGAATTCAAGAATTGGCATACTTTTTTCAAATAGAAATATAAAACATATTCTTGGTCTTATCGATGTACTATCGATTGAAATCGATAAATTTGGAGAAACTATCGATGCATATCGATATTTTTTCTTAACGATTTTACCCACCTCTATTTCACTATATGTGCGAACGAGCTTACAAGAAAAAAAAAAAGATTTTTCGTTTTATCTTGTTCTTGTATTCGTACCATTCCCAAAGAAGTAGACATGACTGCCGAATTATCGTATGCAACCGTAAAAAGTTATACCATTTCTGTCAAGAATAATCAAAACACAAGAGCATAAAAATTCTGACAATGACCGAACGCTCAGCATTAATTGAAACGATAGTGAGGTATTGCATCTAAAAAACTAAGGTAAAAAAGTGACCCATTACAGACATTCTTCAGCCGCGTTAGTAACTAGTTATAAGTTATGTTGTAACAATGTTTTGTACCCCAAACATTAATTTAAACTTGCTTGATTTTTGTGTTTAAATTTAATTCTTTCATTTCAAATATGCACACAAAAAATGTTAAAATTTTCAAATTTCTTATTTCTTCCGTGTTATCCGAGTTTTCGCTTATTCGAGGTGCCTTCTAACTCAACGTAAACCTGCACAAAGTCATGTGCAAAATATAGCACAATTTCCACTCGAAAGGGTGGTGTATCTGCTTTGTCGGCGTTTACCAAAAAGTATATATAATATATACCATTATATATACTTTTTGGTAAACCTTGACTTACTACGTCGATCCACCACAACAAACGTAGAGTCAAAACATAATATAAGCTAACGAACAGATCGAAAGAGAATTTGCGGGTATGGAAAATTCTGTACACCACCCTTTCGTTTTTCCCCTTTTGCAAACAAACAAGGAAACTTTCCGGCAAGAGTTTCCTCGTGTAAGCGCTGACTAAGAGACACTATATTTAATTCAGAGTCTCATTTGATGAATATAGTTATTTTTGATCTAAATAATAAAAATTAAAAATTGAGTTAGGTGATTTTAAAATTATTATACATTTGTAGAATCGATAAACCTGAAAATTATCTTTTCCTTCAGACTGATTTTTAAAATTAATTTTTTGAAAATATCGATTATTTACTCCGATTTTGGGAAAGTTGAGTTTACATAGAACAAAACGAAGCATATTCATAGTTGACGTTTCTCATTGTGACACTCAAACAATGTAAATATGCTGTGTGCTTCCTTTTCAGTAGTTCTTACATATCCTATCAAAAACCGTTGCACTATGTCTTGCTTCCGACAGTTGACAAACGTCGTTTGTAAAAAAAAAACAAAGATAACGCACACAAGCTCAAAAGTGTAAATTTCGCGCTTGTGTCGACGAATGAAATTTCGTCAGTCGAGTGCAAATTTGCGAAGGCAACGGATGAAAACGGTTTAGGATACTCACTCACACAGCCTCACTTTTACGTCCTGTTCGACTGGTTGTGTTGTAATGTACAAAAGAACAAATAAAAATCTAAAAAATAATAGAATTGTTTATCTACAAAAAAGCTATTGTTTTGTGTAAATTTAAAAACACATTCTAATTATATGTAATTAATAAAAAAATAGATTCAAATAAATTTTAATTTGCGAATTTTAAACTACAAAAAGAATAAAAACTGCTCTACGCCATGTGTTATGCAAAGTTTAATTTGCTTCAAGGAAAAATAACCAAATAAAAATTAACTCAAATAAAAGCAAGCCGCTTAAAAGAAATTCAAACAAAATAAGAAAAATATATTAAGTTGAGCTGATATATCAGGATAATATGGAAGCATGTCTTCCAGTTCCGTAGTTTCTCTGTCTTCTTTTAATTTATTATTTTTTACACAAGGTATGTTGATATTGTGCAATTTTATTGAAAAACAATTAATATCAATTTTTTAACAGCTTACATTTTGTAGTAAACCTTTCCTTTTTTATTTATTTTCAAGTGTTACGAGACAAAAATTGATTTTTTCTATTCCTTTTTTTTTGTTTTTGTGCTAGTGGATAGTCCATTTTGGTCGTTTGTTTATGTTGTTGTTTTTGTCAGATCTATTTGACGTTGACACCATCATGTCGGTTTAGGCCCCAGGTTGCTGTTTTCTATGTCACTCTTTTATTTTGTTATTTTTTTTAAAATTTTATTCATGCTTCAACCAGGGCCTGATTTAGACTTCTGACAGATCCAGGCTAACTATGAATATGCGCCCCCCGACCAGTCCTGCTTGTGCCTGCCCGGCCTACGAATATATTTACATGAAAAAAAAAAAACACTTGAAAAATTACAGATTCTATAGTAAAAGCTGTCGCTTCGAATTCAATCGCATAAAAGTTGTAGGTTATACTGTAATTATTACGATTTTTATAATAACGAAAATAATACAATGCGAAACTGTAAAACTTACAGTTAAAAATATATATACATGTAGTTGAATTGAATTGTAAAATATTATAATACTTTTTATTACTAAACTTTTAATTTTTCACTAATGATCAATCGCTTATAGAAACTGTATAATAAAATTCAGATTCACATATGTACATATATTTTACTTTATTGGAAGATATTTCCTAATCGCTTTCAAAATAAAAAAATACAGTTCGAACAGTAGTAGAGTATAACAAATAAATCAATAATTATCAACAACTAATTTAATTCATGTTATATATTTTTAGTATTTTTTACTAGCCATATCTTATTAGGAAAAATTCATATTTTTGTACAGAAAATAAAAATTGAGGAAGAAATCAATGTTTGTTCGATAGTACTCTAAAACAGGCCCGTGCGCAGGAATCATCCATGGGGGGGTTTTTGACTAGGACATTTCATGTTAGATTATGTTCATAAAACGCGTCAAAAAAGATTTACTTTTAATATAGACATTAGACCGGGCCGATTTGTATGAAGCAAAATAAAGTCAGCCAGACACCGACTCAAATTCGATTTTTCCATATAAAAAATTTGAAAATTCGAATTTTGGGACTAAATATTATCTATAATAGAAAAATAATTTAAAACTTTTTAACGTCAAATTTTTTGCAAGAACGCAATCTTTATTTTTCGACTAAATTTGGGTACCCATTTTGTGAAGGAATAAAAGTTTCGAGGAAAAAACACCTTTTCTTAGCCAAAAAGGACCTTCAGGAATATCAGAAATGCTCCATTGGTTTTTCTCGGAACGAAAAAAAAAATTACGCAGATATCGTTTTTAAGGGTCCTTTTAACTTTTGAGTCGGTTTCTGAATGAATCTAAATTTCGACCCGGTCTAAAAGACATTTAATTATAATTAAATTCATACATACATATATACATATGTAAATAAATACATACATACATATCGCTCACTTACTTCAAGACTGGCATAACTCAAAAAACATAAAGTGGGAGAAAAACGCATTTAAAGTTTTCAATAAGTTGCTTTTTATATGAAAAAGATGAAAAGTATGTATACATAAACTGTTCTCACAAGGCAAGTTTATGAGATACTTTTCTGATTTTTTCACACAAAATAAAACATGAAATGGCGGATATTTCTGCATCATTAACTCAAAAATCACGTTTTTTGAGTTATGCCAGTCTTGAAGTAAGTGAGCGATATGTAAATATGTTTATAGTATGATTCGATATTTAGTTATCATTACGTAAGTAGCTAATTCTGCGAGGTACTTGGAAAAACTCGTCCAAATCTCTTTCCACATTGATTTCGATATCGCGATGTATATTTAGCGAGGCTAAGCTGTTCAGCCGATCTTCGGACATAGTTGATCTGAGGTATGTCTTCAGACGACGTAGCACTGAAAAGGAGCGTTCATTTGTTGCTGTTGTCTCAGGCAAAGTTGCCATAACACGAATCATTTTTGATGTCTTGCCCGGCAATGCGTTGACACCAAAGTTGAACTTCAATTGTCCACATGTCACGTGAACTATCAGCCAAAATTGAAATATATAACGTGAATAGATTTGAGCATGAATTTTTATGAAGCTGATTTTATTGATGCCGGAGCTATGCTTAAACACGCATTAAAAAAACGCTCGTGCTACTTAGTCTCAGCGACGCGCAGTAGTCCTAAATCCTGTTTTTTGGTTCAAAAATAGCCAGAGAGCGCAAATCTTATCAAAAATGAAAAACTCGGGCTCCAACGATTTATTGGCATTTTAGTTCTCTCATTTAAAAAAAAAATTGTTGTCTCTCTTTGATTTTTCATTAAAATGGCAATAAAAACCTATGTGCGAAAATTCCCAATGGGGGGGGTTTGAACCCCCAAAACCCCCCCCCTTGCGCACGGGCCTGCTCTAAAATGTACTATTCATTCTTTGAAACTTATTTTTCAAGCTACTACAAAAAATAATATCTCTTTTATTGCTTGAAATTGTGAAACTCAAACATCATAATTTAAATATTAGAATTTCAATAGAGTGAGTATATTCGAGAAATAGCAATATATTTTATGTATTTGATGAAACTGTAGAAACGAAAGAGAGCCGTTCTCTAATGTGTCAGTTAATATCATCTGACTAATTCCTGAATTACAATTTAATATCTAAAAATATAATAAGAAAAATGCTTGCGACACTTGCTCTAATATTTATTAAGAATGTTATATAAAACTCTTTTTTCTCGCTTTCTCTTTAGCGAATCTTTCCACAACATTGTCAAATTTAATGTCTTGTAAAAAAACATTCTCAATAAATAATAGTGCAAGTGCTGTAAGTTTCTGCTGGCGAAGAGTCGAGCGCAAGTAATTTTTTACACTTTTTAATGCAGAGAAAGATCTTTCACCGCTGCAATTTGTGACGCTCATCGTTAAAAAAACTCTTAAGATAATTTCTACATTTGGAAAAATTTAACCAATGTTTAGGCTTTTTAATAATTGTAGCATACTCTTTGGGGTTAATTTTTGTAGATCAAAAAATTCTCTATCCATTAAAAATTGTGCCAAATGAATACACTCGTTAGGAAACTTATCTTCTATATCCAAGTCATATAGTTGTTGCAACTCTTTATTATTTTTATTATTATATTTATTTCAGTTAATTTCCATAAGAAACTAAATTTTGTATCCACTTCGGTATAAACTATTTGTCGGCCTTTCAACTGAACTTTGAGGCAATCAATAGCAGCGTAATATATTTCTACAATGAAAGATCATCTTCTTTCAAATTCGGTATGTCCCGCTTTTCCTTCATCAAAATGAAATTTGGGTTTCTTTTTTCTTCTAAATCTTTTTTGTACTCAGTGAGCTCACACCTATCGATAGCTTCGGATTCCAACTTTTTAAACTCTTTTTCGTCACGCAACGTATTAAGATGTGTATATAATAACTCATATAGAGTAACGACGTTTGATAAATCAACATAATTTGCTCGAAGCTGTGCACTAACGACTTGAAACTTGACCAGCACAGAGTTCCAAAAACACAACATTATCGTCATTTCCAGGGTTTTCGTCATTATATTAAGGGCGTCCGGGAGTTTTTCGAAAAATAAAAAGACATTTTTTTAAAATTTTTTTTTGAAGCAGCATTTTATCTTAGACCAAAATTTTTTTACATTGTTAAAGTATAACTATTCAAGATTTATCTCTGAAATTTCGGTCCAAAAATATTTCTCAATAAGTTAGAAAAGTGCAATGCCGTGAACGACCTCAAAGTTTGCGGTGAGCAAGATATCTAGAGACTGATTCATCCGAAAAAAGAAAATTAAATTTTTTTCGGTTAAGCAAATAGTTAAGGGGCGTTTGATAGTTGATTTTTGAAAAATATTAAGTTTTGACGAAATGGCGGGCGTACAAAGAAAATTTTCATTATTTGTGCACAAACTTGAGCTCGTTTTAGGCTATAAATCAAAAAATATGTATCCAAAAAAAAAAAAAAGATACCCTTGTTTTTTGTAACGCGAGTTACCAATAAGTACATTTTTTTCTAGTATTGTAGGTGATTGTTGTCTAATTCAAACAAATACTTAGATTCTCTTTTTGTGTTTCAATAACGGTAAAAACATCGTTCGTTTGATTTTACTAGTCTAAATTAAATGTAAGTACTTTTTGTATCTTCATCATTTAACAAGAGTTTCTTATAATTTTTATCTATATTCTTTTGAATGAAATTTGTTTTTTGGTTTAGGACCAAATGCCGCTCTCGGCTACCCAAAAAATGAAAAGAAGGAGGGAAAAATTAAAAGTAGAGGGAAAATACGATGATTTCAAAAAGACATAGTCAAGGTTTACACGAGGAAACTTTTTCGGCAAAGTTTCCTTGTTTGTAGGCAAGAGGGGAAAAGCGAAAGGGACGAGGTAAAAAATTTGTCATATGTCGCAAACGTGAAACGAAAATCACAAAAGAGAATGGACAAGAATTTGTCTCTCAGACTTTCCTCGTGTAAACGCCGACATATAGGGAAGCTTGCCGAAAGAAGAGAGCAAAAATTGATAGTTTGTCAGAAGCAGAAAAGAAAGAAATTATACCTAATGAACGTTGGAATATCCAAAACCCATTTGACTTACTGGCAAAATGAGAAACTGCAAATGGCCCAAACATCAAAAGAAGTAAACATGGATATCTTACCAAAACATTTATATTATGAAGATGTGTATGGATGTAGTAGTGATACTTATAGTTCTGAGGATAATATACCATTATCTGTACTTAAATCATAATTCACTGCATTCCCGAGTTATGCATTCTAGAGTAATTTGATTAATTTAAGTTTTTGTTTAATTTTTGCACATTAAAGACTGAAAAAGTTCCTTATTATTATTTATTTGATTTTATTTTTATTCTTGTGTATTACAGCTAGAAAAAGCTTCTTATATTGGTATAAAAGTATTTGGTAACACGAGTTATCAATCTTTTGTAACGCGAGTTACCACATAATTTTTGAATTAATTTAAAAATTTCGATTCATTATCGCTGTTTCTAATAATGGTAAGCTTATTGATAGATTGCTCATTTATTTATGTCAAATATAAAGCAGTCTACTCACAAATTTCGGAGAAACTTTCAAATGAAATTTACTCTCTGAACATTTTGTCCAAAACTGGTAACACGAGTTACCACCACAATTTATTATTTTACTGGATAAATACTATTTCAACACTGAATTTTTAGACTAATGTAGGACATGAGGAATGTTATGTGTTCACAAAGAATCCAATTTTATTAGTTAACCTAAATAATTAAAATTTATGGCATCATTAAACTCAAAAATACTTTCTGGATGTAACGCGAGTTACCATGGAATTACCCAGCTTCAAAAAAAAATTTTAAAAAAATTCTTTTTATTTTTCGAAAAACTCCCGGACGCCCTTCACAATGCAAAGCATAAACAAGTAAAACACAAAATGTTAAAAACAGTGAATAGGCTCTATCTCTTCCCCAATGACTACACGAGTAATTTTTTGTTCAAAGTTGGTTGTCTGCGGCTATAGATTAAGAAAATCGAAAATTAAATCGAATGTTAAAAAATATCGTTTTAATATTAAAAGTAGTACCGCTGGAGTATTATTTATTTAAAATTTATGCATTAAAAAAAGCCAAGAATGTATAACTATTTAAAACTGAATAAAGATGCGAAAACAAAGTGAAAATCAACGTACATTCTCAGCGCCCCCTCGGACCTTGCGCCCCAGGCTTAAGACTGTTTAGCCTGTGGGTAAATCAGGCCCTGGTTTCAACAGACGGTCTTTTTTGCTTTTGGTCTTTAACGAGCTAATGTGTCCCTAAAATCATAGGTTTAACAACTAGGCCTATGTGTAACATTTTTCATCTCATTTGTTCTTTCTAATTTTTTAGCTAATATCGTTTTCATCTACTTAATATTTACTTCCGTAAATTAAAAAGTCTCACGATACATTGCATTTATATGGTTTATGTCTTAAAAAAAAACAATAGTGTACTGTCACCATTAAACAACACTTCTATGATCATCTAATTATCCATCATAGTTACACTTTATACCACTACTGGTTTTAATTGCAAACAATATTTTGATTGTGACAAAGAAAAATTGTAGTCGCATAGGTACTCAAGTCCTTCAGAATAAGCAAATTATTTAGTTGTAGGAGAAAGAAAAGTCAAAAGAAAAGTGGTAAAATTGCAGCCGGAGGCACTTCACATGAAAGCACAAGTTATGACGTGTGTAAACAATGAACGCTGTGTCCATTGTCCTTTTTTATTTTTAAACATTTGTCAAAGATTGAGAGGGAAAGTTACCAAAGCCTTATAACCTAAGTACAGTAAATTTCACATCACTCATATTATGCTCTTGACAACAGAAAGACTAAATTCTCTATCCACAAAGGATAACACATGAATTGACCTAAAAACAAAAATTAATTCTTTTGCTGTTGACCAAAACTTTCTGAACTGAGTTGCGAAATTTTCAACTTTGAGACTTAAAAAAAAGTTGTAGAAACATAGTTTGCTCCGAGAGGAGCACGCTGCACGAATGTTATTGCAAAATATCTTTTTGTCTATGCGTTCTAAGCACAAGGATTTTTTCTAAACTAGGAAGCTTAGGCTTAACTTTTTAGCTCTTAAAAGCTAGAGCTACTAAAATATTTTTATTCGTGTTACCATAATGCAATATTTGGTTTTATTTTGGAGCTCTATAGCAGGAAAATGCTTTCGAAAAACTTCTAGTTCGGTGGCCCTTTGAGGAAAGTTAAGTATAACATGTGCATCTCTGTCCAAAACATTCGAAGTTTTGGCTGGAAATCATAATTGTAATGTTTGTACACGTACTCTTCATTCTAATATGATTGTTCTGCCTCTTCCGAATTAGAGCTTTTCGCATAGGAACACTGTTCAACATTTGAATCGGAACACGATTCATTTCTGTCTTCTTCATGATAGTGGCAAGTAGCTTCACTCGAATTCGCTGAAATCCTTCATTTCTGAACTTTCGGACAGAATATTTTCCACCCTCTACTCTGTGTATTTTTTCTTCGAAATCTGAAAGAACCACAATTCGGATCAATGTACCCCAAATTAAAAAAAAACTGAGGAAAAGCATTGCTCACATTTGCTGGAAATTTAGGATGATAGATATTGAATACAATCAAAATAGAACTGTACTACAATCGACTTTTTAGTTCGTCAGAAACACATAAAATATTTTCCGAATCTATATGCCAAAAACTATTCAAGCTACAATGTTTGTCATACATTACTACAATATGTATACAGTATATTTATGTATGTATTTGTAACCGCTCATGAGAAAAGAATCTTATCTTCTTAGAAAATTTCTAAAAAGAACTAAAAATCAAGAATCGATAGATCAAGCTACTGTCGATGGTTTTCAATACTTCATTCCTAACGATAAATTTTTGAAAAATATTCTAAAAACCGTGATAATTCAAAACGTAATAACTTTTCGAAGAACTTAGCAATAAAAATTCTAAAAAGATCATGTTTATCATTTTTTGTTTTATGAGAATAGATCAATAATCCAGTTTCGATGGAAAGAAGATAAGATCCCTCTTCCCATGGACAGTCCCAATTAAAATTATTCGTAAGCCAACCTTTATGATATGAAATGTGGCAAGGTATTCATCTGTTTCCTACAACAAAACATCAGCCAAACATGATAAAACATTCATCATATTGTCTTATATATTATCTTTCTGTTTAATATTAAGGAACGCTGCTGCTGCTGCTGCTGCTCAAAATGTTAACCGAACTAAAGCCAACTCATTACACGTAAATAGGGCTTATTATCTACTGTTATGCACGTGCTACTTACCCTACGTGCATCAATAAAACATATTGATAGAAAAGAAAATAAAATGACTTTTACCGAATATTAAAATATATTTTAGTTACACTGTGATGTAGGATAATTATTACTAAATTTTACTGTTCAGCACCCTTTCATAATGTTCTTGGAATTTTTCAGAATTTTAGAAAGTGTTTCAGTACAAATTTAAGCATTCGATTCGACCTTCTTAGTGTGTGCATTAGGGTGTTTTTTCAAACTTTTGGAGATGGATTTTATTTATTTTATCCTATATTATAGCTTGAGGAATAAAACTAATTGTCCCAACATTTCAGCTTCCTAGCTCAAACCTGTAAACGGCGCGGGCAGAGTTTATGTCCAATTTCGAAGAAACTTAACGAAAAAACCGACTTACTAAAACGTAGAAAAAGTCTGCCACAAGTGCGAAGATATATTGTTTTAGGATTTTTAGTTGAATGGGGGATGCCACCCACTGATGTGAAACCACGCCCACATTTTTCGTGTGACTCAAAATGCGGAAAAAATACACTCGAAGGAGGTATTTTTATTTTTTTTAAAAAAATTGAGGTCCTATATGCCTATAATAGAATCGGGTTTGAAGAAAATTCTCCCAAAATTACAGCTTCCTAGATCAAACCTGCGAACGGCGCATCCACTTTGTTTCCTAGTACAATTTGTTTGAAAAATTAAAAAGCAAAACAACGAAAAATAAATTTTTGTTTGCGTGTTAGCAAATTTTTTGTTTTTCGTTGTTTAGCTTTTTCGTTATTAGTTAAAGTTATTAGTTATTAGTTCTGTATCAGAGAATTAGTTCTGCAATCAAGGTCCACGATAAATATGTATATTGTTAGAAAGGTATTTAAAAGTAGACTATTAGTTACGGTATGACCAATACTGTAAGTCGTGGTGAACATACCTTGACCTTAAAAAAAAAATTCATTCCTTAGGGTAGTTTTGAATTTTACCAAAAACAAAAATACATTTCTATCCAATAAATGTTTCTCGTTTAAAAGAACTTATAGAGAACTGCAAATTTATCGAAAAATAGTGGCTTGAAATCATCCTCAAAATGTTTTAACCAAATTATGTATGTCCCAAAAAAAACTCATATGCATATACAGTAATCCCCGCTTATAAGCGTGAAATGCATTTAGAGAAACTCGGTTATATGCATGAAAAGTGCATATATAAAAATTCGGCTATCTGCGCCAGATATGCTTATATAGAATCGTAATGCCAACTATTTAGAACCTTACAAAAATATTTTTAAAGGCAAAAAGTTGTAAAAATAAATATATGGAGATAGGGATTAGATTTCTTAGACGCTTCAATTGTCTTTCCTGTTTCAACAAAGCAGATTTGTTTCCTTATTAAGCTCTGACGATAATATGCTTTGAATGCATGAATAATTCCGGCATCTAAAGGTTGTAAAATTGAAGTCGTATAGGGCGGCAAGTACTGAACATTAACGTTTTTAAGTTTGTAATTTTATGAGACGCACCAATATCCACAAAAAGTATGACTTTTCGATTTTTTCACACCATATTTTCATCAAAACTATTCATTATTATTACATTATTTTTACTTTTATTCCTTTGTGCTTCTGCCATCGGAATAGCCAGCCCGGACTTGGATTGAAGTCACTTTTTATTTAACAGCGAACTGTTTTACATTCTCCAATATCATATTGTGGTCTTTTGACCTTTGTATTTGATCGGACTACATTGACATTGTTTCCACTGCTTTTGATTTGCCGACTCAATTCCTTTTTCGGACCAAATTAAATGCTTTGCTTCATTGTAAAATGCGATCTATGTTTCGCATAATCCATATTTCTTGCAACTTTTAATTTTGCTTACGTTTTCACTCTCTCGAAAGATTAATAACTTATGTTTAAGTGACAAAGTTATTCTTTTTCGTGAATTTTTATTCATTTTGCTTTTTAATTTCAATTCGCACATTTGACAATTCAATAGGTATGACACGATTGTCTGGTACCAATATTGGTTTTGCCATTGAAAAAACAAAAATTTTTTCCCTGTCGTGCATATAAGCGTGAATGGAGGAAAAAATTGAAAATTTTTTGGGGTTTATATCCGAGAAATGCATATAAGCGAGTGCATATAAAAGAGAAAAATGTTAACAAATCTAAATGGAAAAATGAAATTGCACAATTTTTGATGCATATAAGAGAGAAATAAACGGCGTGCATATAAGCGGGGATTACTGTATTGCATTATCATATAGCGTTTTTTATGCAAAGTTTTAACTATAAAGTAGTACTAGTTAGATCTTTCAAATGATGCAGGGGAGGGTGTGGCTGGCTTTAAGAGTTTTTGGAAAATTAACTGTAGATTGTAAGACAATTATTATTTTTACGAATTTGTCTTTCTATACGATATGTGTAATTCAGATCCAAATATTTTACTGTTAACTTTACCTGTTAACTTTAGCCTCGTATGTAGGGCAAGTCAAAATGTACAAAATGTTATACAGTATGTTCCAATGACTGTTTCAGAACAAAGAAGATACATAATGAACTGTAACGAAAATTTAGTCGTCGTGAGTATTACGGCGAAGTTCGCGATGACAACACAAAACGGGGTAGACTATTTTTTTAATTTTTTCCCCTTTTAATGAAACCAAAAACTTTATTTTGAATGGAACTCAGCCAATTTTCATCACATCACCATTTTGAAGGAGACTACGTCATCTTTCTTTTTGTGAACCAAAAAACAACTAAAATCATTCAAAAAGAAGTTACACTCAAAAACTCAGAAAATTTAAGAAATTTAAATTTATAGGTTTTTCTAAATAGTTTTTTATCTTATTTTGATGAAAAAATAAGTTTTCTGACTTTATAAAGTGCCATTTCGATAGTAAATTTTATTCTCTACAATACATATGCAAGTATGATTATGTGTATATATAGTCTTTGAGTTATGATTAAAAAAAAACTAAAAAATGGACAAGTTTGCTCCATTTTCAAAACTCCAAGTCTAAATTTAATCACACTTTTGAAAGATATAAAACAATACAATATCTTTAACGATTTAGTTCCTTTTACCCCTGTTTTTTCGACACATTTCAAACGAATCAACATCAAAATAAACATTCCCTTTTTTAATATGTTAATATTTGCAATTATTTGCAATTTTATCATAAAAGAATATTAACTAGCCAATTAAGTTTTAGTCTTCTATAAAAAATTGGAAATTGGATATGTGTTGTATTGAACTCACAGTCCCCATATAATTTACTATTGTTGTGGTCATTATATCAGCTGTATAGTTTCTAATTACAAGGCGTATAATTCAATTGACAATAATGACACGATAGCTGCAAGGTCTACACAATGCAATTTGCATGTCCAACTCCAAGATTATTTGCAATGCATGCAAACCAAACATATCGTTTGGGAAGAAAAACAATTCTCTTAATTGTGAAAGCAAATTTGTACAGTATAGAGAATAATGAAAGCATGTAATGAGGCAAACCTTCTTTTCTTAAACGAGCTAAACATATATCACCCATTTCATGTCAACGGGAAAGTCGGCCCTGAACGACAGCTTTAATTTGAGCTCTTCTGGATCAAAAAACAACCGGTTGGGTATTTCTTTTTAGGTCGAAAAGAAGTCGCACACTAAGGTCCGTTTTCCGTATTTTCAAAAACATATAGATTTGTCAATATAAACCGATTATTAAGTTTAAAAGCTTGTTTTGAAGTCATTTTATGCGATTTAAAAAATGGAAACCACTTTTGTGCCTATTGAACGGTCGGTCGAAAAGTAAACTTCAGGTTTTGACGTCTCGTGGTATACATTTTTTTATTCCCCATTTGGTTACCTTTCTTACGATATATAATACTTCTTGCACACACAAACATACCACTTGTCATGGAGTTATCTCCTAATGTGTTAGACTTTTTTTAAAAAAAGCGCCCATTGTTATTGCGTACCAACACTAACATTGTCGAATGAAATTTCATTTACCTTTGGGTATCTGTGACACCTTAAAATATCACTAGCTCCCCGAATAAGATAGAAAATGCACTTTTTAGTTTTTGGTTTGTACTTTTGTATATAGAATATATCAAACGCTTCCTGTGCTGAAACATGCCGAGCGTAAATGTAAATTGTGAACTGAATGTGAATTGAGGAGTGATTTTTCATAGGGGCTTTCCATGCTAAGTAAAATTTCAGTAATGAGAAAAAACCTTTAATATCTCTTGTGTCATAGTGTGTTAATCTAATATTCTAACCGCTTAAAGCTTTTATTCTAAAATATTTGTATTTATTGGAAAAATAAAAAACATTTAGAAATGTGCCCTATTGGAATAAAATTTTATTACTATACCACAGATTATACTCTTAAGTCACAACATTCAAGTTCGTTACAATCGTTATCATCGCTAGGCGACTCCTCTTCCTTTCCTATATTTTGATCATCAATTACACTCTTGTACCAGCTCCTCCAGTCATCACCAAATTTTTAAATAAGATTTCTAAGTGAGCGGGCAGATAAGGTTAGCCGAGGCGTGCGACGCATGCGCGCGAGCCGAAGGCGATTTTTATTTATAAAACTTGGGGCATATATACAATAATAAAAGTTTCTTCAGCGACTATAGGAAATACGTCTTTTTGTACAAACAAAAATCTAATGGAAATATGTCGTTTTGTATGAAACTGTAATATTTAATAACGAGTTTCTCTTCGAAATATGTCTTCTTTGTAATGGATTTTTCAACTAGAGGATGCATTTTAGCATGATAACGGCGATAACATTCTTTGGTTTGTTCAAGGTCATAAGTGGAAATAAGCCCTTTTAAAAATCACTCCTTCAATTGTTTTAAGCAAACTGTTTTGAATGTTTTAATGTCACTGAACTTATATGATATTGTTACGAAATTCCTGTCTCTTAGACGATAATTTCGATCTCCTACACTTTTCTTAGTTCGATCACTGGATTGTGTAGCAATCATAAAAACACACAAACTTATTTAATTATAAAATGGTTTATTTAAATCACAAAAGTTAGTTTTTACACGGCACAATTGTTTATTTCATTAACATGCAAACACTGTTTTACTTATTTACTTAAAATCCACTCTGTTAAAATCAAATGTCTTACTTTACTACTTAAAATCAACTGTATTACTTTATTGCTTAAATTCAACTGCTCTTCGACAACTCAGATGACAACCTTTTATACTACAGTCATCACCTTCTCGAATAATCCAGTACATTCTAGATGGCGTATCGGCGTGGAATCCACAATTATCCAGAATGTTACCAATACCTTCTAGATGGCGTATCGGCGTGGAATCCACAATTATCCAGAATGTTACCAATACCTTCTAGATGGCGTATCGGCGGCGATAATTTCTCTCGGATGTCGACTTTTATAGTGTACTGCAGCGCCTTTTCGGTTTATCATTTTTAGTGCAAACAATACACCGCTAAATGGTGTACAAGTATTTTTATACAGCCAGTGATGCTAGCTAGTATCGTTTAGTTTTTCTTTCGTTGGTTTTTATTTCGAGAATTTCCTGGCATAAACCAAATTTCGCTACAATATAATTTAAGGACTAGATTAACGAAAACAATGTATAAATTTAATTACGTTAAGTAACATACGTGATAGCTTTTTCACAGTTTAAGCAGAGCCTTAATCCTTTCACGCCATTCATACGACATGGAGTACGGCACGAAGTTTTGCTTCTACGAGTTTTGCATACAAGCAAATGTTGAGGTTCTCTACCATTCAAAGAGTGGCCTTGCGTTTCCAGTTTTTTTTCTGCTACCTAAAATTCAATTAAAAGTAATCAATACAAGTGTGCTGAAAAAAGAAGAAAAATAATCTAAAAATAAAAGTGTGGAAATGGTCAGCCACTTTTTTTTGTTATTCATAGTTCAGTTTCGCGTGCGAAGTTCCAAATGAAAAAAGTTAACTTTTTTTATGCATAGGTTTTATTGAACGTACATTTATAGCACAAAAAAAGGTTCAATTTTATTTTTTTTTTCAAGTACACCCATGTTTGCGAATAGGGCGGCAAAACAATGTGGAGTGTTTTCTCCACAAACAACACTTAAGTGTAATATTGAAAAAGGAGGAAATTTTGATATGTAAGCAGCTTAGGCTGCGTGCAGGCAATACATTATTCTTAGATAGGATTAGATTAGTATGGATACTAAGCAAAAGGTCAAACGCGTCATTTTATAGCACAGTTTTATAAATGAGGTCCCAGTTGCACAGGGTTGAAGAAAAAACTTTTCACATCCGAATGTTAAGAAAATCATGTGTCTCATGAGATGTTTAGTTAACCAACTACATATTTGCATTTTTTTTAACAATCTTTGCTAGTTTAAGTGTAAAAACATAGGCCTGACACTGTGAAACTTCTGTGGCTTCTGAGACTGTCAGGGAGGCAGCATCACAAAATATGTACACATTTAGTTATTTTATGATCGACATCTCCTCTGGTCTGCCAGTGAGTTAGCATGACAGGGGCAATTGAGTTTGCTGAGATGAAATGGACATTTCCGAGCTTAAAATGAAATAAAACCAGCCGAAACTTAGTGCTCCAAAGATCTTTTCATCACTAAAAATGAGTCCACTATAAATTTTTTGAACAAAAAAACACTCTATCCACTAATAGTTATAGCCACTTCAACTCGAACAAAGTTTGCCTATTTTAAATTCACTTCGATTTGTTTTTTACTATCAGTCGTTTTTGTGGACAATGTCCTACCACATTTCTGAATCAATGTATTTAATTTGGGGTGGTTAACCATGTGTAATGTCTTACCTTTTCTTTGGAATTGCTCATTGATCGACACCTATTTCACAAACAAAGAGTATAGTGTCCTTTCATGCGCATAACAGTAACAATGCTTAAAGGTTTCATTTGATTTACATTTGTATTTGTTAGATTAGGTTGGCTATATACCGGTAAACATGGATAATAGGGTGGGTCATATATGTCTTATTAAAGGTTTGATTTAAAGAAATGCCAAAAAGTAATGAAAAACTTGCAACTACTGCCATATCATGTCAAAACGCAAATATAGTTGCCCTTTTTCGACCTACATACATATGAGGAATTCTTTAAATTTTCTGGTTTTAGACGTGCTAAGTTATCGAAAATTTCAAACTAGGTGCACACATCTGAACTTTTTTAATCCATAATTTGGACGTTTCTAAGCAAAATGAGCCCTAAGGCACCACAAAATTGGAGTGGAACACCCCATCTCCCCCTTTACCAGACAGATTAAATTCACCACATTTGAACAAAATATAAATGTCTAATTAACTAATACATTCAGCTTATTTTTAATAATAACATCATTTAGTACAGTTTTTTTCTCTTTAAAATGAGCTTTCAAGTGGTAATCTGCGATGTTTCCTCGCAAAGTTACAGCCATTTGAAAAAAAAAAACATGAATTTGATCAAGATGAAATAAATTTGTAGCCGGTTGGCTAATATTATTTGGTCGTACGAGATCAAATTTATGTCTTTTTCAAATGGTTGTAACTTTGCGAGGAAACATCGCAGATTACCACTTGAAAGCTCATTTTAAAGAGAATTCCTCATATATATCCCATGTTTTTTTTTTGATTACAAGTAAATCATTGTGTTTGCACATTGGCTTTGTATCGATATTATGTTTTATTTTTTACACGAATTACGAAGCTTTAGAAAGAGAAATATTTTACTTTAAAAAAGCATAATTTACTCATTAGTAAATTGCTATGGAAGTTGTCAACTAACAGTAATTAAAGTTCAATATTATTAACAGTTACGAGCAAAAGGGCTCGCTGAACTCGCAATGACCTCTAGGTTACATCAGAAGTGAAAGAAAATTGACCAGTGATATTATCTACTTTTATATCATTGCAGTTCTAACAGTTTTAACATCAACCGTCAAATACAACGAATACGTAACGGATAAGGGTAAAAGTGTTTCCATACCTTGTCACGCGAATGGCACAATAATGTGGGTTAAGGAAAATCTAAATAACTCCACAATAATTCAGGTGAGCATAACACTTTTGTAGCTAAGGTGGAAAATTCAAAGACCATTCGTGAATTCACTACAACAATATAACCAATCAGATGCGTCGATTGTGTAGGGCTGGGGGAGGGTATTGGCCCCCCAAGGATCTGATATTATTATTAATTACATCGATTCAATTCAAAATATCATCGATTCGATATGTTATTTAAGCTCTTGCCCCCCCCAAGCTTTTGGTGAAATGACGCTACAGGAACCAATACTCAGCATACATCGTTCGAAAAAATACTGTCTGGCCCAGAATGCCGCTTAAAATTGTGCATTAGGGAACGGAGACACTTTCAATAACGCAATCTGCTTTAAGAGAATCAACATCAAAAAACAATTTTTTTTAAAAAAATGATAAATTCGATAGAATTTGTTTGGGCTATGGATCTTATGTTTTTCATGGCTCAATTAATGATATTTGCTCGATGATGTTGTCTATGAGGTGTTGAATAGTTTGAGAACTATCCTCATAAGCTTTACTCTTCATGAAACTCTATAATAATGGTGTTAAATTGCAAGATCTTGGTGGTCATTTCCAATAATTTCTCATTTTCTTCTAGTTTTTCTGTGGCTCAATTGCCAATATTTTAATGATGAAATCACGTTGTTTACTTATGTAACGATCCATTTTAACTAACCGGAATGTATTTACTTCATACCTAAAAAAACATTGACTTTATCTAGTACCTGTAAGAAAATGGCGGCAAATTTATAAAGATACCTCAATTTTGAACACCCGTTATATAAGCCATTCAGTGCAAAAATTAACTAACTCTAACGTAAAGTCGAGAAAAACGTAAAAACAAATTGAAGCTTCCATACGTTGTGTATGGCGAAAGAAAAATAAATTTTGGCATTTGTAATGTTCAACCTTTTTTGAAGTGAAAACTTCTTATGGCACGTTGTGCGGCTGAGGAAAAAAGTATAATTTCGCGACACCGACCGTCATCGGGATTCCCCGTCATGAATGCGATAGTAAAATTTGAATGTTCTTTGAAGACTTGGGAAACGAACTCGATTTTGGAATTTTGAAGACTTGGGAAACGAACTCGATTTTGGAATTTTGAAGACTTGGGAAACGAGCTCGATTTTAGAATTTTGAAGACTTGGGAAACGAACTCGATTTCAGAAATTTGAAGACTTGGGAAAGGAACTCGATTTCAAATTTGGAAGACTTGGGAAACGAACTTGATTTTGGAATTTTGAAAACTTGGGAAACGAACTCGATTTTAAAATTTTGAAGACTTGGAAAACGAACTGGATTTCAATAAATTTATAAAACGTTGCCTTCTTTTAGGCGCTATTAATAATTTGCCCCTAAAAGTAGGCAAAACTTTCTGAAAAATTTCAAAAATAGCGCCTAAAAGTAGGCAACGATTTTAAAAATTTCAGATAATGTTGCCTAATTTTAGGCGCTATTTTTGAAATTCGTCGGAAAGTGTTGCATACTTTTAAGGGTAAATTATTAATAGCGCCTAAAAGTAGGCAACGTTTTTTGAAAAAATTGGCCCATGAAAGTATGCAATTTTTTGGAAAATTTTTTTAAATTTGTACCATACATATGTTGACTTCCGGTTAGCTGTTGTTCAGTCAGCAAATTTTTCTCTGCTAGCGCAGCCGAAAGCAGAGCCAGCAGCCCAAAGCAGAGAAAAATCTGAAATACCAGGCCACCATGAACCAGCAGCAAGCAAATTTGGTTTTTTGAAAAACTTTAAAACGTTATATCTCGGCTGTTACTAAACCGATTTAGACAAATGAGGTGTAATAGGTTTTTTAAGAACAAGCAGATTTTTTTGAAGTTATTTGTATTTTGATAAACTGTCACTAGATGGCATTTTAAGTAGTTTGAATATTCTAACAGCCATAACTCTTCAACGAATAAGCCGATTTTGATAAATGTGGTGTCATAGTGTCTGTAGGAAGAAGCAGATTTTTAAGTTAATTTTAAGAAAAATTTTGTTTAAGCTGTTTAGTCACAGGTCCAGGTACTTTCTTTACCTGATTTTTTCTTATACTTACATAATTCGCAATGATGTGTCTTACTGCAATCAGAATAAATTTTTGTTCTCAAACATAAGGGGTACTTAGCTCAAATTTAATTATTCACAGTTGAGGCTACTGAGCCGAATATACTTCTTCCAGCAATTTTTGAAGTGAAAACTTCTTATGGCACGTTGTGCGGCTGAGGAAAAAAGTATAAGCTCGCGACACCGACCGTCATCGGGATTCCCCGTCATGAATGCGATAGTAAAATTTGAATGTTCTATTGTTTCTTTTAAATAAATTTTCCAAGTGGAAGACAAAAAGCAAAGCAGACACACTAACTGACACATTCCATTCTCATCCAACGATTGTTATGCTTAGATGTTTGTTTCTTTCAAATTCCGCGTTGTTGCGTTGACAAATTGAGAATGAGAGCGAGAGTAAAATTTGAATACATATTCCGTTTTTGTCTTCCATTGCATTGCCATATAAAAAGAAAACGCACACATATCAACTAATACACTAACTTGCCATTAAACGATTTGTTTTCACTTCTGTCGGCACTCCCGGAGTGCAACCCGCCGTTTTTTTTAGCCGAATTTGTAACAAATAGGAAAAGTAGAGTTCAGAGCTCTTATGCATATACATTAGACATGTTCAAATAATTGGCATTTCTAGAATACTTCAAGAATTAAAAAAAAAAATAGTCCTAGGGTTGCTACCAGAGCTGCAAAATTTTGATTTTTCGGAATTCGGCCAATAAAATGAAATAAAGAGGAGAGAGGTGTGTCGTATACTTAAAATTTTGCGAAAAAAAAAACTTTCGTAAATGGCAATTTTCCAGATATTTGCACTCATACTTCTTATTTTTTTAAATAAATAAAGGATTACGTTCTTATGTGAAATTTTCTTTTTTAGACAGGAAAATTTCTTGCATTGAAAAATGTTACTGAACTTGATCGTGGAATTTATATTTGTTTTGCCTCAATTCCTATAAGCAATGTCACAGAAAAAGCAACAAACGAAAAAGAGAGAAATTTCACCAACACAACTGCGGTATCGATTGCAGAAATACAAATTCAAGAATCACAAATCGCCAGCAGCAACAACACAACAGCAACAGTGGCACCAACAAACTACACCAGTGCAACAACTACAACAAATGAGCTCGCCACAGCATTAACTACCTCGCTTCCAAAGCCCATAAGTTCCACTTCTAGCTTAGCTGATTTCATCCCAATTGCCGCCTTAGACAACAGCACAATCCGGATTGATGACCAATTCCAAGCTTTTCAAAGGATTAAATTAAGTGTACGCACTCCACCCGGCCCAGTGACTCAACTATACTTTAAAGCATCAACCATTTTGGGATTTCTGATTTGGCGCTTCAACAAAACCATGTCCGGTGGTTATCCGGTGCGAAGTTTTACGGCAGAGTTTCGCAATATCTCTTATTCTGAGCAGCCGTACAATCGCACATTCGAGCACGAATGGAGTCGCATGGATCCCATAAATATTGCTCCAAATGTTGTAAGTGACTTTTGTTTTTGTATGCAGTTGAATCATTTTAATATTCAGTAGTGGTAAAAACCTTAGAACGTTTTAGTTATTCATACTTTGTGTCGTTAAAATGTAGTTTTGCGGTGTATTTCTTTTTCTTCTCATTCTCTTGGACAATCAAAATAAGAAACCACAAAAAACATGATAAAGTTGTGGGTACATTTTGTAATATTGTTATACTTACTATTATTTAAAAAATCAGTAGATACTTAGTTTTGTGTGGTGTGCAACGTGACATTAAGTGTAGAAACATTCTTTATGTTTCTTATAATATATATGTATGTATGTATGTATAGTGTATAGGTTCCTTAGATATTTAGTGTCTCATTTTTTCACAGTTAGCTAATTTTACCTACATGAAAAAAAATTATTATTTATTTCTATTCAAAAGAATATTTGAAAATATAAAAGTCAACTGATTCATATTGGATAATTTTTCGGAAGTTAAGGAAAGAGAAACTTTGATTTATCTCTTTTAAACGTATGTACAATCTCGTTTGGAAAAATAGGTTAGGTGTACTTATGACTTAAGATACTTAAAATTGTTCTAGGGATTAAGGGCTAAAAAAAAAGAGTTAAATAGTCAACGTAAAAACAGCTCACTGCGATGTAAGCATTTTTTCCAACATTATATCTCCTTGGATTACATTAAAAGTTACTTGGAATAACAATTTATGTGGACATATGACGAAATTCGAATTATATTTATTTTCGAAAAACAGATTACTTGGAAAGCTTATGTTTTATTTTCGCGAATAACTCGTAGTTTTCAAATTAAAAAGTGCAATGACTTATTCCTTAATAACAGCGGCTTTATTGAAATCAATAGATTCACATAAATTTTTAGAAATTAACTTTGAGCTTAAAAGTGATCTCATGCAAAACGACAAAATTAGACTTAACCAATTTTTCCTTTTCACTACAGAATTATTTATTAAGCACATAGTACTAGATATTTTTGTATTCATTTAAATTATAATAGCAAATTTTCAGGCTTGAAAATTTGGGACGAAAGCAGACGAATCTAGATATATAAAGAGGCGCTTGAAGCACATCGTGACTTGATCTCTGTAAGTACTTCTAAAGCTGAGTTACCAACAGACCGAAATCTTCGTATCCTGACTCGACTTTTATGTTTAGTATGTATGTAGGTCTTTATTGGAAACGTTAGGCATAAAAATATTTATTCATTGAAATGTTTGACTTCTACAGATTTTTTGTTAACTTAAAGTCAAGAGTTTTACACCCTAACATTGTTCCGACTCATACATTGTTCGTTGCCATTTTACCTACAAGTTCTTTTTCAGTAAATCATAGAAAGAAATCATTATTTTTTTGTTTGTTTCTCGGTTAATACATAATGATGAATATCGTGGAAAAGATGAGAATTGGCGAAAATACAGCTGCAACGAAATACCAAGTAACTTTTATTCTGGGTTCGGACCCAGAATACACAGATGGTCTTAATTTACTTTAATTGCTATAACCACAAAGGGTTCTAATTTCTCCTGATTCGTTAACGAAAATCGTCAGAAAACCAACTTTAAATGACAAGTTGAGTTACAACAAAAACTTGAATGTGGAATTATTTGGGATGTTAATCAAAGTAGATGTGCATCAAAAGGAAAACAATCCTCAGAGTAATATTATCTAGTATCTAGAGTTGTTGTTGTTTTTTTCCTTTGTTATCAAAGTTTGTTTAATACATAAAGCATTGTACTTGTAAAATTTTACATAAAATGTTGATCGCTGCGAAAAATGGCTAAAGTTCAATAATCATTTAATTATTATCATATAATCGTATGAAATTTAAAAAACATCCGATTGTGCTCAAATTTTGACACGTTAAAGAACCTAAAAAGAGAGTCTCACAGCCCAAATTTCAGCTCCGGGGTATTCGGGGTCTTGAGTACTGTTAGGTCAAATTTCGAAAAACGCAATTTTTGCGAAAATAGCCAAATTCAATGTTTGATATCTCTGGGCCTAGTCAACCATTTCCACTAGATGGTGTCTCAATTAAAAGCGAATAGGTAGACAAACAGACATCGGTCTTTAGTATTGTATTATGAATAAAACTACGATCTTGGACACCATTTTCAAAATTGTAATTTTTACAAAGTGAAATAAGACTTAATCGAGTCGCAAAAATAGGTCTTAAGGTCTAGAAGCTTAAATTTTTTTAAAAGCATATAAGATGACATAATAAAAAAAATAATCATATCCACAACATAAAATTTGAATTTGTCGACTTTTAGAACTATTTATAGAACGGCTATTTCTAGGCCAAAATATGACTATTTCTCAGGATCTCGACCACCTAGAGAACTGAAATTTGAGCTGTGGTGCCATCTATTAAGGTTCTTTGACGTGTCAAAATTTAAACAAAATTGGATGCTTTTTCAAATTTATACACATGTCATATCAGTAAAAAACAGTAAATATGAAATTAAAAAAAAAGCTCTAAGAATTTCTTTTGTTTTAGCATACATATATCGGCTCTAACTCACATCCTCAACAATCCCCAATTAAAGTTTTTGTTGTAACTCACACTTTTATTAAAAGTTGGTTAAAGCCCACCTTGAAAAAGCTTTACGTTCTAATTGAAAAGACTACCAGGGTTTCCATGTTGAAAAGAAGGAAATCCCGGCCTTCCTAAAATATAGCCATTTTTCTTTAAAATGGTAAAAACTGAAATTTTTTGTAGAAAAAAAAAAAATTTTTTTTTGAGAAAAAATTGACCTTTTTTTGTCAGCTACTATATGAAAAAATAATTAAAATAATTGTAAAAAATTTAGTTTTTGTTTGGGAACAGCTTGATTTTCTTTTAGTCCCAAATTCTAAAAAAATTAATTTTTACTTACTCGGTCTTGACATGAAATTCCAGGCTTGGCCGGGCTAAAACCGGTCAACTTGGCAACTTTTAATTTCATAGAATTCAGGGACGTTGTGTGTTAAATAATGGAAATTAATTTTTTTTTTCAATCCAAATATTCAAATTTGAATACCATTAATTGAAAACTATTAATGATATTGCTACGAAATTTGGCGGGTAAAACAGATCAGCTCGAATAAGTATGCGTGGTACCTCTTGTACAATAAAGTAAGCTTATTAAGGTGATAAATTTTAAATTTGAATCTAATTGTTTTGAATTATCCTTTGATATATAAAAGTAGTAAGCATAACACATAAAGAAAAATCTTAATAAAGGGATACACGTGCTGGAAATACGCGGAATGTAACTTTTCCATTCGGACTTAAGACTTTTTCCATTTTTGTTGACATTCTTATCACATTTTAACTTGCTTCTGACCCGCCTTTCAGTATTGAACCCTTCGTTCACAAGTGAATTGATCAGTTGAAATGATCAGTTATTATTTCGTCTCTTACTAAGACATCAAGCACTATTTTTGTCTTTCTTATACTTTTTATATATTTGTTTGAGGTTAAACATTTTAATGTACTATAAATGTTGAAAGGTGTAAGAAAAAATTCTGGTCCAATAAAATCGCATTATTATTACCGGCAGAAATGATGGCAACTGATTTGTTGGTCGAAATTTATAAGTAACCCCTTAAGTCCGGGGTGCAATATGGTAGAAGCTTAATTTTTGAAATGTCTTCTAAAAAGTCCATCTTCAAATACTTTATTTACGCGGTGTTGAAGTAATGAAAAATATTAGGACGATGCGCTTCTGCTAGCACCTACATGCAACTAAATAGTTGGCTAACTTTATGGCTACCGGTATCTATTAATGTCAACTTTACTTATCGTATTTATGCGTGTAGAGTAGTGATGGCGAACTCGGTTTGTTAACTCGATTCAACGCGAGTTGATATCAACTCGGTTCAACTCGGTTTCGCTAAATTTCCAACTCTGTCAACTCCATCGAGCTCGGTTTGGGTGAATTTTTAACTCGCTCAACTCGGTTTGAAATATTTCCGAGCTGACACATCACTAAAACATATAGTAAGAAAGTTAATGCTGATCAATCGGACATACATACATATGTTGGACGCGGAAAGCATGTCTTCGCATAAATACTATTTCCAATGAAAGTTCTGGATATATTTTTTCAAAATCCCTAAGGTGATTTTAATACGATGGGTATTATTTGAAATGAAATTTAAAACCTAAAAACAAAAACAGGCTTTACATTAACTGTCTCTAATCTGTTAACATAATAACATAACATAATATAACACTCATATTTTACCTACAAAGTCGGTTTGGTGAACTCGGTTCAGGTAACTCGAGTTGACTCGGCTCAACTCAGTTTCGTTAAATTTACAACTCGGTCAACTCGGTGGAACTCGGTTTATGTGAATTTTCAACTCGCTCAACTCGGTTTGGAATATTTCGGAGTTGTCACATCACTAGTGTAGAGGTCCAGCAGTCAGGGCCAGCCCACAAATGACTAGGCATTTGCTCGGTATGCCCGACGGCTGGGTCCTGTCGACAGCGAAATCAATTTTTAAAACTCAAACAAAAAATCATTCAAACATGTGGCAGAACCAGAGTTGCCAAGTGGCTGACCAAGCCCAAGAATTAAATGTCAAGGCCGGAGTTTTGGTAGGAATTCAAAATTTTCTGAAATATTAATTGTGACGGACTTGAAACACATTTAGTTTAACGAGGAAAAACAATAAAAGAAAAGATTATCATCTTTTTCCAAAATAATCAAATTTGACTTTTCGGAAATGCAGTTATATGTGCATTTTATTAATTTTCATATTAAGAAACCGCATTTGACTAGCACGGAAAATACTTCAATGAAACTTAAATTGCTCAACTTTCCATTAATTAAGAAATATATTTCTTATGTTTGATAGCCATTACGGTAAAAACTTTTCAACTGTGGGGTCTCTCTTAAACGTGTTATTACCATAACTTCTGAACGAAAATTGCAATATACAAAAATATCTTTTAAATGGGATATGTACATTTCATTGAAGTATAAGAAACTTTGTACGAAAGTTACATAAAATATAAATAAAACGAAAATAAATTTGGCAACAACAAGCAAAGTCCAAGCCATATTTATTTCGAACATTTTTTATGCGTAGAAAACAATTTCTGTGGATGCTCTAATATTTTCGTAGCTCATGGTGCACCTTAAAAAATTATGCACGTATACAATGCACAGCTTCAACAATGCAATTGATCCTATGATAACAGAGCTGGGTAGGAACGAATGAATGCTTTTCAACTTTTTGAGTTCGATGATATGAAATTTGATTCCTTTGTCAATTTAATTCCAGGAATCCAAATTTGGAATTGAACAGTTTTAATTTTAATCGAAAAAATTAGAATTCAGAATCGTTTTTTTGAAATTCCATGATAAAAGGAATAATTCTTCTGTCGAATCCATTTCAGTGATCAAAATTTCAAATTGATAGTTTTAATACTATTGTGTAGGTTGTTCAAGTTGAGGTGTATCTTTAAATTTTAAATAGAAGACATATTTATAGGTTTTTATTGGAAACTAAAATGCATTGAATCCGGTTAGTAATAAAAGAGAATATTGTTTAAACAACCTCCTCTGCTAGCTCCTTTACCAAAATTTTTAATAACTTTTTCACATAATGATGGTTCAATTAGGGATATATGCTATATGATGTTGTCTTTAAGGTGTTGAACAGTTTGAGGATTATCCGCATTAGCCTTACTCTTCAAGAAACCCAAATCCAATGGTGAATTGAGCAATTCCAATAATTTGCTTGAAAAAATTCTCATTTCCTTCTGGTTTTTCTATGGCTCAATTAACGAATTGTCAATATTTTAATATTGAAAACACGCTGTTTACTCTTGTAACGATATATTTTATCTAACCGGAATGCGTTAACTTTATACCTGAAAAAACATTGGTGTAATTAAGTAATTGTAAAAAAAATGGCAGCAATTTAAAAAAGATATCTCAAATTAGAAAATATACATATTTATCGAAATTCAAAATAAAATTTTTCGATTCTATTGCAAAAGAAATTAATTCTTTTGTTGACTTCGTTCCAGGTATCAACATTTTAAATTAAAAAATCTTAAAATTATTCCAAGGGATCATAATTAGGAATCGAAAAAACGATGTCCTTTCTTCTAAAAGGAATGTACTATTCATGATAAAAAGTTTGACATGAATCTCAGACAAAAATCAAAACTCATTTTACACTTTTCCTCATCGATTGGTGTAAAATCGACCCTTTAGAATTCAATTTCGACTACTGCTATTGGACTTATTTTATCAATTTCTTGAAAAATCAGTTTTCTTATTCCAATACTTGGAACAGAATTAAAATTTTTCAATTCCATTTTTTGATTTCTGAATAGAATGACAGGAGAATCAAGTGCTTTTGCCATGGAAATGACAAAAGTCAACTCCAAATTCCAATTGCTAGGAACAGTAAGAAACTTGATGCCTACGGATTCCTACCAGCTCTTTTTGATTACACCACCAGACTCATTCTAACGACACGGGTATGCAAATACGAGGTATCAGTATAAAAAATATACAACAATGCAAAAATATTTCAATTGAATTTCAAACTCTCTAGCATGAGAACCACCGAATGCGAATTCGATTCAATTAGATTTCTAATTCATTTTGTATGTACGTCGATTTTGGTGGTGGAACTAAAACATGTATATACACATAAATTGTTATATAAATTGTTGCTATAAACACGGACATGCATTTTGTCAACAATAACAAAACGACGAACAAATCTAACTGATCCACTCATATTTTTATTGCAACTCATTCATCAATGTGGCTGTATGGTGACCGTGCTGTACAATAACAGAGACAAATGGAAGTCTATCGCTTGGAGCCTAATACCACATACGAATTTCGAATATGGGCCAACAATCAATTGGGCAGCGGTGAAGTGGTTACAACCAATGTCACAACTCTTCCCGAAACCAACGAGGAGGGTGAGTATTAGAAACGTCGAACTACATGCTTAAAAGTAATCATTTGAAATTGAATCAGTTATTTAAAAAACTACAGAAGTCGAGACTTTTTCTAAATTCAAGTTTTTACAAATTTGGTTATAGTACATATTATATACTGTCGTTGAATAATATCCTTTACACTTAATTGTAACCTGATAGTAAAAATTAAACTAATAGTTCGACTAAACATAAATCGGGTACCATTTTGCTTTTCGATTTTACTACAAAAAAACACAAATTTTGATACGAAAAAATTTCAGTCCGCTTATTACTCGCGTATGTGCATTTAAAAAATTAAAAACGTCAGTTTTCAAAAACTTACATATGTATATCTTTTAAATAGCTTGATAAAAATTCTGGAGAATACTTTCAATTAGTACATAAAGAAAAAAATTTTTTAAAAATCGGAGATGCAGATGCAAAATGGTGTCCGATTTGGTGTGGAATCTCCTATTTATATGAACATAAGGAACTGTATAAATGTTGCCAGCGTGGATAACTTTCTCAACAATTTTTAACTACAAGGTCTTTTTGGAAGCAAGCACAGTAGGCCTTCTTTTCTTTCTTCCTTCATAGACTCAAATGCGGCAAAGCTTCTTCTCTCCTTTCGTTTTAGAAGCGAGCTTGTTGTACCTAAGTACTATGCTCCCTTCTGTAAGAACCCAGATTGGGTGCTATTTTTGATGCTATTGAACTTTTTTTTTTTTTTTTTTTTTTTTATTGTTATTTCAATCATTTTATTCCTACATACAAATTCAATACGGTTAAATTAATATATGTATATAAAAGATTTAATAACTCTACAACCTGTAGTTCAATAGAACTAGTGGCGGATGCAGATATAGCATTAATTTACATATTTTATAAAGTTGATATTAATTCTTAATAAAATCATAAATATATACTTAGTAAAGTTGTGGGGTCTAAAAAATTTTATTATTTGAAAGCAAAACAATTTAAAATGTATTAATTAAGAAAAAATAAAAAAAAAAATTAATTATTGAAAAAAAAAAAAAAAAAAAATTTTGTATCTGAGCAACGTACAATAGAGAAAAAAGAAAAATTCAGAGGTATGAAAAAAAAAAAATTTTTGCCAGTATATTACATAAGAACGTGAGAAGCTATACTTGAACACAAAGAAGGCGATCAATTTCTTGGTATTCTAATTCAAAAAGCCAAGTTTTAACCAGATTAAGAAACAGTCGTGGATTGCGTATACCCCGGATAAAGTTAGGAAGACGATTATAGAGTCTGGGTGCTACAGATAAAAAGTATCTACAAAAATGCTGAAAATTATGGTTCGGAATTGATACAAGATTCAGACTATTAGCTCTTAATCCATAGGCAGAATAAGATCTATTTACTAAATATCCGGATTTTATAAAAAACACTTTAAGGACTTTGAAAAAATATAAATACTTTAAAGGAAGTATTTTTAGCTGACGAAAAAGAGGCAAACTATTTGCTAGACGGTTTTTTTTGCAGATGGTTCGAATTGCATATTTTTGAGCAGTTACCAGAGGATGTAATTTTATACAACTTAAGCCACCCCAGCAAACTAAGCCATATTGAAGCTTTGAGTGGAAAAGACCATAGTAAATTTGTGTTAGTAAGTTTTTACTGCAAAGCTTTTTTAAATGATAAAGCTGACGGGTAGCTGCCAGCAAGTATCTTTTTAAATTATTGGTATGGTCACTCCAGCACAATTTCCAATCAAGAGCAAGACCAAGATACTTAAATGCCTGAACCCATTCAATAGAAAAACATTTGTCTGCACAGAGCCGTTGAATGTTGTATGTTTGTGCATTATTGGAAGACTTGCAGATAGTCTTGTCAGTGAGAAATTTCCTACAATCAGAGCAATGAAACACAAAATTTTCAAATTTACGTTCAATACCTGATGTACTAAAATACATTAGCTTAGTTTTATCACTGAGGACCAGATTATGAACTGAAAACCAGTGTTTTAATAAGCTTAAATCATAATTTATGTCCGCAGTAAGACCATGTAGAGAAACACTCGAGTATGTGAAAGCCATATCATCAGCGAAAGCAACTATCTTGCTTGAGAAGTTTAAAGAAAAAATTGAATTTATGTATATAAGAAAAAGAATAGGACCCAATACAGACCCTTGTGGAACACCAATGTTAATATTTAAAAAGCTGCTATACTGATTATTTAATTTAACCCTCTGCATTCTATTAGACAAGAAAGAACTAAGCCATTTATGGATTGGACCTCTGAATCCACACTTATAAAGTTTATTTAACAGTATGTCATGATCTACAGTATCAAACGCTTTGGTAATGTCAATAAAAAGAGCAGCACATGCCTTTTTTTGATTAACACCTGAGTACACATTATTGCAAAAATTCAAAAGTGCATCTTCTGTTGACATACCTTCACGGAAACCATATTGAGAGTTACTTAGAAAATTTGTTCTTTTTAGAAAATTCAAAATTCTTGTTTTAATTGCCTTTTCAAATATTTTAGAAAAAACAGGAAGAATAGATATAGGTCTATAGTTATTGATATCAGTCTTATCACCTTTCTTAAAAAGAGGGACAACTTCAGCTTTTTTAATCAGGTCCGGAAAAATACCTGAATAAATGCTTTTATTTAAAAGGTAGCAAAGAACATCAACGATGTTAAAAACTATTTTTTTAATAAATACACTCGAAAAGTTATTTTCAGTGCAAGAATTAGAATTTTTTAAGCAATTAATAATTTTGTACAGCTCTAGAGATGATATAGGATCAAAGAAGAAACTGTCAGAAAACCAATGCTCATCAGTGAGGCAGTTGCAAGACATATTAAGTCCATTATTTAAAGCAACATTACTACCTATTTCTACAAAAAATTTATTGAAAGCATTTGCTTTATCAATAGTGTCAGATATAAGAACATTATTAACTGTTAAAGTGCCAATTTCTTCTTGAGCAAATGTTTTATTCAATAAGTTCCTTACAAGGTTCCACTCTTTTTTTGTATTACCCTGAACTTTATAAAACTCATTAGAGTAATAGCTATTCCTGCAGACTTTTGTTTCGGTGACTATTTGTTTACACATTGAATTATACTGCGCCTTGATTATAATATTTCTTCTTAAAAAGGTTATTCTTTTTCTTAATTTTTTTTAATAACTCCAAGGAAATCCAAGGCTTCAATTTTTTTAATTTATTATTGTTTTTTCCACTACTTCTAGAGCAGGCATTTACATGACCAATTAAAATGTCATTGAAAATGCCAAACGCTTTGTTCACATCCGGCTCATCAAAGACATTTTTCCAACATTCGTATCTGAGTATTTCATTTAGCATAGAAAAATCAGTTTCTACGAAAGTAGAGCTATTAAGTGCTGTATTATTGTTTCCTTTCTTGTGGTTTTGAAAACATAAGAAAGTCATACAGTGATCCGATATACAGAAATTTGCAACAGAACTGTAACATGCAATATTACTTGTCTGACTTAGACGCACAAAGATGTGGTCAATGCAAGTTGCCGTAGATTCAGTAATTCGCGTTGGGATATTAATACAAGATTCAAGCCCAAAGGAAGAGAGAATTAACAAGTATCTATCTAAGAAATCAGAATCAATAAGCAAGTTTAGATTTATGTCACCAAGTAATACAATATTTTCAGAATTATCAGTCAACAATAACATGTTTAACTCACTTAAAAATGTTTCATTTGATGTGGAATTAATAAATCTATATATACAGAAAAAAGTGAAGTTGTTTGTACCTATTTTGCACTTAACTTTCAGAACATCTGCACTAAACAAATTGAAGGAATCAAAAACACAGTTAAAATCCTTATTGACAAAAACAGCTACACCCCCTGATGGGTAGTTATTGTTGCATTTAGCAAATAGTTTGTATCCCGAGATTTCATAAAGAGACAATTCCTCGTCAAAAATCCATGTTTCGGTTAAAAAAATAAAATCCGGCTTATTAATGAACGAACTAACTTGCAGAACTAAGCTGTCAAAGTTTTTTCTTAAACTTCTCACGTTTTGGTGCACTAGATAAATATTATTAGGATGGGAAGTTGAGCAAGAAATGTTGTCATAAAAAACATTTTTACAGCGCACGGAAGGGATGATATCTGAAGTAGCTATCGGATCTAAGCTATCATTCATTATTTACAAAGTAAGCAAAAGTATCAATTGAAATTAGACTATTTTGTTCAGATCCTCCAACGATTTAATAACTACGACATCATCACCTACCTTTTTGCGCATGAAGAATTTTCCATTTCCAATCCAAAGAAACCTATACTCCTTTTCCCTTTTTACTCTTTGGCAAGCTTTATACATGCTACGTTGCTCAATAGATAAACTATCATTTATATAAATATTTGAAAATTTTTGACTATTTCAAAATAGTTTAGTGGTAAGATTATTTCTATTCTTATATTTTTCTTTTAAAATTTTTTTCTTTGTTAAACGAGAGCAAAATTTAACACATAACACCGATTGTGTCGCAGACACTGATGCAGAACTACTTGTTTTCTTTATTTGTTTGACAAAACAATCATCTATTTGCGCCTCTGTTATGTTTAAGTTAAGGCCAGCAGAAAATATTTTTAAGGCGCTGTCCAACGCATTATTATGACTCAAGTCAGGAACACCAAAAACTTCAATACATTTATCATTTTTTTGTTGTAGTTGAGAGTTTACTTGCTGTTGAAGAGAATTTACTTGCTGTTGAAGATTATTGACCTTTTCTAGCAACACTTTTTTATCGTCTTGCAATATTGCTATTAGCGAAAGCGAACTTTCATGCATTTTTTTAATTGTTATCAATTCGTTGTATAGTACATCCAACGTAATTACTTGTTTCGGCAACTGATAATCACCACATAGATCAGCTGAGTATGCCTGCTCATTTTTTTGTAAAGCGAACGGCAGTTGATGTTGTTTATGTTTCTCAGTTGTGTTTGATTTCCCGATATTGACGCTCAATGACATGGTGCGTAAAAAAGAAGTAACGAAATAATTGAGGACGTAAAAACATGCCAGATTGGCAACTTCATTCTCCTACTAGAATTTTATGTCCCAAGAATTTTTTTATTATTTCTGTGAGCAGAACATAAAGGACTTAGTTCGTCTTTTTAACAACATTTTTATTAAATTTTTATATTTTGTAGTGTAAATGAACTTTAGATTAAACTTGAAATTTGGTCAAAACTCAAATTTTGATTTTATTAATTATACCCTACACCGTGGGTATATTCACTTTGTCTCTCCGTTTGTAACACATCGAAGGGGGCGTGGCAGGTATGGAAAAGTATATATATTCTTGATCAGCGTCACCACCTGAGTCGATTTAGCGATGTCCGTCTGTCTGTCTGTCTGGGTGTCTGTTGAAATCAGCTTTACGGGAAAACCAAGAAAGCTAATTGAATGAAACTATCACACACAGGTCACATCTTCTTGCAGGCATCTTTCTATTGAAAATGGGCAAAATCGGTTGACAGACACGCCTACCGCCCATACTCTATGTATATTTACCCCGGCCAATTTTGAAAAAAGTTTCAGCGATTTTGATGAAACTTGGTGATTTGGTGCACATGTGAACCAAATTAGGATTAGGCTGGGTTTCAAGTTTCCAAAGGGTCGTACAGGGGCGTGGCACAGCCCTAAATTTTATCATTAATACTACCATATCTTGTAAGCCGTTCAAGATATTGCGATTAAATTTGGTAAACGGATACATATAAAATATATCTTGAATTGTGATAAAAGTGGGCGGACTCGAAAAAGTGGGCGTGGCACTTTTCAATTGTTAAAAATTTTGATTCCGTATATCTCAAAATTCGCACAAACGATTTCCATAAAAATTTTGGAGATGATGCCGCTGAAAGCAGTCATCAATACAAGCTCAGCTATTGGACCGAAAAAACTCGTTGAAGGGCGTGGCACAGCCCACAATATTTATAAACGTTATATTTAAAGAACTAACAACGTAATCGTTATAAAATTTAATGAGGCAGATATACTTGCTATAAGGTCTCTTACTACAAAAATTTGGTCCAATAGTACCTGTGGGCGTGGCACCTCCCATATAAGCAAAAAACGTTTATTGTTATAGATAGTGTGCTATGAGAGTAATCTTCATAAAATTTGGTGTATAGATGTCAGTTACTATAAGCTTTAAAAATAAATTAATTTTGACAGGATTGCATCAGTGGGCGTGGCACCTCCCATATTAACATAAATTCGTTAGCGCTGTTTTAAGTGAACTATTGCAGCAATTGGTATGAAATTTAATGTATGTATTTCTGTCGCTATAGGGCTTATCTGAATCAAAAGTGGCTGAAATAGCATCAGTAGGCGTGGCACCTCCCATACAAATAAAATACGGTAAGTGGCATATTTATCGAAATATGTGAGCAATCATACTAAAATTTGGTGTTAGGGGTTTGATTATGGAAAGCTATTTCTGGATTAAAACCGGGCTGGATTGTACCAGTGGGTGTGCCACCGCCCTAAATTTTGCATTTTTGTTGCAGCATATATCGCAAACTATACACGCTATTGAGCTAAAATTTAATATGAGGATGTCGATCGCGAATATAATTTATTGTACCAAAAGTGGGCGGAACTGGAGAAGTGGGCGTGGCATATTTCAAAATTTTCATTTCTATTCGATTTTTTCCAACATTTTCTACATTCTTTCGACTTTTTCAACCTTTCAACTTTTTCCAATATATCCCATATGTATTTGTTCGATATTTTCAACCTCTTTCAACTTCCTTCATAAGTTTCTTTATTTTTTCGACTTTTTCATCAACTTTGAATTGTTTAAAAATTTTTCAACCTTTTTCAACTTTTTTAGAGTTTTTCAACCTCTCTCAACTTTTTTCAACAATTTGCATATATTTTCGACATTTTCCAACCTCTGCCAATCTTTCTAACATTTCACATTTTTTTCGACTTACTCAACCTCTTCAATGTCTTTTCAACATTTATTTAAAAGGTTATTTCAGTGCAGTGTAGGGTATGTGAGTTTCGGCCTAGCCGAAGATAACACCTTAACTTGATTTTTGTATAAGTTTTTTTTTTTGTGGGCTCAAGCTCCAATTTAATGAAAGACTTTTTTAATGTTTAATAAGCATATACATACTACATAGTATATGTACGTGTTTCACATCATACTTATGTACACATACATTTTTTAATGAACTTATTCCTCTTTTAGTATTTTTCCTTAAAAAATTCAGATTCTTTTCTGTCTGTTTCTAAATTTTTATATGTTTTTTTTGCTTGCAATATTTTATTATTTAAAAAGCTTATACATTATAATGTTTGAGGTAAGTATTATTAGGAAAAACTCAAAGTTATGGGAGGATAAATAACTTTTCCACGGATCGCATAAAAAAATTTGGTGCTTAAAGTATAAATTTGCCATGTGACGATATGTTTAAATCGACATTATTTCCTAATTTGCAATACAAACGCATTTAATTCTCTCTTCTGACGGCTATAACTGATTTAAATTCTTAGAAAAACTTTCAGCATTTTTATTAAGTGAAAAATTTGTAAAAGGCTAAGTTAAGGTCAGTTACGCAAAGGTTTTCGTAGAGGTAACCGTTTGCGAGATATAGCGCTTACGAGTACTTCACTGGTCTGCAGTATTTTTGCAATTCTTAGATAATTCGGAACCGCTAGCTCAATCAGGTCTAGTTTTTTAATTGGTGGCTAAATAAAGTTGAAGTTAGTTAGATATCGTAAAGTGCCAACAAATTTTCAATAATTGGATCAAGTAGAAATTTGTAGAGGTTTGTATTCGTTTGGTTAGTTGTGCCAACAGTAAAATTAGGATTCAAAAGTCTCTTCTTTATCTATTTAATTTTTCATGTACGTTATTAATTTTATTTCTTTTCTAGATTTGATACGCCTTATACAACCTGACTTAGACAATTTTGATCCACGTATTTGGATTGTTGCTGTCAGTATAGTACTTGGAACACTTGTGATATTAGCGATTGGATTGTGTATAGTTTTGTCGAAAGAATGCTATCAAGCATCTCATATGGGTATTGATTCTGCAAACCATAGAACATCTTCTGCTTGTTCCGCTACCACCTCTTGTAACAACTGCAAGTTGGATGTTGTTATTGCTTAAAATTATATATTATTTTATGATTTTTATTTAACATAAATATGTGCATACCCACCTATATTACTGGCTTTATTTAAGTTTTTTAAGTAGCTAAAGTTAAAATTGTAAGAAGCAGAAAATAAGCAATCAAGCAAAATTGATATATGTAAATAACGATGTACCAAGCTGTGTTGTGATTTAAAAAAAAAAACAATCATTCGCTTAAGTTAATTAGTATTGCAATTGTTTGTTTTTTGTTTTGCGAAATGTTTGCGCAGTACCCCACAGTAAAACTATGAACATAAGAGAAATTTATTTTAAAAATTCTGAATGTTCGTGAATATTAAATTTGGTTGGATAAAGTTAGTTAGTGTTTTGAAAACGCTTGAACATATTCATTTTTCAAACGATTCCTAATACGTTCCACCCAATTATGAATGCTAATAGTTTTTGTGTGGGATATTGTAGCTGTTTTTATTTTGAAAGCTGTATTTACAAATATTACATAGGTTATTTTATGTTGGCTTCTTATTAAATAGAAAAAGTTCAAGGTTGTGTTACTGTTCTTGTTCTTATTGTCACTAATTGTAATGATTTCTGTGAAAAACTGTTTTATCTTGCCAGAGGTGGAAATTGAGATTTTGCCATATCCTAATAGACGACATTGTGCGCAGTAAGTCGTGAAGTGCCGTTGCTGTCGTTTGAACTGAGGCAGTGTGGCAGTACAGTACAGTCTAGCAAAATCTAAGAATCGCCGATATTGACGGCGAACGACAATTTTCGCTATACTTAAAATTATACTGACAAGAGAAGACAGCTCTTCCCAGATCGCATTACAATTAATTTTATTTCCTGTTTTGATTGTCTTCATATATGTATATATACTAGAGTCTGTCAAAAAAAAAATTAAGAGCTGCTACCAGCGCTTCGCAATTTTATTTTTTCGTCAAAAAATTAAGAAAAACTAACTTTTTTTTCATAAAACTTTGTACTTGTAAAATAGAAACCAATTTTTTTACTTACTCGAAGCAGACTATTGATTCTCGATAATGCAATATTTTGATATGGAAGGAGAAAGGAAAATATTTTTTTTCTGCGCTTTTTTTACTACATGTACACCAGGAAAGAGCGAAGAAAAATTAATTTTTTAGTTTAGCTTGAAAATCGCATTAAATTCTATCGTATGTGTATCCAATGCTGGCTTCGCTAGCTACATTAATTCTACATAAAAGTTAAAATAAGTGGATGGCTTTCGGTCTCTACTCTGGACTTGCATCCTCCAATATGTCCAACACCGGCTTCGTAGCGGCTTTTGGCCATCTATTGTCAACGTAACGCTCAAGACATTTGGCGTTATATCCTTTTTTGAGGACTATGTGTGTTTTTAGAAGTGGTCATAAGCCAAAAAAAAAAAAAAATGGAAATTATGACCGAAAAAAAAACGGACATAAGACCCAAAATTGTGTTGGGAATTATGACCATTGGGGCTATGACCGGGTACCTCGTGCAGTTCACGTTTATTATGTGGAGTTTTTTTTACCCTTCCTTTTGAGTCTATCGAAACCTATAATTATGCGTTTCACCTTACTAACAACAAAGAACTTTGATAAAATTTTTTCTTACTTTTTTCCAGCCATCGCCTTCACGCATTGGCGGACCCAAGCTATTTAGCTTCCCAGCTAGAAAGTTGGAACTCTTGCTTAACATCTTTTGTTAAATCTTTATTAAAGTTTCTTGCAAATTCTACATTTCTATCCATGTGGTGTACTAAAACTTCAAATTGATTTGAATTGGTTATCTTCATTTTTTTCTGCGTATTTTACTTAACTTTTTCGACTGTTTTACTTTAATTTTTCAAGTGTCGACTAAAGAAACGAACTCGACAAAAAATTGTTACTTTCGTCAACACTCAGTTCTCACATCGACATTTGAAATTCGACAATTGTAATAAATTGTTCTATTTTTGTCATTTGAAATGTCGAGTTCGACAATGGTGATGCGACAATACTGCTGTCGAGCATTTTAGTGTCGACTTCGACAATGATGATAGGGGTGATTAATAGATATCTTTAAAGTCAGTTCAAAGACGGGGCTAAAAGAAGAATGGTTTCCTTAGGCTGTAAATTTCCGAACTTTAAGCGTTCCCGAAAAATTTAAGAGCTTGAGATTCTTAATAATTTCTAATATACACACAAGGAAAATATTGGGTGTTCAAATTTGAATATCTTTTTAAGTTTTAAATAAAAGACATATTGTGTGAAATCTTTATTTATTTGTAAATAATGAAAAAGAATGTCGATAAAGTGATCTCCTCTGCTAGCTCGACAGGCTGTCAATCTTTTATCAAAATTTTGATGATGGTTCAATTAGTAATATTTGGTCGATGATGTTATCTTTGAGTTTGTGGACTATCCGCATAAGCTTAACTCTTCAGGAAACATCATATGAAGAAATCCTATGGTGTTAAATCGCATGATCTTCGTAGTCAAAAAGAATAATTTCCTTGAAAAAATTCTCATTTTCTCCTTGTTTTTCTATGTCCCAATTAATGAATTGTCAATATTTTAATAATGAAAACACGTTTTTCACTCATGTAACGATTCTTTGAACTAACCGGAATGTATTAAATTTATACTTGAAAAAACATTGGTGTTATCTAGCACCTGTAAAAAAAAATTACTGTAATACCTCAAACTTGAACACCCTTCATAAGAAATATACTTTTTGACGTCTTTAGGATAACATGATGTCTTTTAGAAGTTCAGTTTCTAAGTTTTTTTTTTATTTTGGCAAACACAGCACTTAAAAATATATTTGAAGTTTGTAGGAGTACATATACGTATGTATTTATGTATGTACTGGGAATTAGAAAGTTCGTATCTACTTTCTTCCAAATTTTATATAGAAACTTATATATTTCAAAACACTTAAGCAATATTGTTTCATATCCTTAAACACTTAGCACATTTTATAACAATTTATGCTACACAAAGATTTCGAAAAATTAGACTCAATAACGTAGACTTACTAACACTTTAGATAAGGCTTTAAAATACAATGTGCTGGTATGAATAGTGTTTCAACATATAATGAAACAAGGTTAAATTTTATGTAGAAACTTATATATTTCAAAACACTTAAGCAATATTGTTTCATATCCTTAAACACTTAGCACATTTTATAACAATTTAAGCTACACAAAGATTTCGAAAAATTAGACTCAATAACGTAGACTTACTAACACTTTAGATAAGGCTTTAAAATACAATGTGCTGGTTTGAATAGTGTTTTAACATATAATGAAACAAGGTTAAAATGGTTTAAGATCTTTTTATATTTACTAATAAACTTTTACAATCTGCGCTTAGTTTTATATAAATATACAGGCGTGTCAAGTGAAAAATAGGTAAAGAGGACATCAATCCATCAGTCCATCTGATTATTCGATGTATGTTAAGCAATTTTCCATAGTTTTAGCTTCATAACTATCTGAAAAGCAAACATGGCTTAAATTAAAATAAAAATAAGTACTTTTCGGTTTTTTAACCTTGCTTCGACTTGACCCCATTTAAAAAAAACAGTTTTAGACTAAATTCGTACAGAAGAACACAACAGCATATTTTGTTACAAGCGCTTTGATGACTCTAAAACAGTGGTCGGCAGAGCGCAAATATCAAATATTTTCTTACTCTCAAAGGAGAGGGAAATGACAAAAGCACCAATCACTGTGAAAAATGTTTGCACGTTTTTTTGTTTACGCTCCATATGATTTCATCGTTCAGAGGTTGAATTTTAGTTATAAAATAGCTTTCTATATGAAATTTATCAACTATCACTGAAACTCGCTTGCAGATTAAGCATTGCGCATTGCCAAAAAAATTTTTGGCGAAACAATATTTATTTTGTCATTTGATTTCAAAAATGTTTGCAGTGCATTAACGAAATAGCCAGCTCATTTTGTAGTTTGCTTACTCTCGCTTATTCTCTTCGTTTGCTCGCGAGCATATGGGGTGCCGACCACTGCTCTAAAACTATAAAAATTGATGAGCAAATGTAAATACGTGGAGTGATACGGATACGTTTTGATGTACTCTATCCTCGTACAATTTTAGCTCGATGCTAAATACTTGGTCTATTTTTAATTTCTGGGCTTTTTGAAAATAGATTAATGCACTAAAAATATAGCAAAACTTCCTCCCGGAATCAATACCTTAAAGCCTTTAGACTTAAGCATACCCATATCACATAATCGGGATATCTATGATGCGTAGATTTTTAAGAAATTTTACTTAATATTTTTAAAGTTTCTCCTGAACATTTACTTAAATAAATTTAAACTAAGCCTTTTTCATTATACGCACGTACAATCACTCTTAATGAATCAATATAATAATAATGACCAAAAAACAATTATGTAGATTTTTGTATTATTTATAGCAGCTATACATGTATATTTGTGTAAATATTGGCTTTATTATTATAAATTAATAGTTTTATTTAAAAAAAAAAAAATTAAATTCGCTCTATTTTTCTTCTTCTTTTCTTCCAATTTAATTTTTAATTGCGTCGATATTTCAAACAAAGGTTACGAAGATGGTTGGGACAGCATAGAGTTATTACCGAATATTATACTAAATCCCGGATTCTGCGAATCAGATGGCCAGGATACACCGTATGCTCGCACCATTATATTCGGCGACGACGATGATAGCTACGAAAGCGAATCAGATCATGAGCCACGCATGGAGAAGTTCAAGCGTAAGGTATCAGTATTTTTCACAGGTCCCACCATCAAACGTATGTGAAAGTACAAGCCACATTGGTTGCTGTGGCACTTTTAGTTTCCTACCTACATAGATTTTGATTTCTGTACTTTTAAATTCAATTTTGAAATTTACTGCGTCATGTAAAACTCTAATTTTATGCTATTTTTTTACTTTAATCAATAAGTCTTTTGGCTTGACGTTTTTGCCTTTCAGATAAATCACATATTGTCTGACTAATTTCAAGTCACTAAACTAACAACTCTTCCCTCCTGGATATGTTGTTCAAGAATAACATTTTTGTGTACAGATAGTACTTGTATCATAAAGTGCAAAGTTTAGATTACCTTTAAGTATGCATATTTGTGATCAGGTACCCCAAATTAGTAATGGGATATATGATTTAGTTGAAAAGTAAGGAAAAAGTATCGTTTTGTGGCAGGGTCGTTACTACCACTGAGCCCAGAAACAGAGGCAAAAAGCTATGAAGCAACGTTGATTAATAAAGAATAAATTGGCTCATCATTTGTACAGAGCAGGAAGAAAAATATCTTGTTTATAGCACTCGACTTTCAAAATAAAAATTTAAGAACGGAGAGCTACATTTTTTGTTTCATGTCTCGGAGCCCCCAAGCCTCTACTTACGACCCTGTTTTGTGGGACTATCTTATCTGAGAATTTTAAATTTTGAAAGTCAATGTTTGTTACATATTAAAATGTAAGTTTCTTCGCGTAAGTTGATACTAGGGAGTTCAATTTAGGGATCCCGTGACTGTATTTACTTTTCGGGTTGCCGGTATATGGATTTTTTTTATTGATACGAATAAGAAATAAAATATTCTATGATAGTAATGCATATCAATGTGAATGCGGCCGTGATAGACTTAAAGCTTTTTTGTTTAAAAAGGCAACTTTATTCAGTATTTTGAACGTAAAATAATCAAGAAAGATTATTCATGCTGAATGAAATTAATAAGATAGGCTCTATTTGAGCAGATCAGTATCACTTACAGCATAAAAGAGTGAGACATTTAATCAGGAGACTTTTCCTGCAGTGGTGCTAGCTAGATGATTTTTTTCCGACAGTATACACCAGCGTAAAAATGTGATTAAACAATTGGCCAACTCTTGGTTGTGCGAAGATAATTAATCGATGGAAAGTTGAACACTTTTGTATTTCCATATACAGTGTGGCCCATAATAACTGTCACTAAAGCAAAGTGTTATAAAAATCAAACTTATCTACAATATTTTTTTTATTTATCACAAACGCTGAACAACATTCCAAAATTTATTAAATTAATGACGAAGTTCGAAACTATCACCCTTTTCTTTGCTTAAAAGAAGTAAACGTTTGAAAAAGGATTCACAGGCGGCATGCACCATTTTCTGCTCCATTTCGTCCAAAATCCTTGTCAAACGCTGCTTGAACCCATCATTGTTAAGCCTTTTGTTGACCTTACTTTACCTAGCATATGGCCTCATACTCAAAAATACAATGTCTTGAGATCCGGTGATGATGCTGGCCAGTCTTCCGCAGAGTTGAAATCAGTCGAATTTATTGGCCCTTTTCCTATATGAGGTACTACTCCCTACACCTTGATTTTGGTCACATTTTGATATCGCTCAGCAGTCAATTCATCTTTTGGAGCATTCGCAAAACTTCTTGCGTACAAACGGTTACTCTGCTGGTTGTGGCTGTCTTGCAGGAAGAACAGTTTTTCATCCGAAAAAAATTATTTCATCTCCACCGTGCCAGTCAAGTAGCTCCTTACTTTTTGTAACAGGTAATTGATTTTGCTTATATGTGAGCCCATGAAAGCGTTAGCTTTTATAGGCCTTGAGTCGTAGATCATCCTTGATAAGAAGCTGCTTGGAAGTTTTTTTTATATTTTCATATCCTTTTCTACAGAAGAGGCTGATTGAGCAGGATATCGTCCTCTCACTTGTTTTATGACGTCATTTGTTCGCATAGTCCGACTGCGTCCAACTTTTTTTTAATCTTCAAGCCTCCCGTATCCTTATATCGTTTTATTGTCTTATGTATGAATTTTTCTGCTATTCCGAGTGGTTTTAGTGTTTTTATGATGTCACAATTACTGTAATTTTTTTTAAATGTATAACTATGTCACGTTTACCTTCCATGGCGCTTCTGAGTTTGATATAAAGAATATTTTTTTTGCCGTGTACTTTCGCTGTGTACAATTAAATTGTGAAAAGCAATGCATCCTTAGATTATAAAAAAAATCAGGTTTTCAATTTTTTTCGGAGCAGTGAAATTTGGTGACAGTTATTATGGGCCACATTGTAAATCAAATGAAGTTCCTACTTATTTAATTTATTTTGATGTTGTATTGATTTCAACGTACTATTTTATGTAAAAGAATATTTATTAGAATAAAAATTATTTCCACATCGGCCCGGGATTGAACTCCCTTATCGATACATGTGGTTGTGCGCTTTATTGTTATCCAGACATTTGCTTTGCATATGGTTTAAGTTCGTGTTGCTTTTAAATCAAAATTAAAGGTTTAATTTTTGACCACTTAAAGCTACACAGTACGACAAAATCAGACCTTTGGTACCTGAATTATAACTTTTTTCAAATCCAAACTCGCAGAGTTGCTCCAGAACCTCAGAACTTTGCTTGTATTTAAAATGTATCATTTTAAGTACTTATTTGTAAAATGCTCACCCTTTTCACCACCTGAATCATCTTACTTACTTACTTACTTACTTAGATGGCCATAACAACCCGTTGTCAGGTTACGGCCGACCTCATTAGCTCTCGCCAGGCGCCTCTGTTTTGCGCGCGCCTTCTCCAATCGTTAATGCCAAACGCGGTTAGGGCTTCCTCAGCTTGGTCTATCCACCGGAGGCATACCTTTTTCGCTGGAGCTTCTTTATCCATACGATGGACATGACCCAGCCAGCGTAGTCGCTGTATTGTTATACGCTTAACTATGTCAATGTCGGCGTAGAGCTCATACAGCTCGTGGTTCATTCGAATGCGATAGTCGTCGCCAACTCGAACAGGACCAAAGATTTTGCGGAGAACTTTCCTCTCGAACACCCCAAGAGCGGCTGCGTCTGTTGTCGAAACCACCCATGCCTCAGCGCCATAAAGAAGCACAGGTAGAATGAGCGTCTTGTAGAGTGTTAGCTTTGTCGATCGAGAGAGAGCTCTGCAACGTAATTGCTTACTGAGACCGTAGTAGCACCTATTAGCAATTAGACCTGAATCATCTGGAAAAATTAAATTTATGAGTTTTGTAAAAATATGATTGATTTTTAAATTGAATTCGATAGAAAAAAAACCCAACACAAAACGAAAACCTTAAACATAAATAACATAAAAACAGCACTGAGATATTAGCCTTTTTTAAAAGTTTTTTATTTATTTTGTATAAATCATCGCTAAAATTGCAAGCTAACGAAAATTGTATACCGCCACCTAACATCCAAATAGCCGTAACCACAAAAAGTTCAAAATCGAGTTTTTGATTGATTATGATGCATTTGACTAAACTACTTATCCCAACAAAATTTTTAAATCATACATATGTCCAATAATAAAGATTTTACTATCGAAATTCAAAAGCCCGTAACAACAAGTCTTTGAGTTTCATATACATAAATAGCAAATAGACGTAACACACTAGTATCAAAAAAAAATTAACACATATTTGAATTCATTAGATAACAATATATTTTTAAAAAGTGTGGTTACGACTATATTTTATCAAACTTGTAGAAACCATTTTTTAAATGAAAATGTTCACAAACTTTCTCCGAAACCTAATTATTTCATTTCATTAGTTGGTGCTATAAATTCAAATAAATTTTTTAGTTAAGTGTAGACCGATGGTAAAAACCTGTGGATGCAGTTTTGATGTGCTCCCTTGAGCTATGCAAATCCTAAATATTCTTGGGTCGAAACCATTGTCGGACAGTGTTATGTTTGAATTTATTAAATAAAACGGCCAGACCCGGAATTTTAGGGCCTTGTAGGATTTCAAAAATTTCTGAAATAGCTGGAAATTGTACATGTTTAACGAACAAAAAAAAATTAATCAATTTTTTTCCACACAAAAATTTAAGTTTTTACCATTTTCTGAATTAATTTTTTAATATTGCTGACCAAGAAATTTTTTTTTTTACCATTTGAGGAAAATTTTTTTTTTTTTTTGCTTCTATATTACTAGGTAACCCTAAATTAAAATGTGATCCAATGAAATCAAAGCATGAATATGTTTTATTGGGCTGTTACTAAGCCAAAAATATGCGAAAATGATCAAATATGATTTTAGATTTCGAGAAATTGTATGGGACATATGTGGCCCTATGTGCCCGCAGGAACTCCAATTTATTTGAAAATTATTTTCTAATGTTACATGAATAATTAGTATCTTATATCAAACTAAAATAAACCATTATAATTCACTTTTATTTTGAATAAACGTTATGGGAGTCCAATTTATTTCAACATGTTTAAAAATCTTTTTCTATTATCTATTATTACATTAATAATTAATATCTTATTTCAAACTAAAAATTAAACATTATAATTCACTTTTATGTCGAATTTAAGTTAAAAATATTCAAAAGTAGACATTTCTGTATGCTTTTCTAACATAATTAAATTTATTTCGTGCTAAACTTTTTTTTTTGGAGAATATTTTTGTACTTAGGACACATGTGTCCTATGGTTCTCAAAAAGTTAAAGATATATTTAAACTTTCATAGTAAGTATTGAGCAGATCGGAAAACAATATTCGTTAGTTTACAATGTTAATTTTATAAATGCAACACATAGGATAAAGTAAACTATATAAGTATTTTTTAACAAAAAAAAAAATAACGTTAGAATCGTTATTTGAATTGAAATTAATTATACTACAATTAATTATTGCTGTGATAACTTTCAATTAACACGAATTAAGAAATGCTGAAACTTATAATTTAAATGAGCTTATAGCATTATTTATGAAATGGCTGAGGCAAATTTTTTAAAAAATTAAAAAGAATAAAGTTTTTGAGTTTTAACCTTATTTCGCGTCATTTAAATATATGGCACTTTTTACACAATTTTTAATATTACCTACTTATAATATTAAAGCTCAAAAATGTTACTTTTGAAATTTTTAAAAAATTTATCGCTAAGCAGCCTTTTCATAAATAATATTAAAAATTGTGTAAAAAGTGACTTTTCCATTTTTATATTTAAATGAGTTTAATTTTTGAAAATATCTGATACTTTTGACTATAACAGAAGTGTGTTCTTATTCATTTCTAACGTATGTATGTGCGTTACAGGTAAACCATTATCTTCGATTTTATTTATTTCGTAACATTTTGAACACGTCTTTTTTGTTCCGAATTCAGAGATTTGTAGAATATAGTTAATAGAATTTGGAATAATAATTAATAAGGAAATTAAATTGGTGGAAACTTTAGACCACATTCGAGTGATACTTCAAAAAATAGTTCAAAGCGACCCAAACCAAATTTATTATGGAGACAGTGTTTTTCGAGATTATTAAAATAAATATTTCTTAAAATTTTATAACTTCTTTTGTGCAGAGCTAAGAATTTCAAAAACTAGAACAAATTATTTTGCTCGAATTATGTTTGTCTTACTGTTCAACCTAAATTAGTGCGTTGGGCGTTGACTTTGCCAGCGCTACGCTTTTGAGTTGGGCGTTGAACCTAAATAAGAGCGTAGCGTTAAATGTCATGTAGAGTTCATTTGTTTACTGTTTGTGACAGAAAAAAAATCCGCATACATAAAAAAAAAATATTAGCTGCTAACGCTTTATCAAAATTGGAAAATCGAATGCGCTGGCGTTAGAGCGTTGCTTATTTCGGTTGGCTTCATATAAAATGTATGCACATGAGAGAATTTTGACAGCTAAACGACGCTGGCGCTCCAATTATGGTTGAAAAGCTACCGATATCTAGTCGCTGAGCTCCATTACTTAAGTTTTAACATTGATTTTTGGATGAAAACTTCATTCAGTTGCTAACTCTTAACGATTTTTTCAAATAAAATGTGGATATAGAGACTTGCCTCATAATTTTTAAATGTAATCTTCTGTATTAATGTATACTCTCTGCATTAAAAAGTTGACGTGAGATTTTTATTGACCCCCACTCCTCTTGATGAGATTTGGTGAAGTTTTTCCAGACCCCCTCCCCCTATTTTAACTCACGTAATTTATGGACGTCCCCTTAGTAATGGTTTACCAGGATAAGGCAGTAACGCATGCATAAATTGCTAGGTTTTTTGAAAATTTAAATAAAAAACCTTTTTCATCAATTATTTCTATCTAAATATTTAGCTAAATGCAATTAATTTGCACTGTAGATTGCACTTAACATTGTAACAATAAGTTTCATAATTTATACAATAATTAAAAGTGAAATAAGTTTTTATCAACATAAAATTGTTGTGTAGTTTTAAAAATATTATTAATTTGCTTATTGCATAAAAGTGTTGTTCTTTTTTACTATACACCGATAGATACAAAACTTATTAACTAAAAATATTGCTTCCACATAAAACACAATGTAACAATTTAATTGTTTTAAAACATTAAATAAACTAAACTTTAAAAAAATAAATAAAAAGACTGTAGTTGATATTGCTTTTAAGTTTGTTATTTAAATTAAAAATGATTCAATAACAAATTTTAGCTTTTAATTAAAAAGATATTTTAAACGTGGTAGGAAATGTTGTTAATTGAATATTACTTAAGAAAAAGCCTTTGCGTATAGCTTAAATATATACCGTATATAAAAAGACGCTAAATATTAAAATTTTGAATAAAAATTAAAACTGCACTTCAATAAAGTTAAAATCAAAAGCTTAATGTATAAATATAAAAAAAGATGATTTTATTTTTAAATTTTATTAAATTTAAATGAAACAAAAAATTAAAAAATGTCCCTAACCTTTGATGCATTTTTTCTATCGTTGCTTTTTTTTATTTTGAGTATTGTCTTTGCGAATTTTTGAACAGCCGAATTCAAGCAGTTACTCTTCAATAAGTAATGCGTTATTTATATTGCATGAAATCCAACTGGTAAAAATATCCATGCATTTAAAAAAAGCATAGAAAGCAAATAAGTGCATATTGGCGAAATGGGCATATGATAGCCATGTTCAAATAAATGTCAAGTTCTAGAATTCTTCGGGTACACAGGAAATTCGAAAATTTATTCATATTCGAGTACATCCACATTTAAAAATAAAAAATACTCCTATAGTTGCTACCAGAGCTGCAAAATTTAATTTTTTTTGAATTTGTGTAAAAGATTAAGAGAATTAGATTTTTTTTCTTACTTAAAATCTTTCTTTTTTAATTTTTTTTTTCCTTATGTACACATAAGGAATTATCGAAAAAAATTCTATTGCAATTTTTTAAGCCTACATTGAAATGAAAAAAAAATCATTATTTCTGGGCAAGTAGAGCCTTGGTGTTTCTTATATAACAGCTCAAATCCTTTTTTGTTTTCACTATATTCAGCTCAATACACTATAATTTGAAATTGTCTATGCCACTACATAAATTTGCTTTAAAAAATAAATGAGAAAAAAAAAATTTTTTGGTTCAAAAACTAACAAATTTAATTTATTTTTAAGCAATATATGTAAGTACTGTTAGTTAGAGTGACTACTTATTGAAGGAAAAAATTGTAATTAAGGACTGTCTCAGAAAAATTTGTCACTTTTATTTTTTTTTATTACAGTCTACCTGATAAACTTATAGGTCTAAAAACACGCAATATTTGTTCTATTTAAAGTGACGTTTAATATGATGTATAACACTTGGTGATAGCACTTTTAACGACAAAGATGTCGAGCAAGCAGCAAAAAGTCTGCGAACTCATTTTTTACACATACCTGCAAAATCCAGAATTAAAATATTCAGCTATAGCAAAAATAGTTGGTGCATCAGGTAGAACTGTTATTAGGGTTATTTCTAATTACAAGAAGGGTCTACCTGCTTCACGAAAAAAAGGTACAGGCAGAAAGACAGAATCTTCAAATTCAAGGGTAGTGGCGAAGGTGAAGCGTCTTTTTAAGCAGAATCCCAACACCTCAGTGCGAGATATGGCGGATAGAGCAGGTACATCAAAATCTACTATGCAATGGATAAAGGAAAAAAGTAAGCTGAACACATATTGAGTTCAAAAAGTACCAGACCGTTCTGATGAAAAGCAGTTGGTTGCTCAGATGCGAGCCCGAAAATTGTATGTAAGGTACCTGGCTAAACTTTATTGCTGCGTTATGGACGACGAAACTTACGTCAAAGCAGATTTTAAGCAGTTACCTGGGCACGAATATTATACGCCACCAAAGAAGGGGCATGTGGCTAGTAAATTCAAAGAATACAAATTTCGAAATTTCCGAAGCAATATATGGTTTGGCAGACCATGTGCACCTGTGGTCTCAGAAGCAGCTTCTTCGTTACGAAAGACACAATCAATTCCAAAGTTTATGTAGACGAGTGCCTCGAAAAACGTCTTCTACCATTTATTCGTGCACACGAGGGTACGGTGATGGTACGATGGAATGGTATCAAAGTAAAAAGATCAATTTCGTACCAAAAATAGCAAATCCGCCCAACTGCCCAGAGCTTCGCCCAATTGAGAGATATTGGGCTCTAATGAAAAGAGATATTCGAAAGAGTGGTAAGACTGCAAAAAACTTACAAGACCTTAGACTTAAGTGGAAAAGATCGTTCCGTACTGTCGATGAAACAACTGTACAAAATTTGATGAAGAGCCTTAAAAAAAAGTTAGAAATTTTTATGAAAAAAAAAAATTGTTAATTAGTTTTTAGTTATTTATATTCTTAACACTAGCCATTATTAATAAAAAAAGAAAAAAGACCAAAAAGTTTATTGGGTATTTTTTTATAACTGAAAATAAAAGTGACAAATTTTTCTGGGACAGTCCTTACTTGTTTATAAAATACCTTGAAAATTGTTGAACAAAAAACTAAATGTTATTTTTTTTCTCATTTATTTTTACAAGCGATCTTCCTATAGCATTGACAATTTCATATAAAAGTGTATTAAGATGAATATAGTGAAATAAGCAAAGGATTTGAGCTATTAAACAAGAAAAACAAAGGGTCTACTTCAGTAGAAATCATGTATTTACTTCTTATACATAGGATTAAGTAATAACGGTACATTTTTTTTTGATACTTCCTTATGTGTACATAAGGAAAATCGAAAAATAAATTAAAAAAGAAAAGTTTTAAATAAGAAAATAATCTAATTTTCTTAACTTTTTTGCTCAAATTACAAAAAATAAAAATGACAATTTTGCAGCTCTGGTAGCAACCTTAAAAGTATTTTTTTTAATGAACATTTGAACATGTCTAATATGCATACATACTTTATTTCATAAAAAAAAACAGCTAAAATTGCAAACGAAATAACTAATGTTATTTTTAAGAAACTTTTAGGCTTTTTGTGTAGAGGTATTTAATATACATGTATATTATATACATATACATTAAAATATAACAAATTTATACCAAAAGCTAACAAATTGACTTTTTATTTGACATATTTTTAAAAAACCAAATCATTTGTTTAAAAACACCGGATCCTTATTCTAACTTTAGGTAACAGCTCAGAATCTACATATGAGGCGGTCAGTTGCAAAAATGGCCAGGCCCAAACAAATCCAATTTTGAGATATTCTCCCATATCAAAATCTAGACCATGCTTTGTCTTTCAACTATGGTTTTAGATTAAAAAAAATTTGTTTACAATTTTTCACCTCACGCTTGGTATTTTCCGTAACCATATTTAAACTTACCATAACTTACATTTTTCCAATTGAACGTACTGTTGTTTGAGATCCCTCTGAAATGGGAACTTTGCTTACACATAAAAATTTTTCTTAATTTTTTTTTATGAAACTAAAAAAGCCAAACCAAAACTGTTCTGATGAGGCTATGTATATACATATGAATATTTGTATATATGTGGTAATAGCCGAAACATATGTCACTAATTACCATGTTAAATACCATTAGTTATCTTTGTCATGTTTGTTTATAAAGCAAAAACCGATTTGTGAAATTTCACATGAATATTGGTTACTGCAATTGACTGTAAATTCGATTAAAATTCAATTAATTAAACTAAAAAACTTCTACCATAAATTGAAAAAATACCTTAAGGAGCGTTCAAGTATTACGTAACGCAATTTAAGGGGTCTTGTAAAACGATACGATGCGGTACAGGGGAGGGAGGAGGTGTCAAACAACGGGTGATTTAAAATTAGGTGTGTATAATGAAATGCTTTCTAGATTAGCTACAGCAATAAATATTATATTTCCTTATTATATAAATAAATAACGGCGCGTTACTTTCACAGATCTTTAAAAATTTCGTTACGTAATACTCGAACGCCCCCTTACGAATTTTTGCATGAACCAATTTTGACCATTTATTCGCATTTTAACATTTTATGTAAATAACATAATAAAAATTGTACAATGCACGAATTTCTCTTAACGCAAGTATTAAAAACTAAAATATCTTAAAAACTATAAGTATATTAGGAAGTGAATTCTTAAACATTGGCTTTCTTGTTAATGAATTAAAATTTCATAAATTAATATATCACTGTGGATTGTCTACTAAATAATTACATTTTAATTTAAACATTTGCCTTAATTTATTTAATGTTTTTTACAGATACTTCTCGGTAACCGAACTTTCAATTTCAAAATGGTGCAATAGTTTTTAAACACTAAATTTGAATTATGAATAAGAAGCCTGAGTAGGAATGCTTAGCAGTCTATAAAATTATAATTTAGTAAGCAAAGTTAACAAAATAATGAATATTTCGTCATGAGTGTGCTTATTTGTCAAGTCGATATTTTTGATAAAATATAAATGAGGTGTGTAGATGTAAAACTTCAAGTTAATGCAATTTTTGTTCATGAACATTGTATTTTAATATTTTACGACTCACTATTCCAACTTATATCCATAAGAAAGGTAAATATGTGAACAAAAACATACGAAAGGAATTTAATTTATATAAAAAAGTTTACAGAAGACGTTCACTAAATTTTCCATGGTGATAGCAAAAAATTGCAATTAGTACGGCCACTGAGAGTCTTGCAGATGATGAGTAAGTACAAGGGGTACAGGCGTTCAAATATTATGGTCTATTTCATTTTTATGGTATTATAATGTATACACAGGCCCGGATTAAGAAATTTGCCGCCCCTAGGTAGTTGCAAAAATTGCCGCCCTCCCTCCTCAAAACAGAACAAAAATTGTATAATTTTTTTTATTTACATAAAAATATTTTTGATTAGCAAAAAAAATACACTTAAACATTCTCAATCAGAACAATTTCTCAAAGTTTCCGCCGCCCTAGACACGTGCCTACTCTGCCTGTAAGGTTAATAAAGGCCTGTGTATACAGCAATACATTTCGAATGAAGTGACGCTTATCACGTATTGCCCGTCACCCATCAAAATTTACTCAACGAAATGTCGGCGTGAATTTAGATAAACAGTCATAAAAACGCTCATGATGCTTAGCCGCGCGCCCTTTCTTTTTATAAAGCAAGATTTGTATATCGACTATTTTTGCTTAATTCGGATCGGTAATGAATATCGCCACCTTCTGCAAGGTAAAACCGAATATTTTGCTGAACTAATGTGTAGTTTCTATCTTATCCAAAAAAACTAAACTCTTATAACTCACTAATTGGAAATATTTAGTACTTAAAGCGAACGAAACACAATGTAGATGACATTAGCTTAACTTATTATACTCGTCCATATGCATGTATGCTCTAAAAATAGTAGGAGTACACATTACTTATAAAATGTTTAATTTCAAATTTAGCTTAAAAGTTAACAGTTTTTATTGAAAAACATCTTGCTTTATTGTAATCTTACGTATTATACTTTTTAATGTTAAGCTTTAACTTAAAATAACGGCTTTCAAAAATATAGTTTAACTATTTTTTAGTAATTGCTTTACATAACCTTTTCTGGCATTTTGCTATATTTTAAATTTATTTGTAAGCTCTGTGAAAACATTTTAATGATGCCATATTGCTCATTTGAGAACACTTTTAGAAAACTGGGCACATTCTTGTTTGCTAACTCCGAACAAAATTGGGGATATTTGCGATAAGCTGGTTGCATTTCATCCCATATTGTCAGGATGTCACACTCATCGCTAGAAAAAAAAACTTATCAATAAGTTCAAGAACACAATGTTAACAAATTAACTTACTTTGCATTGTTGGAACAATCCGTGAAAGATATAATTAAATACTGTATTTTCAATTGCGAACACTGGTTGTAAATGTCCGACGATTGTTGACGACTAAAAACTGAGTAAATATGTTCAGTGCGGTCACTAAAAAAAGATATATTGAAATCGAAAATTAAGTTCTTTATACAGCAATATTTATGCGCTGGTTCGTGTTGTAAAAAGGTAGTAAATATTAGTTATCGCATTTGATCACTCACTCACAGTAATCTCTTAATGGGAAAAAGTTTGTCGAAAGCTAACTTTGCGGACAGTATCATATCATGAATATATATAAAATTAGCAACCATTAAATGGTAACTAACATTGTAACACATGCCATCGAAAACTGAAGATCACATTTTGGAAAACATTTTTTTTTTTTTCAATATATAAAAATAACGTTTGAATTTTTTAAAAGTGCGTAAGCTTACCATAGAATTAGCCTCAAAGTTGGAAAATCAGAAAAAAAAATAAGGAGCTATGAATTTTTAAAATTACAGACTTTGTTTGACATAAAAAAGTGCCCGACATAAAAAAAACCTACCTAAAAGCTTATTTCCGAATCCAGGAAAATAAAAACAAAATATAACTTAAGTTGAAGACGCTCTCCTTGACGTAAAATGGGAGATATAACATATGAGCCAATTTCTTTGTTCTGCATTAGAAAACACCGAAATGGTATGACAACGCATCTCTAGTAAGAACCATCACTACTTACTTAAAAATTCCATTCAATTTTTCCTTATTTACACTCCACGCTGCTGCTGCCCGCTACATGTTTAATTGTTGTTTGTGTAATTAGTTATTTATCGCGCGTTTGTCATTAAAATTTTTTATTTGCGGTTGATGTTCGTTGTCGTTGCTGCTGCTCTTGATGGCGGTGATGCCAGTGTTGTTATTATTGCTTGCAACACTATCAGATAGCATGCGATTGCAGTTGTTGCGGTCACTTTGGTTGTTCTAATTAACTATATTTATTTAATTTTTTTGTTGTTATTAAATTTACCATTTTATATTTCAATTATTTTATTCGATTAAACTAAAGTTTTGGGGCGCATGAGGACGCAAATAAACAGCATTTGAAAATTTTTTCCATTTTGTTGGAAAAATGAAAATTAACTACCGCTTACTGAGGAATGTTATAGGATCAATACTATCTTTGGTTTATTAGCCAATCCCTATTTAAGTTGAAATAAACACTTATTTCTTTCTTTCTTTTAAGCAGTAAAAGTTAGTCGTAAACACGTAATTATTAACATCGCTTTAAAAACATCGATAAACAAAAAAAAAACGATATTAGAAATACATACATATATATTGTTACGAAATTCCTGTCTCTTCGACGATAATTTCGATCTCTTACACTTTTCTGAGTTCGATCACTGGATTGTGTAACAATTAAAAACACACAAACTTATTAAGTTATAAAATGGTTTATTTAAATCCCAATAGTTAGTTTTTACACGGTACAATTGTTTATCTCATTAGCATTCAAATTCTAACATTAATTTAACACTGTATAGAAAACTGTTTTACTTTACTACGGATCACACTGTATTCACTTTATTGCTTAAATTCAAGTGTTCTACTTGACTGTTTAAATACAACTGTTCTGCTTCACTGTTTTGATTCTACTGTGTCACTCAACTCAGATGACAACCCTTTTATACTGCAGTCATCACTCTCTCGAATAATCCAGTACCTTCTAATTGGCGTATAATCTACCATTATCCATAATTTACCAGTACCTTCTAAACGGCGTATCGACGTTGAGTTCACAATTATCCAGAATGTTGCTATTATGCTAGATGGCGTTGTGCGACGGCGACAATTTCTCTCGGTTATCGACTTTTTATTTATAGTGTACTGCAGCGTCTGTTCGGTTTATTGTTTTGCCGCTAGTTGGTGTAAAAGTATTTACACAACCAGAATGCTAGCTAGTATCGTTTAGTTTCTTTTGTTGGTTTTTATTTCAAGAATTTTCTAGCATAAACCAAATTTCGCTACACTGCCCTCCGCTTAAACTTGTTCGTCCCGTCAATAAACGCCTCTATTTTGAATTTTTCAGCTACGACACTTAACTCGTCAGGATAGGAAAGGTGTGCCAATCGCTCAATATCCGCAGCATACTAATGCAAGGACTCACCAGATTTCTGGATACGACTTTTCAACTCCAATCTGTGAATCTGCTTCATGTGGTCACTGCCATATTTTCGCTGTAAGGCATCCATCACCGCCTTGTAGTTTTTCTGCTCCGCCACTGGAACCGTTTGCAAAACTTCTGCAGCTGCGCCTTTTAATGCCACAATTAGCGCTGCAACTGCGCTTTCGTTATCCCAACGATTGTGACCAAATGTTGTTTCGAATTGGAGCTTGAAAACACTAAATGGCGTTGGTCCATCGTACGAGGGTGCCTTAAACCTCTCTGCGCTGATTTCTTTTATCACTTGAGTGGTTGGTTCGCTTATTTTCAACTGTTGAACCCTTTTATTAACGTCTTCAAAATTATTTTGAACTTTTTCAAGATTATTTTGAACTTCTTCCTTGAATGATTCAACGTCATCTCGTAACTCAGTCATTTTTGCATCGAGGCCATCTACAATTTTGGCAACCTCCGTTCGAACAGCCTCGTGGATCTGCGTCCAATATCTTCCCGAACGGCCTGGATATTGCTATTCATTTGTAGTGCATTTTGATTTATTGTCTGCGTCATCGCTATTAACATTTTCTCGAACTTTGACATATCTACAACTTCACCACTTGCCGCCGGTCCAGAAGCTGCTTCCACTTTCACTGCTGATTCTGATACATCACTATAAAATTCATGCTCTTCCAGATTTACACCTTGAGCCTGCCGTAAGCGTTTCTGTAACTCCACCTTTCCGCCAGTAGATTGCAGATTCAGCTGCTGCAACTCCTTCTTCAGTTGATCCACTTTCAGATCTTCAAACTTAACCATTTTAATTGATTGTTAACTCTTTTTACACAATCCCACTTCTGACACCAATTGTTACGAAATTCCTGTCTCTTCGACGATAATTTCGATCTCTTACACTTTTCTGAGTTCGATCACTGGATTGTGTAACAATTAAAAACACACAAACTTATTTAGTTATAAAATGGTTTATTTAAATCACAATAGTTAGTTTTTACACGGTACAATTGTTTATCTCATTAGCATTCAAATTCTAACATTAATTTAACACTGTATAGAAAACTGTTTTACTTTACTACGGATCACACTGTATTCACTTTATTGCTTAAATTCATGTGTTATACTTCACTGTTTAAATACAACTCTTCTGCTTCACTGTTTTGATTCTACTGTGTCACTCAACTCAGATGACAACCCTTTTATACTGCAGTCATCACTCTCTCGAATAATCCAGTACCTTCTAATTGGCGTGTAATCTACCATTATCCATAATTTACCAGTACTTTCTAAACGGCGTATCGACGTTGAGTTCACTATTATCCAGAATGTATTATGCTAGATGGCGTTGTACGACGGCGACAATTTCTCTCGGTTATCGACTTTTTATTTATAGTGTACTGCAGCGTCTGTTCGGTTTATTATTTTGCCGCTAGATGGTGTAAAAGTATTTACACAACCAGAATGCTAGCTAGTATCGTTTAGTTTCTTTTGTTGGTTTTTATTTCCAGCATTTTCTAGCATAAACCAAATTTCACTACAATATGTATCAATATTTTTCATTATCGTGACATTATATAAAATTATTTCTATAAGTACAATGCAGTCAAATAAAATTTCAATAACTAGAATAATAAATATTCACTTGACCCAACTAAATCTACTTGATTAAAAAAAAAATTAAGCTTTACTTTCAATTCAAGATATAGTTTTACTATCCAAAAATTATGCCGTTGATAAATATTTTCGGAGACTGTCACCTAATACATATGTATATTTCATGGAAATATACTTTCTTTTCAGTATACTTGGACACACAATGTTGCATAAAATATGTTTGACGCCAGGCCACGAGCGTCTTAATGATTTTAATGCATAAGTAACACATAAAAAATACGTAAATGCATAAATACATGTACGCATATAGAATAAGTTGTGTGTAAGCATAAATAACTTCATTTACATATGAAAAGAAAACGGTATTTTAATCTAAAATTTTATTTTTTTATGAATTTGGCTTAGAAAAAAAAAACTTGTCGTATACGTAACATTGATTTTGTTCTGTTGATAGCTTGCATTCCAACATACAAACATACTTAAGATTAAATTGTCTGTGACCATCAAACTGTCGTGAGTTCCTTTTAAACACTGCATTTAATACAGCAACCATCCTACAAAAATCAGATGGCGCCAACTTTAACTGTTGGTAACATTTATGTCAATGCTTTTTATGTAAATATGCAATATATTTACGAGCAGTGTATGGCATAATACACGGCGTGCAGGAATCAACTTTTAATTAGACAAAAATTTTAGCACACAAAAATGTCAGCGTAAGAAAAAGTTTTAAGCGCGTAATGGAAGAGATATTTTGTTTGCAATAGTGTATTCTCTTGTTTCGACGCCGAGTTTTTTCATGTACATAGCTCGAAAAATATTTTTGTTACTTGAATCAACAAATAATTACAAAAGAAGTGCATGTACGCTTCGTTGTCAATTATTCAAGTTTCAATAAAATGCTGAGTATTGGGGGTTAAAGTATGGTGCTCGAGGAACAACTTTGTTTTAGACACCAAACCTCTCAGTCATCAAATAAAAAAGGCGTTGAAGAGCGTTTGTAACCATGTCACTTATCGGTTAATTAATCTATCAAAACGCTGCCATCAGAATTCAAGCCCGGGGCCCAAAGTTACCCTTACATCAGTCGATTTTCCTCCTAACTTTCGGCCTTAAAATTGCACACAGTATTATTATTGGAAACAAAGCACTTTTTCAGACGAAAAAAAGAATCAAAAAATTGGAGTTGGATAAATATTTGAATTTTTTAACGATATTTAAATTTTTTCTTGAGTTGGTTCTAAAACTGACTACAAGCACTAACTTTTGAGACTATGATCATTTTTTTTTGACGTAATTAATGCAAGTTTGGTCGCAGAGCTGTTACGTTCGATTCGTCTATATATTTTTTGCTTACCTTATTTGGCGCATTTCTAAATGAGCATGATTTACAATTGGTCTCCTTGTGACCAAATGCACAGTTCCAATTATATCTATTGGACCTATAAGACATCAAATTAGTCATATGCCTTTAAATTGAATTTTAGTTACTAACCGCCAAATACTGCATCCTTTTCTGTATTCATATTAATCCATTCTAACATTGATTCTAATGTATCGGTTTTCACTTTTGTCGGATAATACTCCTCCTGTAAATTCTTTGATTAAACAAAAGAAAAAATATAATCAATCCACTCCAATAAAAGTCTGATATTTTTAATGTACCACAAAACCAGGATCCACAATGCTAGTTAAAAACACAGCCAAAGATATTGTCCAAAAAATATTACGCTGCTTGTGATACCAAAATTTGGAACACAATGTCGGCGCGATCACACAACCTTGAGTATAACAAAGGAAAAATAGTTTTCTAATACTTAAGCCAATAACAGCAAAAACTGCCAACTGGGTTACGCTATATAAATAGTGATAACTTAAAAAATCACTTTTGTCAACACCTTTCTTTGAACGTTGTTTTGTTTTTCCAGTGCGTTGCTTAGGCTTTGACTCACTTGATTTATTTTTTGTTGATTCAGGTTTTGAAGTATCTGCTGTATTGCATTCCATGTCGTCTTTTAGCTGCTGTTCTGCGTTTGAAGATGCATTATCTTTATTTGTTATTTCATTATTTTTTTTCTCTTGATTTTTGTCTAAGCTAGCGGACGGTATTTGTTCATTTTTTTTATTAACTTTATCATTTAAATTATTTATGTCGATGCCATCTTTGTCCTTATTTTTCTTTTCGTTTATTTCATTAATTTCTTCCTTAAGTCTTTTAATGTCGTTTATGAATGCATCTTTTTCATTTATCTTGTCTTTTTTAGTTTTTGTCTTTTCCAATTTATATTTTTCATAATCAAAGTCACATTCTTCAAGTAGTTTCCAACACTCGTTAAGCTCTTTTTCAGTTTCTTTATTAGACATTTCTTTCATGGAAACATGATTTTCTTCGAGAAAATCTTCCAGTACATAATTTTTTGCGCGCTCAACAAGTTCAGAACTGCTAGATTTTGGTTCCTTAATACGCCATTTGCGAAAGAACTTCGCTAATACAACAACGCCATATAAACAATAGGGTTTAACAAACATGGTCTTTATCAGTTGCCACAGATCAGATATTTCCATTTCGGCAAATTCTGAGTTACATGCTAATAAGCTTGTCGTAAAATTTACCTTTCGCTGCAAGCCCCAATAAAGTATTAAGTCACGGTATACAGTATATGGGTTGTCATCGGAACGCGCATAGCCTGACTTCTCTAGTAAATCAATAATCGTACCCTGCGAGCTGATTGCCATTAATATACCAAGTGTTATAGATTTAAGGTTGGACTCTGGACGTGACTGTGATTTATAAATGCGTACAAGACTAATGAAGAAAAGAGCAAATGCTGGTCCATTTTGCCACGCAAAAAAATACTTTTTATTGCCATATGAAAAATAATGGGCAAATATATTGGCAAGAAACTGTGATATTGAGTAATCTATAGAAAATGAACTGGATACAACGCCTAGACTCCAAGGTGTAATCATTATTAAAATTTGTGTAGCAAATATGATAGAAGAGAATTGCCAACACAGCAACGATATAGTTGTAAGTATAGTAAGTTTTAATATCTGTAATATTTCGATTGCTATGAGTATAAATTTACTATATTTTGTGATTTTTAACATACCATCACAGGACGAAAGGTTTGTTGCTCTTTTTCGCGTGAGGCTCGCTCAATGCTCAAACACAAATAGAACATTTGCCAGAATATAAAAGGAAATGCAAAATTTTCACGTGCTATTGGGCGTTCGTATATTTTGGATGCATTTTTATGAAACATAATGTATGACACAACAGCATAAATGCCACCAAAAATATTCTCACTGTAAAATAGAAAAAAACATTCAAAAACAATTGATATTTGTCAGTTTTAGAAATTTTAATTTGTTTTTAGTCGTCTGAGTACTATTAATTAATTGAATATTAATCAATTGCAGTAACCGATATTCATGTGAAATTTCGAATTTCGGGCTTCCGCCACTTATTTTTCGAATAATAGTTGCACGTATTTTTCCGGTTTTAGTGGCGGAAGTCCGAAATTCGAAATAATATAGCTACAGTGGTGTACCATATTATTAGACCCATTGCGGAAATTTCCACATAACAACATTTATATTGCTTTAAATTTTAATATGGCCATGTAAGTGGTATTCAATCAATTTTTTATTAATTATGGAATCATGACGTATAAAATGAAACACATTTACTTGATCTAAAGCATTTGTTATATTTAAAAAAAAAATAAACTCAAAAAATAGTCTATTGTTTAAGAAAAATCGATATTTTGTGATACGTCCTTTTGCTGCGATGAGAGCTGATATTTTCTATGGTTTGCTATCTGCGCAAATTTTTACCACTTCCTGGGTAATATGGCACACCACTGTACATCATAGCAAGTCTTTGAACCGACGGTTTAACAAAGCTATGCAGCAAACAAGAAATGACAATAAATACAACAGATGGCGCTAAAAATGTATATAAATTTGCACTTTGTACATGTCGTTCAGCAGAACCTCCAGAGCGGCTGTCCACATATAATTCATGGAATAGTCGGGGTTCGAATCGCATTACAAATTAACCAAAACCTGGTCTGATGAGGCTATGTATATTCATAAGAATATGTGTATATATAAAACATAAACCGATTTGTGAAATTTCACATGAATATAGGTTACTGCAATTTGTCAGTTTTGGTAAAGTCTTGTATGAATGAATAACTTGATCTTAGAATTTTTAATGATAACATCATATACGAGTACTAGAATGCGACCCATTAATCATCAGTTTGAATCCGTAGAACTCAGAAAACCAAGGCTATGAAGATTTTTATGTGTCTAACACGAATTCGTTCACTATTCCATTTCTAGATATCCTTGGTTAAAGTGCAAAAAAGTAGCTTTCCGATACACATTACATTATCTCAACTTAAAGAAATTGTTTCAGAAATTCCTGCTCAAGGCAACATATAGTTGTATTCTTCATCTTCAAACCTTACCTTTCTGAATTTTTTTTTTTTTGAGATGTACATTAGGGTGTTTATTTTGAAAAATAATTGTCTTAATATTTGAGTTTCCTAGCTCTAACCTGTAAACGGCACGGACAAAGTTTATGACCGATTTCGTTGAAATTTTACGAAAAACCCGACTTACTGCCATAGGTACCAAGATATAGCGTTTTAGTTGTATGGGAGATGCCATATGAATTGTAATAGGAAACAAACTGATTGCGCCGTTCGCAGGTTTGATCTAGGGAGCTGAATTTTTGGGCGAATTTTCTACAAACCCAATTCTATAATATAGGTATATAGGACTAGAAATTTAAAATAAATAAAAAGTCTCCCTACCGGGTGTTATATATGTATGTATATGTATTTTCAGCCACACGAAACATGTGAACGTGGCTTGGCGATAGTGGGTGCCATCTCCCATACAACTAAAATACCTAAAGGGGCGTTATGATTGCCTAAAGTAATGCATTTCGCACTGTTGTGGAGCAGATAAATGAGTAGCAACATTTAACCTTCATCGATTACAGTGCCGCTATTTGGTCGACCACATCGACCAAAATCATTAACCTCGTTATTAGGTTCAATACGAAAATTTCAAATGTAGAGTATTACATCTTTCTCAATGCGTTGAGGTTGTCTACTGTCAATATATTTCATGATAAGCAAATCCAGCTAGATGACAACTTCATAAGAGTCAAAACATCTGATGGTGGTATCAAGGACATCTATGCTTCTTTCATTTATCTTCGTATTGTCTGGCAGTCTTCGTTCATATCAACGACAAAGAGGCTCAAAGTGTTTAGAGTCAAACGCAAAGCCAGGTCATCAACACCGCTCTTCTACACAATTTATAAAAGTTCACTAACAGTTTTGTTGGTGCCTGCTCTTGAGTCTGTGGGAAATTAAAATTTTTGAAATGATTAAAATTGACACCTAAGCTTTTGCTATTAATTTTACTTCTCACTAACTACCTAATTACTTCAAATGAGTTTTAAGCCGCTGGACTTAGGCCACTTTCAAATTTCAAAATCAACTGATCATATCTAATGAATTTTTTTACTAGTTTTCTAAATTTTTTATAATAGCGAAGTTAAGATGTCACACTGTTATTTGGTTCCATAATCTTGCTAAGTAATTGTGAGATAACTTCATATATAGATACAAAAACATTTTGAGCAAAGATATTTTGGAATACTGACGTGTTGGAAAGAAACGCGTAGGCGTCTTGGTTGGACTAAGATTTTTTCTTGCATGTTTGTGCAATTTTAAGCTAAACTCAAGGTCTTACCTTAGAAAAGCTCCATACATGTACATAATGAAAACTGTGAATCCTCCGAGTACCCAAACTACTTCCAGATAGAACTGAAAGGGTTCACCAATGCCATCGCACGTTATCTGCGGTTGTGATAAGGGATTTTCTTCTATTGTCCAGCACGTTACAATTGGTATTTCCAATTTCCGGCTAATTCTACGCATACTATGAAAAAGATAGCTTAGCAAAAAAAAAAAAATATATAAAATTATTTAATAAATGTTTAAAACCAAATATTTTGTTGTTGCGACTACGAATATAAAAACGGATTTGTGCTCATAACAAGTTTTCAGAAGAGCAGAAAAGTAAAACATTTTTGCGTTCATTATAATGATGAACATTTTAATTTCAGAAAAGAGTATAATTTCCCATTATAAGCTTTGTTGGACTTAAACGACTGGATATGTCAAATATTTCAACAAAGTTTCGTATTATAAATCAAAAACAATAAAAATGTTGTGGTACATACTACATACAGTCTGCCTTAGGTGCCAAGATATAGCGTTTTGTGTTTTTTAGTTGAATGGAGGACACCACCCACTGTTGTAAAACCACGCCCACATTTTTCGTGTGACTTAAAATGCGGAAAAAAGGTTTTTTTTATTTTTTTTTTTAAATTTGCGGTCCTATATGCCTATATTATAAAATCGGGTTTGAAGAAAAGACTCCCAAAATTTTGTGTCAAAGAGCAAACACATACATTTTCAGTGTGTCTATCTATTAGACAGTGGCAAGTCTTTCGGAGCCGGCGTTAAGCCTTAGGTCCTCGCATTATGTAACTATTAAAGGACAAAACAAAATAACTATAAGTAAAAGCAATGCTGATGCTTTTTATGAGCTGTTGCGCTTTAATTAATATTACTGAGTATTACACATATGTATGTAGCTCTAGTCGTAGTCGCAGCTACTCTATAGATTTTTTCATTTCATATATACCCAATCACCAATTCTGGCAACACATGAAAACGTTTTATAACATTTACACTATTTGGATACTCGATAGTTGTGACATTCGTTAGCTTTTTATAACCATGCATAAAGTCAGGTTCATCCGTGATTGTCTTATAAAATGAAAAATAAAGTGCATCCTCCTTGCGCAAGAGAGACTCACGTTCCAACTGCGACAACATCGTAAAATGAGTGCGTGTCTCAAATATTGAACGTACATAGTAAACGTAAAGAAAGAAAAATCCAACACCTACAAATATAGCACATTTGTACATATTTTGTTTTAATCAAATTAAACAAATAAATATTTTCTTTGCCTTGCGGCTCTTATGCGCTTACCTATGAGCGCATGTGAGATAACGAGCAGCATATAATTTCGCTTTTTCATATTGGTGAATTGCAGATACCTCACTTATAAAGAAATGGATAGATCATTCTGAATTTATTAGTACAGAAAAAAATTTATATTTATTGCACAATTAAACGCCGAAAGTTGTAAAACACCATAGAAACTCTCAACCATAATCAGCTGATTCATTTGACAGATAAGATTGGGAAATGTCTTAAAATTAAAATAAGCTTAAATTAAATTTGTAACTATTAATCATGATTCAATTAACATGGTTACTGCATTGTCAAATGTTGCTTATAATATATAATTTTCTTGCATTGCAAATGTCAAAATCGAGCAACACAAAATGTGATAATTTGGTTAAGGAGAAAACTATATCGCTCACTTACTTCAAGACTGGCATAACTCAAAAAACATAAGTGGGAGAAAAACGCATTTAAAGTTTTCAATAAGTTGCTATTTATATGAAAATAATGAAAAGTATGTCTACATAAGCTCCTCTCACAAGGCGAGCTTATGAGATACTTTTCTGATTTTCTTACACAAAATAAAACATGAAATCACGGATATTTCTGCATCATTAACTTATGCCAGTCTTGAAGTAAGTGAACGATATGTTGTGATTATGATTTTGACATTTACTGTGGAAACTGTCGAATTTTGACAATTTCCTTTGTAATTGTATGATAGGAGTGGTGTATCACTATTGTGACGGTTTGAAGTTCGGTTCTTACGGACTCATTAAAATGTTTCGTTCACTTTCGATCGTCGTGAAAAAAAATGCGTCAGGCTGATTTCATTACACTTGGTGCTTTCAGTACATTTACTGTTTCTAAAACTTTCTTTTTATTAAAATTTTTTAAATATTGGTGAATATAATAAATCGAAAAACCTTTTTTCCTAAACCTTTTTTTTTTTTGTAAACGTTGCTGATATATCCGTAAGCAAATTGAATGACCTTTGTATTTTAGTAAGTTTGAGTGTCCATGACAAAAGCCCTCTAAAACACTCGATTCAGTACATTTCCACAAAACCTAAATGCTTTAAGTATAATTGCTCTGAAGAGGTCGCCAAGTAACGTTGTAAATATTTTTATAAAATTTTAATAAATTCAAAAGAAAAATTAAAGTATCATAAAACTTAAATTTTTATAATCTTATCTTATTCGCGTATGAGGAAATTTTACTCTTTCTCTTCATTAAAATATGTTTTTCAATGTACTTAATAATTTAGTTTCTTCTACTACACGAGTTGTAAAAAAAAGCAGAAAAATATCCGAAAAAAGGAAAAAAGTGTGTCCCGTGTGAACATAGCAAAAAAAAAAAGTCCTCTGATTATTTATTTATTTATAACGCCGAAAGTTGACTATGATATTTACTTGCAAAACGAAAAAATTTTCAAGCTTTTAATTTCTTAGAAAAATTGTGTTAGTGGATTAACAGCGGACCACCATCAACAATTGTAGAAAAATTTTGGTTTACAGCCCATTAACTACTCATCCCTTTCTTTACTTGGCGCTAATGACATTATTCAAATAAATACCTTCGACCAAAGACGGCTCCCTCTGCGTTGTTCACACTGTACGTAGTTCATTGTGTGTGATACTCACTCGATCGCCATCGATCGAATAAAATCAAAGGATGCGTTATGTTACCTGTTGTTAACAAGCAGAGCACCCCACTGTGGCACCATAGCCATTGTATTGTTCTCTCATTTGTTAATGACCCGGTTGCTCTAATTTCTCTATATTGTACGACTCACCGTCGTCGTTGTCGTCGTCGTCGTCATTCTTCGTCTGATCCATTGTAAGATCAGTAGTGTACAATTCGAGAACAAGATTGATCATACCGTAGCGTATCGTATAAATACAAAGAGGCACAAAAAAGGTTATGGGTAATAAAATTTGGGCTTATCCATCCTTTCGATTTGTCCAAGTGATAAATTAAGGAAGCGTACGTACAACATACAAATGAAGGTTATACGGCATAGAAGCGTTAGCGCCAGGATTAAGGACTCATTTGTTTTTCTCAAAGGTTGTACGTTTGTTGTATGCTTTAATTTAATTTTAGAATATATTTTTAAGTAACTTTGCGGAAAAGGATCAGGAAGTATTTAGATTTAAAAATAAAAATAATGGTAATCTTAAGAGTGAAATTGTCGCAGAACTTATTTGAAAGCAAAATGTCGTGCATACTGAGACAAGCATAGCATCATGGTCTATAAAACATTGAAATAGAACCTAATAACCAGAAGCTAATCAATGTTAAGTCCAACGAAAACATAATTAATTCTTCAATTCTCTAAGTCCCTGCAGTCAGTAGCTAATGTTTGTTTTTCAATTTTATTGCCAGTAATTTAAAATCTATGATACTGCTATCAAAACTAATTAAATTGCATTTATAATTAATTAAGAAGTAGAATAAGAAATCAAACTAATATTTTGGCTAATTAATGCATTTTTAATTGAAACAAATCGAAGATAACGTTTACAACCAAATCCAATAAAAAACAAAGGGGACCATTAAACAACTACCGAATATCAACAACGTTAGTAATAAAATATATCATCATCATTATCATCCTTTAAAAGGCTTTAAGATCGAAATCCATAAAATAAATATCTACTCACGATAACTCACGATTGGACTTGAAGATACATGGTAACATGGTGAATGGTGAACAAAATAAAGACAGAACACGCTTGTTCAATTCGATGGATTTTGTTATCTTTGTTGCTGTTGTTAATCCTAAACATTTATTTGCTTCCAAGTCCATTGACCTATAAATTTGTAAAAAAGTCAAAGTAAACAAAAAAGTTTCAGGACACGCACACCAGCAAAAAAAAAGTTTGAGAACCCACCACCAACTGCCGTTGACGTTTTTCAGCTTTTGGTTACGTAGTTTAATGGAATTTTCTGGGACAAAATTGCAGAAAAATCCTACAAAAATTTCAGTCAACACCATAGTTAGTAGTCCACATATAGCGTTAGTTTCGAGTCTCGACTAATCATTGGAGAATGTCAATTTGAGGTTATGTAAAGTTTTACCATCGTATGTGACTATCAGTACAACACGAAATTTTCTTCAAAATAATTTTAAAATTACTTTATGAATTTAGCGCAATATGACTGACTATGATGCGGTACCAAATATTGATGATACAGAGCTGCAGGATTTCGTCAGGTTGGAATCGCAAAAAGCTCAAGTATATGCACAGGTGCGCAAAAAATTAAATATTTCATTACTGACCTAGGCGAAATATTTTATGTAAGAATTAAAACCTACATTTCACATTTTGTAGATACACGAATTCAATGAAATCTGCTGGAATAAATGTGTCGGCAAACCCGGCTCTAAACTAGACAGCTCCACAGAAGCCTGTCTAAGCAATTGTGTCGACAGATTTATTGATACGTCGCTACTCATTACAAACCGCTTTGGACAGAAGCTGCAACAGCAAGCCAGCAGTGGATTTTAGAAAAGAGTTTGAAAGACTCATATATGATAGTTTAATTCTAACCCTAATTTTATGGATGTGTGTTGATTAATTTTTACCGAAGCCAGATTCGGTGAGATACCATGCCCTCATAACATTTAAATCTTATTTTGGTTGCTGTTATCAGTATGCTGTATGGATTGCGTCGCTATTGGAGAACCTTTTCATGCATCGCATTTATAAATGAGTATAAACTGTAAAATGATTTTTCAAAATACATATATTGTTAAAAACTATTTTTCTTTGGATTTTTTTAAATTTCTATAAAGTTCAATAATTTTACTTTGTTCTTGTTCCAACATTGTTCTGGTGGCAGCTGGAAGTTCCTTTCGTTTTCCTTTAAGTTGTGCCTTGGTTATTTGACCTTTGAATTGCTTTGATTTCGCTCCAATAGCCTTTGTAGGTTTGGATTCAATTGTGGTTTTGCTCAGCATTGACTGCAGCAGTAAATTATTTTTCTGTCCTGGCTGTTGAAAAAAAAATTTGATTTATAGTAGTCATTCAATATTTTTTGGAAATACGAAAACCAATGTCCGAGCTGTCTAAGAAAAAGTGGAGATTTTTGCAAATTCCTAGTCAATTTAAACAGACTCAAATGAGTTTAACCATATATAGTTTGAATTAACTAGATTAATTTTTGTTATTTTCAATCAGATTTATTGTAGTTGAATTTTTTTACCGCAACAATTTTGATTTGTTTTATTAATTGTATTTGACGTATTTGATTCTTACGTTTTGAATCAGCGCACAATAAGGTCGCAAGTATAAACGGTATCCAAAAAAGCGTATAGAGTCATGGGGAACTCAGTCAAAACAAACTAAGCTGTCGCATAAGCGTAGTAAATGAAGAGAATTCTAGTAAATGAAGAGAATTCAACTATGAAATTTTTTTTGACGAGCAAAAATTACTGCATCGACCTTTAATGTGGTAAATTTTGTAATCAATGATTTCTTGAAAATTTAAGAAAACCCCATATTGCATAGTATATGCAAGGTGATTTTTTACCTTATCGGTCCTGTAGTTTTCCTTAAACGATTCGTGTGGGAGTTTAGAGGTATTATTCTAAATATGAAAATTCAATGGTCAAAAAATTAGTAAAAAGCACAAATTTTTGGGCGACAACAAGAAAAATTATGTTCGTATTCTAAAATATCCCTTTACTACAAAAACTCTTTAATTTCTTTTTAAATTACCCTTGGAACAGTTTCACTTCTTCTTGCTTTCCGCGGCAAAATCGAGAGTGTAGGAGGCGCATGAACAACTTCACCAAACCGAAAAGTATCACGTTTATACTCTTGCACTTCGGTATTTGCTTGTCTTTTCTACAAAAAAAAAAAAATTTGTTTAAGTGTGTGAATATACTTTAATACCAGCCAGTTTTGAGATACTAACTTCGTCATCATCTTCTTTAATTGCCTGTTTTATCAAAGCTTTTGCCGTTTTTGCATCTAAGGTCAACTTTGTGGATTTCGTCTTGCCCTGTTTCGACCTCTGTTTTTCCTTCAACAACTCGTCGATTTCATTTTTGGGACGTTTTTTTATTGAAATCTCACCAGTTTTTGGATTATGCACAACAGTAACGCCGTACTTTGCTTCATATTCAGCTTCTCGTAGCGATTCAGACGTCATGCGGTTCACGCGTTTCAGATAGTCTTCATCTTCCTCACCAGCCATTTGCTTAATATCACGAAATCTGCTTTTTTCAATTCCAGATGCTTTTAATATTTGTGTCTTAGCTGAAGTCGTCTCACTACGCGGTTTATCTTCTCGTCCCCTATGAATACGTTTTAGGTTTTTCCCTGCTTTAGCGTCGTCAGCAAGCTTCTTGAATTGAGTAAATTTGAAAGAAACCTTTTGATCGCCACCCTTTTCAGGTGGATTGTTGACAACGTTTTTTAATCTATTGGGATTCATATTTTATTGTAAGAAATATTTCGCAATAGTTTTACTTAAGGAGCCCCTACCCGATTTTTTAAGAGCTACTTACGAAAATAATAAAAGTGCAACAAAAAATTAGAGGGATCACCTAGTTTCGAAAATAAAGCCATGGGTAGTCGCGGATATAGCTTCTCGAACAGTCGGTACGTTGGGTGGGGTCTCCTGGCTTGAGATCTAAAATATGAAAGGTAATTTAGTATTTTATAATTTTAGTACAAAAAGTTTGAAGTCTGTTTCATATGTAGTTTTCAATTTCAATTGGCCAACATTTAATTTTATTAACATATTCCGTTCCGTTGGTGTATCGTTTGTCCCAGAAATTTATTTTTTAACATAAAGCTGTTAAGAAATTGTTTCTATTTTATTTGTTGTCTTGCTTAAATTAACCTTTTAAGATTATTTTCCTCAAATGAATCCAGTGAATCCAGTATGTTCTTCACATCTATTCAAAATGAGATTTTACAACTCTCCAGCCTTTTTAATTTATTTCTGAAAAAATAGCACCGCACGCACGCATATAATATTAATTAAAAATTGCACGATTTTTTATTAACGTTTTTATGAAAAATACCATCGCAGGAAAAATTTTATTGCTGGTGTCGATAGATTCCACTGAGTTCGTTAATTTGTTTTTGATAATAATTGGGAACAAATAACAATCGGACAAATAATAGTATGTTAATTGAAAGGACATGAGTAAGTGTATATTTTTTTTGAAAAAAGTGAATTTTTTTTTTGAAAAAAAATGCCGTATTTTTATTAAAAAAGTTGGTCACACAAAAATGTGTGTATTTTGATTTTTTATCGATAGATTATTACAATTGAACATTGCTTTTAATTATATAATAGCCAATTACCTCGTTAAATTGATCCATCTGTCTTTTTATGTTTGTTGGGAAAAGAATTGATTTACCCATAAAATTGCATATTGGTATTGACTAATGACTGTAAGTCCAATTGAAAATAAGTATGGATGTTATCTCTGGGCTCGCCAAAATTAAATATCCTACACCTACGTTAACAATAAAAGAGCGCTTAAGTTTTAAGTTTTTATTAAAAGGGTGTTTTCCGCCACATTACGCGCTAGCTGGTTTGACTAAAATAGCTCCCTTTGTAGCGTTTTGAAGCTTATGCTTGTATGGGAGGTATAGGCAGCACTATTAAAAAAAATTAATTCAGAAAATGATAATAATTTTGTTTGCTCATAAAACAAGAATTTTAAGTACATGTCACAAAAATCGTTGAATTCCTACCAGGCCTCCATGAAATTCCGGACTTGGCCGGGTCAATCAATGAAAAGTGAATTTTCGCTAACCAATTCATGTTTCGAAAGTGAGGGCTTTTTTTGTCAACCAATTTGAATACGATAAACACAAAAATAGGTTATAAAAAAATTTTAAAAAAAGGCCTCTCTTCTGATCTTGCCTCGGAGACCGATAAGTCTTACAGCACTTTCACGGTTGGCTACTATCTCGCGTTTTAGTCGCCCAGGAAGAAGTGGCCGCATGTTTATAAAGCCAATTTTTACTCGGCGACTAAAATGGCGAGATAGTAGCCAACCATGAAAGGGGGGTTAATTACTTGCTGCTGGATGGCACCTATATTTTAAAAATCAACTTCCTAGGCATGGTAGTATTAAAAGCCCACATGAACAAGGTTTGATAAAAAAAGAGGCTCCTAGAGTGAACTTATGCCAATATTTCTAATGATTGTACAAACTTTTTCTCCTTTTCCTCGAGTTGCTTCAATGGGTCTCGTATTCCATGGTGTTTTCTTGCTGGGATTTTTCTTTTACGTGCCATCAAAGACTAACAATTTTTATTTATCCTTTGATTTCAATTAGTTCTGTCACGTTTTGCAATCGACTTGTCAAATTTATGTTTATTTTCTTCGAACACGCTGTCGACAGGTTTAACAAAAATCTACGATTCAAAAAACAAAGCTAAACTACTCACAAGTGTAAACCGTTCCAAAAACAACTGTCAATTCCATCTATGCCAACGCTTAGCTCACATTATCACACATGCTGCCCAACATGGCTTGTTCGATCACATGTGTGAACTCTAGTAAAAGATTAAAGGCCCAACTAAACCATGCATCGCCTAGCGTAACCTACTGTCAAATTTGAACGAAAAGCCTGTCAGATGCTTAAGAAACTCAGAGAAGACTTTTTAGTGGCTATGTTGTACTTCGTTGAAGCGATGTAGCCATAGTTGGCAAGCGTGTGAAATATTCCCACAATTGCATACATTTTATTTCTTATATTTTCTAAATAAATTGAATTCATTCACAAAATGTTATTGAATGACATTTATTTAGATACTTAAAGCAATAAATATGTAATCCAGATATTGTTTTTACTAATTTTAAGAAAAAAATAAGGAAACAAAATTGCTTATTTTGTAATATGCGTGTAGATTGTGGGGAAAAGTATTGGCAAATGCAGCGCGTGGCATCACTGAATTGTCAATCAAATTGTTGTATGTATTGTGTGTGTATATTAAAATGCATATTTCTGCAACTGCAAGCCATTTCCTTCACATTCTTATTGCAATAAAATGCGTCTACTTTGTTGTATAAGCATCTTCTTTTCTCCTCATTTTCTATCAATTTCAAAATAAAAGTATTTTGCACTTCAGATTCCATTGCAAAATTTTTTTCTTATGTATACAATGCATAAACAGCTGATTCCGTACAGAAAGTGTGTTCAGTTTCGCTCTTTCCTTAAGCAAATGACATTTGTGGAAATTGAACGAAACTTTTTGTTAAGTACGTTGTAGCTTTGATATACGATTTGTGTGTATTCGCACACTTGCAGAAGTTGACTGCAGTCAAAGCGTGCATGGTTTAGTTGGCCCTTTAGAATGATATAACATAATAGATATAAGAATGAAATAAGGTGAATAACAGAGAAAAGTCACTTAACCAAACTTGAAAATTAACATTTTTTAGAAACGCAATAACAGTCAATCAAATTCAGTACTGGCGGCCTCCTCTAGTAGCATCAGGGGAAGTTATGAAGACAAAAATGTAGCTTACAAGACATTATGTATTTTAAATAGATTATATCAAAATTAATAAGATACTTCGCCTTTGTAGTGAAATTTGCTTTTATAATATCTTGCTAGAACAAGATATAAAATCATGATAAAGAGACCGCATGTCTCTTAGTCTTAATACAGCAGTCATATGTCAGTTGAAAAGCATGACGTTTGATGTAAAAACTAAATTTGGTGATAAAATCAGATTATATATAATAAAGTTTCTACAATTAGCATATTAATTAAATTTGATGATAAAATAAAATTATATACATATAACAAAGTTTTACAAGATACGGATATTTTTTTTTAATGTTTTAAGGTGTCTTTTTAACAGCTCAGAAAGATACATTACCGAGTCTCTTGAAAGATAACATTGAGAGGAAAGTGTCTTTATACTTCATACGCCAAATGGCTCTTATAAGCCCCTATAAAGAATTTATATATATAATGTGTTGTCTTTCTACTTGCCTTTAAAAGGCCTGTAAAAGAAGCTATAGGATCTTTTTATGCTACTAGAGTCATGCTACGTTTACACATGGAGAATATCTCAACGAGATTAGCATAATCGTAATATCCGTTTCAGTAAATGACAAGCGAAAGTCCATTATTGACAAAAAAACGCACACCAGCAAAAACTTTGGTTACGTAGTTTTAATTGGAATTTTCTGGGACAAAATTGCAGAAAAATCCTACAAAAATTTCAGTCCAGTTGAGAGTACACTATTTGTTTTTTGTTAATAGGGCGGTTCACATTATCACACATGTTGTCCTTCATTGCTTGACAACATGTGTGACTGTCAATATTGCTTTGCGTTCACATTATCGAGCATGCCATCAAACATCAATTGCAGAACAATTTATTAGCGTACACATCGAAGTAAACTGCCTGAAATCTTAATTAAAATTAAAAATTTTCACTAGGCTTGACAGTCAGTTCCCACAGGCTGTATAGTTCGACAAGCTAGCAGAAAAATCAAAAATTTTTGAAATCCATCCAACATATGTGTCAAGCGGTCCATCCTACCGTTCACATTATCGAACATTGATGTTGTCACACCATGTTGGACAGCATGTGTGATAATGTGAACTGGGCTTATGTATGAGTGCATATTTTGACATTTCACTTTGGTTAAAAATCGCTTTTTTATTTTCCTCACACAAACACACATTACAATTTTTACCAACAATAAAGATTACGGAGCAACAAAAACAAAGTTAAAAAGTAAATTTGCAAAATTTCTTAAAAATTAGAAGCACAAAAAATAGAAGAGACTGGTTTTCGGAAATAAAGTTCAAAAAATAAGTGTGTACAAAAAATCAAAAACAATCGAAGCGAACAATTTAGAATTTGAGTTTGTGCAGAAAGCTGGACGAAGGCAATCGTATTTAAAGTAAATTATTACGCATATTAGACAAAGAAAGGGCAAAAATAAGATTCAGTGGTAGGTAAACTATAAAATTAGTCAGGCAGCGCTCTTTGTTCCCAGGAGCGATTCCAGCAAAATGGTGGAACCTATTTTTGATTATCAATTTCGCTTGATTCTCATTGGTGACAGCACAGTGGGCAAAAGCTCTCTATTGAAGTTCTTCACAGACGGAAAATTTGCTGAGGTAAGAAAAGTACATAATTTATTACATTTCTATGGCTTGGCCTTTTTTTTTATTGCAAAGACAAAGTTTCGGACATTCCCAATTTTTGTTTCAAGTGTAATAGTGATTTAAAAAAAAAAACATGTAAGTCGGATGGATCTAGTTTCGGCATATAGCCATCGGAAGTTCTGGATAATGGTTTTCTAAAAATCAGTATAATTTAGAAACACTTGAGTGTTTATGAAAGATGACTAAAGAACAACAAATGTTGCTATATACAAGTTGGAAATCTTTCAAATGTTTTCGTCATATATGTATGTAATATTTTTCCAAAACTCACACTGATTTTTATCCAAAAATCCAATTTTTTTTTTACAAAAACTGTGTTAACCCATAATTTTATTTACATATCAAGAAAGCTCAAATCTTTCTCTTGTGTCCCTGATCTTTTTATGGAACCTCCACAAAATTCTTCCAATGTGCAAGAGTCACCAATACTCGCCGCGTTTTCCCGTGGAACGTATTTCATATTTGAACTTAGGATGGTCAATTTCTGATACCCAATTCTTGGAGCAACATAACTTTCAGAATTCGGTAAAGATAAATGGTATTGATCAGTTGTAAATTGTAAAAGTTTTTTCGTTTATTATAGCCTTAAGGTGTTATGACGCTCTCCAAATAAGTGAAGTTATCCACTTCTTCTATGGCGAATTCACCTTTCATGAAATGGGTAATTCCATGGTAACTCGCGTTACATCCAGAAAGTATTTTTGAGTTTAATGATGCCATAAATTTTAATTATTTAGGTTAACTAATAAAATTGGATTCTTTGTGAACACATAACATTTCTCATGTCCTACATTAGTCTAAAAATTCAGTGTTAAAATAGTATTTATCCAGTAAAATAATAAATTGTGTTGGTAACTCGTGTTACCAGTTTTGAACAACATGTTCAGAGAGTAAATTTCATTTGAAAGTTTCTCCGAAATTTGTGAGTAGACTGCTTTATATTTGACATAAATAAATGAGCAATATATCAATAAGCTTACCATTATTAGAAACAGCGATAATGGATCGAAATTTTTAAATTAATTGAAGAATTATGTGGTAACTCGCGTTACAAAAGATTGGTAACTCGTGTTACCAAATACTTTTATACCAACATAAGGAGCTTTTTCTAGCTGTAATACACAAGAATAAAAATAAAATGAAAGTTTAATAATAATAAGGAACTTTTTCTGTCTTTAATGTGCAAAAATTAAACAAAAATTTAAATTAATCAAATTACTCTAGAATGCATAACTCGGGAATGCAGTGAGTTATGATTTAAGTACAGATAATGGTATATTATCCTCAGAACTATAAGTATCACTACTACATCCATACACATCTTCATAATATAAATGTTTTGGTAAGATATCCATGTTTACTTCTTTTGATGTTTGGGCCATTTGCAGTTTCTCATTTTGCCAGTAAATGAAATGGGTTTTGGTTATTCCGACGTTCATTACGTATTATTTCTTTCTTTTCTGCTTCTGACAAACTATCAATTTTTGCTCTCTTCTTTGCTCTACTCTTTCGGCAAGCTTCCCTATATGTCTTTTTGAAATCATCGTATTTTCCCTCGACTTTTCATTTTTTAGGTAGCCGAGAGCGGCATTTGGTCCTAAACCAAAAACCAAATTTCATTCTAAAGAAGATAGATAAAAATTATCAGAAACTTTTGTTAAATGATGAAGATGCGAGCTACCGGTAACTCGCGTTACAAAAAGTACTTGTGTACATTTAATTTAAACTAGTAAAATCAAACGGAGGATGTTTTTACCGTTATTCGGTACAAATTGAAACACAAAAAGAGAATCCAAGTATTTGTTTGAATAAGACAACAAACACCTACAATACTAGAAAAAAATGTACTTATTGGTAACTCGCGTTACAAAAAACAAGGGTATCTTTTTTCTTCATTTTTAAGCACTCAGCTTTCTCAAAACGAGTATTGCGACGCATTGTTGATAACATGAATATATGTAATATCAGGTACATGAAACTTACTTACCAACTAAAACAAGAAACTCAAAACACAAAGATTTAAAAAATGATTTTTTTTTTTCAAAACTGAAAGCACGCGTACATACAGTAACTAGAACAGAAAATAATGACGAATTTTATGGTCAAATCTTAAATTTGACACTTGGTGGCAAAACTACTATTATTGAACATTAATTTGGATATATGTAGTTGAAGATTGAAAAACAATAAAAAAATAATCCTATACCGTGTCCACATTTACATGGAAATACCCAAATGCTTTGTTTTATTAAAGTTGATTTTTAAAACTACTTCATCCGAAAAAAATCTGACGGCACTGAATTTTTCTAGCATATTGAACTGGTTGGTTGTGAAAGTCCATTGAATACTACGATTTATAGAGTCACGAGTGAGAACATCGTCCAGTACTATCTTTGCGCACATCTGGCACAAGCACAAAAATATCAGAAATTTCCCCGTTATGTGATATTCTACATATGAAATCTTCGTATTGAGCCCTGATGAGGTTAATGATCTTGGGTGCTGCCCCCGCATCTCAGATTCAGTCACGGCCGATTAAAGTTAAATGTAATAAAGACTGCCACTTATTTATCTGCTGCACAATAATGCCTGATATTTCCGGTGAAATGGTTTTATTTTTTCGCTGATTATGGCTAAGAGCATTTTTGTCAATATCTTGGATGTTATTAACATCCATGGTATTGCCCTTGTAGCTCTGGCATAGCGAGAATTCCCTTTTTTGGGACTTTAACTAAGGTTCCTATGAGCCAGTCTTTAGGTATGCGTTATTTTTCCCATTCTATTCTTCTATGCTGGATTCGCTCATCATGAAGCTATTGCTGGCACTAGTTGGGTGGATAGACATGGTTTTTGTTTTATTTATGTTGATTTTCTAGAGCTCTGCTGAGAACATGGCTTTGTACTATCAGAAAGAAGGTTGATGACAGCATGAAACCTTGACATATTCGCGAGAAAGTGTCCCGTTATGTTATACTTGACATTTGAAATCTTTGTATTGATCCTGATGATGTGGTTAATGATCTTGGGTGGTGCACCACGACTGTTCAATGTATCTCAGATGCAATTTTGGGCAATGCTATCAAAAGCGGTACTGTAGTCGATGAAGGTTGAAGGTAACGAAGCCTGTCACTTATTTATATGTTCCACGATAATTCGAAGGGTATTAATTTAGTCAATACACGACCTATAGTGCTGACATAGCGATAAGCCCCCATTTTTTTTTTTTTTTAATAACAAACTGATTTATGTTTCATAAATTTATAAATAAAATGTTTTGTTTTTTGCATAAAATTTGCCATTTATTGCGTAGACTAATTGACTCATATACAACTGAATATTTAAAAAATGCCAAATTTTATTATTTGTGTGTAATCTTCATGATATCGCTCACTTACTTCAAGACTGGCATAACACAAAAAACATAAAGTGGGAGAAAAACACATTTAAAGTTTTCAATAAGTTGCTTTTTATATGAAAATAATGAAAAGTATGTCTACATAGACTCTTCTCACAAAGCAAGTTTATGAGATAATTTTCTGACACAAAATCAAACATGAAATGCCGGATATTTCTGCATCATTAACTCAAAAATCACGTTTTTTGAGTTATGCCAGTCTTGAAGTAAGTGAGCGATATGTGGTGCCACTTTTCATTCAAAAAATTTAATAAGTTCGCCACGTTCAAAATTTTAATGTGCAATATATATCTAAAATTGTGCATATGTGATTCATGAGCGTATCAGTCATGGTACAAAATCGGTGACATGAATCATCGGACAGGGAACCTGCTAGCATACATATTTATAGTTCCTATGTTATGAATGTTATGCCATGAACTTTGGTTGATTTTAATTTCAAATACTTGATTTTATATAAAACATTTAAAGAAATTTTCCAAATTAGTGTTATAAAACTAAGTTAAAGTAAACAGATATACAAACACAGTCTGAAAAAAAACAAGTCCACACACATTAACAGAAATCAAAAAGAGATGATAAAATAAAATAATTTCTTGCGGAAGAATATCTTTCAAGACATTGCTTCCATTTCGAATCTTAAAAATCTCTCAGCAGTTTAAGATTGTAATACATATTAGAATAATTAAGAACAGAACATAAATAACACTAGCTTACAAAAAAAAAAAAGATCTGGTTTCTCATACTCATACTTTTTCCTATGTATTTTGAGACGTAGATTCCAAAAATGGCAACCATTTTTTTTTTCTTAAGAATCGTTTTTGAGATGTCCCCAAAAAACCCCTTTTTCATTTATTTGGCTATATCTCCATGCATTTTTTTTTCGACTGAAAAACGCTTTTCAGCATTCAAAAGATATTTTTAATTTCCTTTCTAACAATATGCTGTTTGTGTGAATCAGATAATATTTGATGGAGTTACAAGCGCTCAAAGTCCAAAAAACTGACTTTTGTGGTCTTTTTTAAAAATCACTAAATTTCAATTGCTCCATTTGAATGAAAAAATCTTTCTTTTTCATATTTTAAAGATTAAAAATGAAAGACTATTCTTTTGCAAATATTTTAAGTATAATTTTGCGGAAATCGGACAAAAAGTGTAGAAGTTATTCGAAAAAACAGTAAAAGACTTGAAATAAAATTAAACGAAAATCCGTTTTTAAAAAAAAAACCTTTTGAAATTCAATTTCAAAAGCAAAATTAAATATATATTCTTACACTATTGCACATATTAGCATTGTGTAAGAACGCAGAGATAACATCTATTCGATTAGCAAAATCTAGAGCTTATAGATGCGCAAATGTCATCACTTTTATTTGATAACCAAAGTCTTTTTGATCAATTTGTAAAATTGCTATCATATGTACACTTTCCTTGTGAACATTTGTCTGTATGCAACAGCCTTTGTTTAAAAAAAAAAAAACCAAAACGTCTACAAATTATGTAGGGCAAAACTAACACCGGAGTTTTCGACTTTGTAAATCTTTCAACAATGTATAAACATTTGAAATCAAATAATTAATTAGCCCACTAAAAGTGACAAAATTTCAAAGAAAGTGATTTATTTTTCTGAATCTTTTGTGATTATAAATTTCGAAAAAGGTTTACTTTAAAGCAGAAAGAAAAAAACTCTAGTGAAGGTTTTATGTTTGGCCTCGCCAAGAATTAAATAACCTACATCGCGTTAACAGTAAAAGTGCGTGTAAGTCTTAATTTTTAATTAAATGGGTATTTTTTCCACCTCCCCTTGACTAAACGTACCCACATTGAATTTGACATAATTTACTGTTTGGTTTTTCGTTTTGAACCTATGATTTGGAATAACTGTAAAAAAATTTGAAAGGGGTTGAATAAGTCGAAAAAATCTAAAAAATATTGAATAAAATGGATAGAGGTTGAAAAAATCGAAGAAGTCGAAAAAAGTTGAAAAGTCTTAAAATGGTTGAAAAGTCCAAAAAGTATTTAAAATTTCGAATAAGTCTAAAAAATATGATAACATTGAAAAAAATTTAAAAATGTTGAAAGAGTCGGAAAGCTTTGAATAATATTGAATCAGCCAAAAAAAAAATATATCGCAAAAGTCGAAAAAAAAAATTTAAAATGAAAGAAGTTGAAAAATGTCGAAACAGTTGTAAATCGCTGAAAAAGTTGACGACAAAGGTCAAAACATTGTATAGTAAACTTGTAGGTAGTTTTATGGTGCATTAAAATATTGATAAGGAACCACATTTTATTAAGGTATTTTGAAAAAAATTGCAATTAAACAAAAAAAAAAATTAAAAAAAATTGTTCGCTTGACAGGTTCACTGTAGACCGGTTTAATCTAACTTAAAAGAAACTGAAAACTCCCATTTGTCCAAAAAAAGTGTCTCAAAATTTTTAATTTTATTCAAAAAGTGCTATTTACATTAAAATTTTAAAGCAAAATCAGCTTTTTACAAAATTATGTTCAATACAGTGTAGGGTATGTGAGTTTCGGTCTGGCTGGAACCTTTACTGAATTTTTATTTCGAGGGAGTTTTTTGTTAATTTCTAAAAAAAGTTTTTGACGTAAATATGTTGCAGGTTTTAAAAACGGTCCTCATTTGTAAGCCGTTCTAATTTTATTCCTCTTCTATTTTTTTTGTTAAGCTTTCTGATCCGACTGTTGGAGTTGACTTCTTTGCGCGTCTCATTGAAATGAAAGACGGCACACAAATAAAGCTGCAACTTTGGGACACTGCTGGTCAGGAACGCTTTCGTTCTATAACAAAATCATATTATCGTAACTCTGTTGGAGTTTTACTTGTGTATGATATATCGAATCATGCCAGTTTTGAACACATACCACTTTGGATGATGGAGGCACAGCGACATATTGAACCGCACAGACCTGTTTTTGCGCTGGTCGGCTGTAAGCTCGATCTGGTCAATGCTGGTAGACACCGCGAAGTAAGCACGGAGGAGGCACAAGCATTTGCAAAGCAGCACGGACTGCATTTTGTTGAGACGTCGGCGCGAAATGGCGTTAATGTAGAGGAAGCATTTCGCATAATTACACAGGAGGTGTACGCGCGTATACGCTCTGGCGAGTATAAGGTAGAAGATGGTTGGGATGGCATTAAGACAGGTTTTGCTAGACCGAATAGTTTGGATTTCAATTTGGTTGTAGCTGAGCCAGAAAAGTCGTCCTGTTGTTGATCTGTTTCATACAGTTATAAAATGTGGCTAAAAAATATGTAGTATTTAGATTATCTGATGTGGCGGTAATGCATTAAATTATAATCTTTATTAACAACAATTTTGTTGGCAATGAAACTTTTTCTTTTAAATATATAAATGAAAATTTTATTTATACCAACAAAATTGGGAAAATTTTCATTGTCATTAAGTTTACAATATGATTTAATGGTAATGTGAAATAAATGCATTACCTCATTGTTGTCTGTATTTTGTTTACATTAAAACCATACTTTAATTTGTTATGTTTTCTTGAATAATATGTACTTTGTGGAAATTATTTCATAAAAGATTAGTTGTTTTTTTTTTTAGTTGGAATTTTTAGTCTAGTTTAATCCTGATTTATTGACTAATTTCGAAGATAGTTTTAAAATCATAAAATATTGGTAATTTTAATCAGATGATGTCAAATTACAATTTATTAAAATATTAAATGCATTTTGCGCGTTGGTACTAACTGAAAAGGAATGTATTACATCAATTATTAAAATATTTTTGCCGTGAAGAGGTGTTTTAAATCAAAAAATAAAACTTTATAATGAAAATAGTAAGCCGCTTATTTTAAATAAAAATTGTATAATGCTGGGAAGTCTTTGTGTTAATGGTTTAACTTAAGGGATACCTCTCCGAATTTCTTGAATTTTTGTATGTGAAGAATGCAATTTCAAGCTCGAAAATCATTTGGAAGGAGTTATTATTTGTTAGGGATATGATATAGTTTTTTGTAACCTCTGATTTAGAATGAACAGGCGGAGTGTAAGCAACAGATGCGTTGAAACTGTGGAAATAATATTTGTGTTGTTGCACTCACTTCCATGGAGGCAGAATCTTTCATAGAGTAAGTGTTAGTGATAGGAAAAGGGATTAGAATGTTAATTAGTTGGGACATGGAGGATAATTTAGGGTTGACAGTTTGATCTTTTTAGTTAATACTACGAAAGTCTGACACGGATTTGACAGGAGTAGGCTTATTAGTTATCAGGCGGAGTGTTGTTGATTACTACACTCATGGATCTGGTATGATTTGGTCTTCATTATGGATTAATAATTAATAGTAGAGATATATGCGCGGAAAATTTCCAATTGTTCTTATTAGGGCAGTTCACATTATCCATCATGGCTTGATAATTTGTGAGACTGATTTGCTTTGCGTTTGAGCATGGCATCAAAAAACATCAATTGCATAAAGGGCCAACTAAAGGGCCAACTAAACCATGCACGCTTTAGGGCCAACTAAACCATGCACGCTTTGACTGCAGTCAACTTCTGCAAGTGTGCGAATACACAGAAATCGTATATCAAAGCTACAACGTACTTAACAAAAAGTTTCGTTCAATTTCCACAAATGTCATTTGCTTATGGAAAGAGCGAAACTGAACGCACTTTCTGTACGGAATCAGCTGTTTATGTATTGTATTTGTATTTTTGCAATGGAACTTGAAGTGGAAAATACTTTTGTTTTGAAATTAATAGAAAATGTGAAGAAGAAGATAATTAAACAGTAAAATAGACGCATTTTATTGAAATCGAAATGTAAAGGAAAGGGCTTGGAGTGAAGTTGCAGAAATATGCATTTTAATGTACACATACACAATACATACAACAATTTGACTGACAATTCAGTGATGCCACGCGCTGCATTTGCCAATACTTTTCCCCACAATCTACACGCATAGTACAAAATGAAAAATTTTGTTTTCTTATTTTTTTCTTAAGATTAGTAAAAACAATATCTGGATTAAATATTTATTGCTTTAAGTATTTAAATAAATGTCATTGAATAACATTTTGTGAATGAATTCAATTTATTTAGGAAATATAAGAAATAAAATTTATGCAATTGTGGGAACATTTCACACGCTTGCAACTATGGCTACATCGCTTCTTAAGTTCAACGAAGTACAACATAGCCACTAAAAAGTCTTCTCCGAGTTTCTTAAGCATTTGACAGGCTTTTCGTTCAAATTTGACAGTAGGTTACGCTAGGCGATGCATGGTTTAGTTGGGCCTTTTGACTGCAGTCAACTTCTGCAAGTGTGTGAATACACACAAATCGTATATCAAAGCTACAACGTACTTAACAAAAAGTTTCGTTCAATTTCCACAAATGTCATTTGCTTAAGGAAAGAGCGAAACTGAACGCACCTTCTGTACGGAATCAGCTGTTTATGCATTGTATACATAAGAAAAAATTTTTGCAATGGACCTTGTAGTGGAAAATACTTTTGTTTTGAAATTAATAGAAAATGTGAAAAGAAGATAATTAAACAGTAAAATAGACGCATTTCGAAATAATCGAAATGTAAAGGAAAGGGCTTGGAGTGCAGTTGCAGAAATATGCATTTTAATGTACACACACACAATACATACAACAATTTGATTGACAATTCAGTGATGCCACGCGCTGCATTTGCCAATACTTTTCCCCACAATCTACACGCATAGTACACAATGAGCAATTTTGTTTTCTTATTTTTTTCTTAAAATTAGTAAAAACAATATCTGGATTACATATTTATTGCTTTAAGTATTTTAATAAATGTCATTGAATAACATTTTGTGAATGAAATCAATTTATTTAGGAAATATAAGAAATAAAATTTAAGCAATTGTGGGAATATTTCCCACACTTGCAACTATGGCTACATCGCTTCTTAAGTTCAACGAAGTACAACATAGCCACTAAAAAGTCTTCTCTGAGTTTCTTAAGCATTTGACAGGCTTTTCGTTCAAATTTGACAGTAGGTTACGCTAGGCGATGCATGGTTTAGTTGGGCCTTAAGTCTTATTTAACTTTCTTCGTACACCAAAAATTTTGATATTTCATAAACCTTAACCAAAATAGACGTGACGAGACGATAGCAATTGAACGAACGTTTGCAATCGTTTCGTCTGTTTTGACATTTAACCCAAAATGTTACGCTAGCCAACGAGTCGAAAAAGCTGTTATGACGAGTAGCAACGTATTGAAGTTCGGTTCTTACGGAACAACACGTCTCGTCAAAATGTTTCGTTCACTTTCGATCAATTACGTTGGTTCATTTTGGCTATCAACATTGGTTTACATACACTCGAACTTACTCGTTACGTCTCGTTTCGTCTATTTTGGTTTAGGCTATACGATTTCAAGATACCACAGTGTTACACTGTCAGTGTACCATTCTGCGACAGGCAGCATTCATTCCATGTAATAGCATAGAAAGTTTACTTGAGAAGTATTAAATTAGTGTTACATTGCATTCCTGCCATAATTATACTTCAGTGTCTGGTGCGCATATTTCCAATTAAACAGATAATTAATTTATAAAAGAATCCAAGAAGTATCGAAAAAAAATGCAGCTATGATTTGCCACGATAATTACTTATTAGATATTATTTTTTATTAAAAGTATGTATACGAAGGGCTATAATAACAAGGCATGATGAATTCCAAAATAATTCTAATCTAAATATCTATTTCAAGTGTGCGCATACACGGATTAAACATTTTCAAACGGAATCAAAATTGATATTTAAATCAATTAAAAAGCGCGTTATCCAACCGAATTAAAGGGTCGGTAAACTCACATAGTAAAATGATGTAGTATACAGAATTCATCAAACGGTTTGACAAACAAGTTGGGAAAGTTTTGTTAAGTTAACAGCTGATCAAGTCAGTTTCTAAACAAGCCTATCGGTCGGAAACCTTCGCAGCGACAAAAAAAACATACTGTCCCTACTCCTGTCAAATTCGTGTCAGTCTTTAGTAGTATCTAAAAATTTCAAACTTGTTTACAAACTTTCATGTTGAATTAGAACTGACTTATTATCAATTTCTGGCGATTAAGAAACTCTAATTCAAGCTGGCGAAATCGAAACGATCAGTTGCCACCTCCAAACGAGTTCAGCATGTGAAGTTACAGTCACCATCTCCTATTGTAGGTCCAGATGCAGTACCAGCAGTGGATGGCAATGTGTGTCGTGTTTGCTTGCATATGAAAGGTACCGTATCAATTTTCGATGACTGCGGAACCGATGAGCAGTTTCGTTACTGCACTTTGCTGGAGGTAAATATGATGCATACATATACATACAGCTGTGGTCAAAATAATAGCATCAATTTGGCTCGCTAATGTAGGTATCAGCAAATGATGGCTTGCCGAGCAAACTGTGTCAATTGTGCACGGAGCACATGAAAATTGCATACGACTTTCGTTTTCAAGCAACTTATGCGGAACTGTTTCTAAAGAATGAAATGCACAGAGCAGAGCATATTGAAGATTTAAATGAAAATATACAAGAAATTGGTAAGCTTCTGTCTCATCGTGTTGCAGAAAAATTCGAGCCAGTTTTGATAGAAACGACAATTGACAAGAAGCATAATAGTTCACAAAGCGATACAAGCGATGACCATTTTTCTAACGGCCTTGATATCTTTGAAGAAAACGTCTCATCAGTAGTTACACAAAAAAACCAAAATCAAAAGTTAGTCTGCAAAAACAATTTCTTAACAATTTTTCCAGCCATCCGAGCTATAGGTTTACCGACTGAAGGGCAAAATGATGAAAATGTCGTGTCTGATAACATAAAACCCTCCGCAACAAACACTGCTATCGCAAGTAAAAATATACATAAGTCAAGGCTGAAAAATCCTAGACCATTTGTACGATCCAAGCTGAAGACCAAGAACAGAAAAGAGAATAGAGAAAAGATTGAGTGCAATATTTGTGGTACAATTTTCACGCATATAAATTCACTTAAACAACATTTCTTGAAGCATTCAGGAGAAAAACCTTTCAAGTGCGAATTTTGTGAAAAATGCTTTGCGCGAAAAACTATACTCACTATTCACCGTCGTTTGCACACTGGCGATCGTCCTTATCGTTGTGATGAATGTATACGCACTTTCGTTACCAAGGAGGCTTTAAATCGCCACAAGGAACGTGATCACGATGAGGGTGTCGAAGCGAATTTTTCAAAAAACAAAATTGCATTCATCTGTTCAATATGCCACAAAGCACGCTGTTCCAAATATTCACTTGCTGCTCATATGCGTACACATTTTGATTCAAAAGAAGAGCTGAACTCCAGCAAAAGATGTAACGAAGCCACTAAAATTGAAGCAAAAATAACGAAACCACAACAAAACTACCTGATTGATGATGTTGAAAGTAAATCAAAATCATTATCAACCTTTAAGTACTGCAAAATTTGTCAGCAAGGTTTTGCATCCAAATGGGAATTGGTTGCTCACCAAGAAATTCATAGAACGGCAAAATTATTTCAGTGTGGTGTTTGCCAACGTTCCTTTGATAAGAAGTACATGTTATTGTGTCACTTGCAAATTCATGAAGATTCAGAAATACTTATTCAAGATAATAGTACCATATCGGCTCATGTGCATAGTGACTTAAAAGAAGTAGACGAAGATGATGTACCTTTGGTACAGCGCCAAAGAAAACGTATAAAAATATGTTCTAAAAATGTTTCTACTGCTGTAGCTATTTCAAAAAACGATTACGTCAAAAATCACACATTAAAGTGCCAACTGTGTAAGAAAACATTTTCACATTCACCATCGATGCAATTGCATATAATGAAACATTTAGGAGATCGCAATTTTCAATGCGAGCACTGCAGCAAGTCATTTGGTCGTAAAAATGTGCTTGACATGCACCGTTGGTTGCACACTAGCGAGAAATCATTCCAGTGTCCACTATCAGAAACTAGTTGACTTATACTGCTTTGTTGCTATTGATTTTATAGTTCTTTTAGTATAATTTTTATACAAAAATAAATTTTATTTAATAATTTTAAATTTAATTTTATCAATAATTTCAAACATAAATAAACCGCACCATTCTATAAAATTTTATCTTAACATGAAACTGCTTTCCAATTAGAAATGAACTGCTCATATAGTTTATGTAATTTGATTTTTCATTTTAATCAACTATAACACAGAAACCGTTTAACATTACGATGTTAACTATCCGTCAGAAGTTTCAAATTCCAGCATTCCATCATTTTTTCCTAATTTTTGCGGGCCAGCACCAATTTTGGTATGTATAATAAATTTAATAAGATTTTTATCATGAACCTTGTATGAAGCAGTTGTATTTCCATTGAGTCCGTTAACCTAAAGTAGAAATAAAAAATGTAACTTTCCATAATAGGAATGTACTTAATGTTAACTTTTTTACCACTTCATTAGAGCAATCCACAGCTATGCCCTTTAAATACTCCACATTGTTGGTAGCGTCATTGGGAAATGCAACTTGTATAGCAGACAATACAGCGCTGACATTTTCTTCAAGCAAATAAAGACAGGCGTTTGGACCAGCGTCGAAAGTATAGGCGATTTTGTTGATACCTGCAGATTTGTTGAATTCATGCACAAACCGTGCTATTGCATGTGAAACATCATTCATGTACACGCAAGGCGGATATGTGTCTAAAGCTATTGCGTGAAATTGATTTGAGTCCTTCATTGTTATCTCAGCAAATGTGTGGAAGTCCTTTTCTTTGATTGCCGCTGTTATTTCAGCAATGCGTTTTGGTACGCACTGTTTTGCGCGAAACATTATTAGATCAGACGTATCAATTGCACGTTGCATTCCCTTTGTGGAGCTGGTATCTTTACATCCATCATTGACTACAAGTATAAGGACATGCATATTCGGCCAGTGTTCGGCCGGTGCAACCTGTATGGCTACTGAATCACTGCCGTCTTGCTTCTGGCCCATGCACCAACGAACAAAGCCACCCGACATGCTGCGACAGGCTGAACCGCTGCCCTGGCGTGCGATTGTTGATAATTCTTCTGTTTCCACACCGTAAAGACATGCCAGAGTATAAACTAGGCAACCATAACCAGCTGCACTAGATGCTAGACCAGCTGCTGTTGGAAAATTGTTACGTGATGCTATTTGTAATTTCCATTCGATCGGAAATTTTAAGGTACCCTTTGCTAAGGCTAAACTCTGCACTAGAAAAACATTGTAGAATACAATGATAAAGAATAATACAACTGTGGTTAAAACTTATACGTGCTTTTCACATATCATCTTAAAAAGTATTACGTGAAATGGATCCTACTATACATTGGTGCACTACAAACAAAAAAAAAAAACCGGTTTTGAGTTGTACGAGTATACTTTAAGAGAACCTATTTTTTATTCATTAAAAGATTGAATGCAAGCAAAACTTTCATCAGTTTATTAACACTTGTTCTACGACAAGCAAGCAAAGTTATGAGTATATCAAGCAAGGAAATAAAATTTTTATATAAATAGGGGGCTTAAGTCCATTTGTTTTTAAACCAAAATGTGTAATAGATTGTATTTGTTGTCATGAAAATATATTGGTGAAATTTGTGGTTTATTCCAATCATGTGATGCAACACTTTTTTTTTAAAAAAAGATGTTGCTTTCTGAAGTTATCAACTGCATCTTAAATTAAAATATTTTCGAATAATTTACTTGCTTTATACCCATATCAATTTTTGTAAATATGCATGTACATATATTCATGTTATGCAGCCTCATAATACTCGTTCATTAATGGAATTAAAATGTGGGTGGATAGTTATATATGATTGGTTTATAAATACCTCATATTTAAATTACAGCTTTCTGCAATTTGATGCATCTGTGGTATTGATCATACTATTAACTTTGGCAGCACATATTGGAAAAGCTTAAGAAGTTGATGCCCATGACTAAACGATTCTTGAAATTTGGACTTAAGCCACTTAACACATAAATAAAATATATAATATACTAGTATACCCAGCAGACGTTGTTCTACTCTCACTTTCCATGTCCCTATCTCCAGCTATCCCTATCCCCATTGTTACCCCAACCCTAACCCATTCTTATTCCCATACCTACCACCATATCTATCTCCATCCCTACCCCTATCCATATCCCTTTCCCCGTTTTGGATAGCCAGACATTGTTCTGCTTCAAGCAGATAATTTACTTGCTGAAAAACACAAATGTGGTGTACATTCTCCATACAAAATTCCCACACAAAACGCTATTTCGGTTTTTTGCAATTTTCCGAGTTTACTTTCAAATTTTTCAACATTTTTTTTGCTTTAAACCTTCCTTAAACAATTACAAATCCAACAAAAAAAAAATTATTCAAATCGGTCGAGCCATTCTCGAGCCTTTGCGTGACTAACGCAGTCCAATTCATTTTTATATATATAGTAGATAGTAGATGTATGTTCTACTGAATTTTCATATTGACATTTTTTGATTTACGAAAATATTAAGATGCAGCAAATAGCCGTTGGTACCTACTATATGTACATTACGGTGATACAATTTTATTTTGTTTCAAACAGGTTTAATAGTTGCAGGTAGATGAAAGAAAAATTCTACTACAAGGAGAGCTCATAAAATTAATATTTACTGGTGGCTCATCGAACTTTTTAGTTATCCATACGATTTATATGGGAAAGAATGCTTTATTAGACAGGTTTGATTATATCTCGTGAAATAAATATGTTACACAAATGGAACAATTGGAAAGAGTATAAAATTCTCTATCTATTATTTTTTTTTGTGAAGATAATATATTGTCAGCTATTAGCTTTCAGAGTTTAGGGATATTTTGAAGATTGAGATTTTTTGTAAAAAATTTTAAACTCTTTCTAATCAACTTGGCCCCGTTCGTAAGATTTATTTTTCACTGGATATAGATGAAAAAAAAAAAAAAAAAAAAAAAAAAACAGATCGATACCCATCATCTCTTTATCGATTTTAAAGCAGCTTTCGATAGCCCGATAAGGGATTGCCTGTATGCCACCATGTCTGAGTTCGGTATACCTGCGAAGCTGATGCGGCTTTGCAGAATGACGTTGAGCAACACAGCCAGCTCCGTCAGAGTAGGAAGGGACCTCTCCGAACCATTTGATACCGAACGAGGTTTCAGACAGGGCGATCCACTATCCTGCAACCTCTTCAACTTTGTGATGGAAGGGGTGTTGCGAAGAGCCAGTGTACATCGTAATGGCACTATTTTCTACAAAAGTGTCCAGCTCCTTGCATATGCCGATGATATTGATATCATTGGACGTTGTAAGCGAGATGTTACTGCTGCGTTCTCTGCTATCGAAAAAGAGTCAGCGAAAGTGGGTTTGACGGTGAACGAGGGCAAAACAAAGTATATGCTGTCCACAAACAGGGAGACGCGGCGTATTGGATCCTTTGTTACTGCGAACAACTATACTTTCGAAGTTGTCAAGGAATTCACCTATCTTGGCACCGCCGTGAACACTCAAAACGATGTCAGCCTGGAGATAAAGCGAAGACTAACTCTTGCTAATAGGTGTTACTATGGTCTCAGTAAGCAATTGAGTAGTAGAGACCTCTCTCGCCCGACAAAACTGACACTCTACAAGACGCTCATCTTACCCGTGCTACTTTACGGCGCAGAAGCATGGGTTGTGTCGCAGACTGATGCAGCCACGCTTAGGGTGTTTGAGAGAAAAATTCTTCGCAAAATCTTCGGTCCTGTTCACGTCGGCGACGACTACCGTATTCGAATGAACCACGAACTGTACGAGCTCTACGCTGACATTGACATAGTCAAGCGCATCACTATACAACGTCTGCGCTGGCTGGGACATGTTGTGCGTATGGACGAAGAAGCTCCGGCGAAAAAGGTGTTTGATGCGGAAGCCGCTGGGCGACGACGAAGAGGAAGACCATGCCTCCGATGGAAAGACCAAGCCGAGGAAACCCTATCCACGCTTGGTATGAATGATTGGAGGAGGCGCGCGCAAAGTAGAGGCGCCTGGAGAGAGCTTTTGAGGTCGGCCGTAACCCGGTAACGGGTTGTTATGGCCACCCAAGTAAGTAAGTAAGTATAGATGAAACTGTCTAATAAAGCATTCTTTCTCACATAAATTGTGTGGAAAACTAAAAAGTTCGATGTGTCACCAGTAGCTATTAATATTATGAGCTATCCTTTCACCAGAATTTTTCTTTTATGTATATATCTGCATATTAAACCTTTGAAAAAAAAAACTTTACAAAAAAAATTTGATCACTCTAATGTGAAAAAAGTTAAAGCTTTTGTGGTTTGAAAAAAAGTGAAACTAATGTTAAATAGAGATCAATTTACATTCTTTCAAGCATCGCATTGCACGTGGATTCTCGTCGAACGGTACCTCCTCGCTATTGAGCCACATGACGTTACGTTTAAATGTAGCAGACGCGGCAGCAGTTGTCTTCGCACACATCTCGAATAAAAGATAACAAAAATTTGAATATTTTGAGCTTAACCTTTGCTAATGAATGCAGTTTTTCTCAATGTAAAAATAAAGGTACCTCATCGGTGTTTAGTGTCATACTCAACGAATCATTAATAGGCAAAATCAGACCTTCATCTCGCTTGCCCCCTGAAAGTAAAATCAAAAATATTTATAAACCTTAGCAGGGCTCAAAAGTGAAAGTTACAATGATACTTACAATATTTGATCAAAGCTATATTTACTGGTGCAATGCATGTTTCTATGAACATTTTTTATTTTGAATCTTTTCGATTTGAATTAAAAATGCATCCAACTTAAATTCGATGGCTTTTATATGTAAAAATTACCTTTTGCACAGAAGTGTTACAAATCGTCACCGGAACAAATGAACCAAATTTGCGTCAAAACTTGAAAAAAAATTAACTTTCACTATGTAAATATTTCAGAAATGGATCAGCTGATTTTGCCTGAGACGTGACTTACACCATTGGAGGTGTTTAAAAACAAAATGGTCAAACTCAATTACCTTGTTTACACGCAGCGTCGACTTGTAACACCGACTCACAAGTTCGATCTTATTCAGGCATTTACACACAGATGCGTCGACGTTCAAATGTCATTATTTGATGACAAAACGAACAACAACAAAATAGTTTGCTACGACGTAGTCTAAGGTTAAAAAGAAAAATTAATAATATTAGATGTTTTCTCTTAGTTTTCTTTTGCTTTCGTGTTTTAAAATTTATTTTTGTTAAATTTTAATATTTATTTTAGCTTAATGCTGTTTTAAATATTTATTTTACTTACACATTAATATGTATAAGCATTTTTGACATTCGAACGTCGACGCTCAAATCTCCATTTACACAGCAGCGAACTTGTGCATCGACTCACCACGTCGACGTAGAAATACCGAACTACCACTCCGACGAATGTCGCATTTACACAACAAAAAATTACTCCGAAGTCATACGTCGACTCTCAAATTCGGTGCGTGTAAATAGCATAAATGATACCACTTTTTTCTTAATGTATACAATTTGTTGTACAACTTCAATTTGTGTGTACACGTTGTAGAGCACCAACAACTTAAAATGAATGTGCCCGCTAATTTTGTTATAAATTAAATTAAGATCTCTCATGACTCGAGAGGCGGGGTGTTAAAAACAATGAAAACAGCGTTATGTAATACATGAACAGCCCCTCAGGGACTACGTAACGCTGTTTTAGGTATTTTAGACCCCCCTCCCCCATGATAAATACAATTATCGTGGTAGCAATTCCAAGTAACAGTTGTTTATTTTTAGCCTACTTTTTCTATCAAAATCAGCTTTTGTATTTTGTTGACAAAACAGAAATGTTTATACATATGTATTTACTCAAAAAATCAGTTGGTCATTGTGAATTAAGAAATTAATTATTTTGGAGTCTTAAATTTTAACATTAATAAATAAATATGCCTACTTGTTGCTCAATTTGGTATAATTGTAGCATGCCCTCCCCTAAGTCGCAACTTGTTATATGAAAAGACTTATGGGCATTTCTCTCATGTTGAACGGGACGGAAGTACACTTTTAAAGTGAAATAAAAGTCAAAGTAAAACACTTTTATTTTTTTCTGTTACTTTAAGGGATAGCTCTTTGATAGTACTATATTGAGGGTAAAGTTGATGCCAGACGTAGTACTTGTTTCAAGATAGAGACAATTAAAAAGCCATTCGAACGGAACAAAAAACGGAAGTGTTTTCATGGCCATCTACATATAGAAAAGCAGAAGTCAGCGAAAACTGGCAACATTTTTTAATGCGACTAATTTTAAAATGTTATGGAATAATGTAACTTTTTATTGGATTTCGTTTGATTGAAAAATCTTATTTACTTTTTTTCTTACAAGGCATAATAATCCATTCGAACGGGACATATTTTTCCGTTTGTTTACTTGGGCAATTTTTTAAAACTACTTTAATATTTATATAAATAATAATATTTTAGATACATACACTAATTAAAAAAACAAATTTAATGTTTATATTTACCAAATCAGTTAGTGAGATCAATTTTAACAAAGAAAAGAGGAAGGAATAAATATTTTTTTTAAAAGAATATAAAACTTTTTTTTTTTGTTGTTAAAACGTTTTTCCTGTAAGAGGCGTGGCATCGCCCACTTAAAAAAATATTTTTACTCAAGTTTCAATCTATGTATCTACATACCAAATTTCATCAAAATTAAAGAATCAGAGTTTCTAATAGTCTTTCTTAGGATTCAATCTATGTTCAAACAAAATTTCATCAAAATCGGTCTATTAGTTTAGCCGTGGAAACGTTTTTTTCCGTTAGGGGCGTGGCATCGCCTACTATTGAAAAAAAAGTCTACATGTCCCTCCTTCTCTTCACAAACTTTCCAACAAGAAAAAATTATGCGATTATGTTGTGCTATGGCTGTGAAAAGTGGTTAAACCGTTTTGAGCTGCCTATTGATTACATTTATGTTTTCGAACATGACCAACTTCAAACAGCTCCAAAATTTAAAATTTTATTTATTTTGCACTCGTTTTTTTTTTTAATTATGAACATGAAACTCTGTTCGTGCAAACATTTTGACACACTTGCTGCAATTTCGAAATGAGAACATATCGACCCCTGTGCGCGAAATTATCGTATGTGCCATTTTTTCGAAATTGACTTTTTGATGAAAATTTAATATATACCCCACTACGCATCACCTGGTAAAATATTGTAGCTGAAATTCTTATAGTTACGCCAAAAATTGACATGAAAATTTTGGTTTTGTTCTGCTAGCTAAAGCACAGAAAAGTAGAAAAACCCTCCTGTAAAATTTGGTTTTTGGCACGATAATTTCGCGCACAGGGGTCGATATGATGTTTTTCTATTTTATTTGTGACTTTAGATCATTAACTTAAGCAAACTAAAATTTTACAGTTAATAGAGATTGGTTTGATGTTTTTGCATTGTTTTAGCTAATTGACGTTGGAAGAGAGATTTTTCGGAAAGACTATCATCATGTATCACTCCTCTTACACACTTAAATATTTAAGGCAAAATACTATTCAATATTACAAAAAAAGAGAAACTGCATTTATGCAAGTTTGCAGGTGGTTTGCTCAATGTGATAAATGAATTCTGGTGTAAATTGTTTAATTTAACAAAATTTTAATATGTATTTTCCTTAGATAATATAAGATAGTAACGCTTTTATAATAACTTTTAATTTTTCTGTCACGGTTGGCTTTTTGGCGGAAATGCCCATATGAAGTTTCACAGAGTGTCACACTTGTTAAACTCCTCCCATAAGAGCGATACGTATATATGAACCAGTGGTTGAACAATAAGAATATAAAGATATAAAATTATTAAAAAAAAATAATAGGAACCGAACCAATAGATTTTGAAAACTACATGCAGGTGGAGAATCCACTTTTGACGATCCCCTTTAAAAAGCAAGAAATTATATCCAAAAAAAAGATCTTAATAGCCAAATTATATGCAATTTGTGTGCAAGGCACCTTTCAGTCACCTAACGTCATAAGTTTGAATTGTATAATTTTTTACGTCATTTCGTCATGTTAGTCCTACGTTTTCATGATGCCATTTTTTTGGTTTAAATATAAATGTAGTGCGTTATATTTTGTATTCCTCCAATTTTCTAGTCATTTTTATGTGCAAAAATTATCAAGTTTGTAATTTTTTTACTTAATTGCTTAACCCTGGAACGTTATACTTATTTTACATACGTTAATGTTATGCTTCTTCGAATCGACGAACTTTTTTTTCAGAAAATTATTACGGTTAAGCTTTTCAAACTAAAAATTCATAAAAATCATTTTCACTTAACTCATTGAGTTATTGTTATTCAGAAACAAACAAAAAAATAAAGCTTATACATTTTTTTTTGGCTTGAAATCAATAGTTTTTCCCTAACGTGTTTAGTTATTTTTTTTAAAGAAACTTTTTCATAGTACGAAAAATAAAAAAACAAATTTGACTTACTACACTTAGTCTTTCAATATTACATATTAATTAAAAATATAAAAAAAGAAAAATCCATCATTAAGCTTATTTTGAGCAGGACTCACAAAACTCAGAGGCTAGTTTTGACGACGCTGTACCGCTGAATTTCACGTTTGGTGACTGTTTACGCGATGAACGTCCATTTACGACAAGCTCTCGACATAAACATTGTTAAAAAATTAAAGCATAATATGCGGTATAAACAAAGTTAGTGAACAAAGAGTGAGAGCGCGTCGTCGATTTGACGAAGTATAACGTTCCAGGGTTAAAGTTTCAATGCAATGTGGATAGAAACCCCGATGTGAGTAGAAGTGATGATGGATATGTTAAGTACTTCAGGCCAATCAGTTTTTATACCAAATTTCTCAAAGATACTACGAAAAACTCTGAAAAAAAAAAAAATGTCGAAAACTTCAAAACCTATACTGAGAGAATTATTTAAGGTAATAAAACCAAATTTTAAGCAAAAGTAGGAATGATTCGGAAGAGCTATGAACAAGAGCTAGATAAATTTGCAGAAGTGGGCGTGGCACCCTCCACAGGAACAAAAATTTAAAACGCTATACGAGAGTTATTCAAGGTAATTAAACCAAAGTTCATACAAATACAAAAAAAATCGGTCTAACATTACACAAAGTTGGAGAATTTCCAAAAAGAGGTTGTGGAATCTCGCATAAGCTTCAAAACGCTACACAGAGAACTATTTAAGGAAATGTCGCCAAATTTAATGTGTGTACGTTAAGTCAAACCAGCCAAAATGTAGTGGAATACCCTCTCAATAAAAAATTAAGGAATACACGAGCTTTTACTGTTAATGCGATGTAGGGTACTTAATTTTTGACGAGGCCAATTTAAAAACGCCACATCAGTTAAACGGTTACTATATATTTGTTTTGCAAAGATTACATGTAATAATGATATAATGCTTTATTTTCCATGCAACAATTAAGTCGCCTTAAAATGCTATAAATTACGCCATGTAAAGTTATGCAGCTTGAACAGACTGCTTTTGCGATGAACTGATTTTATCGCCTAAGCTTAGAGCCATGCCCTGAAGAGAAAAAACAATTAATCTTTGTTTTGTTGTATTATAAAAGAAATTTACTTGACTCTTAGCACGTATACGTATATGTCCGGTAACTTTAGAATCAGGATCATCGACTGGCTTTTCAATACTCAAATTGGCTAGCGCGTTTTCTCCAAAAATTGATCTAGAAAATAAAATTTCATTTAAGATTAAACGCTAGAAAATACTTTGTATACTTACTTTGCATACATATTTGCTGCCATAAAGCCGCATTGACCTGACAATGCTTTTTCAGGAGTTAAACATTTCATGTTGGTGCTTTTTAAAAGATGCTTTAAATACTCATGCAAGTCGGTGAATGTTGTATTAACGGTCACCTAAAAATAATTATTGCAACGTAATTTGGTGTAGATGGTTAAAACAGTTTATTTTTACTTTATTTTCCCATTCGAAATCTTGCCACATTTGCCTAAATTCCGTATCCGTACAAGCGGCTGGAATAATGTAGTCCATAATATCAATATGAATCGTATTTAATACAACAACGTTAGTGTTTATTGATGTGTCATATACTACAGGAAAAAATAAATTAATGTTTTAACAAGTTTTAAAAGTAAAAAAATTACAGGAACCACATAAATAATTATTATTTTCAAAAATTTAAGTCAATAAATTACACTGTAGAACTAGTCGAATAAAATTTATTCAGAAAATGCACTACTATGACATGAATTTTATTTTTTGCTAACAAAATCACGGCATAATCTTTTTTATTGAATGAATCTTCAAAATTTTTTCCTGTATACATAGGGCTACCAGATGGCCTGCTTACAAAAGTAGCACATATCAAAAAATTTCAATTTAGTAATGAAAACCAAAAATATTACTGCAGTGTTGTAATGAAATCCAAATTTTTTTTAATTCCATAGAAATATTTTTGATGACCAAAAAAAAAAAAAGGTCCTCACTTTGTACGACAAAACCCTAGGAAATTAAATAAATATTTAAAATAAATTTCATTTTCCAATGCAAACATCAAAAACAAAAAAAAAGGTCGTAACTTCGAAAGTAGTGAAAAGTAGCGCATTTCAAGCAAAAGTAGCACATTTCAAGTGAAAAGTAGTACAGCCTTGCAAAAGTAGCGCTACTTTAGTATGCCATCTGGTAGCCCTATGTATACATAGTTCATCGAGTCATTTTAAATGTTAATACGCTTTAGTTATTTTAATTTTATTACGATAGTATTTTGAATTTTTCAGATACAAATATTGTTATTTAAGAAGGTTCGGATCTATGAAGATAATAAAACATTTAATTTCGATAAATGTTAAAAAAATATATACGTGTCTTACGGGTACCTATAAAATCAATTAATTATTTTCTGCATTTCATTAATTTTTTTTTTAAACACTAATTTGTAAGCCCTAAATTGAAAAAATAAAGAAATTACTGTGCGGTTATTGATGCTAAAAAAAATAATAAATAACAATGAAGTGGTTTTTATTTTCCAAAACATAACCGCTACGGGTCCTGAAAATATACAGAAAGGTCTTACCAATGTTTCCAAAAATTATTCCATTTTCTGTTGATGATACTTTAACATTAGCTTTGATATTGCAGAAATCATGTGGAGCTAAAACAACAGGATGAGGACGTTCCACTAATTTTAAGTCTCCCAAGGTGGCCAATTCAAGGGTGCAATTTTGAAGAGTGTCATCTAAAGAACAAAATGTTAATCATGGATTTATAATAACTACATATAATGTTTTCTTGTGTTTTACACCTACTTCACGGTGTAAGCTCAGTAAAATAATCAATATACTGATGATGTATATTTTGGATTAAATAACACAGGAGGCGATCGTAATAAGTCTAACGAGATAAAACTTGAAAAAATCCACCGCTAGTAAACATAGAACAGTTATAATTGTCTGGCCCTGATTTCAATAGCCAGGCAACTTCATAAATTGGGTTGAATTTTTTCAGCATTTATTTTCGTCGTTAAGGTTTAAATTCGTACCAAAATGAAGATTGAACTTTCACTCTGCTAAAGTTATATGTATGTATGAGGATGTTTTTAAAAAAATTTAATGTAATTTTTAAATAACTTTTTCCAGCTCATTTAACAACGCAGGTAATCAAGATATTTCAAAATCTTAAATTTGTATGTTGCGCTCTCTGCAGAAAAGCTTTTGACTTTTTTGAATACAAATCTTGTAAGTTAGATATGAGCTACCATTGGACAAAATATCATTAGATAGCATTACTCACACTCAAGTTACTTATCGCCTTATTATTATTAGGTAATATGGTATATATTTCGATATTTTGTGCCTTTCATGCAGGACCTACAAATGCAACATTTCAAAAGAAATTTCAAATGAGACACATATCTCAAGCTTCGAAGAAATTTCTTTAAGTACTTTATTGTTTCACAAAGAAATAGGCGATCTGCCAGAATTAAAACTAAAACATAACTGTTTTGACTATATTCTCATAGAATATATACTCAGTTCTCTTAACCATTTTCACGGGTTTTACACTGTGTTGGAGGCAGGGTATGTACAGGTAATTAAAAAAAAAAATTGTTTTGCCAATGGGAACGAGTAATACTGTTACGATGTTTGTTCAATGATAGTTTATATTTAAGTCGGTTTTTAGACAAATGAAGGCTCAACCTTCATTTTGACATGGAGTTGATCTATAAGTTAGATGGCGTAAGTAAACTGAAAAAATACTGATTTAATAAAAAAAGGTAATAAGATTTATAAATGTATAGTAAGCAATTGAAAAAAATATCGGTTACATTTTGAAAACATAACCCATTTGCTTTTGCAACTAAGGTGCGTTGTAATTCATAATCAACGATTATTTTGTTTATAGATTTTTTTTCTTAAGTTTTATGACGGTAAGACTATTTACGGTCGCCTCTTGCTATAAACGTACTAGTTTGATTAACGACAAGGACATCTAGCACAATGTCATACTGATTGACATTAACATAAGCCTCAGCGTAAACAGGATCTGAAAAGCCAGTCAACTGTGTGACCTTGTTAAGCTTATTATTGGGTGATGTAATGTCACTTAAATTAGTGGTTTTTGTGCCAGCGAGCGCTTGATTTAAACTCGATTCAAAAACATTTTCTCCAAGTTGATTATCGCGTCCATTTGAAAGCTGTGCAAATACAACTGGATCATCTGGCTGTACTTTCGCTGAGGTTTTTTGCTTCGCCTTAAGCATTCGTTGATCTTCTTCATTCTGCGCGTCTAACATTTTACCTAATGCTTCGCGACAGTATGTTTTAAATATTTCAACGGCTTCTTCAGTGCGTTCGCTAAGTGTACGCAAACAGATGAATATGCGATCAGTGTCATCGTTCGTAATTGGCTTAGTGGGGAACCCGGACTTGCCCAAATGTAAAATTGAACTCATAATCAACATGACTTGTGTGGTTAAACGATTTTGCTGACGCTGAAGATAAAAAATTTGCATTTAAATTTGTATATAAAGGTTCGTTTTATTACCAAATCTGTTTCTAAATCAATGTACCGAAGAGCTAATTTTGTTAGTGTAGCTGATAGTGCAGCCCCAATAAAGAAATCGCCATCCATCAAATATTGACGCAACGGAGGACGCTTTTCCTTCTTTGCAACTCTGTAATTTTAAAATTTAGTAGGCAAATTTTCTAGAATAACGTAAAAAAATTAAATCTGATTTGTGAACTGCTTATAATGTTATTATTTAAGGAAAGGCTTAGCATAGCTGAAGGATCGGAAATTATTTCAAACTTAGAGAAATTTTCTTAACTTATTGTTGCTTATGACGGGGCTTACCAGTGCCAGAGGGCGTTATGGTAAGCTCAAACTGGAAGTAGATAGTTAACTGTACTATACTTGGCTCGTCTTGAGCCAATTTAGTGTACTTTAAGCAAACTACTAAACCTGACCAGAGGAGAAGATGCATTCATCAATCTGGTAACAGAGTTGTCAGGAGCCCCTAAGACTTTGGTCCTAGCCTGAAAGTTGCGTGAAGCCCAATAGTTCGAATCGCATGCGGTAGGCCACTTCGGGGGTGCATTATGGTGGTTGTCGTTGAAACCCAAATCGTGGGGAGAGCAAAATGTTACGCTCAGTATGGAGTTACATTTTCTCAACCTCGTGGCTGTTCTAAAATAGCAAGAGATGTGGGTAGACCTCGACTCAAACCAAGGGTAAAGTTATGTCCATAAACATAACTTTACTTGGAAACTGTTTTCAATAAGAGCCCTCCTATAATTAGGGATGTATATAAAGTATTTCAAGTGTTGCACGGCACACAGCGGCCTTAAGCTTTTTGAGGCAGGCGGTCATGTTAAAAAACCAATTTTTACTATGGTTTTTCTAATGCAACTATCTTTAGGGCTTTATTAATGATTTTTGTCGCGCTACACAACAGCTTAGGAACCGACGTCGCTACCATCGAAAACGCAACCAAGCGACCTGAGTGTTTACGGCTAGACGAACGGCGACACGCCGGTTTTTCGGCCGATCGTAAGTCGATTAGTGATTATGTAGTTGGTTTTATTTGTGTCTAAGTAGTGTTAAAGTAAATAAGATGCGTGCTAAAATGAAGTGTTTATTGTTATTGGAAAGAAGTTATTTACTGCGTTTAACAGTTTATAGGTGTAGGATATTGTGTTCGGTTAATAGGACGCGAGATAATTGCGAAAATCTGTTTCTTGTTACATTTGACCTTGAATATCGATGCCACAGAAAATTTATTTTTTCCCTAACGATTGGTGGAAGCATTATTTATTCGAAAATGTTTTAAAAGCGGTGGCTTCTAGAAGCCGGGGCCGCCCCAAATGATGTTAAAAATCCATTTTCGACCTTTCTTCATCGATTAGAGCAAACATTTTTTTTAGAAATGGGTCTAAAACGGTCTCTTCTGGAGTCCGGGGCTACCCCAAATGATGATAAAAACCCATTTTCGAACTTTCCTTATCTTATATGGTGCCATAAACATTGATCTTCATGTATCATTTTTTTTCGTCGCTCGCTGTCGCTTAAACAAATCTAAATATTTGGTTGCAGAAAGCGACAGTGCTTTGTAGCTTGCCGACACTCATGTCACTTTACGCAAAATCGCCTAGCCTTAAACACTTCCATATGATCGACAGGAGCTACAAGCAGTCGCGTAGCGCGACGAAAAACGACTAGCCACAAACGCACATTATTCACAAACAAGTAGTGGTGTCCCTACAGAAACACATGTATGATGCAAAAATTTTCAGTTTCGAAAAAAGTATGTAATTGGAATCAATAACACTAGTTTACAAGAAAAAAGATCTGGTTTCTCATAGACTTTTTTCGATGTATTTTGGGGCGTAGATTCCAAAAATGGCAACCATTTTTTTTTTCTTAAGAATCGTTTTCGAGATATCCTCAAAAAACCCCTTTTTTGGCACTTTTTTCATTTATTTGACTATATCTCCATAAACTTTTTTTCGACTCAAAAACGATTTTCAGCATTCGAACGATATGCTTTTTGCTTGAATCGGATAAGGTTTGATGGAGTTACAAGCGCTCAAAGTCCAAAAAACTGACTTTTTTGGTCTTTTTTGAAAATCACTCAATTTCAATTGCTCCATTTGAATGAAAAATTTTTTCTTTTTCATATTTTTAAAATTTTTAATGAAAGACTATTCTTTTGCAAATATTTTAAGAATAGTTTGGCGAAAATCGGACAAAAAATGTAGAAGTTATTCGAAAAAACACTAAAAAACTTGCAATAAAATTAAACGTTTTTATTTAAAAAGAAACGGAGAATAAAAGTAAAGAGCCACACAAACACAATCGTATGTATTTTCGTTTAATTTTATTGCAAGTTTTTTAGTGTTTTTTCGAATAACTTCTACATTTTTTGTCCGATTTTCGCAAAATTATACTTAAAATATTTGCAAAAGAATAGTCTTTCATTAAAAATTTTAAAAATATGAAAAAGAAAAAAATTTTCATTCAAATGGAGCAATTGAATTTGAGTGATTTTCAAAAAAGACCAAAAAAGTCAGTTTTTTTGGACTTTGAGCGCTTGTAACTCCATCAAATCTTATCCGATTCAAGCAACCAGCATATCGTTAGAAAGGAAATACAAATATCTTTCGAATGCTGAAAATCTTTTTTGAGTCAAAAAAAAATTTATGGAGATATAGTCAAATAAATGAAAAAAGTGCCGAAAAAGGGGTTTTTTGAGGATATCTCGAAAACGATTCTTAAGAAAAAAAAATGGTTGCCATTTTTGGAATCTACGCCTCAAAATACATGGAAAAAAGTCTATGAGAAACCATATCTCGAGATCAAGCCCAAATTTGTAAACTAGTGTAATATGTATGGGACTCATGATTCATTGGAATATGCCCTACGTTATACTATACATATCGTTGTAGCGATCAAAAAACGTGCTTTGCTATTTTCCGAAGCTTTTTTTACTACCCAATTTAAAAGTGCCACCCGATACAACCACTTACCGATTGATTTGAAAGTTGAACTGTGTAAAAACATAAATGTGTATTTTTCCTCCAATTTCTTTATTAGAAAATTTAAGAAAATTGTCTAGACTATTAATCTTTCTGTCTTTAACAGCATATACTTAACAGATGTACTATTAGATGCATGCAAGATATCTCTTGTAATGTTATTCGTGTCAAATTAAGTTGTTAACAGTCAATTTTAGCTTTAAATTTTGATTTCAATAGGTCTCTTATCGGCCTAATTCTTTCCTATATGAAATGTATGGCAATTTTTAGTTTTCGGAATTTTTGGTGCGCAAGAAATTGTTTTTCCATTGCCAATAACTATGTATTGTGTAATTCGAAAAAGATTTTTTACGTTGTTTTAAAAAAACGTCCAAAGAGTCTCCCATTTTTTAAATTTTTTTGCTCCAATCGATAGGGAGAGGTGGTCACAAAAACAGCACCATAAATTCGATTTCGATAGCAAAAAAAAATTCTGTAATAAAAAAAGCCAATTCCAAGCAAGAATATGAGTTTAGAAACAAAAATACACTGATCGAAGGAAACAAAAGAAGCTATTCTCAATGTGTGCATTGTTCTTTGCTTGTTTGCTGGCATCCTTTTTTTCTGAATGATGTAACGACAATGCAAATCCCAATGTGAATTCAATGTGAATGTAGCGCATATAAAAAACAGGTATTTTTTCGTATTTTGCTCATCGCAGATCTAAAACAGGGGAGAAAGAATATACTTACGGTGCTACGCTGAATGCACTTTGTGTTGCATAAGTTCCATCCGAAGTTACTTTACTACTAGCTGTAGAAGCTTCTGCGGAGCTTGAAGTGCCACCAACTCCCACCGTATGATCCTCTTCAGATTGTTCTCCAGCTAATCGGCGCTGTTCAGCATCAACCATTGGGATTTCTCCCAAAGTTTGAACTAGCACTTCAATAACTTCAAGAATTTGTTCTTTTGAATTGATATATTCGCCTAAAATCCAGACAGCGGCTCGATGAATCTTTGAAGATTTAATCTGAGGGAATGCTTCAAGCAATTTTTCTATAATCAATGGACGCAGCGAAGGGAATTTTTGTATAGCCTCGCGTATAAATATTAAAACATCGATTGCAGCCAATTCATTAGTATCTGATAAAAATTCTACTAAAACTGGTATAACGTTAGCGGCAACGTCAGGGAATTTTATCGAACAGGAGTGTAGAGTACGCACAAGAATCTGACGATATTTTCCTGTGTCTTCGTGTTCGACATTGTGAGTTTTAGAAACCTCTTTTTTTAAAACAAGGACCATTTCACCAATATTACGAGATGAAACTAAGTCCATAGCCAAACTAAGTGTTTTTCGACGTACTTCAATATCAGGTGATGCCAAAACTCGTAGCACATCCATTACTAGATCCTGCATGATCTATACGCATAAAAAAAAAAATTTGTTTAGCAGCGCAACTTGATTGACATAATGTATTATTTTTTCAGAAACCAAAAATTTCTTTGATAAAATTAAATAAGTGACTCTATTTAGAGTCCAATTTAGAATTTGTTTTTACCTTTTCCATATTTTCATTCTCTTTCATTGCAATAAGCCGATCTAAAACAATCAATTTAACGTTGTTGTCGCTCTCTTTCACAATGAGTTCAATGTAACAACCCGCTGCTGCTTTAATTGCAGTTGGTGCCGATGATAGCGTAATTAACGTACCAGCTGCCTCATAGCGTACAGCATTGGAAGAAGAGTTCAACAAATTGTATATGCAGCGAATAAAACGCGAACGTTCCGCCGGATTTGCATGGCACACCTTGTAGATGAGTTCAACTATGACCAATTGCAAAATGTCGCCGAAATTATTCACTTGATCGATACAGGATGCCAAATAATTAAGCGCACGCTCTTGATCAGCATGCAATAGCATTAGGAAAGCATTGCGTTTGCAGGACATGTCCTGCTGAGTGTCAAGGAAGTTGGCAATTAATTCCGGACCGTCGGGCACAAGCCAATCAAAATTTTTGTAAATAGTGAAAATAGCTAAGACTGCGTTACGTCGCACATATGAATGACGGTGATCAAGACATGCACGTATAGCAGGCATCAGAGGCTCCAACAATTCGGGCTCTTTCAGCTTGCAAAGGAAGCGTAAAGTGGAGCCACGTAAAAATTCATTGGGATGTTGCAAGTCCTAAAATTTGTGATATTGAGTAACTTAATTAATTTCAATGATATTGTAGAAGTACCTTGCGGTATGCATCGCAAACGAGAATCATTTCTTGTAATAGCTTCCCGTCGGCTGATGTCTTGGGTACAATCTCCCAAAATATTAGAAGCAGCTTTTTTATGGTGTGATTCTGCACCGGCAGTACAAATCGAATTATGGTCATGATAAGACCAGACAACCGCTCACCGTTTAGCAAAAGCTGAATTACTTTTTTCAGTGTATCAATTTTCACGTTGGTGTCGCCCTTTTCCAAGTCCTGCTTTAGTTGCATTTCGTTGGGTATCTCCATGTCCGGAGAATTAATGATGGTGTAACATGGTCCTTCGGCCAGCGCCATTTTTTTTATTTAATTTTTCAGTCCGTTATTAAAATAGAATTTAGTTCGGATAGTACTTTGTTAATTAATTTAACTTTAAGGACAAAAATTCTATTTCGTGAAAAAACATGTAGCGATATTTTCCTTCTGACGTGTCAAAACTTTGTGTCACTGTCAAATGTGAATGACGTTTTCTTTTATTTAGCAGTGTTCCGAAATCGTGAGTTGTACGTACGGATCTTACGTCAAGTATGTACAAACAAAATTCTTGAAATCGTATGCTACGAAGCACTAATGTCAAGTTTTTCGTTTCTCAATAAAATTATGACCTTGCAAAATTATGCGAGATACGGTGCGAGAAAAATCAGAACGTCACAATATGATATGCACATGAGTTTTTTTGACCTTAAATTCTGGTTTGTTTTTTTCTCGCACTCGAATCTCTCATTCATTGTGTTTGAGACTTGGCTTGCGTTTAGCCCAGTTCACATTATCGCACATGTTGTCCAACCTGGTGTGACAACATCAATGTTCGATAATGTGAACTGTAGGATGGACCGCTTGACACATGTTGAGCCTTAACCAAAATAGACGTGACGAGAAGGTAGCAATTGAACGAACGTTTGCACTCGTTTCGTCTGTTTTGACATTAATCCCAAAAAGTTGTATGTATGTATGACGAGTAGCAACGTTTTGAAGTTCTGTTCTTACGGAACTCTTACGTCTCGTCAAAATGTTTCGTTCAATTACGTTAATTTTGGTTAATTTTGGCTATCAACATTGGTTTACATACACTCGAACTTACTCGTTATGTCTCGTCTCGTCTATTTTGGTTTAGGCTTTTGATGGATTTCAAAAATTTTTGATTTCCCTGCTGGTTTGTCCAACCTTACAACTAGTGTGAACGCTGGCTGTCGAGCCTAGTGCAAATTATTCATTTCAAATAAGATTTCATAGAGTGAACTTCAATGGCGGCTATAATATAAATCAGTTTTGGTAAGATTTTTTTGATATTTATTAAATTTTTTCAGAAACTTGGAAAATAAAAGTGGTATGTACAAAAACCAAAATGCATAAAATGAGGCAGCTTAGTAAAATTGAAGGAAATCTTTCCAAATGCTACGGTTGATGTGCTAAAAAAAAAGAGATTAACTATTTACGATTGTAGAGAATAATTACAATGTTTTCTCTTCAGAGGTTAAAGCAAAAAGTATATGTAATATATATAAATTAAAAATATAAATAATAAATATATATTATAATATATACTTTTTGGTTAAAGCAGAGCAAAAATTTAGTGATGTGTACGCCTCAAAAGCATGTGTGATGATGTGAACGCAAAACGATATTTATAGTTATTCCTGTTGCCAAGCTATGTTGGACAGCATGTGTGATAATAGGTTTGTTCGAGACTGAAAAAATAGGTAAAAATTTATAAATATTTATAAAGTTTTACCACAAAAAGTGTTCGAGAAAGAAAAAATGTGGTGTTTGAGAGAGAAAAAATGAGAGTAAGAAACAGCTGATCACTTCCCCTCCCAAAAATAAATTCAATTTTCACCAAGATAAATTTCTTGTGGCTAAAAATTGAAGACTGTCAAAATCGTAGGCAACGAGACTGGCGACTCACTTTTTGCATGCGAGGGAAATGAAATTTCCTGTCTGAATTATACCTGTCAAATACTTTCCATATAAAATAATTTTCTGCGTTGATTTTTTTTTTCTCTTCTTTTAAGGTTGTGTTAAGAAGAAGCAACATAACAAAAAGCTTGAAATCAAAACATTTTTGGTAAATGCTCATTTATTTAATTAAATAGCTGATCTATTTTTTATTGAAAAGGAATCGTAAAGTTAAATGTTACCTGAATGGTTGTAAGGTAGTCAACCAGATAATTATTTTTAAGATTGGAAGTGTTGCTAAATGAAAGTTGCTCCATTTTTTTTTTGTTTTTACAATTCCATCGAACATAACTCTTTGTTTGAACAAAAAAAAAATTAGTGCACAACTTTTCTGGACTAACTAGCTGTTAAAAAACGTGAATTCCGTAACAGCGTCTGCAAAATTTAAAATTTTTGCCTAGCATAACATGCATCAAAACTGTTTAACTCAAAATGTAAAACAATTTTGGTTAAAATTTACTTAACGTCAAACCTCTTATTTTTATCCTAAGCAGAGCTGGGCACCACTACACGTGTGTTTCTCTTAAATGTTCTCCAATGCATGTGTAGTTGTGCTTTATTCGCTTTTCAAAGCAAACTGAATTAAATTTTACGCTCTCTGCTGTATATACGTATATGAAAAGTTGTTCTCATTCTGCCGCAGTCCCGCGCGCGGTACGTTTTGCCCAGCCACGATCCTAAGCATTGTTTTAAAATGCATTTAAAATAAATCAAAGTTCAAGATAATTTATGAAGCTATAAAAATCAGGCAGAAAACTTTAAAATAGAACATTTACTTTTTAAGTTATTGCAATAATATTCTCGAAAATGCTTCACTCGCCTTGCATTCAGAATGTCTTAACCAAACGGTTACGCAACAATGGTGCTGGTTTTAGCTCCTAAACTCTGCCATTGTTTGTTTACTAAAATACGCGCAACTTTTTGACAGTCTTCAATTTTTACCTATTTTTCCGTTCTAGACAGAATTGTGGTGATTCGAGTAGTCAGAGAAATTTTAGTTTTTACTCTCTCAAAAATCGCGATTTGACACTTTTCAGTTTTTACCACAAAATCTGCTTCGAACAAACCTAATGTGAACTGGGCTTTTGTTGTAGTGGGTTAACGGAGAAAATGTTTTGGCATTTACATGCACAAAGTCGACGTTTACACGAGAAAAGTCTTGCCGCAGAGTTTCCTTGTTTGTTGGCAAGAGGGGAAAAGCGAAAGGGACGAGGTAAAAAATTTGTCATATGTTGCAAACGCGAAACGAAAATCACAAAAGAGAATGGACAAGAATTTGTCTCTCAGACTTTCCTCGTATAAACGCCGATAAAAAGAAATTTTAAGAACAAATTCAGAAAATATGCAAGATGCCAGTGCGAGGAAGAACAAAACGAGACAACATAATTTTTCCTACACATTAAGACTTAAGGGCCAACTAAACAATGCACGCTTTGACTGCAGTCAACGTATGCAAGTGTGCGAATACACACAAATCGTATATCAAAACTACAACGTACTTAACAAACAGTTTCGTTCAATTTCCACAAATGTCATTTCCTTAAGGAAAGTGCGAAACTGAACGCACTTTCTGTACGGAATCAGCTGTTTATGCATTGTATACAAAAGAAAAAATTTTTGCAATTAATTATTACAATTAATTAAACAGTAAAATAGACGCATTTTATTGAAATCGAAATTTAAAGGAAAGGGCTTGGAGTGAAGTTGCAGAAATATGCATTTTAATGTAAACACACAATACATACAACAATTTGGTTGACAATTCAGTGATGCCACGCGCTGCATTTGCCAATACTTTTCCCCACAATCTACACGCATAGTACAAAATGAGCAATTTTGTTTTCTTATTTTTTTCTTAAAATTAGTAAAAACAATATCTGGATTACATATTTATTGCTTTAAGTATCTAAATAAATGTCATTGAATAACATTTTGTGAATGAATTCAATTTATTTAGGAAATATAAGAAATAAAATTTATGCAATTGTGGGAATATTTCACACGCTTGCCAACTATGGCTACATCGCTTAAGTTCAACGAAGTACAACATAGCCACTAAAAAGTCTTCTCTGAGTTTCTTAAGCATCTGACAGGCTTTTCGTTCAAATTTGACAGTAGGTTACGCTAGGCGATGCATGGTTTAGTTGGGCCTTTAACCAAAATAGACGTGACGAGACGGTAGCAATTGAACGAACGTTTGCACTCGTTTCGTCTGTTTTGACATTTAACCCAAAATGTTACGCTAGCCAACGAGTCGAAAAACCTGTTATGACGAGTAGCAACGTTTTGAAGTTCGGTTCTTACGGAACAACTCGTCTCGTCAAAATGTTTCGTTCACTTTCGATCAATTACGTTGGTTCATTTTGGCTATCAACATTGGTTTACATACACTCGAACTTACTCGTTACGTCTCGTCTATTTTGGTTTAGGCTTTAGAGGTAAGATGCGCAATGGAAGCTTAAAAAAGCTCTAACATTAAGAAAAAATCATGTTATCTCGTTTTGCTTATTTCTCGTGTTCGTTGCCGTGCTATCGACATGTATAGAAATTGTTCTTTTTGACTACGACAGCAAAATATCAAAGTTGCATTCATGCTGCCATTTAATCAATAGAAATGTTTTATTTTTTTAAATATATATATTTTTTATTGGAGTATTAAAAACGTTACAAAACTTATGTTATCGCACAATTTACAGAAATGGTAATAAATACTACAGCGTGGTATAATGCCTTACAGCTATAGCAGATTTAATTTTGACTAGTTTGCTTAGTCAAGGTTTACACGAGGAAACTTTTTCGGCAAAGTTTCCTTGTTTGATTGCAAGAGGGGAAAAACAAAAGGGACGAGGTAAAAAAATTGTCACGTGTCGCAAACGTGAAACGAAAATCACAAAAGAGAATGGACAAGAATTTGTCTCTCAGACTTTCTTCGTGTAAACGTCGACTTAGTCAAACACGAGGAAACTTTTTCGGCAAAGTTTCCTTGTTTGTTCGTAAGAGGGGAAAAACAAAAGGGACGAGGTAAAAAGATTGTCATATGTCGCAAACGCGAAACGAAAATCACAAAAGAGAATGTACAAGAATTTGTCTCTCAGACTTTCCTCGTGTAAACGTCGACTTACAGTTTTTGAAGTTTGATCGATTTTGCTGCTGCTGCTTTTAAAATTTTTCGCGTTTTGTTGCTGCTGCTGTCTTGATTGTGTACGAGTGTTCAAAAACAAAACAGCTGTTTATTTTTTCCCTACGTTTTGATTCAGTGATGTGGACGGTTATCGGTGTATGTCTGTTTTTGCCAAAATTTGTTTTAAAGCCGACATATCTACGTCTGATCGCTAGCTTTAAATTAAAATTGCTGCCGTAGCAGCACCACGGAATATGAAGAAGCAGAAAGCATAGACACAACTATAAGAACCAAATATAGAATTGACACGACACCATTTCATTGACCTTGCAGCATCTGAGTTTCGTTCTAGACGTTTTTCATATTCAGTTTTACCTAATGAAACACCCGCTTTATTGTTCCAAAATAGAGTTTTAAAAGCCGTCGCAATATACACAAACGTACGAACATATCCATGAAAGTCGAAGTTGCCCACAAAAACATGAATGGGCGCTCAATTCGCATCAATCGCTTGCCGGCAGCCATTGCCGCTATCCTTGTCACATGCATACTCGTTTACTTAATAAACTTTCATCAAGAAGAACGACCAGCCATGTATGGTATGCTTCGCAATCAAAACAAGGTAAGCCTGCGACAATTGCTTATCGCCTCGGTACAGGCAGCGCAGCGTGGAGGCCTCGAGGTACTCGCAGTAGCCAATACGCGTCAGCTGAACGAGAAAAGTAAAGGCAAAACGGATGAAGGTGCCAACGATCCATATACGGATGCTGATGGACGTTCGCATTGTGTGATGAAACATGGCTTACATCGCCTTTTTCCCCGTGTGACCATCTTCTCTGAAGAGGATAAGCAACAGTGTTCAGATGTTAACACTTTTGATTTGGACAATACAGTGCTGCATGAAACGGCCAGTTTACCAGATGATTTTGTTAATATAAAGGATGTGACAGTTTGGATAGACCCGTTAGATGCAACACAAGAATTCACTGGTACGTATTGTAATGGAATTTATTTGGTAGATTAGCCTTTAATTTTTCAATATTTGGTTTGATTAAACGTACGCACTCACATTGAATTTGGCATTTGACTTTTTGTCTGATGCTGGACCGTACCATTTATGTGTATTTGTGTGAAATTTGGTTTCATTGCTTTAAATAACTCTCCCAGTATTCAGTTTTTGTTTATAAAAAGGTTACCACGCTTATTCGTAGGAATTCGTCATGTTCTTGTCCAGAGCTTTTCAGGTTCATTCCTACCGTTTGTGTGAAATTTGGTTTCAATACCTTTAATAATCCTCTCAGTATGGTGTTTTGTAGATTTTGTTTGCATGGGAGAGGTGGCGGGAGGGGGGCGCTACGCCCTCTTTAGAAACCCACCAAGTTCTTGTCCAGAGCTTTTCCGAACCATTCCTACTGTTTGTGTGAAATTTGGCTCGAAAACCTTAAATAATGTTCTTAGTATGGCGTTTTGAAGTTTTTGTTTGGGTGGGGATATCACGCCCTCCTGTCGAAACTTGCTACCTTTTTGTCCAGATCTTGTCTAAGTTATTTTTAGAATTTGTGAGAAATTTTATTACATCAAATAACTCTCTCAACATACCATAAAATGTTTTTTATATGGGCGGTAAACATGTCCGTAAACCGATTTTTTCCATTTTCAATCCCAAGAACCTTGCCTTTATATAGCTTTGTTTTAAATCAAGAATATATATACTTTTCTATATCTGCCACGCCCTCTTCTATGAGTTACATACGGAATGTACCCTCAGTGTAGGGTGAAACAGGCACCGGATTCGGATTCAGCAATTTACCAGTAGACGTTTTTTGGTATGTACACGCATGTGCGTATGATAACTGCCTTTTTTATTATTTTGTGCCAGTTCCCCATATGACTTGCTACCATCCGATCTCTATATGTTCTGGGCCTTCCGCTACATCAATGGTTCCACGTTATAATCATTAATTTTTTTATAAACTTATCGGTCTATGTTGCTTATCTCCTGCCGGAACATATGGCCTCCACAATAATAAATTTATGAAGAACCAACAATCTGTTCAACATTAATTTTTATTCACATAATTGATTATTCATACAGCTGTAAGCGTGCAAATATAAAACTTCTTATTTTGCAGAGCAACTGTACGAGTATGTTACAACGATGGTATGCGTTGCAGTGCGAGGTCAACCTGTAATTGGCGTTATACATCAACCTTTTATTGGACAAACTGCTTGGGCATGGATTGATCACTCTATGTCTGAATACCTAGCTGATATTCATCCAGCAAAATTAGATGTAGATCATCCAGTAATTACAGTATCGAGATCACATGCTGGTGATGTTAAGTCTGTTACGAAATCTGTGTTTGGTGAAAATTCGAATATAAAAACAGCTGCTGGTGCTGGCTATAAAGTATTGCAGGTGGTAGCCAATAATGCAACTGCTTATTTGCATTCCACAAAAATTAAAAAGTGGGATATTTGTGCTGGCGATGCTATCCTTCGTGCGCTAGGCGGCACGATGACAACATTGGATGACAAACTTATTGATTACGGTCCCCAAAGTTCACCAATTAATGATCGTGGATTGCTCGCAACAATTGCTAAACACGAAGAGTATATTGAAAGATTAATTGCATATAGAGAAATGGTTGCAGCAATCCATAGGTAGAATAGACGTAATTTTAAACAACTTTTGTTGTGAAATATTTTTTAGTTAAAAATTTATTTATAAAATACAAGAATCTGAAAAAATGACTTTTATTTCGTTATATTTTCGGAAAGATTCTAAGCCTATAAAATATAATTTTCCAATCCAAACATCATCAATCAAAACTCAAAGTCCAAATAATTAATGAACGATATATCCAAATCAAAATGTTTTGAATTAGCGATGTAAAGAAAAATCTAATAAGAAATTCAAATTGAAAACAAAATAATTACATATTCGAAGCCGGCCTTCTCAAAAAATAAAATTTCCTGCAAATGGTAAAAAGTATTTTTTTTTTAATGTTGACCTTTTTTAAAATTTTTTTTTTGCATTGCTCAAGAAAACTTTGAAGACCATTCACAAAAATCGTCCGGTTTTAGAAGTTTTTGAATTCCTACCTGATTTTAAAGATTAAGTCTTATTGTACAATGAATTAAGCTCAATAAATTGTACCAGGTCCACGACTTTAACATGAAATTTCGGGCTTGGCCGCTTCAATGTCTGAACAGAATTGGGACGTGCAATATCATCCAGGATTTTCTTATACGTTTGTCGTGAGTGCAAAATTGACACTACAAAATTTATCGCAGAGAAATAGAACAACTTCTGTTTTTTGGTGCGATTTGACAAAAGATAAATCGCACGCCCAATTCTGTTTGGACTTTCAATCAGGGTCACTCGGCTGTGTTCCTTACAGAATGGGGTTCGACACCCCCGAACTTCGTTCGTTACTATGTCAAGACCGGCCAAGTCTAGCACATTGGTATCATAATAACCGGTCAAGTCCAAAATTGTCTTCTCAAAAACATACGCAAATAAAACTTGAAAATTCTGATCTGACGTGCTTTGAGTAAGAAATTTTAAAAGCTATTATGTGGGAAATATTTTTTTATATTTTATGTATAAAATTTGTATTGATTTCGTTGGAGATCGATAAATTAAGTTAAGATGAATATTGTTATTATATGCAAATAAAATGATTCTATAAAAAAAAAAAGTTTTCAATGAACGTAAATGAAGATATACGTTTTTTGTTGTTTGTCCAAGAGTTTGAAAAAGGGACTTGGCCGGTTTTGCAACTGGGCGCCTCAAATATTATAATACTTCGGTGTGTGCATGGTAGAATTATCTTGTCAAACTTAAATTCGCTGTCAAGAATAAACATAACAAGAAAAGACAAAAATTCTGACGAGCGCTTTTAGTTGTGTCCTCTTTGTCTTGCTGTGCAGCGTGAAATGACTAAAAGTTGTAATCACACTATTGAAATAATTAATCTACTGAACGAAGAAGTTCTAACTCATCCGATTCTGTTAGTAAAAGGTCAATTAATTCGAGAACGTCAGAAAGCTCAAGAAAATGAAATTAAATTACAAATAGTATGTGGAGATGAACAAAAAATCTTGGTGAGACAAGCAACACAAGCAATTGACAGTGGAAAATTTAAGTTTTTAGTAGACCTGCGTGAAATAAGGAATGATTTACAATTGAAACTTATTTTCTTCTACTGCGATATATCACGGGAGTTAACAATTAATTACAAAGCACGGACGAGTGCCTGCTATCGTTTGCAGCCTCTTCTGATAGTTTGTCAGGAGGAGGCGATTGGGAGCTCGAATGCCGTTTGCCAGTTAATCGATTTAAATTTGTTGCTTGTCCAGTGTTTGTATGCAGAGAAACTACGTGAACACGGTTTTGGGCGTTTAACTTTTACATTAAATGAGCGCTGTCTTGTGTTTTATTCACAGCTGACGCGCCAGCAGGCGTGGAATAGTACTGAAGACGAATTGTGGCAGGCCTTCGGAAAGGAAATCCTGAATTCTTCTCTAGGAGGCGATAAAAAGTTGAAGTTTGTTGCATTTATTTCCTGCACTCGCTATGACGGTGACGCAGTAGAAACAACTGGTGACTATTCATATTCAAATATTAAAAAAAATCTACAAGCACACGCAGCACTTGGTGGTGGTGGATTAGCGCTTTTTGGATCTGCTTATTTTTATGCTTGGCCTCAGTGTTTTGATCAAATCTTGAGTTGTTTTAAGAACGAAACTAAAGTAAATCTAGCACATTTTCCTGACGATAGCAACTATAGACGTACGTATGCAGGCGTATATGGCACATCACTAGGATCTGTTTGTCATGAAATTGGTCACATTTTCGATTTAGGGCATACTGACGATGGTATCATGGGCACGGGTTTTGATTATCTTAATGGAGTATTTACTCTAGATACCTTAACGGAAAATTTACCCAAACGAAAAATACACAAAGGTGTATTGGAGGCTGTTCCACGTCCACGTTTCACATTATTGAAGAAACAAACTTTTTTGGAAAAATATCACGAACAGCGTGGTGCTGGAGATTCTTTTTATTTTACACGAAATTGTGCGGTTATATTGGCACATCATAGATGGCTTAGAAGTGACAACGCTATTAGTCAGTCAGTAGAGCCCACATTTGACACAGCTACACAGTCGGTGATTGCTGCATCTATAGACGCCTTAAAACTCATTGAGATTCGTTGTAAAACCAATAGCTTGGTCAAATTTTTTTTTGAGTTCTCAAAAGAGCCGGTTTTCTGTTTTGTATTGCCATCATCTACGAATGCATTGTGGAATACCCACACTATCTTTGTCATTACTGCCAGCGGTTGCACAAAAACGCTACGCTTTAAAGAGTAGCGTTAGTACATTTATTAATGCTTGGATATTTTTGTTGTGAAATGATTAGTAGCCGGCTTTAAAGGTATGTACATTTTATTTCTTACATCCTTTATTTTTTCTAAAACATTTTAGTAGGTGAGTATTCTGAAACAACCGAAGGGCTTAAAGTGGAATATTTTTGTGTTTTTTTTTTTAAATGATGTGCAAAAAACTGCAGTTTTTACAGAAACAGAGACAAGTTCCTATGAATTTTGATGGCTAAGTCGTCTCAGGTAGTGACGCTGATCAAGAAAATATGCAATTTTCTATAACTGCCACGTCTTCTTCTATGTGTTAGAAACGGAATGAAAGTAATAACAAATATTAGAAATGAAGCAGAAGTTGGAAAAATGAAGAAAAATCGCAGTAATTTGGCAATTTTTAGATCTCTGTTTATCTGTTTTGATCGAGACATATTGAAGCCATAATTCTACCATTTACCATAACTTGAAATTGATTAAAATTTGTAAACTAATATTATTTTTCTAAAATGTTAAGTAATATTTTATCTCTTATTTTCTTAATACCTTTTTGGAGTGATATAAAATTGTTATGTTATACTATGCAGATTTAATGTCATCAGTTGCTTCTACATATGATCGTAGCATGGAAGATCATTGAACTTTCAGTCTTGTCAACCACAACTTTATTCAATCAATCAACCACAAAGAGTACCTCTGCTCACTCGTTGGTCATAATCTAGATTGTGTGTATGCATCTTTATTATTCGAACCATGTTGTGTTGCGTTTGAGTGTTATCGATGTCTATTGAATGAAATTGCCAAAAATATACAATCAGCTATACGTAAATAAGCAATAATCGCGCTTGTGTGAATGTGAAAATAGGCAAGAATTCGGTGATAAGATAATTTCAAGTAGTGAGTTTCTAGACTATTGATGTTGCTAATGCTTTTCGAACGCATCGATCTATAGTCTAGATTTTACATTTCGCAGTAAAAGTTGTCATTCTAAACTACACACATAACATGACACCAGAACCCCGTATTCATTTTAAAGCTCTCAAAGGTTTTCCGCCAGCAGACGAGGATAAAATTGAGACGGAAGTATTTCTCAATGCTGCAAGAGAAATCGTTATCGTTATTGGTGAGTCACCATTTGCTACATTTTATGTTATACCTGAAGCACAAGTTTAACTCTGTGATTTATATTATTGTTAATTGAACTTATACTTTTTATGTAGAATTCTACATGATTTGTTAAGGTTCAACTTTCCAATGAGAAAACGACTCTTAGCGTTTTCGCAATGCTGCTATTATAATTTTTTTAATTAGTACAATCCTCTGTTTTCTTCGTTTTAGAGTCTTTTGGCAAACTATTTACACCTGTAGTCAGTGACATGAACGGCAACATCATGGTATATTTAGCTTTAACATCAATTAATTTCGTGAAAACAACTTTTTTATTTTACAGAATCTTACAAAATCATATGAAAAAGATAAACAAAACTTTCGCTATTTGGAGGATCTCATTATATTGAATTTAAATGTGGACAATAACTTTGCAGCGAATGCATTGCTTTGGCTTAAACGGGGACTTCAATTGATATGTGCATTTTTTGAAAACATTTGTAATGATGAGCAAAATAAGGAACATCTAAAAATACACCTGAAGGATGCTTATGAAAAGACATTAAAACCTTATCATGGCTTCATTATTCAAAGTACTATAAAGGTATGCAAAATGATATCGTTTTAATATAAATTAGTTACAAATCGAGATGATTTTGTTTTAGATTATTTATAGCTGGGTGCCAACAAGAACTCAACTAATTGGACAAGGTGATGCTCACGATGAGAACATTACGGTTCTTCATACGTTTTTACCAAACATGAGCAGCCATTTAAATAGAATAGATAATCTTTTGAAAAACTATAATTTAGATGATGCAAGCAAAGCTTGAGTTATGGATACAAATTATTTAGATTTAATTAATTATTAGATTTAAAATTGCAATAACCGTTCGAAACATCATTAAGAAAAAAAAAAAACGTAATAAAATACAAGTAATTATACCATAAGATTTAAACAAGAGGCTAACTTTTTGTTATATATATATATATTTTGTTTAACGAAACTAAGTAAAATTTTGAGTTTAACATGTACTATGTCGGGAGTAATAAAAATTCGGTCAGCTTGCGGTATTTCATTATTTTTTGGGCGTACATTTTCTTTTGTGGAGGACGAACCTCATAAAGGCGCCTGAAATCATCGACCTAGAGATGTAGCCCAAAAAATGATTGCTGATGAATTGAGCTTGAATGTCATGGCTGTGTAACGATTATTACAAAATTTTTTATTTTTTTTTTAAATGAAAATAGTTATGTAATTTTTTTATATTTATTTATTTTATGTATCATAGTTCACATTTTTATACATACATACATACTATGGCATGGTCAATAATTAAGAAGAATACATTTTAAATGCAATGTCGAAAAATTTAATGAATGAAGAAAACAAATAAAATCAGATTTTTCCATATCAATGCCCGCACTTTTCTTGTTTTTCGTATCAAGATAAGCACTTTCTTTGATGCGCGTATGGATACTGTTTCTTTTGGTCATAGGTAGCAAAGTACTCACACTTCTCTGATTACGTGTACCGGAAAAAATTCTTAAGAGTTTTTTAATAACTCAATTATAAGGGATTTTTTGCAGTTCGCGTGCCCAGAAAAGTGTGCGTACCCCAGATTGTTAGTTTCCTCGTATATATTGTATGTGTAGCTATTGAGTTAATATTCAATTTTAATTTTCTGCTTACTGAATTTTCTGACCGCATGAAGTGCGCATTTTAAATTGATCCTCATAATATGAGTATGAGTGCATACGCCAAACGTAAATCCCAAAGAAAAACTCTACAAACATGAAAGCAATGATAATGTAGGAGGTGATTGTTATAAAAATTCCATTAGCTTTTGATAGCAGCAAAAAAAGTATAAGAGGAAGTTGAATCAGCGGCGCCATTATTAAAAAGATGTTTAAATCACCTGTCTTATAATTAAGTTTTCTAATTGTATTGAAATAAACCATTATTAATATACTCACCTTAGATTGTAAATTTCCAGAATATCCCATATAAAGACGTATTACTTCAGTAAATGTTGCGAGAATATAAGCAGAAATAGTTATTTTTCCAGAAAAATCCCACAAATTCGTAAACTAGTATTATTTTAAAATAAATAAGTTATTTAAGGTAGTAATTTGAAGGTATCGATAATGCGGAAGATATGTGATGGATGCACAAGTCCTTTGAAACAGGCTAATATTTATGATGCATTTATTAATGAATTCAAAAACAGGCTAAGTGTAAACTTCCACCCGATTTATTGTGAATCAAATAAGGACTGTCCCAGAAAAAACTTGCACTTTGTTTTTTAGTTATAAAAAAATACCCAGCAATTTTTTTGGTTTTTTTTTATTTTTTTATTAATAATGGCTAGTGTTCAGAATATAAATATCTAAAAACTAATTAACAATTTTGTTTTTTTCTACAAAAATTTCTTACTTTTTTTTAAGCCCCTTCATTAAATTTTGCACAGTTGTTTCATCGACAGTACGGTACGATCTTTTCCACTTAAGTCTGAAGTCTTGAAAATTTTTTGCAGTCCTGCCACTCTTTCGAAGATCTCTTTTCATTAGAGCCCAATATCTTTCAATTGGGCGAAGCTCTGGGCAGTTAGGCGGATTTGCTATTTTTGGTACAAAATTGATCTTTTTACTTGCATACCATTCCATCGTAGCTTTAGAGTAATGAGAGGTTGCTAAATCTGGCCAGAATATCACGGTACCCTCATGTGCACGAATAAATGGTAGAAGACGTTTTTCGAGGCACTCGTCTATATAAACTTTGGAATTGATTGTGCCTTGCGTAACAAAGAAGCTGCTTCTGAGGCCACAGGTGCATATGGCCTGCCAAACCATATATTGCTTCGGAAATTTCGAAATTTTTTTTTCTTTGAATTTACTAGGCACATTCCCCTTCTTCGGTGATGTATAATATTCGTGCCCAGGTAGCTGCTTAAAATCTGCTTTAACGTAAGTTTCGTCGTCCATAACACAGCAGTCAAATTTAGTCAGGTACTTTTCATACAATTTTCGGGCTCGCATCTGAGCCATCAACTGCTTTTCATCAGAACGGTCTGGTACTTTTTGAACTCTATATGTCTTTAGCTTACTTTTCTCCTTTATCCTTTGCACAGTAGATTTTGATGTACCTGCTCTAGCCACCATATCTCGCACTGACGTGTTGGGATTCTGCTTAAAAAGGCGCTTCACCTTCGCCGCTACCTTTGGGTTAGAAAATTCTGGTTTTCTGCCTGAACCCTTTTTTCGTGAAACAGGTAGACCCTTCTTATACTTAGAAATAACCGTTTGGACAGTTATTTCTGATGCACCAACTATTTTTGCTATAGCTGAATATATTAACCCTGGATTTTCAGGTAGGTGGACAAAATCAGTTCGCGGACTTTTTCTTGATTGCTAGACATCTTTGTCGTTAGAAGTGCTATCTTCAAGTGTTATACATCATATCAAACGTCACTTTATATGGAATAAATATTTTGTCTTTTTAGACCTATAAGATTATCAGGTAGAGTATAATCTTATAAAATAAAAGTGCAAGTTTTTTCTGGGACAGTCCTTAGTGTTACTATTGATCATGTCAAAAATTTTCATTCAAACTAAATGGCTCGGCTGATTCATTTTTACTTTCGCTTTTGTGGGCGGGTGGGGTGTGAACGTATGTAAGCTAACTAGTATATTTTTTTCTACAAAAAAAGTAGACAATAAATGTACCCTCTGTATGTAGAAAACTGGTGGATGGAATAATGATAGGTTTTTCATATTTTCACACGACCAGCGGTCTACATGAGAATAGCACCTTATGAAATCCCAAGCATTTTTTTTTTTCTGATTTATAGCTCTGTTTGCAAACTTGATTTTATGATTGAAACTTACGTTATATATATAAAAACCATACATCAGTGTCCATGCTGACGACAAGTATACGTTCAAATAGAGCAAAATTTGAAGAACTAAATTCGCCTTATGTGACATATCTGCAATGTATGTTATAAAATATTTGACAATTTATAATAATAATTTATTGGCAAAATCTTTTTAAAGCAATTATTTTATATTTATATATATAGGTAAACTTACCTGCTTGCTTCTGCATTGTAAATATATACAGTGACTCACACGTTTGATCAAGTATTTAAGGAAAACGTCACAAAAGATCAAATTTTTTTAAAAAATTTTCCGGGACTTAAAAAAATTTTATAAAACTTTTAAGTTTTTCCAAAAAAAATTTGAGTATAAAATTTTATAAGTTTTTTTGAAATTTAAAGCAATTTTAAGTCGCTTAAAACATTAAATTTTTTTTATTTTATTTGAAGTCCGTTGCGAATTCGAAACGAATTCGTTTTACTTACAAAAAACAAAATTCGAAACGGATTCGTTTTATGAACAAACGTTTTTGTGCACATTGGGTGAATACAATTTACTTTACCACTGTCTGAACACATGTCTCTCGTTTGCCAAGTACTTAGAACTACGCTTCCACGGACATGCATACAAAAAACTTTCACTCAGCAATCCCACGCATGAAGATGATGTCAACTTATCATTTGGCACTGGAAAATGCCAACATTCTCTACATCGCTATTATATACATTATTTTACGTACTTGCCAAAACCTGCCATTCAAATGTTGTATTCTCATATATGAAGTAATGTTTCATTCACTAATATTTTGTTGTTTTTTCATTTAAATAGAACGCTATTTAAGGAAATTACAAAACAAAACCTGAAATGACGGCTGGCCGCCGCATTTCACTACTGCATTGTCCGCACAGCATGCTGCACTCTTGTATGCAGTTTTGGTAACAAAGGTTTTTATTAATTTTCTCATCTATCAAAATAACTTAGTTTCTGCGCTAGTGCGCAGATCTGCGAATAGTGCGCTGCTAAACGGTTTCGCATATTTTAAATTTATAGAAACCGTTTAACATTTTATATGTTAAACTTTGGATCAAAACTATGAGTCACTGTACGTTGCAATTTTTTGTTTACAGTATGTTGTCATGGAAATTTGTATTTCAGTGATAATAAATTCATGTCTGGTAAAAAAACTGTTAAAATTGTATGGTATTTTTATTGTTTCAAAAACATTTTAACAAAATTCAATTCAAAATGTAACAAAATTCAGATAGGTGTTTTATATTAATAAGGAAGACTTGTATTGAATGCAGCACTTAGTCCGGACACTACAACATTATGAAATAAATTGCATAAGTAGAATGATAATGCGATTATGTATAACAATGGTCAGGTTACTTACAGAAAGTTTTTTGATTGAGATATACTTCATCGTTCAATTTATTTGCCAAATACTGATGCACACGTATATATGTTAATTCTATCTCATCAATAGATGAGATATAATCTCCTTCAGACTCTTCACTAGTGGTATCATCGATAGCCAGTGGATTGTTGCATTCTATATATTTAGTGCAGTTATTCCACTCCAAGCTTACGACACTAGTTAAGTTCAGAAGCTGCAAAAGCAAACGAAATATTTAAACAGAGACTGCAAGTGAGTAAAATCGCTCAAACTATACCTGATCAATACCTGTCTTAATCCTTTTGAAACCATCTACCAGAAAACAATGCTCGCACACAGTACTGATATATGATTTGTGTACTGTTACCATTTGCTTTAGGTTAGTGCAATTCGAAATTTTTTCATCCAATTGTTCACCCATTGATTGCAGTACGTGTGTCATCAAATGAAAGTGAATACTTTGAATTGCATAAATCATCCAAAAGCGTAACTGCTCTAATCGGCGCATTTGTAAATCTATCATTTCAAAATTGGAATAGGGAACTCGATGCTTATGTGAGCGTGGAAATTGTAGATTCTCAAGCGTTGATTGTCCATATTTTACTTTGAGTAAGAAACGAAAAACAATATTATATTGTTCAATGTCACTATCGTTGACTATCTGTGAAAGCTCCTTTCCAAAACTATAATGTACTTTTAAGTCTTCCACAGCTTCGAAAACCTAAAATTTATATTATTTTAGCTTAGAACTGTTCACAGTATCTTGTTGAACCTTAACAGGACTCCAAATGGAAGTTCAAAAGAACTTCATAATTTAATAATTATTTTTTACTGAGTCTCCTGTTCAGTACTGTAAGGTCAAAAACACAAAAAAATTGCGGCGCAAAATGCATAAAAGAAAACAAAAATGGGCAACTAGTAGCTTATACTAGTTTCAATGACCGCTACGTTATATCATGAGTATGCTTTGTTAGCCGACGTTTAGAAGTCTGCAAGCATACTATATTTTACTTCTTTCGTTGACCAGTTAAGAATCATCGCAATAAATATAAACATAGTGCGCCAAAGACTACATTTAAAAAAAAAAAAAAAAAAAAATTAAGAACTTTATATATTTTATATCAAACTGGTACTAATCATGGTTAAAGCTCAACTTCAATTTTTATCATCTTATTTGAGTGGACTGTTTCTATAGATGTGAAACTGACATTATCATATGTTTCGCACGCTTTTCGAACCATCTATGAGATTCGCGGCAAGGTTTAAAACACAGATATTTTTAGTACAGAGTAATGGATTAACAAACATATTCGATTACATTTGAGCGAAGACGTGCTTACTAAGGACCTTTAAATTACGACCACTTTTACTTAAACAGTTTTCTCATAATTATTAGTTTTAAATTTTTCTAAAAACACACCTTGTTTTGTAATTGTTCTTCAACTGAAAGTTTGATTACGATGTGGAATAAAGATGACATTTCAGGAAACTTGAAGCATAAAATATCATCTAATTGCATTGTCAACAAAGCAGCATTTCTCCAAGAGTGACCAGATTCAATCTGAAACAGTTTGTATATTAAAGTTTTCTATTAGATTCTGTATACCAACTAATATTTTGCACATTATATTGAATGGATGCAATATTTACTTTCTTAAAAAGCTTATCATAAAACTGGTGCATTAAGTCGCTAGCTTCAAGGAGTAATACTTTACGTATATTCCTTAGATGTGTTAAAATTATAAATTCTTCACGGTACATTTTCATCACAAAATTATTTGCAAAAGCAATCCGAGTTTTGAGAATGCGTGTTAGTGAAGTAAAAACTACTTCTTCCAAAGGCAGTATTTTTGAAGTTTTTTCCAATTGTGTAAAAATATCATAGGCATTTAAGTTTACGTTTTCTAATTCAGTATTTTTGCTTTCATTTGGACTTGAAGCAAATGCTATGAGTAAAAACTCATCAGTTGTTGTTAAGTTGTTCAATATGCTTTCATTAATGCTGCTTGAATTGACTTCGTAATTTGTTGTATTTTCTTTATAATCCGCATCACAGTTTCCTTCGGTTTTAATTTCAGATTGTAGTTTTTTAATGTATGAAAGCACATCATCAATGAACTGATTGTAAAGTTTGCCCTCGATAGCTTCACAAGCATTTCTTAAATCACTAATACGATTAATCGCATACAATAAATTCAGTGTGCAACCAGCTTCTAACGAATGTTCCAATAAAAGCTCAAAACATCTATTTTTCTTGATTGTTTTTGATATTTGTGTAGGTACAAAAAAATATTTTTCATCATTCTTTGAAAAAGGTCGGACACGTACAGTATAATCCTCAGTACAATTAGACCTAAAAATTAAAAAATTATTTTTAAATTAGTTTAGTTTGCTAAAAGGCGGAACGAAGTCGATTTTTACATATTCTATGAAGGTATAAAAAATAACGAAAGTTCATCTTAAGAAAAAAATTAACCAAAAAAAAAAACGTAAAAAGTGTAAAGCGTAATTTTGGGAAATTTTTCTTTACTACATATTTTTGAAATTTTTTTAGCACGGGTGTGATTTGAAATTAAGTGTGTATAATGAAACTCAAAATACGACACTATTTTTTTTGCCATACTGTCACTTAGTTCAGTTTTTTCCTCGAAGGTAAGGCTTGGTTGACGGGATCTAGAATATCTACAGCAATAAATGATTTATCAAATTAAAGTATGTACTCATCAAGCAGAGTGCACGAAAATTGTCAGCTTCGAGATCGGCTAAACAAAAGCTGAGATATAAGCGTGGAAAGATTTCTTATTTTTTCATGCATTGCACTGATTAACTACTTAAACATTGCCACAGCGAGGACATTGTAATTTGCTATTGCTTTTGATATTTTAATATCAATGGAAATAATAACAATTACAATGAGAGAGAAATGGATTTGTTTCTCCTCGCTGTGGCAAGGTTTTAGTAGTTAATCAAATGAGATGAGAGAGAGTCATAGATTTTTTTTTCTCCTCGCTATGGCAAGGCTTTGGTAGTTAATCAGTGCACTGCTTGAAAAATTTGAAAAAATAGGAAATCATTCCACGCTAATATCTCAGCTCTAAGTTAACCGATCTTGAAGCTGATCATTTTCCGGCACTCTGCTCGATGAGTACTTTTATTTGATATATTCGAATTATTTATTGCTGTAGCTATTCTAGATCCCGTTAACTTTTATCATTTAAATAAAACATTTTCGTCTCATTCTAACGCAGTTTAGTTTTCTAAAGGTTTCACTTCTACCATGTGTGAACTGCACACTAAATTTTTTTTATATAGTCATTTTTTTTTGTAGAATCATTAGCTTAGAAGATATATAGAAAACACCGTTCTCCGCACCTTTGGGCCGCGGTGGGCAAAAATGCCGACTTTCCATGAGGTTGAAAACTTGGATTTTCTCAAGTAGTTTCGACATTAATAACATATGTAAGAATCGACTTTGTTCCATCTTTTTAAAGCCAAACGCATTTTTTTCTCCATTGACTGGACTAATAAATTAAAACCTAAAAATAATATAAGTCGTACAATTCAACTATGAATTCCTGTCGCCAATCCTCTAAAAGTCCACCAGTCCACCAAGTATCAATAATGTTGCAAAAACTTTTTATGGATGTCAAAAAAAGTGAGACGGCCAAATTTGCATTTGTAGCTCTACTAGCAATTTCGTTGCTATGCATTAAGCTGGCTAACAAATAAGAGCTTAATATATGTGCTGAAATAATTTTTTGCTTTAATGTTTTGTGAAAATTGTATAGTTATTTCTGTTGTTACCTGGATACTGCTTTAGGGCAGCTTGTGAATGAATTTCATATATATATTCTAACATGGAAAATGCATTTTTTAATTTGAAATGTAGCTGCAATAAAGTGTTAATTTCATAATCATGTTGTTCTATCAAACGAGATTCATACTGCAAAAGTTCTTGCCAAACTGGATCTAATAAAGTGCGTAGGTTCGCGGCGTAGCACTCTATCGTTTTAGGTGGATTTATGTCAGATTTGTATATTGAATCTAAGAAGCAGCGCAGCTTAGACATCATACGTATGTAAGGTAGGATATGTTGGTTTAAGTAGTTCGATAGGCCATACTGTTTTAAATTGAATATTAGATCTGTAAGAATCATATAAGCAACGTAGCTCGATAATTTGAGTGCTTAAAATCTAAGAAATTGGCTGTATAGTTAAGACCAATACTGTAAAAAAACATTTTCAGTAAATATCAACTATTGATACAGAGAGATTTATTAAACTCTTCAATTTGACAAGGTATGGTATAATGTAAGTTATGACTATTTGTCTTAAGGGCCACAGGTCTTAAATGTTCTCTTTTCAAGTTGTTTATGATGGTGTCTTAGATTTTTCGACCATAAAGGGCTGAAGATAGAACTAGCAATGTGCTGTTTGGTTTAGGTACGAACAATTGCCGGACAAGGCCAACACTTGGAAATCAAACGATTTTAAATAATTCTGTCTGGTTGATGAATGACGGATGTCTCATAGTTAAAAGAAAGTATTCCATAGAACTTAGGCTTGAATATCTGAAAACGTAAGCCCTTCGTATTCAAATGCCGAAATACATTCGGTTACAGCCATTTTTATGTAAAAAAACTTCTATTTTAGATTAAAATTAATAATAAAAAATTTAATTTTTTCAGGCTGTTAAAAAGATTAAAAATGAAAACCTGTGTTGTAAAGAGCGCCACTCGCTCATGGAGTTTTCAAACTTGTTGACCTCCTTGGAAAAAATATGATAATTTTTGCACTTAAGTTATGCGAGCTTTTAACTTTATTAAATTTATGAACTTACCACAGTTACACTTGGAATCGTGACATTATCACGCATTATAATTCCATCTTTATCATCTAAACTAAAAAATTTGCTATTTACTGGAGAATGGAACATCCATAGGATTTCTCGCATTAAACAAAACTCCGTTGCTGTTGACAGCTCTGGAAAACGTAATAAATTATAAGATTTTTCGCTTAGGAAACAGTTATAAATAACTGCAAAATTAGCTTCGGTTTTTAAGCGTGCAGAGACCCGGACGTTTTCAGCACCAGCAGGTAGCCACCAAGTATTCTGTACATGGTTTAGTAAATATTCGTTTGACTGATTCGAGTCAAACACTTTGTAGTGTTTCTGTTTTTCTGGCGGTTTTATATTTATCTTAGAATAATGTATAAAAGATTTTGTTTGCATTGACGAGTCTGTATGCAGTGCATCATTATTAAGAGAACTATTTCCATCATTAGCACTGTCGGTATCAGACCATTCCTGCAAGGTATAAAAGAAGCAATTATTGATTACTTTCGAATATACTTTTTATGCGAGAGCCAGCGTCATGAAATCATGTTTATTTGACTAAGACAGCTGCCGACGACTTGCAGTACAATATCGAGATATGACAGCTTTAGTGGATAAAAAAAACTTATTGTTCCATAAATAAAAAGTTAGCCTCTAATAGAAAAATTTATTTCAAAGTTGCAGAGAAGATGAATATAATTTATATTGAAAACTTTTAAGCGACGGTCTAACTAGGTTAAATCTAAAAACCCAATTTTTCGTCGAAATAACTTAGTTGAAACTGTCACAAAAAACCATTTTTGTGACATTCACCCCGCGTAAATGATCTAAGCGATAATATTAATGAGGAATTCCCACTTATTATTGTAATAAGTTTTTTAAAACTTTATATTTTTTTCTGGGCTGATTGAAATATACAAAGTGAAGAAAAATTTTGAATTTGTAGGCAGCCGCAGGCGAAAATGTTGAACTTTGAAAGTTTTTATAAAATGCTGTAGTGAATTCTTTAAGCGATATAACGACGCCAAATCTAAAAGCATAGCTTTCGACAAAATAACTATTTTCATATGTCATATCTCGGTAATGTACATATTAATTTCGTAGGCAGTGCTCGATTTCCTTTGATTGCATCCAATTATTCGAACAAACATGTTTTCAGGCGGTATAAAATACCGCGCTCAAAAATGTCACTAGTTACACTATTATTTGTGGTACAGCATTTATCAAGAAACGCGAATTAATTGCAAAAATTACGACAGCACCAACGTATACCAACAAAAATAGAAACTCGAAAGTGAAGTAATATTTTTTAATTTAGACTGTTTTATATTTAATGGAGTATTGATTTTTGAATTCCTCTTAGTGAACAATTAAACACCAGCTTTTAAATTAAACCGTAAGCGGGTCACTTAGCGCGTTGCAATTTTTTCGCCCGAGCTTGTGTAAATTCGTGAAAAATTGTGGCGGATTTCAGAGAAACGTCCCGATCTTCAAACTTAGTTTTTACCACGAAAAAAGGATTTTGAGCAAAATTTGTTGGCACCAACGCAAAGGGCAGATCAAAATCGATCTACATATTATGTTTTTTTATTTTCCAGCTACTTCCATGCGATTACAGTGAATGTTATCTCGAAAAAAGCGCAGCGCGCTCCAGTTACTAGTGGAAGCTTTATGGCTTTCCTTAGGAAACTTTCAGTTTCTTACACACTTGCGATTTTTTAATAGCCGAGAATACGTTGTTGACGTCAATTTTTTCCTTACACTTAAATCAGAATCCGCATATTTGACACTATCCAAGGGTATAAAGTCTTCTTTGAGTACATTTTTCCAATAAGTGGCTTCGCTTTGTTCAGCGTCCTCCTGATCGGATTTGTGCGTAAGGTCGATTTTGTGTTTGTTGCGTTTAAGTGCTCCTGTTGGATTGTATGCAAGTGTGAACAGGAAATCAAGCAGTGACCAATGAACATCGACTTCATAGTGTTCCAGACATAGTGGATGTCTGGTTATTTCATCGCAAAGTCGTCCAAGGTGATCTGCGTAGATCTTGCAATTGTCTACATTGAATTTCTCCTGAATACCTTCTATTTTGCGCTTTACTTCGTGACTATTAGTGCTTAAATTGCGATGATTTCGTATAATTGACCATGCGAAATTTTCACACCTACGAGTATTTTCATCATCGTCCTAGAAAACAAAATGAATGGGACGTATTTCTCCACAGATGTTTAATATATTTACAAAAGCTTACCTCAAAACCTGTTAGTTCTTTGATCAAGCTTGGTAAATATTCACGTATTATATCATTTCTTAATTCTTGAGATGACATTTCACTACTTTCTACTTTTGCAACCAATTTAAACGTTCAAACCAATATCAAGAATTATAAATTATACTACTTGCTTACCAACCAATTGTTTTTTTGACGTGCAATATTGTAAACATTGGTAGTGTATATAAGATGCGAAGTTGGGTGGAGGTTGCATTTTAGTTTTGCGTACTTCTGAAAGCAAGGTATGTAAACTGTTACATGACTGTTGCAACGCAAAACTTCATAGTCAAGGTTTACACAAGGAAATTCGATGAAACAAATTCTTGTCCATTCCCTTTTGTGAATTTGTTTTAAGTTTACACACGAAAACTAGAATTTCTTTCTGCTTGCGAATATCAAAGCAGTTACTGCGTTGATCTACCACAACAAAAGTAGAGTCAAAGCTAACGAACAGAACGAAAGAGAATTTGCGGGTACGGAAAATTCTGTACACCACCCTTTCGTTTTTCCCTTCTTGACAACAAGCAAGGAAACTTTGCGGCAAGAGTTTCCTCGTGTAAACGTTGATATATCTTATATGTTTCATATACAATCGATTACTTTAACGTATGATTTAATGTTGAAAGCACATGTGTAGATTTTCAGCTACAGCAAGATTTAAATACGCTATGGGTATTCATCTAAACGCGAGAAGTCCTCGCAAGCTGTGCAAACTGTACATTTTTGCACCCTCGCAAACGAACTGTCAAAAATCGTATGGAAAGTTTTTTGAACAAACTAGAAAAGCATGCGCTACTAATTGTACAACTCAATATAGCTCTTAGATACCATCGTCTTTTCCGAAGAACTATAATATTTATAATTCGGCTACAGCGATTTCTTCATATAATTTAAGTACATAATTAATTTTTTTTTCGCTTTCTCTCGGCATTTTGATTTTTATATTTTGATAATTACAATTTGACATGCTCACCAACTGTCACAAAATATACGAAGGGGCATTCATGAAACACATCGCGCAAAATTGCCTATTTGTGCAAATGGGAAACTTGCGCGTTTAGATGAATACCACTATTGTTTCAAATACCATATATACATCAAAACTCTGCACTACAACGCAGTCATCAAAATAAAATTTGCTGCACAGAGAAGTCAGAATATTTTTTTATGTGGCATGCTGAAATTATGTTTTATTTGTATCTCAGTGATTGCATTTTCGATACATTTGTACTTTTTTCAGTACATTTGCGTCGTGAAAAATCATCGTCAATACATTAGACAAGTTTTCAGTACATTCGGTGCATGTTCAGCACATTTTCGGTACATTTTCAGTACATTTCGACAATTTATAAAAATATACCATTTTTTTAAGTAAATTTACCGAGAAATATGCTTTGAGTAAACTTTGTCGATTTTTTGTTGATTTTAGTAAAAAAGTTAAAGTTTTGCTGAACTTTAGTCATTTTAAGCAACTTTTCCATGTTCGTTTGGGTATGTCCGTAGTCGCGTATAAAGCCTAGAGTAGTTTGCTGTTTTTTTTTTTTTTACTAAAAAACCTAAGACCGTTGCTGAGTTTTTATAATGTTAAGTAACTTTTTCATTTTTACGTCGAAAAAGTACATTCGGAATCTGAAAAGAACATTTTAACTCTCTATTCAGTACATTTCCACAAAACCCAAATGTCATCACTGCTTTATCTACGTAGTATTTAACTACTTCCCGTTTAAAACATGGTTGAAAAACTTCAACTAAGTGCGCTTAGAGAAGTTCCACTTCTAATTTCACTTTACCAAGAAGCAAAGGCTAACTTAAGGCTGTTCTAAGCCTTTGAGATAAAGGATCATTGAGCGGAATCTGTTTCTTTCCCAAATTTTTCAAATCGATTAGCAGAAGGAAAAAATTTCCTATTGAATATTAAGCTGATAGATAATCAAATAAATCGCCACAAAGGCAGTCTATCAATTGAAAATTTGTAACCAATTAAATCTGCCGCTCTAGATCTAAAAAGAAATTGGCAGTGTTGGCAGGGGAGTCTCACAATTTTACTTCAGCCGGGTCAGAACAATAAGTCTTAAGCATTTCCTTAAAATTATTTCAAACTGATAATATAACACTTTTGGAGTTGTTCGAGAATAAAACTAGGTTTTTACTTTTTGTCTAAAAACTTTTTATATAAATATGTACATATACACCCTCTTATATGCTTTTGTTACCTTGTAACATTATATATGTTTTAAATTCACTTATATTATGTTTTCCTATAAGAGCGTCGAACCTTTGAAATTGGGTAAAGTATGTATTAGAGGTCTGCATGAGTGCACTCGAAATGACCATCAAGACACTCGCCATGTTGCGAGTCCATCGAGTTTTTAAGCACGAAAATTCACAAATCAAATCAAAATAAATCGAAGTGCCAAGCAGGAGAGGTGAGTGCTGCACTTGCAAATAAATCGCAAATAAAGTGTTCTACAAGTTCAAGCCCTCGAAGTTTATTGCATTCGGAAGTTTATATTATGATCGTTTCTAGTGGACTTATGCAGACCTCTAGAATGTATGGTGGAAGTCTTTATTGCAAATTGAAGTACATTCAATACCATCATTTTTTATAGATAGCTTTGTTCTAATGCTCCCTGTAGCTTAGATACAATTTTGGTTGACTTTTTGATATTCTATCAGGATTTCAGGAAGGGTCCAAATGATGTTTTCCAGGTGGTTTATTGTTATTGGCATATTGCTATAGACCATAAAATTAATGTATGTACATAGCTCCAGAAATAAGAAATTATGCGAACTTTGAAGGAATTTTGAGTTGAAAATTCTGTAAACTTAGTAAATTTTCAGTACTTCAAAGCGTTGGTGTATCGTATAATTTTTCAAAGTTAAATGTCAGCTATTACATAGCACAAACTACTGAAATCAAACATAATCACACAAAGTTGTCAAAGTGCAGGTGCACCAATGCAAAGACCCTTTATGTACAGAGCTTAGAGAATTGCATTCTCAAAAATTCATTTGGCAGAAAGATTTAACCCCATTCTCAATCGTCAAATCAAATGTATTATTTGAGATAAGCTTGAGTGGGGCTTGGAGAAATGCATTTTTCTGATTAGAGTTCAAATAAATAAAACTCAAAATTATGAATTAATTCCAATAATTGCCTCAATTGAAAAATTTAATTTAGGTCTTTTTAATGTGTTAGTCGGAGGAACTGAAGAGACATCAAATTCTTTAAATTCATCCTTAGGTGATACTGAAGGTTCGCGGTTTTTTAAGCAATTAATAGTTTTTGAACTTTTACAATTTGGCTCTGAGGTATTCAATTTTATAAGCTTATGATGTAAGTAGGCGCCACTTAAACTATTTATTAATTTGACAGGTTGATACTGCTCAAAACTGGAGGATGTCATAAATGGAGTTGTAGAACATTTTGTATCCATATACATTTGGCAAACAGCTGCATTAAGAAGCGTTGTATCCAACGCAAAATTCAGTTCTGGGTCAGCAAAAGCACGGCGTTTTCGAATTCTTTCCATTAATGGCGAGTTGACTGTAGGGAAACGATGTTTGTATTCTAAAACAAAAAAAATATTATTATAAGTAATTTAGTAACTAATGTCTTGACTTATATAACGTAAAAAATCAACAAAGTCGATACTATTCGCCTTTTTTGGCATACTCTTATAGCACGCCCGGCGGAAGACGTGTCCTGGGTGTAGAGTACTCGACTCCGGAAAATTTTGCGGGTGTCGAATTTTCCACCCGAACTTTATAAAAGGTTTTATCAATATTTCCGTGTGGCATTTAGTTTGTTTAAAAATATAAAATATATTTCTTTTATATTTTAATTTGTAAAAGATGTTGCTAGGTTATATTTAGCTATTCGTTGAGCCGAGTTATATGTAAAGTCCAAGCCATCAAATTGCAATCATTGAAATTTTTTTAATAATTTTTCATAGCGCTCTCTTTGTCTCTACAATTCATGCAATAAAAGGTTCCATAAAAGTGTTCCAGAGCGTTTCACACGAAACCGCTATAAGTATATCATGTTGAATCACATATTAAATTATCCCCCCCTCCTTCCTAGACTACCGCCGACACCCGAGTTTTATATGATTTGCCGGCGCAGACTTATAGAATATCTAATATAAAAATTTCTTTCTCGCGGGAGAGATCAAGACTCTAGAACTTATTATTATGTCCAGTGAAATTCATAATTTCTATTGTTTTTCAACATTCATAAATGATTTTGTAATTCATCGCAAGTATAGAATAATATCCATTCTCTATGGCTAAAAAGGCACCCGTCGGAACCAAACGTAAGTTCATTTACTATAGTAGAAAAACTTTTGAAAAACTTTACCGATGCATTCATGAGTAATATGATTTTGTGTTGTCGTAGGTCCTCGCTTAATTTTAATAAGGACCGCTTAACCAAATGAATACTTTAGATAAATCGTTTCATAATGGCATAGACAAACAACCGTTCTCATAGGACAGACGGACGACATATGACCCAGACGGCGAGGCACCAGCGTGATTTAAATATACGGCGACTCATATGAACATTTTGTAGGTTTGAGTCAGCAACTGCACGGAACGTGCATTCTCAAGTGGTTTCACTTTTATTTTCTTTAGGTTTTAAAACGATTGTTGGTTTTCTTTTCAGTTAAGGGGAAAAAATTATATGTTTTTTTTCGTTTTTAGATATCATGTTACATCAATATAACAAAATCATTTAACGGATCCCCACAGGCTGTAACTTTTCTGGTACAAAATGATCTTAAGCCTTGTTTTTGCTTACATTTAGTTAGTTTGTACAAAAATGCCTCGTACTATGTTTGTATGAGCGTTTATATTTAGGAATTTCCTGGCCTGTGTGAATTGTTTTATGCATTTTAAAGCATCAAATTACATCGATGACCTTTTTCCAGTCCGAAGTAGACAGACTGTCTGTCAGAGTCAGACAGTCTGTCACCATATGTGTACAAATGTATGCTGATAATAAAGTTTTTCAGTCAATTTCACTTCACAATGCTCTGTTAGAATTGAGAATTGACTTAAGGGTCGGCTTCACTCAAAATATATGAGTATGAAAACGTTTTTACAGATTTTTAACGCCAACGCTCTTGTAGAGTACTAACGTTTAGCATTGTGGAATAATTATTAACAAAATAACTTTATAGATGGATCTTCAAGATGAACGTGAAGCTGTAATTTCTTCATATTGACAAAGTTCTGTTTGAAAGCGTTGTACTGCTGTGCAATATTGTAAAAAATTTGCATAATCCAAATAAATAATTTTTAAAGTCATACCTTCGAAAAAATTAATTTCTGTCAAAAAACAATATATTCCAAATACTTAGCTCACATGCTCAGCACTTGAGCTGACTGGTTCAGCAGTGATTTCTTTTGTTTGTACGGAAACGTAAATGGGAACAATTTTTAAAACAAAGCCTGTCGTGAGAGGGTAAAGCAGACATCGCATCCACATCAGTCACCCAAAATGGCTTAGATAAAATCAAAAAAGGAACATGATTTTACAAACATATAACCATCAAAATTGAAGAATCGCTCTTGAGCCGCCTCTAATGAGTTTTTAGGTATAATAATTTTTTAAAGCATAAACTAACTTTTTAGAGTTTCGACAAACATTTTAGATTTTTTTGAGCAGATTAACAGGTTTTTTTATTCGTTTTCTCAAATTTACATGATAATGTTTTAGTATATATGGGAAAGAAAACAACTTAAAAGAAAATTTGTGAACTTTTGCATTTAAAAGTCGGTCAGCTCAAGTCGATGAATCATAAATGCATCAGAGCATCTTTAGTTGTGCTGAAAATCAGGAAACTCTACTCTATTGGCAGGGCCGGGCCGCATTAGCGCCAACGGCGTGCAGATTTTGGAGCGGTTTTTTCATTAGGGTATATTATACATGTTTGATTAACAAAAGGAAAAAAGAAGGTCATCAGCTTTTTCAGCTGAACTGACACACTATTAAAAATTTGTAGTAATACTGAACTGACTGAGAGTACTTGACAAAAATTAAAAGACTTAATTGCATAAAGTTAATAACACTACACGACGGCCAAAATGAATCTACATAGGTAAAATGATATGCTGATTTCAAACTTTGTTTTCTATTAGATTTGTATTGTATTGAACCATATCTAAATTGTGATAATTTTTTTTTTTGGGCATTGTTACGAGTTGATAAAACTTACACAAATAATATGTTAATATTTCCGTTCAGTCCAGGAAATCAGAAAAGCATTACACATGAAATAGAAGAACATTCAACAGTGCAATTGTAAATTTAAAATATGAATACACGTAGAAAACAAGTCATATTTAGTAAAATAAACATTTATCCATCATTGTGTGTATGGATGCCATATGGTAACAAATGAACGTGTCGATCAAACTGAGGCATTTGAGATACATTTGTGATATATGATTGAAGTTGAAATCGAAATTGCGGTTGGGTTATGCACACGTTTTTTGTTTTTGCTTTTGCTTCTCCAAATTATTTCTTCCTTTGAAATGTATCAGTGTTAAGATACAAATTTTGATATATGTATGTATGTTTGCGTGATTGGGTAATGACTTTAATTAACGAACTGCGTATGTCTCAGATTTAAGCAGTAGCTAATTTGACAGCTTTAAATGCAATAAGAGATAATGTACTGCAGGAGCATCACTTTAGAAAGAGCTGACGGGATACATGACCCCACGAATTTTTCTGAATTTGTTATGTCGACAACTGAGGATTGATCGGCTATTAATGGATCTGTAGCCCAGGGCACAACCTGGTATGAGGTAAAACGTGATAGATACTGTATCTTGCGATGACGGGAAAACAGTGTGGTGTAGTCTTATTTGTATCAGTTGGAATGGATGGAAGATGTTGACCAAAAGAAAAGTATCTGAAATGGCTCCAACGGTGAATTAGGGGGAGTGCATATGGCATTTGATGTAAAGGTAGTTCTTTGTAGATTCTGCTACCTTGTAAATAGGGAGGGTTAAAATGAAGGTCCTGACATTAAGCTTGGTCTGTCTGGAGGTCCAGATGACACTCACATTGCCAGACATTTCTTCCAAATTATTATTGTCCGCAGAAAGCTTATAACAGTAAGGAAACGGACTGATCTGTCTTTGTGATACGAACAAAAACGACGATTTTGTCAATGGAATATATGGATAATGTAAAAAGATGGTAAGCAGAAGAGGCGTGTGAGCACCTTGAGGAAGTACAATCTCTCTTGTCTTGGGCTAAGCGAAGTAAGATGAAATCAATGTGGGCATACATCGTCGACTTAAAGACATCCAGTGCTATGGTCGTATATGGAATAGGTTTCTGTATATGAAAATGCTGCATGACAGTGGCTTCATGCATGATCCTTTGACTACATCTGTTTGTAAGAATAAACTTGCTTAAGTTTCAGCTAACTAAGTCGATAGGAATGTGGTGGATGAGGTAATTAAAACTCCTCCGTTTTTGCATTAAACATACAAAGAAAAAAATAAGCTACAAATCATTCATAATTAATTAACTTATATGAAAAAATTCTTTTTTTTTTAACCCTTAGCGGCACCATGGGGTCGTGAACGACCCCACGGCACTTTTGAAGTCAGTTTTCGAAGTAAAAATTTTCGAAAATAGTACAGATGGCGCAACCAAAAATTCGTTTATTAGCTTAACTATCCCTCCACACTCATTTAAAGGCCATTCGTTCTTCAATGCACAGCTGACAGTCGTTGAAAGTTCTTTGGGGTCGTCAGAGACCCCACTTGTGCCGCAACGTCGATTAATAAATTTTTAATTTTTTTTTAAAACTGTTTTTTAACAATGAGAAAAGGAAAGAGGTAACCTGTGAAATATGTAAATACTATTTTCTGAAATCATTGGTAACCCATTGCGTACTGTGTGACCGAAAAAAAGATAAGAAATCTTTATACGGGTGTAGCTGCTGCAGAAGACCAATATGTGAGGATCATCGCATTTTACAGTGCATTGAATGCAGTGAACATTAAATTTAAAATTTTTTTAATTCTTTAATTTTATGTATACACTGAAAATGAGCAAATTTGTATTAAATTTATATTCAATTTGCTCATTTTCTCGTTAAAAATGTAAAATTTACAATAATAAAAATGTTAAATTTCCAAGAGAGTTTTTTGTCAGAATAAATATAGTTTTTGAAACAAATCTGCATGAGGTAATTTTTTCAATAAAATATAGTATATCGTGAGTGCAATCCCAAATTTTTAGGTAAAAATATTGGCTTCTAAAAAAGTTGTGAATTTTTTTCTAAAAAATGCCATTTTTCGAGTATACCCAATTTTAGTCTCAAGTAGCACAAAAATTTTTTGAAAAATAACCGTTTTAGTCAATAAATTTCATAAAGTAGAGTCATTTCAACAATCGTTCACAGTAATGAAGTTCACAATTGGAAATACGCTTTTCTACAATATTTTTTCAACGTGGGGTCGTGAAAGACCCCAATGTGCCGGACTGTTACAAAAATGAAGTGGTGCCGCTAAGGGTTAATAATAATAATAATAGAGTTTAGCTACTACAGCTATTATAGCCTTCTTAGCTATTTAGCATTGAAGCTTTATACCAAGTAAAAAGCTTATTCAATGAATAATGCACATTAATTTGTTATTTATTTTATAATTTTTTCTTAGCTTTATCGCACTTTCTCAACATACCCACTCAGATCATATGTATATATTGCATGAATGTAATTGTATGGATTTAAACATATAGTCTAAGGGATAAGTGTTAGAAAAAATTTACCCAGCATGCTGTGGGGCTCGGACAACACAAACATCAAAAAATACACACCACCATTAAGCTACAATATCTAAATTTTGCTAATATCTAAATTTTTTCGGAAAAGTGGAGTGGCACTGGAGGAGTAATGCAAATAAAAACAACTTTTCATGAGGAACACCTTTGCCTTAGTCGTAAAAAAGCGTTCGTAAAACGTGTCAAAATCGGGTTAATTTACCGTCATCTCGAAAAGTTGACGATTAGGCCAAAATCCCATATAACCATAGCTGAGCACCGTTAATCAAATAGTTAACTTCGGTAATCGCTAATCCGCTTAAAAATTTAACTTCGTTAAACGTTAAAGCGTTACATTTCGGAAGACTTAACGCAAGTTAACGTTAATCGTTAATCCGTTAACACGTGATAAAAATTGCAATTGCGAATTTTATATCGTTTCGTTAGTGATCTTCTTATAGAAACTGTTGGTTTGGGTTCTGGGAGTTAATAGGTTAGGAACAAAAAAAAAAAAGACTTGTATAATTGTAGTGTGTTATTTAGACATCTGGCATAATATGTACATGAACATAAATATGTTGATTTTCTCGTCTAAAAGCGAGGCTCGTTTCGGCGTTAAATATCTTTGGGCGTGGATAAAAGATTTTCAACTGCAGCACTTGAGGGTATAGCAGTATTATATTTAAAATACAGATTTATGAATATCTGTATCCCGAGGAATGCCGCATCGTCTGTTCTTCGAACTTTCGGCAGCTTCTACTCGACTGCTGTCATACGTTTCCAGCCATATCAACCAGAACGTACTTGTTGTCAGAACGTGTTTGTGGGTGCGGTATCTTTTTGGTAAATAGTAGGTACTGGATTAAAGATTAACGGCCTTGGGAAAATTAAACGAAAGTTAACGAGTTCGTTAACATTTTTTAAAGTTAACTTAAACTTAGTCGAAATGTTAACTTCGTTAAATAACGATTAACTGATTAACGAGTTAATAGCCAGCTATGCATATAACCCTAATTTATTTAATTTATTGAATTACATCTCATTTTTGCACACAGTGCTACATATATTTTCCAAGGAGACTATGCCTAGCTACTAAGCTTAACATTAGAAATAATTAATGCAATAAATTCTCACATTTTACAAAATTTTGGAAAACGTGATGAGTTTGTCATCTTGTAAAAATAATGCAACCCTTTGACTCTGCAAACCTATTTTTATGAAAAATTTGGAATGGCCAAAATTCTGCAACGAAATATTATTTTGGCGTCGAAGTGCATACATATTTGCGGAAGGATGAATAAAAAATCTTTAGAAACATGTAGTCAAGCGGTATTTTTCTTAGTAACACCTTGTAGGCAAAACATGCACTTATCTAAAAATGAGGTATGAACTAAACTAAGTGAAGATTTCATAAAAAAATTACTTTTGTTACAGCTTTTAAAATCGATATTTTATACAAAAATGTATTTATGCTAAAATTAATACACTAGGTGCATCTCCTACCGGTTTTTACACTCATCGAAAAATGGCATTGCAAATTAAAAAATTTTATTTTTAATTTAAAGTTAAGTTTTGAAGTTAAAAAGAAAATAACAATTTTTCTGTTTGTTTTTAGCACAAGTAACTTTAAATTTATTTTGAATTTGAAAAGTATTAAAAACAAAATTTTTTAACTTTACTTCAATCACAAAAAAAAATGTATTAGAAATTGCTATTTTTCATTTCACACTAAACACTTTGAATTATACATGAAACGTCTTAAAATCAATGTGGATCCTATTTGAATCCAAATTTTCGGCTTCGCCACTAAATCAAAAGCGCTTATGGTTCAATCAAACATAAAATCATTGATTTTTTCGCTGAGTGATAGTAATGTGTAGTTAAATCTTGTCTTGTGTATCAATTTACTTATCCGTTCAACTTGTTCAATTTTTACGTGATTTTAATTAAGATCGACTCAGGAGAAAAAAGTTAATATGCGTAAGTTGATGGCAGACACCTTCTTTTCAATTCATTAAAATAATCAAAAATTAAAAACTTAAGACAAAATAGGTACCTTCCATTGCCGCAGTAATGTTCAGGGTCGATTGTTGGAGTGAACGCAAACGCTGTTTATAGATCTTTTTCTGTGCAATCAACGCTTCTTTTGTGCGTATTGTGGATGATGTTTGAGAGTTTGCTGCCAATAAGAGTCTGTCTTCGTCAACATCATTGCGCACCGTTGATACGTCCAAAGCTTCCATTGATTGTTGCCGTCGAAGAGCAACTTGAGCAGCCATAACGCGTTGACGATCAACCACTAGTTGACAATTGGGACAAAAACATTCACGCCAACGGCAAAGCTTTTTATGTCCTTTAACACAAGATATAACGCCATGGTTACGACATCTAGCACACTTGGGAGTGCGTAGTACGCGGCGTTCCTTATTTGATGATATTATGGAAAAGGCAGTGGGTGTTAACTCAGTGATTGTGGTCATGATTGCAGCTCCAACTGTTTTAGAAAAGTACACATTGTATAAAAAGAAAATTAATGAAGATTCAAGCTATGCAAACTTCAAATATCTATAACTACATATCTTGAACATACCGTCGACTTAAAAGAACACCGCGCAACAAAATATGAAAATTTATTTGTTATTAATGATCGAGGAGATTAAAATATTTTATTTTGTTTTCTGGTGTCATTAATCTTACAACAATTCATACATTTATTATTTTGTACACGCCGATCGTGCATTATATCTTTAAAAAACCAAAAATTTCTTAGGATAAAGCACCAAAAATTCTTACCAGCTGTAATTTTTCTATATTTTATAAATTTCGGCTTGAAAATACGATAATCGATTAAGAATCTCAAATATTTTATTAGTTTTATTTTTATTTCACTTCCAAACGTGTTGGAAAAATGTATTGAACTGATTACTTTGGCATGCAGAGATCGATGGCAGTACTTCCAAAGTGGTGCGATATAAAAATAGATAAAATACGAGCATCTAACAGCGTGTACTATGGGGATGTTGTCTTTCGTTTTTGTTTCCGATCATTTTCCAATTGCAGCCACAATAAAAAAATGCTGTGTAGTCAAGTGGCTTACGATAGAGAACTGTTGTTGCAATTGGTTGGTATTAAGATTAATTATAAAAATAGATAACCAATAGCATGGGGCACGTCCTCGAGTTAATATTGGAACACACATTTTATATATACATAGTACATACATACATACATGAATTGCCATGCCTGGCCAATCTTAAGTACCCATCTTGAGATTCAATTATTAGGCATAGCACTAAAAGAATTCTTCTCTATCATAACTATATAGAGGGTGTTCAAATTTGAGGTACTTTTTCAAATTTTAAATAAAAGACATAAAATGTATGAAATCTTTATTTATTTTTGTTGGAAATGATTTAATAATAAATTTTCGCATAGTTTGCTGGATGATATTGTCTTCGAGGTGTTGAACAGTTTAAGAACCAACCGCAGCATCAATGATGTTAAGTCGCATGATATTGGTGGCCAATTCACGTCTCTACCTAGAGAAATTATTCGATTATTAAACTTCTCTTTCAAAAGATCGATTCCGCTGCTGTGTAGCATGTTGCACCGTCCTGTTGAAATCGCATATTCTGCAATATCTTCCAATTGACTCCACAAAAAGTTTCTAATCATCTCTCGGTATCTTCTGAATAATTCCACCATATAATATAATGAAAATATCTTATTCACTGGCATAGCGATCCATTTTAGCAAACCGGAATGTATTAACTTCATACCTGAAAATCATCGGTGTAATCTAGAATACCCTTTACATTATTGCGATTGAATTTTTTTTTTTTTCAAAAAGACTAAATCATTAGCATTTTTGCAACCGGCATTGCCAAATTAATAAAAATTGATACCACCATTTTGAAGAAAAGTTCTCAATCACATCCCAAATTTGTATGGGAGATAGGTGTGTCCGTGAGCCGATTTTTTTAGTAAGAAACAAACTCCGTCCTTTTGAGCTAGAAAGCTAAAATTCTGGGACAATTGTTCTTAAACTCCATGCTAAAACATAGGCAAAAATAAAAAACATCTACAAAATTTTCCAAATAAACACACTAATAGTGCAAGATCCGACGATACATCGATCTTCACCCATCTGCTTACCGAATGAATGAAACTTATTTTTTATTAAATTTCGAATATAGACGAACACATCCAAGAACGCTTGCCTATTGAAATATGGTCATGGCTATTTTTAATTAAAACTATTTTAATTAACCGGTTTTTTGCAGGCAGTACTATACCATCGTATTTGTAATTAAATTATCTTTATTTTGATACATATTTCTATTGGTAGATTGGTAGCAGATCAGTGCAGTTACCTATATTTACTTACCTGTTTATACCTGCTTGCCAGGTAGTCATGATCAGAAATGAGTAGCCAATACTACCTAGGCATATTCGGTTAGAATAATATTTGTTTGGTCAACAGGTGGGTGAAGAATTCCAAAAAAAAGGTAATTAAAACAGTTTTAATTAAAAATAGCCATGACCATATTTCAATAGGCAAGTGTTCCTGGATGTGTTCCTCTATATTCGAAATTTAATAAAAAATAAGTTTCATTTGGTAAGCAAATGGGTGAAGGTCAATGTATCGTCGGATCTTAGACTATAATGTATCTATTACATATGTATGTATTTGAGTAGCGCTGCAACACCTAGCGGAAGACGCAAAATTTGACGATGTATGGACGAATTGCTGTCTGCTGTTGGTCCTTTAAATTCTTTAAGACGATTATTAATACTGCTCTGAATTTTATTTGAAACACGATACAAGGTAGGGTTAAGTCGTATTTTTGACAACGCAGTAGCTACTGGGATGACTGTCAATGTATTCGATGGAGAATTTTGCACCAATTGTAAATGTAAATTGAAATGGAAGTTTGAATTCCTTAATAACCATATTAAAGAGATCAGCGTTACGTAAAAATATATGATCTATACGGATTCCAACGGGGTTTTTAGTGAGGGCACTCTTTAAAGTATAAGAGTTACGGTGACATTCATGCGTGGCGATGACATCAGATGAACAACTGTCTTGCATTTTTGAAGTATACAAAAGGACTCTGAAAGTAGAAAAAGTTTTAGTTGATTAAAAATAGTATGAGTCACAAGACATAAGAGTATTTGAAAAACTGACGAAATTGCTTGTTTTTTTTTTAAGTTAATTTCAATACAGGCGAAACCAATCTGACGTAGGTCAGACTAGTTAATCTAAAGCGTGTTGGACTAAACTAATTGTACGAACTATAATGTAGAAGTGATTCGTTAGCAAAGCTGGTGCTTTTGACATACATATAAGATATAGTATGTCCTACGCTGCGATCGAATGCCTAAAAAAAATCAAGTAAATCGGTAATTATATAGCTTATAAGTTGATATATAAGGTTCGTCACTATGGTAATGAAATTGGGTTTTGTCTACTTTCGAGGACAAGTATAGGAGAAATTTGTTAAGCTTATTTTTAATAAAAGCATCAGTTGTATCTTGTATCCGTTCTTTCCCTTTAAAATGAGCTTTCAAGTGGTCATCTGGATGTTTCCTTCCAATTTGGTGCCAGTTTGAAATTTTCTTGTTATTTTTAACTTAATTCTACATATTTTTTCTTTTTCGTGTGGCTGCAACAACACTGATCAAACTGTCAAATTGTAATTGCTCAATCATTTACGCGTTTGCATTGATATGGGTGTTCCCGAAAGCAAGCTGGAAAACTTTCGAGTTTTCGCGCTTTTCGATTTTCGCGTTTAGAGGAATACCCTTAATAATATAATTAGAAATTATTACTTAAACACTAGAAAAATCAATAAAAAAAAATCCTTTCTTTTCAGGTTAAAATTTGGTTTCAAAATCGCCGCATGAAACAGAAGAAACGCGTAAAAGAAGGACTTATACCATCGGATATACTTGCACAACCAACAGTCACAATAATATCGCCAGCAACAACAACCACGGCAAATGCTACGAACAACAACACCAATGCCAGCACCGGAAACTGTACAACCGAACTTACCTTATAATAAATAAAGCAACACATGACCTGGCTAAATGAAGCCTTGAAGTAGCGTCATCGTTGGAGTTCTTGTCATCTTCGATGTGGGGAAAGTAATCGATATTTGAGCAATGAGTTTCCAATGGAGACAAATATGTTGGAACTAGAAAAAATGTGTTGAAATGTAAAATACATTTATGTTTCAATTATCATAGTTATTATTAAAATAAACAAATAATGAATATACGAGCATAATTTAAAGATTTTTTACTGCACTTAAAAGTTATTGTAAACGTTAGATTAAAAGACCAACAATTTATTAGAAATAAAAAATTTTTTTTTGTTGAATTTATGTATGTATGTAATTAAGTACATAAATAAGACATGATGGAGAAAATTTAAGTTACTAAGATTTTCGAATTCCGAATACCAAAAGTTTCGTTTCGGTTTAAATAAGTCCCATATTAAATTGAGCCAAATTAAGAACACGTTTGATGAACCCGAACATTTTTCTAAGCCAGAAATTGCTCCATATTTTTTGTTGTTTTAAAATTCATTGATATTCTATGAATTTTGCGCTGTTGAATCCAAAACTGTAATTGTTTTTCTATAACGCCTTCACTTTTGGAGATAAGTTTCATTTAAATATCATCATGTTAACTGTAAATTATAACCAGTAAGTTGGTATACGTTTCATTTGTACGTAATCATATACGGTTGTGCTTTGTGTGATTAAATAAAAGGCAAAATCGGTCTTCACACGCCTAGCTTTCACCGAATTGTAACCTATTCCAGGAACTACTGGAGCAAATTTCAAAAATTTAATATCGCTCAAAAGCGTTTATAACTCTGATTTAATTTATCTCGATGTAATTAGGAGGCGTTACTTCACCCTAATAACTGATATTTGCTATTCAAGTAAAAAAGTGTAATTTTGACACTAGAAATCATTATTATCCACATTATATCGTCTAAAAGGGAAAATTGCCCATTTTAAATTGAACTTACCTGCACTCGCTGGTGGCTTATCCTTTGGGTAGCAAATTCGAAACAGCCCTCTTGTTCTGGTGTAATAGTAGTATTTGCTGTTCATGTTACTTAATAGAGATTCGGAATCGGAATGTTTTGCTGCAAAAGCCTACTTTGTACAATTAACAGTAGATAAAAATCTTTGACTTGAAATTAAATTAAGATTTCCGATCAAGCAATGATCGTTCACCAGACACTATCAATTATGTATGAAGTGTTTGTCTATAAGATAATAGCGTAGTTATTTATTTATTTTTAAATAGTTACAGTAGGTCATTTCTAAATTTTGCTTGCAACAATAAATGTAATAATTGTATATAATGTTTGAACAGTTTTCAATAAGTTAACAATAAATGTAATACATATATAAAGACTTTCTTATAACATTTTTAATATAGTATGATGTTATAGTTGCAATAATCAGTTTCTTTTTAAAAAAATATTAACAAAGGTGCATGGATTAAATTATCTTAATCTAAGTACAGTGATTTGTTGACAATTGTCATGTTGCAATCTCAAACCATGTGTGATTTAGAAAAGTGAAGCTATTGGCCATTATAATACTTTTACGGGAAGCCTGACGCTTGGAAAGGTATTTGAATAGGTAATTGGTGCAACAGTTAAAGCTTTCTTTTATGGTAAATCAGATGTGCTCTTATAGCTTTATGTACATATACGTTTTTAAAAACTTACAAATAATTTGCATTTATTCGGCTAATCTAAAAATTGATGCATTTAGTGAACTAAATGCATAGTTAGTGTTATTGTCCTATTAAACTTTTAAACAAAAAGTTATTTATATTATTATGTTTTACTTTTGAGACGTTGCAACATTTTTTTTTAACAAAATCAATAATATTCAGGATATGACCTTCTCAGATGTTCTGGAAATTTTTCATTGGTTTACATGAGGGTGTTTAGTTTAAAAACTTTGTAGATGTGTTTTATTTAATTTTTTGCGTATTTTTTAGCTTGAGGACATCTAAGGCAGACTTTTTTTACGTTTTAGTAAGTCAGTTTTTCGTAAGATTTCAACGAAATCGGACATAAGCTGTGTCCGCACCGTTTTGAGCTAGGAAGCTAAAATATTGGGACAATTATTTTCAATCCTCAAGCTAAGATATAGGCAAAAATAATAAAAGACATCTACAAAATTTCAAAATAAACACCCTAGTATATACACTAGGGTGTTTTTTTTTCAAACTTTAGGACAGGGATTTTGTTTATTTTTTCCTATATTATAGCTTGAAGAATAAAAATAATTGTCCTAACATTTGAGCTTCCTAGCTCTAACTTGAAAACTGCGCGGACAGAGTTTGTGTCCAATTCCGTTGAAATTTAACGAAAAAACCGACTTGCTAAAACGTAGAAAAAGTCTGATTTAGGTGCCAAGATATAGCGTTTTGTGTTTTTAAGTTGAATCGGGGTCGCCACCCACTGCTGTAAAACCACGCCCACATTTTTCGTGTGACTAAAAATGCGGAATAAATGCACCCAAAGAAGGTATTTTTATTTATTTATTTTTTTTAAATTTGCGGTCCTGTGTGCCTATATAATAGAATCGGGTTTGAAGAAAACTCTCCCAAAATTTCAGCTTCCTAGATCAAACCCGCGCAATCACTTTGTTTTTTAGTACAATTCGTATGAAAAACGAAAAAGCAAAACAACGAAAATTAGAAAATTTACTAAAACGCAAAAAAAAATCTGTTTTTCGTTGTTTTGTTTTTTCTTTTTTCATACGAATTGTACTAAAAAACAAAGGGATTGCGCGGATCGCGGGTTTGATCTATGAATCTGAAATTTTGGGAGAATTTTCTTCAAACTCGATTCTATTATATAGGCACACAGGACCGCAGATTTAAAAAAGAAAGTAAAAATACCTCCTTCGTGTGTATTTTTTCCGCATTTTTAGTCACACGAAAAATGTGGGCGTGGTTTTGCAACAGTGGGTGGCGACCCCCATTCAACTAAAAAACCAAAAACGCTATATCTTGGCACCTAAATCAAACTTTTTCTACGTTTTAGTAAGTCGGTTTTTTCGTTAAGTTTCAACGGAATTGGACATAAACTCTGTCCGTGCAGTTTTCAGGTTAGAGCTAGGAAGCTCAAATATTGGGACAATTATTTTTATTCCTCAAGCTATAATATAGGAAAAAATAAACAAAGTCCCTGTCCTAAAGTTTGAAAAAAGACACCCTAATACACACCTAAGGACAACACTTAGAAAAAGTGTTGTGGCTCCGAAGACTGAAATTTAGAATAACCACTTCAGCAAAAGCAGAAAATATCAAATATTTTTAAAAGAACCCTAATATTAGAAATTTTTTCAAAAAAATCAACGAAAGCCAATTAGCTTTTCATGCTAAATCGGTGATTTATTTATATAGTTTGCAAATCTTTTGATCTTACTAAGTTCAGCTATGCTATGGGAAAATTAAGTTCACAGCTTTATTATGCTGAATTGTGTCTTATAGGTGAACAAAGTTAGGGGAAACTTGATTTATATTAATCGGCTAATTCCACAAGGTATGCAACTGATACACACTTCTAGAATCAGGAAAAAGTTTGGAAATAGTTCAAAGTGCTCTACTAAACTACAATTTGACTGTACTAGTACTCGTATATAGAAATACATCTAAAATTCTTGAACCTTAGTTCAAAATTTAATGTTATTTTCTAAGTCATGACCTAAGGTATGCGTATGGAAGTCGGATTGAGTCATGTTCCGATTATTGTTAACAATTTTTTGAAGTATCTCTTTTATAACAACTTTGTTTCATAGGGTCTTAGTTGTTATTAAATATATTAAAAAAACTTATAATACGGAAGAATTTGATCAATATAAGTTAAGACGTCGTCGTTGTGGTTTTACGCAAACACAGTTTCATGTAAACTGCCAACGTGCAGATTTTATTTGCTGACGATAAATGATAACTGCGTGACGATATACGTATATGCGAAAAACTTCAAGTTATGTAGCGCACTCACATACAATAAAAATGAGTTTTAGCTGCCCACTTTTCCATCAGCACTCTCATTTACCCCCAAAGAGTTAAAAACTCATTTCTCATAAAAATTCTGAGGGTGATGAAAAAATGTTGACCTCGGATTCGTGTTTAAGACGCCAAAATACAAACCTCATCTTCCAACTACAAGACCTTTTTTTTTGTTGTCCTGTGTTATCAAAAAAACTGGATACGAGTATACACAATGTATGCAAATCATTTAAATTTTGGGCACCAATACCCCAAAAATAGAAAAACCACATCTCAGAAGAAAGCATTTTAAATTTTGTTACTAAATTTCAGTTCTTTAACGTTCAAAGTGTTGAAATTAAAGAATCATAGCTCAGTCATCTTATCTGTAAGTCAACAAAAGCTAAGGAATGACTTAGCTTGGTCAAAAAATTGCTGTGTCGTTTCTTCTCTACAACTTTCTATATACTATAGTTGTTTTTCGCTTTGATGCAGACTTTTCGAGTAATTCGCTAAACACCATCTTCAACCATTTCAATCTCTATAAACTAATCGAATTACTGCAGATAGAGAAGTTACCTAATCGAACTAATACCACGCCTCCCATCCATACAACTGAAATATATGAAACGTCATAACTTCTTAGTCTTGCATCAAAAATTCATGAAACTTTGTATATATGCTTCTGGTAGCAAAGAAAATAATGATATAAAAATGGGCATAACCCCGGAACAATAAAAATTTCTTTCATTCCAAACTGAAGTAAATTATTTAGATTGTAAGTCACTATGTACATACTGATATTTTTTATATCGAAATACAGTGGTATAAAAGGCTTGAACCTTTTGTTGGTTAATAAAAATATTAAACTTAGATACACAATACGGTATTTCTATATAGATTCTATATATATTTTGTACAAAATAACAATAATCTTTTTCCTAAAGTAAAAATCACTTTTTTCACAATTTTTGTAAAATCAATCAATGCAACAACCTACGGTTATGGAAAGGATTGCTTAATCGATTACTAAAAATGCAATTGTAAACTCGACACGCGAAAATTCGAGGCATATCTCGCCTTGGGACTAAATTAAATTTTAGTTTTCGTCCTTCTAAAAAATACTGTTTCTTTTGGCTCTTATTGCGGTGCTTTGCATGGCCGCCACTACTGCCTCGGCGCCGCCCGTAAAAATTGGTTGTTTTGATGCCTGCCGCAGGACATGCCACATGGCTACTGGTTTTCTCAATGATGACAACATCTGATGCCAGTGCCGCAAGCCTTTGCCAGTTGCACAGCTGCCTACAATTACATGGCCTAGTGGCATGAGCGTTGCATTATCTAGCATGCCAAAAACAGTAAGACGCAGTTGAACTGTGGTTAGACCCTGCGGTGGCAGGCTGAAAATCATTGATTCATTGAATGTGGGGCAGCGATCTTTGCGTTTAAGCGAAGTACGCTTTTTAAGTACCTTCTTATCGTTGTTCATTAGATAGACCTGCAATAAATTGCCAGAACATTAAAGTCTGATTTAACAAAGTATATACAAATAAATAATAAGGTTTTTGTGTATGAAAATTACTATGAAATTAAGACTCAGAAGAAAAATTCTTATCGTACGGAGGTTGTTTGAACCACACTCTCCAAGTAAATAAAATAAATGATAAAAAAGGTGAAATGTTAAGTCGTTCACGGTCAAATGTTATCTTAAGAGGTATTTCGGGATGGATATCGATCTTTGTCTTTTAATGGTCATTCTAAAGTAACGGGGATGAGAGAATTTCATACAGCTCTGGACTTGTGAAAATGTTTATATGCTTATGATTCGTCAGCAGCCGTAGTCCAAGCTTGGTTTGATTTTTCAAAATATTTGATTTTTACGCTCCGTGACGCTACTGAAATTCTTTCTCTTAATATTTTTCATATGATTCGCTCAGTAGAATCAACTAAAAAAATGTCTCATATGTGAACTCTTGACCTTTTACACAAGTTCGCTCTCTTCGGCAAATCAAACCTCAGTGCTGCAAAGTGCGCTATATACTCATATACGAACACATGGTCTTAAAATATTAAAATATCTGTTTTAGGCGGACTTATCAAAATAATTTAAATGTTGTTTATGTAGGCAATGAATAATTTTAACTGCAGTTAGACGACTTTAATCAATGAAGTTGTGTGAAAAGTGAGCTTTTTGGACATATCTAGTGGCACCTCCTTAGGTTAAGCACGTATTTTAAAAACAATTTTATTACGTTTTTCGATAGGAAAAGATCAAAAATGAATAGGAATATAACCTGGTGGTTCCTCAACTTCTAAGTGGGTGCCTTGGGCAATCGTTTCTTTGTTGTTTCAGTAAATGAATTTTAGAATTATCAAAGGTTTTGTAATGATTTTTCGAAAAAGTTTTTATCGCTTGAATCGAAAAATTTAATAAACAGCTACTTGTTTTTACCTTGACAAATATATTTTGTACTTCCGTTGGCATCTGAGTAACATTGGGTCGGGCATTTAGTTTAAGGTTTCTCGCTTTGATTACAGCAATTGTCAATCGTTCGGCTGTAGGTAAATAGCTCAAGGAAAACATTAATTCACCCCATCTAGCATTACATTTGCGTGAATCAGATAGTGGTATCCAAGTCGTAACAGGCCGCGTAATTTCGTAGATTTCCATTTCAGCCTCACCTTTATAAAGAATAATAAATTTGTGTTTTTATTTTTGTGATATATTTTGGTACTCGTACAATACCTAATAGAGTGTGAGCTTTTCCATTATGATATAAATGGAACCATAAGGAATGTCGACGATATTGTTTTTTCAGCCAGAAGGTAAACGATTCATTGTACTGTGGCGATAATGTGTTATTTATAACCTAAAAATATACATTAATGTCTAAATGTATGTAAGCAAATTAGACTGTCCGTTATTTCCCAAGTTTCTTTAATCGATGTATCAATATTTCTATAGAAAACATTTTTTCACTAGCTACAGAATTTTTTTTTCGTATTTCTTTCGCACTCGAAATGTAGTAAGAAAAAAAATTAAGTCTTATCAGTACAATTTTTTTCTTAAGAGCTAATATAGTGATAAAAAATAGCACTTTTTTTGTGTAACTCTACAAGTTTTTGAAGAAAAAAAAAAAAAAATAGGGTTACGAGACGCCCTGCCTACAAATGTAGTCCACCTGAAAAATTTCAAAGTTTTGTAATAAAAACGAAAAATTTCAGAATTTTTTTCATTTCAATAAAAATATTTTTGTTGAGCAAAAAACAAAAGTTTTTTTTCTCCGAAAACGCTATGAAAATGAGAAAAATATTTCAAATTCACTTCCACACCTTCCTTTTTCACGACGTACAAAAAAACAGGTCCTCACTTTTTCTTTCACTTTCAAGTGAAAATTAGTAAAGAATTTTTGCCGTGCAAAAGTAGTCCATTTACTACTAAAATATGTCATCTGGTAACCCTTTTGGTGCTCGGTGATACGCTACCCTGGGTTAAAATAAAAAAAATTGTATGTCAAAAAATGTTTCTTAACAAAAACATTAAGCATTTACGAAAAGCTCGGACAAAATTTTGGGAAGTAACAAGCACTCTAATAAAATGAGTTTTGATTGAGATATCATTAACCATACCTGAGTTTGCATTGCACCCGCTTGGTCGGGCACTAAGTAAATGCGCACAAAAGTATCAAAGGAATCCACTTTTAGCGGACATATGACCTCCTTTGCTTGAATTACATTTACAGTAAATTCTATACCTTCTGATGTTATTGTTTCCCTTTGCAAAAAAGAAAAAATTTAAAATATCATTTTCAAATGACGTGGTAAAAAATCTGAAAAAACTTTGAAACTGAACCTAGAAATCTTTATTTGAAGATTCAGTCTGTATTTGACCTTTCCCATAGTTTCTTCTTCAACAGAGGTAATCCCTCATTTTTGGGATGTTCTGAAAAATAAACTAGAAATGGATTAATTCTTTCGAAAGCTTACTTATTATACTGCAGTCCAACGCATAAATATCCTGTTATTTGTGTATAAGGCTGTTCTAAGTCAGACAGTATCACCGACGATTCTGAATTTACTGAATCGCATGAAATCGCCCGCTCTAGATTAATGCCGTCCATTGAGCCTACCGTTGAATCCAATGATAACTGTGAACTATTTCGACGACCAGTCCCAATAGACGACATAGAGTCTTGTCTTAAAAACGAACGCCCAAAACTCCATGTTGTGTGGCCACAATTAGAATTGCCCATGCCATTGCAAAGGCTACCACCGGGTAATTTGCGAAAGAGAAAATCTTCAGAAAAAGTTTTTTGTAGCATATGTGGACCTTTGATTTTTTGATTTAAATTAGCAAACGGATTCGTTGTATTTCGCGGGAGCTTAGAAGCTGTTGTATTTAATTTCGCGGATAGGCGTGTCAAGTCAAAATCTACTGCTTCAGTTTCTGAGAGCGAACGATTACGCTGTATTGGGAGCTTGTCTGATTTATTGGAATTGATTTTGCTGTCAGCATTACTTGGTTGTAGATTGCTAATTGTTGTTGCTTGTGTTTCAGCATAAAATGGGTTATTTCCATTAACTGACTTTGTTTTTTGCATTGGTATCGACTCTGTTGGGTCCAAACTCTTATCTTGAATCGACAAGGTAGATGGCAGCATGGCGTTTGTATTTTGATCCATTTTCGTGGTGGTAATGCTAATTTCAACCTTTTCTGATAAACTTTCAACTGATTCACAGAGAAAAGGATTGGTACTTGAGTTTCGACGTCTAAGTGCAGGCTTTTTCTGGCTATGACAATTGAAGTTTCCATTTGACTTAATTATTTCGCTATTCTTGTGTTCATCATTAATTAAATCCATATTTTTCTCTGCTAAGCACTGTACTGGCACCTGCCTCTTGGCAACAGGACGTGGTATTGCCGACGTCAGTAACGAAGTCTGTGACAGTGTTGTTGCGAGTCGTGGGGGAGGTGGTGCATCAATAGGTTGTGGTATAGGCGTGTTCTTTTTTGAGCGTGTATACGATGCAAGTGCTTCATTTGAACGGCTTATATCAAGCGGTGTCTCCTGGCCAAAGTTTTCGTTAAGTGCAGTCTCCATAGATTGACTACTTGCTGAAGATGCAGATGCAGTTTCTTGAAGTGTAGTAAATGAGAATGTCACTGATTTTGTATGGCCCGCACTAAGCGGCGGTGCTTGTGTTCCGGGTGCCGGTGCTGGACGAAGGGGTTGTGGTGGAATTTTGTTTTCCGTTTGCGGCAGATTCCACAGTGGCAAAGGGCGTTGATTTGGTTGTTGCTGCTGACCTGTTTGTTTAAGGTCTCTGTCAATGGTATCAAATCGTTTAAAACTTCCACTGGTGCTAAGCAAAAATTCAGATCCAGAGTGAATCTGAAAATAAAATAACAGCATAGTAATTTTGAATCTCTTTTTAATAAAACTCTATGTGGTTTCATTTCAGCTCAAATAAGAGTTCTTTAGGACAAGATATCCAAATCACTTGCTGACAGAAGACACATTTCTCTTTGGTTTTCTTACCATATAACCATTGGCATGAAAAATCTTATTTTTTGACAGTCCAATTTTTTCTTCCTTGTTGGAATGTAACCAGGATGTTGTCCGAGGTGCTAGATAGTGACAGGACAGCATAACTATTAATAAAACGAGCAAGACAACTATCGCCAAGCTTGTGATTGTCATTGGTGTACTGTCCATTATAAGCTTGGTGGACTTTGCCGCTTTGCCTGCAATAACATGAAATATGTATTCAAAATAGAGTAGTCAATAGCACACCATGTGCTGTGGAACCATAAGGGATTACCTAAATTAAAGACAAAATCTGCATATGCAGAATGGTTGGGGTAACTTTTTAGAAGGTTTTATGGAGCCAGAATAAGAAAACTGTGAAATCGCATCAAATCGAGTTTTTTAAAAAAGAAATTCAAAAGTGACATACACCCAGGTTTTTAACAAAATAAGTACAAAAAAAAAGTACACTATCTATTAAATTTTATGCCAAAGGCCGAAGATCAAAAACCTATTTCAGGCCATTTTCATAAGCACCGCCACATACATAGTATGTAGAATAAGAAAACTGTGAAATCGCATCAAATCGAGTTTTTTAAAAAAGAAATTCAAAAGTGACATACACCCAGGTTTTTAACAAAATAAGTACAAAAAAAAAGTACACTATCTATTAAATTTTATGCCAAAGGCCGAAGATCAAAAACCTATTTCAGGCCATTTTCATAAGCACCGCCACATACATAGTATGTACAAGAACTTTTTATAAGATTTCATTACATATGTGCACTACACAAAAAGACGGATCTTAAATTAGTTTATTCAGATTTTTGCACCCTTTCTAATGAATTTAAAAATCATTCAACGAGATTGGGTAAAAATTCTCGATCAACCTAATTTAAGTTACTCCTATCGCATAATCTTCATATTAATCAAAAGTAGGAGTGTATTCATTAATTTGGAATATCGGTTTTTCATCATTGAATTTATTTTAGATTTGTTTTTATTTAACTGATTTCTTTCACTTTCATGCCTCGACTTGTGCAGCTTGTTGACGTTTGCTTTATTAAATTTGAAATTCGATCCAATCCATTTCAAATACTTCAAAGGCTTGTCTACAGTACTCAAAATAGCAAACCAATCATTAGACAACTTTGTGACGAATGGATATGATACTTGAATTTTTGAAAAGAACTACCACATAAAACTGTCCACTGTCGAGCACCGATCTTAGCTAAAGAGAAAAAAATATATAATCTATGGAAATGAAACGAACACAATGAATGAAAATTTGAAATTATTTTTAATTATTTTTAGGAAAACATTTTTTTAAATAAAATAGAATATCAATTACAGTGTGAATGTAAAAGATGTTACGTTATAGAATCAATGACAAATTATAATTAAAACTTGATTGGATTTTTGCTTGAAAATACGGAAATATTCTGTAAAATTTTTTGTTTTGATCTATCGATTTTGACTCATAAAGTCAAAAGTTTGAGTTTAAGTGACGAAATATAAAAAAACTTTATTTCCTCTTCCTTGTGTATTGTAATTGTATAGCTCTCTTATGATATCAAATTTTTCAAGTACCGGAGTATGTGTTTTTAAGAGATTTCTGCAAGGGTTGCACATTTATTGAATACTTGTAGTTTCAAAAGAGGCCACTAATAAAACGAGAGAAAGCCAAGTACGCTTAGGAAAGCAAAAACTGTCTATTAACCTACTCATGGGTCATTCCACTTTCAATATAAACATACATAGAGACAGGCACATACATATGCACATAACTACTCATATACCCAATAGAAAAATGCGTCATTACACAATAAATCAAACTATTTTTGTGAAATTTTGTGTTTAAATTAAAAAAATTAGAGCGGCCGTCGTAAGTCAAAAATATAATGCATGGAACGTAATGTGGTAATAGCCAAAACATAATACATGTCACCTATTACCAGGATAAATTGATTCATTTGATATCTTTGTCATGTTTGTTGAATATTAAGCACTGATCAATTTGTAAGAACTTACAGAGTTATTGGTAAATGACTGAAAAAGTTCAATAAATTATTAAAAAAAAAAAAAAAAAACAGTTGCGTGCATCGTGAAGTGTGAACGTTATGACATCTTGTTATGTTAATACGAAGTGTCGAATAAGTTTGTAAATGTTGAATAATGTCGATAAATGTTGAAAAATTAAAAAAATTTAAGAAAAATCGTAATACGTATGTTAAAAAACATTGTAAAAGGCAAAAATGTTGTAATGCAAAAACGTTCAAAGCGTTGAATAATGCTGTAAATGCCAAAATATGTTGAAGAAGTTGAAAAATTTGAAAAATGTTGACAAAGTCAAAAAATTTAAAACAAAATCCGGAAAAAAATGTGGAAGAACTCGAAAAGCATTGACAATGTCGAAAAACATTGATAAAGTCGAATATGTTGATAAAGTCATGTATGTAAGTAGTATGTATTAGATCGGGTCAAAATTAACATTCAACCAGACACCGACTCAAAAGTCAGAAGGACCCTTAAAAACGATATCTGCGTCATTTTTTTTTCGTTCCGAGAAAAACCAATGGATTTGATTCACCTGAAGGTCCTTTTTGGCTTAAAAAACGTGTTTTTTGCTCGTAACTTTATTCCTTCACAGAATGGATATTCGATATTAGTCGAAAAATAAGAACTGCATTCTTGCAAAAAATTTGACGTTCAAAAATTTTAAATTTTTTTTCTATTTTAGATAATATTAAGTCCCGAAATTCGATTTTTTCACATTTTTTATATGGAAAAATCGAATTTTGTGGCTAAAAATTATCCATAACAGGAAAAAAACTTTAGTTTTTTTGATGTCAAATTTCTTGCAAAGACGCAATCTTTATTTTCAAGCAAATTCAGGTATTCTCTGTGAAGAAATAAAAGTTACGAGCAAAAACACGTTTTTTTTTAGCCAAAAAGGATCTTGAGGAAAATCAAAATTGCTCCATTGGTTTTTCTCGGAACGAAAAAAAAATTACGCAGATATCGTTTTTAAGGATCTTTGTAACTTTTGAGTCAGTGTCTGGCTGACTTTATTTTGCTTCATACAAATCGACCCGGTCTAGTATGTATGTACGCTGAAAAATTTTGAAAAGTCTAAAAAATTGACAAAGCCATATAATGATGAAAAAGTCAGAAAAGCCAGTATTTTTTCAATCCATAATCTGTGCGAAAGTAAAGTTTTATATTAATTTTTCAATTCCTTATCTAAATTTAGCAGTAGAATTTTTCTTGAATCTCAAAATTTTCGAAAAAAACTATACAAATTTGGACGTGATAACTCCACGGGCAGATTTGGACTTAGTATTTAAATATCTAGAAGAAATGATTACTTTGAATCAGACTTTCAAAGGCTTTTTTTGTATCTTAGAGATAATTTTCTATTGGCTTACTTTTATTCTTTAATTTTTCTGTAGTCTTGATACCCGCATAAGTAACTTGATATATAGAAATATTTGCATTTTTTAGCAAGTAATAATGAAAGAATTAAGTTCAACTTATCAAATAACATGAATTTTTTCTGGCTGGGTGATTTCAATGCATACATGTTGATGATAAGTTACAACAACAAAATATATTAGGGTTGATACCATTGGCGGCAGAAGGAAGGATAGGGTGGGCTGACCCAAAATTTTCAACATAGTACAAACTGATTCCAGTATAGTTGTATAATTATAATTAAAAACAAAATAAAATTGTACTTTTATTTACTTAACATTCAATAAAAAAACAATCAAAGCAGTAAATTATCTACTGGGATGTACCATATAAAAGTAGTGCAATCTTATAAGTCATTATTCAATTTCAAATTCATATTTGAATTCAAAATAACCAAATATAAAATGAAGAAAGTAGTTAGCTAGCAGTACTAAACGATTATGTTAAAAATAGTTTAAAGCGCAATTTGCTTAAATTATTTAAAGTCGCCATATCAATTTAAGATATCGCGCTGTAACCCACCTATAGCTACACAATAATATGGGGCTATATTCCACCCTAAATGAAAGCTAATAGTTGATGCTACTTATGGCCAAACAGAAATTATTGGCCGCTCAATGATTGCCATAGCGAAAAACTATTCAAAAGCCAAATATAAACTGTTGATCCAAAATATTTTTATTATTATCTACAAGAGTAACAACGACATCAAAAAAATGCAACATTAAAGTCAACCACCAAAACGTTTTTCTCATTCATTTAGTTTTTTCATTCTGGGGTGCTTTTGACTTGCTGAACCTTAGAAACCTTAATTTTTTCTTACTAATCCTTTTTTTTCGAGACATGTGGGATTAAACATGCCAAAAGTTCCTTAACTAATTTATGATTGATTCTTTCTACCGTAGATACGCACCTTTAAAAATAATATGTAACTCTTAATATGTATTTGAAAATGTGCTATAGATTGCAAAAAATTTAGACAGAAGCAGTTAGGTTAGGTTAGGTTAGGTAGGAGTGGCAGTCAGTTGAGAACTGACTCACTTAGACCAAAAAAAATGATCCATTGTGATACCACAGGGTGTCTCACTATACCCTCTCGTTGAACCAACCAGATCTCTTAATAAAACTTGATAGTTGACCTATACCAACATGCTTCAGGTCATCCAGGTCATCAAATAGAAACGAACCGAGTGTTTTGTGGCGTTTCCTAGCAAGTGCGGGGCAGGAGCAGAGAAAATGTTTTATGTTTTCTTCCTCCTTCACATCTCCGCAAAAGTCAAAAGACCTAACACCCAATCTCTCCGCATGTCTGCCAATGAGGCAATGTCCAGTTATGACTGCAACAACTGTCGAGACACTATGTCTAGTGCGAGAAATCAGTTCTGACGAACGCTTAGCATCCCATTTCGGCCAAATCTGCCTAGTTATATTACAAGTTGACCCTTGAGTCCACCTTTTGTTAGCATTTTTTACCATTTCTTCTTTAAGCAATAACTTGCAGGTAGCAAGTGGCATGCCAACACCTTCCTTATCTTGAGGAATTTGTGCAGTAGTCCCTTGCCTAGCAAGTTCATCAGCTTTGCAGTTGCCATCAATGTTCCTATGCCCTGGCACCCAGATGAGGTGAATATTAAAATGCTGGGCCATCTCATTTAGAGATGAGCGACATTGTTGGGCCACTAGTGAATTAAGGAAGACTGATTCTAGAGATTTTATAGCAGCCTGACTATCTGAATAAATGGCTATATCCTTTCTGGATACGACATTCATCCTCAGCCAGGATGCTACTTCTTCTATCGCTATAACCTCTGTTTGAAAAACGCTACAGTGGTCTGGTAATCTCGCAGCGATACTAATTTTCAGTTCCTTAGAGTAAATACCATAACCCACCTGGTTATTTAGCTTGGAACCATCTGTGTAGAAATTAATATGGCCCCTTCTCCCCGGGATTCCTCCCTTCCAGTCATCCCTAGATGGAATGTGAGTTACGTAATCCTTATTGAATGAGATTACTGGAACAATATAGTCCAAATTAGAGGGTACAGACCGCAAGCTATTAAGGATAGTTGAGTGGCCTGTTCTACCCTCGGACCAGCAGATAGTTTCCCTGAGTCTGAGCACAGGCTGCCATCCGTTTACCTAGCAGGTCAAGAGGAACGAGATTAAAGAGGACCTCCAAGGCGTCAGTCGGTGTAGTCCTCAGTGCACCACCGATGCACATGGAAGCTGCCCTTTGAACTCTTTGCAATTTTTTGTAATAGGTAACCTTGTCTAAGACAGGCCACCATACCACAATGCCGTATAAAAGAATCGGTCGAATGACCGCTGTGTAAAGCCAGTGAACAATACGAGGTGATAGCCCCCATCTTCCACCTACCGCTTTTTTACAAGAGTATAGCGCTACAGTTGCTTTCCTAACTCTTTCTTCAATGTTAATTTTCCAACTTAATTTCCTATCCAATACCAGACCAAGATACCTTGCACTATAATTAAAAGTTAATCTAGTGCCATTTAGCGAAGGTGGTACTAAAATTGGAAGTTTGTTATTCCTAGTGAAGAGTACTAGTTCAGTTTTGTTCAGATTTACACCTAAGCCAGCCTCATTTGCCCATGAGACGAGTATATTTAAGGCATCCTGAAGAATTTCACACAGTGTGTTTGGAAATTTGCCACATGAAATTAATGCTACATCATCTGCATAGGCAACAGCCTTACAGCCGTGCCCTTTTAGTGACATGAGCATCTTATTTACTGCCAGATTCCACAGTAGAGGAGATAGTACACCCCCCTGCGGCGTTCCTCTGCAAACGAACCTTTTTGCCTTGGATTTGCCAAGATTTGATGTAATGCTTCTGTTTGTCAGTAGCTTTTTTTATCATATCAACTATTGAGCTGTTAATGCCCAGTTTCTGAAGCTCTGATATGATCATATTTGGGTTAACATTATTAAATGCTCCTTCAATGTCTAAGAACGCCGTCAGGGCGAATTCCTTATATTCAAAGGATTTCTCAATACTACCTACTATAGTGTGGAGTGCAGTTTCTATAGATCTGCCTTTCGTATAGGCATGCTGAGAATTAGACAGTAGATCAGGTTTGATACTACTTCGAATGTAGATTTCTATGAGCCTTTCCAAAGTTTTTAGAAGAAAGGAGGAAAGACTTATTGGCCTAAAATCCTTTGGATTTATGTAAGAGCTCTTCCCGGCCTTTGGAATGAAGATGACTTTGGTCATCCTCCAAGCTAGAGGAATGTAGGAAAGGTTAAGGCAGCTTTTAAAAATAGCTACCAACCATGGTATAATTAAACGAACAGATCGTTGCAGTTCAACTGGTGTTACACCATCAGGTCCTGGTGATTTGTAGGGTTTGAAGCTACTAATCGCCCATCGAACTTTGGTTTCCGAAACAATGTCCCCAAGAATATTTGAAGATATCTGATTTTGAACACTTAAGTCCACTGGTTGCTGCAAAGAGTTACCAGGGAAGTGTGAGTCTAGTAAGAGGTCTAAGGTCTCTTTGCTAGAAGTTGTCCAGCAGCCATCAGGCTTTTTTAAGAAACCTAGCGTAGTGGGTGAGGTAGATAGAATCTTCCTCAATCTAGATGCTTCTGAAGTCTCTTCTATGTTCTCACAGAAGTTCCGCCACGAGTTGCGTTTAGCTTTCCTCAACGAACTCTTGTATAATTTAAGACTGGATTTATATTCGTTCCAGTCATTTTCTAAACCTGATTTTTTGGCTTTATTAAATAAGGTTCTACTACTATGTCTAAGGACTTGAATATCTGTTGACCACCATGGGGGTTTTTTCTTTCCCCTGGGCTTGCCTATTGGGCAAGATATCTCCAAAGATTTATTTAGTCCTCCTGTTAATTGTTGAACCAATTTGTCAATCTCGTTGACAGTTGGCGGCACTACGGAGGTTGAAATAGGCAGATGTGCCGCAAGATTCCTGTTATATAAACCCCAGTTTGTCCTTTTGACGTTCCGCTGACAGAAGCAGTTAGAAATGGTTCAAATATTTGCAAAATATTAGTGTCCAAAACATGAAGTCTGCCAATATAGGAATTTTAACATACATGCACTTTTTATCTCATATAGTAGTTACATCTACATTATCTATACTATTTATATAAAATTGCTTATATGGAAATGGTTTGTAACGCCAAAACGCAAAATATACTGAACCGATTTTAATAATTTATGTTTTAAAACAACATATTCGCACTGAAAAAGGTTATTGTATACTTATTTCTATGATTTTTTAAGCTAAAAATGTTATTTTTTAGGATTTAGTTTTTGCAAAACCTCACACAATAATTGTCGTTCGATTTGTCTTTGCTTATGGTGCTTCTTGAATTCTGTGTTGTTATTTATGTTTTCATTTGTACCGTTTGTATTTGGGTTCGAAGTTCAAAGGACAACTCTTCTTCAGTTTTTTTTTTACTTTTAATGAGAGGAGAGTACGATGTTAATAGAGTTTTGAAAAAAGTGTACATTGCTTTTTACAGTTAACTGCAATTTGTTGTTTTTATGAAATTTAGTTTTTGCCTGTCCGTCTATCTGTTTGTTTATTATGGACGCGGAAACTATCCGGCCGATTTTAATGAAAATTTTACCGTATGTTAGTATTGATCACGCGGGTGTCATAGAATATAAGACTTTTATTAAAGGTGCATATTTAGGGTGGCTCACAAACAAAAATATTTTTAAAATAGAATTTTCACTAAGTCCGGTAAATCGACTCACACCGAATTTACACTACATGGAATATACAGCACGTGTCTTTTATATTAAGTGGCATAAGTAGGATATAAAACTTTAATTAAGGGTGCATATATATATTGGCCCTAATACAAAAACATTTTTAAGATATTATTTTCTCGAAAACCGCTAATTCGATTCTCATGGAACTTACACCACATGGCTTTTATATTAAGAGGCACTACTAAGGCCATACACATTTTATTTAGGGTGCATACTTTGGGTGACCCTTATACAAAATAATTTTTTAAATAGAATTTACATAAAGATTTCATAATTGTGGCCTATGGAAGGTTTTTACAAAGTTTGGTTTAAAAAATGGGCGGTGACACGCCCTTCAAAATCAAATTCATCATATATCACCAACTACTGGACACAGATGAATGGGACTTGGTGCATAAACATGAATATAAAAGGTACGAACAAAAGTAAGTTTCAAAGGAAAAAATTATTGCCCCACGTCGGCCAGGCCTGCTATATATGTATATATTTGTAAAAGAATAGGGACAAAAGTTATTTCCACTGGGAAAATGGGCTGTTTCGCTTTTACATTCCATCGCATGCGTTCATACAACATCGCGCCATATATCGAAAAGGGCAGTACAACGTCTGTCGGGACAGCTAGTATGAGTATAAGTGATTAATGATTGCGAATTAATTGCGGCGCTACCGTTTCTTGCCCAAAAAAAATTCAAGGAAATTTTTACGATTATATTAATTACACTAGTTTACAAAATGATTTTTTTTTTCTGTTCCATTGATCTGAGTTAACTTTTCTTATGAAGATTTTCCTGCTGTTCGAAAATGAAAATGAAAGTTTTTTGAATTGTACAGCTTTCGAGATATTGTGATGATTTCACTTTTTCGACCTCTTTTCACTTTAAAATTCATATCTTGAGCTAGAAATGTCCAGTTTCTTAGAATCAAATTAAAGATAATAAAATGAAAAATAAACGTGTGTAAGTACATTTTTTATTAAAAAAGTGGTTCAAAAGATATAGATGAAAATAGACCAGATTTTAAGAAAAACCAAATTTTACATTTGATTCTGTGGCCACGAAAAAATAGAAATAAAATAAAAAAAAATAATTTTACTTTTTACACGTAGAGCTGATACTTTTACGCAAAAATTAAATGAATCAACAAGAAAATCGACTGTAAAATAACAACGTTAAGAGGGATTGAATGAATGAATCCAAATTCCACATTTTATGAATATATTAACTGAATTTGTTGAGCCTAATCGTTACAAAAAGATTTTTCTCATGTACCTTTGATAAAAGGATACTTTTCTTATGTATTTTTCCCTGCTGAATTCGAAAATGAAAATTTTTGAATGGTACCGTTTTCGAGATATTGTGGCTTTTTCACTTTTTCGACTTCTTTTCATTTTAAAATTCATATCTTGAGCTAGAAATGTCTACTTTCCTCGTTCTTAGAGTCAAATTAAAGATAATAAAATGACAAATAAACGTGTGTAATTATATCTTTTATTAAAAAAGTGGTTCAAAAGATATAGATGAAAACAGGACAGATTTTAAGAAAAATCGAATTTTACATTTAATCCTGTGGCCACGAAAAAATAGAAATAATATAAAAAAAACTAATTTTACTTCTTACACGTAGAGCTGATACTTTTACGCAAAAATTAAGACATTCAACAAGGAAACCGACTGTGAAATGACAACGTTAAAAACGACTGAATGAATAAGTCAAAGTCCCACATTTTCTGATCATATCAATTTTTTCGACCATTTGTTTAGTTTAATCGTTGCAATTCTCTTTATTGTTTGGTGTTTTCGATTTATTAGAATAAGTTTGCGTAAAACCTTCAATAGCCCAAAAAATAAAAATGCACTGGTTACTGTGGAAAAGGAACTATGTTTTGATTTGATTAATTGATATTGTCGAAATTGATATGATCAGAAAATGCGGTACTAAGACTTATGCATTCAATCGTTTCTAACGTTGACATTTTACAGGCGGTTTTCTTGTGGAATGTCTAAATTTTTGCGTAAAGTTATCAGCTCTACGTGTCAGAAGTAAAATTATTTTTGAAGTGAAAACTTCTTATGGCACGTTGTGCGGCTGAGGAAAAAAGTATAATTTCGCGACACCGACCGTCATCGGGAAGACTTGGGAAACGAACTCGATTTTGATATTTTGAAGACTTGGGAAACGAACTCGATATTGGAATTTTGAAGACTTTTGAAACGAACTCGATTTCAGAAATTTGAAGACTTGGGAAACGAACTCGATTTCAAATTTGGAAGACTTGGGAAACGAACTTGATTTTGGAATTTTGAAGACTTGGGAAACGAACTCGATTTTAAAATTTTGAAGACTTGGAAAATGAACTCGATTTCAAAAAATTTATAAAACGTTGCCTACTTTTAGGTGCTATTAATGATTTGCCCCTAAAAGTAGGCAACACTTTCTGACAAATTTCAAAAATAACGCCTAAAAGTAGGTAACGATTTTAAAAATTTCAGATAATGTGTCCTAATTTTAGGTGCTATTTTTGAAATTCGTCGGAAAGTGTTGCATACTTTTAAAGCGGCTCTCACACGATCAATATTACTGACAGTATTTACATTACTGTCAGTGTACCACTCACACGGTCAGTATTGTTTATTGTCAGTAATCAGTTTTTTTGACATTCGACTGGTGAAGGTGCGAACTATGCTCCGGCTACGTAACCGACAGCCGAAAATGGCATGCCACTTTTTGGGGCAGATTCCATCCAAACTTGCACCACGCCTCCAGCTAGGCATCGGACGACCATACCCTTGGACGCAATGTTCCATGCCACTGAATGAGGAACTTTTCCAAGTTTCTTTCAAGTTTCGCTGCCTCATCGTCTATCTGCCACAAAATGGGGCATGCCACGCCGCCTCCCAGGATTTTTCTGTCCCGTGCCTACTTGCACCCTCTGACCAACTTTCAGCCGGATCTGCCCCAAAAAGTGGCATGCCACTTTTCTGTGCAAATAATACTGATGAACTGTCAGTATTCACCTCACACCATCAGAGGCAACTGTGAATTGAACTCGATATCGAGAAATGATTAGAAATTTTTTTGTACAGTCAATTGGAAGATATTGATGTGCAGAATATGTGGTTTCAACAGGAAGGTGCAACATGCCACACAGCAACGGATAATTTTTTGAAGAACAGACGTGAATCGACCACCAAGATCATGTGATTTAACAGCATTAGATTTTTTCTTTTCTGTTCAACACCTCAAAGACAACATCATCGAGCAAATATCACTATATGAAGCACCATTATGCGAAAAAGTAATTCAAAATTTGAGCACCCTATATTATAGAAACAATTTTTAGAACGAGATTCTTAAATATTCCAATTGTCCACTCAAAAAGGTTATCCTATTTTGATGCACTTTTAGGAAATTAAATAGGATTTGCTTCTCATAACGGCCTCGTTTATGAGGTTTATTTTCAGCATGAATAAACATTCAAAAGGTCATAATCAATACGGTTCTTAATTTCAGTCATTGTATATAAACTGATTTAGTTAACAAAATGCACAAAAGTCTTAAAACTGTATAATAATAAAATTATTATTCCACAAAATATTATTATTCGCATTAGCACAAGCATGGGCTCTCTAAAGTAGATAGGGAAAAAAGCGATAAAGGAAAGGGACAGGTGACAATCAAAGGCGAATGTCCTGCAAGCCCATAATGATAACTTTGACACAATTAAGAAGAGGCACAATTCGATTTTTTTACAATGCAAAGAAAGTTTTTCTTAATTATCACAAGAGTTCTTAAATCAAGATCTATCAAAAATTAGTTTTTCCTTCATAAAATAAAAGTGTTTGTTACCGTTTAAAGATTTCCGTTTTAGTGTACATTTAATTTTAATGAAAACTTCACAAAAAAAAAAAAAAAAAAAGAATTTCGTTAAGTAGAAATTGTGCTGAGTAGTTAGCTTAACACATTAATTAATTAAAACATTAAAACAATTTTTTGGTAAATTTGGTTTTTTCTCTTTGTAGTGTAAATTAAAGCAGCACTTTTGTTAGCAAGTAAAAATTTGTTAGCCTTTTTGCCTTTATTCAACAACAACCCATTTAACACTAACAGGCCAAATTCGCACGTTACCAGCGTAAAGTTGCCAACTAAATCGCTGTGTTTTGAAAATGAAAGCTACTACTCGTGTATGTAACTTCAAAAGAGAAGTGCGATAGCAGAGGATAACAGTGAGAGACCGTTGCGAACATACCACATAGCACAAGGGTGGAATGATGATTTTCTCAACGGAGTCAAATTTTCCGGCTTTCAGTGATTTTTAAGAGAATCCTAAAAAGTTGCAATTTTGTTGCAAAATTTGACAAATATTTTTCATTTAATCTTGGAATCATAGTTGTACGGCAGCAAGCAATACCCACAATTTAGTGAATTTCCCGCAATATTGCATCTCTGTTCAGATGACCCATATTAAACCTACCCACATTATTTTGGCTGCTTTAGATTTTCGAATTGTTACCAATATTACAGGCGCCACAAAGTTTGTTATACTTATGGGACATTTCATGTTAATTTCAATATCAGAACTTTATCTTTCGCAATATGTACCTGACTCATTCCGATTCGATTGGAGTTTTTATTCTATAGTTAAAATAGGCTATTGATTATGTCGTAAAAAACAGGGCAATAAGGAACTAATATGTCACGTGTTTTTATTGCAGGAATCTGTCAATGGGTCATTTAGGAAAAAAAAGGGTGGAAATCGGAGATATGGATGAAAATGGACCCTTTTTAGTTTTTTCAATATGTCTCGCAAACGAAGCGAAATTTCGACATATTTCATATAAAACTTTTTGTAGAGTATTAAATTTCCCATCGAAATGGCTTATTTAAAAAATGTTGAAACATTTTTTTATGCCAAAAATGTTCAAACAAAAAAAGAAAAAAACCCAAAATTTAATTTTTTTTCAGCTTTTTTGCCTATAACGGATAAAAATCGAAAAAAAGCTATGTTCGAGTGACCATAATTTGGTCAGTTATTAACGAAAAAAATTTTTCGACACAGTATTTTAAGGGAAATTTTGTTTACTTTTTTTCTACGCAGCAATGCCTATTTTTATCTCTAACCCAAAAAAAGTTATAGGCAAAAAAGGAAAAGAAATTTAAAAAAAAACAACAACAAACAAAATTTTCCAGCATTTTTTAACTAAAAAGGGTTCATTTTCACTCTAATTTCATAGCACTCCGCGGTTTTTTCTTCATAAATGACCCATTGACCGATTCCTGCAATTAAAACCCATAAACGTTTTACTTCCTTTCTTTATGACATTATCAATAGCTCAAAAGTAGTATTTCTTATTTCATTCACATTTTTATTAATCGATTAATTTTTAGAATTTTGCTATCAAACGGCTTTTTGCAAGTGTTTTACTTAAAATTATTGAGAATTTATGTCTCTTACAACTATGGAAAATTACAAGAGGTTCGTTCCAGAACATTTTGGGTTAAATTCTGTAAAACTGTCAAACACGAGAGAATAGGAAAATCGCGCCTTGTGAAAAAGAAAAAGAATGTATAAAAAGCACTGGAACGGAAAAAAACATTTTTTAGCACGAGCATAAACGTCAAAAATTTTTGAATGTTGTTGGAACAAAAATTTAATTTTCTAACCCCAGGCAGTAAATAAACATCTTGAATTGAATGTAGTTGAACAATAAATTGAATTCTATAAACGCAAAGAATAATATGAAATAAAAAATTTTTGTGAGTTAACACGCGAAACTTCTTCGGTAAGAACCGTTAACTTCTTACAAAGAGAGAACATAAATTACTCTCTCATTTCCGTTCTCACTTACAGGTTTTTCGAGTACAGGAATGCTTTTTGGGCTACATCCTGTAAAAACTTGCAAATTGTACTAATGCATTATTGTACGGGAACGCAACTAATGTGTCAAATCATGCAACTGTGAGCGCGCCTTTTGACGTATTAATTTTGATTTGCAAAAAAAACTAAAAAGAGATTAAATGTGATTATGAGCAAAAAGGATAACTTATTGTCTGGATTGTGCCTACACAAATCTATGGACATACTGCTTTGCAGTTCCAGTAAATATTTGTGCTTAATCTTCAAGAAAACATGCGTAAGTGCCCGATAAGTTTTACTGTCTGAATCGATGGGAATAGGCTGAAAATGCATCTTGCACGTGACAGTGGAGGTCCCCGATCCTCATAAAGATGGGTTTTTGACACATTTCCGAAAAAATTTTATTGCAATAAACGATGGGACTAGGCTGGAAATGGATTTTGGAAGTGGAGTTTCTTGACCCTTCTAAAGGGGTGTTTTGAAACCATTTTTCGAAAAAATTTTACTGCTCAGATCCATGAGAAAAAGCCTTAAATGAATTTTGGAAAGAGGTCCCTTCTGAAGAGGTGTTTTGACCCATTTTTCGAAATATATTTACTGTACAAATCGATGGAAAACGACCGAAAATCGATGTTGTTGGACGCCGTGGCTACGTGCGACTTAGGGTTGTAACGGAGCTCCGCATCCGCATCCGCAAGTGCGGAACTTCCGCTTGATATTGTGCCTCCGCCTCCGCTTCCGCATCCGCAAATTTTGATGAGGTAAATCGGAGTTATAACGGAAGTTATAAAATCAACATTAGAGCTTACAAAGTGGAAAATTCTGTGTTTAAGCTAATTTACATTTTATTGTTTTGTGATGGGGTAGATTCGTAAGATATGGTTATGGGTACAACCTAGTATAAATTTCGTTTACACAGATTTCGAAAGTAGTCCATTTCAAAAACATCGTTTTAAATTATCGCTCTCTAAGTATATTCTTGCAACTTTATTTGAGCGCACTCTCCAGTTCAATAAACAAATATTGAACGCTTTTCGCTCGAATTCACTTTTTTCATACGGTGCTAGCAGTCTTTTCTCCAAAATTACTGAGCCGATCCTTATGGAATTTTATCAACATATTCGTCACGTTCATGGGTATCGTATGAACTAAAATTGAGTCAAAATATTGATTTTTTTTTTAAACAGAAATCGCCCATAAAATCCTTATTTTTCCAACATTTTTTTTTTAGTTAACAAAAAATTTATGGAAATATGACCAAATAAATGAAAAAAGTTCAAAAAACTGATTTTTGGGGAATAACTCGAAAACCTTTCTTATGAGAAAAAAATGACTCAAAATACATTAATAAAGTATGTGAGAAGTTATATCTTCTTTTGTTTAAACTAGTGATATATATAATTCCATCATAAAAAACAAATATAAAATTTTCAAAATTCGAAAAAAATTAAAAAAATTGTCAGCACATCTTGAGCTACAGCTTAAAAGTTGCGTAATATAGAGTAAAATTTTGAGAAAGTTTTTAAGAAAAATCAAAGGTTTCGCACTTTTCGAAAATGTCGATTTTAATCTTTAAACGTTAATAACTAACTGATTATTACTGCGATTAATTTTTTTTAATAACACATTTTAATAACCCATTTTTAGGACCGGATTCAAGAATGCATCGTTATACATACAGTATTGGCCAAAACTTAAGCACCCCGTTAGTACATTTTTCTGAAATCATGATTTTTTTATGAAAACTACGTTTTTAAAACAAATTACGTTTTTATCTTATTTATTTATACCTTTATTATTGACAAGCAAAAATAAAAAAAATCTGCGTCTCATAAATAAAAAGTTAACGTCGAAGGAACATTTTAAACCCAAAAACTTAACGGAAAAAACTAAAGCACCCCCATTTTTATGGTAAATCAAAACTTTTAAAATAAGAACTTAGTCGCAAATCCTTTATTCTTGACGACTCGCGCACCTCTTTAAGACATAGAAGATATTAAATTATTAATGATATCCTGCGATATCCTTTCCCAGGATATTTTAAGGACTGAATGGATCTTCCGTATTTTCGCAGTTTTTTCTGATGATATTCATGTTAACAATATCCCACAGGATCTCAAGAGGATTCAGGTCGAGGCAGGCCAACCAAAAACTTCTACCCTATTGCATTGAAGCCAGCCCTTAAAAGCTTTAGAGACATATTTTGGATCATTGTCCTGATGCAACCACATCACATCTTTTAGTGTGTCAACGTACACGAAGCAATCCATAGTTTCTTAAATCCTATGAATTGGCCCAATACCTTGACCAGAAAAGAGATCCCTGACCATTACACTGCTACGTTTACTGTTAATTCAATTCAATTGAACTTTATGTTTGTTATTTCAGTCTTTTATGGGCATTTCCACGAAAACGGAAGTTTTTGTCCCGTGTGACCCCTTGGTTTTTTGCAATTTTCTTGAAAACGAAAACTTGCCCAAGTTGAACTTTAGCACCAATTATAAAACTAATTAGGAGCTATGAGTTAAGCCTATTGTCACAATAAAAATCCGTTTTATTTTGACTTTTTTTTTACTTTAAATGTGTTCGACGGTCGAACGGGACCTATGGAAATGCCCATATGTATATAAAATAGCATTTATGTTTCATTAAAATAATGTACAGCAACATACTCGTATATAAAAAGATTGAATAACTCTACATACTGGCACTCGTAAATGCAGTGTAGGGTATTTAATGTTTTGCGATGCCAAAGATAATACCTTTACTAGTTAGCTTTTACGATGGTTCGCTCTCTTAGTTTCTTTGTTCTTATCGTTTGTTTTTTTCGAGTTTGCGCATAAGGATATTTTCAAAAATAAAGCTTTTTTGACTTAAAGCGCCATCTGACGAATATTTCGAATTTGTTGTTTGAAGCAATGGGAATCAGTGTTCGAAAATAAACAGTACAATTCGTTTTGTACCGAGCCGAAGCACAAAACCTTATTTATTTTCTATAGTGTGCAATCCAATGCACAAAACAATATCAGCACATTGCAATTGTTCTGTGCATTTGTTGGTTTTGTTTTGTATTTGTGTTTGCACCGTAGCATGTACTTTATAAATAGAAATAGAGTGTCGTGCTTTGGCTCGGTACAATTCGCAATTGTGTCATTTATTTCACTCAACAGCGAATTGCACCAGTGATACCACCGGTTCAAAAAATATTTAATTGTTTTTTGTTAATTTTTTTTTAATTCCAAAATTTAGAATAATCATGAAATATGTATTTAAGTCTGAGTTACGGTTTTTTATTGTTTTCTGAAAAAATTTAAAATACACTTTTTTTATTATTAAACTGTTTTTTTACATTTTTTTGTTGCATATGTCGAAAAATTCGGAAAGAATCGAAACATGTGGCCACATTTATGTAAGCTTCTCACAGCAAGAAGAAGCAAGTCTGACATGGTAACGAATTGGTTTTGTTTCGTTCTATTTCACAAAACATAATGAGAATAAAGTTATGTTCTGTTCTCAGAGACGTATAAAAAAAGATTGGTTTATGGTTCGATTATGAAAAGTACTCGTTAGAGCTCCGGCACGCTATTTTTATAAGGAAAAATAAACGTATTGTGTTTGCACAGTACAATACTGAATTGAGCGCACAAATTAAGATCGGCACAAATCACGATTGAATTGTACCGTTTTGTTTATTTTCGAACACTGATTGGAATAAAAGTTTTGCACAACACAGTGCTTTCTAAACCTAGTAAACCACAATTTATTTTATGTTGACACAAACAAAAAAAATATATTTATTTATTAATTTATTAAAATTAGTCTACGTATCAAAAAAAAAAAACGAGCATAGCTGTCAGAACTATCAGATCTAGTTAATTAAAATAAAAAAGGTAAAACTTCATTATTTATACTAGATGTGCGATATTAGCTTTTAACAGAATATTATAGACTTTGTCCAAAGATAATGAAGTTAAAGAATTTTGTCAAGATATGATGTTCTCGCAGAGGCAATTTATTAAAATGTGTTTTAAAGAGTAATCATCTGCTCCACAATGAAAGGTATTATGTGCGGAGGCTAGTTTCAAGGACGAATATCTCGTTTTTTTGAAAATGGAGATGAAGGTTATTTAACAATTCTTGTACCAAGAATGGAATAGTGGCAATTAAAATTAAAAAACCACACAAAAATATTTGCAAAATTAATATGAATGGGCTGTAGTACGAATTCGGCTTATTTCCAAAACCGGACACTTTCACTTTCATTAAGTACACACGGTGCTGCAGAGCTACGATCACCGGCCCTCTTTAGGTCACCATATTCGGTTCACCAAGTTGGAATTCAAAATGCAAACTAGATCTGTACAAGCAAGGCACTTACACTTATACACGTACCCTCTCATAGTCCACTGTGTGAAATGAAAAGTATATTCCAACCATAATGAAAAGTATTGAATGAGCATGCATCAGTGAACGAACAATTTCTTCTTTGGTATTCTGTAAGGCACAGAATGAGGTATTTCTAATACATTGTGTAACGAACCTCGCGCCGAGGTTTTAACTCGTCGGTAACCAAGGTTCTGCTACAAAAATTTATAATTTTGCAGGTGGCTAACAAACCTCATGTGACTAGTTCTCAACAAAAATTAATAGCAATACGGGAGTTTCTTTTTTTAAATACGTTATAATATTTATTTCTACATTGGTATGACTTAACCTACTAGTTCACAGTTATTTTAAAATTATTCTACAATGTAGCCGTTTTCCGTTTCCCGACGTTGCATGTGCGCAATCCGACGTTGCGTAGCTGCCGTACGATGAATCGTGACGTGGTTACTCCGTCTTATATCTATGCTATGTTGTTGACGGCTATTATTCTGCCGACACGACTGATAGCGTTGCACACAGCCGTGTGACAGAATCGTCAACGGTAAAACTACGGGCGGGGCCGAATATTATTCTGCCGACGTGACTGATAGCGTTGCACACAGTCGTACGACAAAATCTTCAACGGTAAAACAAACTACAGGCGGGGCCGAATATTATTCTGCCGACGCGACTGATAGCGTTGCACACAGTCGTACGACAAAATCTTCAACGGTAAAACAAACTACAGGCGGGGCCGAATATTATTCTGCCGACGCGGCTGATAGCGTTGCACACAGCCGTGCGACAGAAGCTTCAACGGTAAAACTACGGGCGGGGCCGAATACTATCCTGCCGACGTGACTGATAGCGTTGCACACAGTCGTACGACAAAATCTTCAACGGTAAAACAAACTACAGGCGGGGCCGAAAATTATCCTGCCGACGCGGCTGATAGCGTTGCACACAACCGTGCGACAGAAGCTTCAATGGTAAAACTACGGGCGGGGCCGAATATTATTCTGCCGACGTGACTGATAGCGTTGCACACAGTCGTACGACAAAATCTTCAACGGTAAAACAAACTACAGGCGGGGCCGAATATTATTCTGTCGACGCGGCTGATAGCGTTGCACACAACCGTGCGACAGAAGCTTCAACGGTAAAAACTACAGGCGGGGCCGAATGTTATTCTGCCGACGCGACTGATAGCGTTGCACACAGCCGTGTGACAGAATCGTCAACGGTAAAAACTACAGGCGGGGCCGAATGTTATTCTGCCGACGCGACTGATAGCGTTGCACACAGCCGTGTGACAGAATCGTCAACGGTAAAAACTACAGGGACGGGTCAAATGCCATTCTGCCGACACGAATGATAGCGTTGCACACAAACGTGCGACAGAATTACTGGTACTAGGTACTACAAGCGCTAAGTGTTACTCTGTCAACACGACTGTTAGCGTTGCACCCAGACGTGCGACAGAAGCTTCAGCTATCTACCTTCTAAGTTACTTGCTAGGGTCTACTACTAACTACAGCTTACCAGAGTGGAGTTGATCAGGCTGCGACTGGCCACCGACTCCTCACACTCCAAGTGCGCTGTCTCTTATATACGCTATTTTCACTGCTGAGTGTAGAGAATGAACAGCTGTTTGTCAGGTCTCCACAAACAGCTGTTTCCTAAGTGTTGCCGTTTGACTTAAATTTTTAAGACTAAGACTTAGCATAATTTTCACTTAAAATATAAAAATAACACAGATATTCATTAATTCAGTAAACGATTTAAAAAATAATAATAATAATAGAAATATATAAATATATAAATATAAAAGGAAAAATCGAAGTTTAAGTTGTAGGCGGAAACGCGGCCACAACTTCCGCCTTTACAATTCCCCTTTACTTCGGGGGCGTATGACGACTTTCGCGTACGCGGCGTTATTCATCCGGATGCTGAAAACTCTTCAGACGGTGCGGTTACAAGTGGCGTACGCCGTTTGGTCCGTTGCGTCGTACTGGTTGCCATGGTTAGGAGCGCCGCTGGAGACTTAACGTTTGCCCGCTGTAACAGTTGTTTCTTTGCCCCAGACTTCAGGGTAGCGCAACTTTCCCAAGGCAGATTAAATACATTTTTTTTTTTTTTGGTATCGCGTGGTCGTAGTCCGCTTCCAGGACTTTCAGTTGTCTGACTGCTTTAGTTCGCTCCTCAGCTTGGTGTTGAATGGAACGAACTAACTTAGTGTTCGGTTTTTGGTGACTTGCCATTGTTTCCTCTCGGTGGTACCCTTCTTTACTTTAGAGGTTGGTATCGCTATAGGGAGGAAGAAAAAAAAAGTAATGTAAGTTTTTTTTTTAGACAAAGTTTTATGTGTGGAAAGGTTTGATTTCGGATAGGTGTGCCGTCCGAGTTAGTTTGTCGTTGTCTCGTTTTAGCTGTACGATCACCGGGGAGGTGAATCCAATAACTTTGTATGGTCCTGCGAACTTCGGGGCCAATTTGGCTGCAAAACTCTCTACGGCTTTGGACAATGGGTGTTGTCGGACCAACACCAATTGTCCTATTGTCGGCTTCCACTGTCTCCTCCGTAAGTTATAGTGCCTTGCTTGATCTTTAGCCGCTTTGGCCAGGTTATGTCTCACAATTTTGAATACTTCCTTCAGTATGGTAGCTCTAGACTCTGGACTCGGTGTTGGTGTCCCCGTACCTTTGGTGACTTCATCATATAGTGTTTTTGGTAACCGTGGCTCGCGTCCTTGTGTGAGGAAGGCTGGACTATATCCGGTGCTCTCCGACTGGCTGGTATTGATGGCCAGAGTTATTTCCGGTAGCTGATCGTCCCATGTCTTCTGGTGGCTGCCAACAAGCTGGGCCATCATCGTCTTAATTGTACGATTGACTCGCTCCGTGGGATTTTCTTGTGGGGTATATGGCGCCGTGAACCGTTGCTGCACTCCCAGTTCTTGGAAGTATTGCTTGACCACTCGACTCGCAAACTGGGATCCATTATCGGTGATGAAAAGCTTAGGTACCCCGAACTTTGCCAAAATCCTTTCACGGAACGCCTTGACTACTCCGTCCGCAGTGGCTTTGCGTAAAGGAACCAGCTCTGTCCACTTGGAGAATCGATCAAAGAAGACTAGTAGCATATTATTGCCGTGCTTTGAGCGTGGCAGTGGTCCGATGAAATCTGCGCATACCGTTGTCCAAGGTTCATCTGGGATCGTTGTAAGCATCTCCCCTGCGGGAGCCTGTTGGCTTACTTTGTACCGTTGGCAGGAATCGCAGCTCCTAACATATTTACTTATGTCCCGAAACATCCCCGGCCAATAGTATTTGTTGGCTATGCGTGCGATTGTTTTTCGAATGCCCAGGTGTCCAGCGCTGGGGTTGTCGTGATTTTCGCTCATGACACGTTTCCGGAGAGGAGTTGCCACACACAATTTCCATTGGGTACAGTCCTCGTCGCCCGTATGCTGGGGAAGATGTCTATATAGCTGCGTTCCGACCTCTGCGTAATCCGGAAACTTGTCAGGCTGCTTGCGGAGTTCTTCTCGCTTCTTCCTTAGCCATGAGCATTCTTCAATATCGCCTGTGTTCACTTCCACTAACTGCAACGCTTCTCTGGGTTGCCGAGACAAGGCATCCGCAACAACATTGTTTTTTCCCTTACGGTACTGGACGATGAACTGATATTGTTGCAGCTCCAGTGCCCAACGTGCAATCCGTCCCGTTGGGCTCTCAATGGAGTTCATCCACTTAAGTGATAGGTGATCTGTAACGACGACGAATTGGTAGCCTTCCAGATAAGGTCTCATCTTCCGGACGCCCCACACAATTGCCAGACACTCTTTCTCCGTGGGCGAATAGTTCTTCTCAGCGTTGTTTAAACTTCGACTGGCATAGGCTATCACCCGCTCCTCGCCTTCCAAGACCTGTGTCAACACCGCTCCCAGCCCTTGATCGCTCGCGTCGGTTTGCAGCGTGAAAGTTTGACTGAAGTCCGGACATGTCAACACTGGGGCTTCTGTGAGTTTCTGCTTCAGTGTTTCGAAAGCTCGTTGCTGATCTTCTCCCCATTTCCAGTGTCTTCCTTTCTTCAGCATGGCTGTTAGTGGCTGTACAATCGCAGCGAAATCGGGAACAAACCGCCTATACCAGGATGCCACGCCTAGAAATCGTCGCACGCCACGGATGTTATTAGGGGGTTCCAATTCTCGTATTGCTGCCACTTTCTCTGGATCGGTCTGTATCCCTTCACCGCTGACTACATGGCCCAAATATTTGATCCTTGTTTTGAAAAATTCGCATTTTTCGGGGTTGATCCGAAGGTTCGCCTCCTGTAGTCGCCGGAAGACCTCTCGTAAATTGTCCATGTGCTCCTCCAAGGTACGGCCCGTTACCACAATGTCGTCCAAATACGCGAACGCGAAAGGCTCCATGTCCGCCCCGATGATCCTATCCAACGCGCGCTGGAATGTTGCGGGAGCAGAATGCAGGCCGAATGGCATTACCCGCCACTGAAACAGGCCACGACCGGGAACCGTAAATGCTGTGTACTGTTTACTATCAGCTGCCATTGGGATTTGCCAGTAACCGTCTTTTAGGTCTAGACTACTGACGAATTTGGCATCTCGTAACCTGTCTAGTATGTGGGTTATTCTGGGAAGAGGATACGCGTCGGGTACTGACTTGCTGTTTAGTTGTCGGTAATCGATGCACAGCCGCCACGCTCCTGTCTTCTTCCTAACGAGCACTATGGGCGCGCTGTATGGGCTGTGGGAGGGCTCAATGCACCCCTTCTCAAGTAATTTGTTCACCTCTTCGTTGATTATTGCTTGCATCGCAGGATTCCTGGGGATATATCGTTGCTTGACGGGTCGGTCATCCGTCATCACTATGCGATGCTCTGTGATCGGTGTCACTCCCCTCAGTCCATCAAACCTTCGCATTTCTTCTGACAGGAATCGATCAATTACCTGCTGAGACTTCTCTACCGGCAAGACGCTCCCTGAGTTTTCCTTGGACTTAACTTCCGTACATAATGCCTGTTCTGCCTGTTCTGTCTTGGGGCTGTTTGGTTGTTGTCGCCGGTCTCGTCTCCGGGCACGTCTCCTCTTTCGTTTCCGTAGTGTGTGAGGAATCTTTTGAGAATCGTTATTTAGGGCTTGAACAGATTTGATTTCACTCACCATGCATTTCGCCTGTTGCTCGGGATCTCCTCCATTTAGGGTAATCACTTCCCCAGCGATGTGTATGGTTGTACCACTTTGGGTTAAGAAATCCAGGCCTAGGATAACATCTTCGGTGGCGTTGGGCATGACGACGAATCTAAATCTCCTCTGATCGCTGCCGAACTGGATTGAGGTGTCTATAGCAGATTTTAGTGGTCTAGAAGACCCATCGGCCAAAACTACCTCTCCCTGGTATGCCACTCTTGTGGCCTTTTCTTCCAATTCTTTGACGAATGATTCTTTCAGGAAACTCACCGTTGCTCCAGTATCAATGGTAGCCGCCACCTGCTTTCCACCCACCATCATGTTGGCGTATACTCTCCTGCAGTTGCTGTGGATTCCATCTAAGTTGGTCGAGAGGCGTCTCTTGGAGGGTGCGCCTCCCGACAAACGACAGCAATGTAATGTGCGTACTCCAATTTTTCCGCAATCCCAACAAAATAGCCGCGTGGGGCCTTGACATGTTCTGGAAAAATGACCATCTATTCCACATCGTCGACAGGCGGTTTGCACGTTAATCGCCCCTTCCTTTATCTCGGTCATGATTCGATGCTGTTCGGCTCGACCCCTACTTCTTGGAAGTTGATCCACTTCTCTTTGTCGTATGCCCTCGAGGTCCTCTGCCAGCCTGATTAAATCCGTGAGCGTGGTGAAGTCTCGTCGTTTGATGTACCATTGGTATTCTGGAAGGCAATTTCTAAAGATTCGCTCCAGGCGTTGCTCCTCTGAATAATTGGCATATCGCATCATGGTCTGTATTTCAAGCACAAAGTTTTTAAATTTTTCCCCTACTCGCTGGTATCGTTTCCGGATATTATCGTCTAACGTTTCGAAATAACGTGGTGGTAGAAAGAAATCCAAGAAATTATGCTTGAATTCCTCCCATGTGTTTACTCGTTGGTTAGTATTGCGATACCAAGCTAGGGCTTGATCTTGTAACAACTCCGGCATCGTCCGTGGAAGGTAGTCCATTACTAGTCCGTCTGCCTCGGCCAGCTCCTCTATTCTTTCAATAAAGGCCAGTGCTTCACTAGAGCCATCGTATTTCAGTGACCATTTCCTTACTTGGTTCATTGTTGTGGGATTATAGTGTGTACTTTTTACACTTATTTATTGTTAATTCTTATGTGTTTTTTTTTTTTCACTTTGGGCTTTTATACAAGGGCTGCCTCTTTCTGAAGGGGTTTTTTTTTTTTTTATATATATCACTGATATATTATTCACTGTACGTTTTTTCTAATTTTGATTTTACTGTCGCACTTTGGGCTTTCATACAAGGGTTGCCTCTTTTTGAGAATTTTCTCTGGATTACTAATTTATTGTTCACTGCAGGTTTTTGCTTCTAGCTTAGTTTAGTTTTTTTTTTTTTTTTTTTTTTTCTTAGTTACGTCGTCTGCCACGCACACAGTGATTTTCCACGCATTATTAAACTATTAATATTTTTGTTGTGATACAGGTTTTTTTTTTTTTGTTAGCCAGGGTCCCTGCTCGGGCGCCATTGTAACGAACCTCGCGCCGAGGTTTTAACTCGTCGGTAACCAAGGTTCTGCTACAAAAATTTATAATTTTGCAGGTGGCTAACAAACCTCATGTGACTAGTTCTCAACAAAAATTAATAGCAATACGGGAGTTTCTTTTTTTAAATACGTTATAATATGTATTTCTACATTGGTATGACTTAACCTACTAGTTCACAGTTATTTTAAAATTATTCTACAATGTAGCCGTTTTCCGTTTCCCGACGTTGCATGTGCGCAATCCGACGTTGCGTAGCTGCCGTACGATGAATCGTGACGTGGTTACTCCGTCTTATATCTATGCTATGTTGTTGACGGCTATTATTCTGCCGACACGACTGATAGCGTTGCACACAGCCGTGTGACAGAATCGTCAACGGTAAAACTACGGGCGGGGCCGAATATTATTCTGCCGACGTGACTGATAGCGTTGCACACAGTCGTACGACAAAATCTTCAACGGTAAAACAAACTACAGGCGGGGCCGAATATTATTCTGCCGACGCGACTGATAGCGTTGCACACAGTCGTACGACAAAATCTTCAACGGTAAAACAAACTACAGGCGGGGCCGAATATTATTCTGCCGACGCGGCTGATAGCGTTGCACACAGCCGTGCGACAGAAGCTTCAACGGTAAAACTACGGGCGGGGCCGAATACTATCCTGCCGACGTGACTGATAGCGTTGCACACAGTCGTACGACAAAATCTTCAACGGTAAAACAAACTACAGGCGGGGCCGAAAATTATCCTGCCGACGCGGCTGATAGCGTTGCACACAACCGTGCGACAGAAGCTTCAATGGTAAAACTACGGGCGGGGCCGAATATTATTCTGCCGACGTGACTGATAGCGTTGCACACAGTCGTACGACAAAATCTTCAACGGTAAAACAAACTACAGGCGGGGCCGAATATTATTCTGTCGACGCGGCTGATAGCGTTGCACACAACCGTGCGACAGAAGCTTCAACGGTAAAAACTACAGGCGGGGCCGAATGTTATTCTGCCGACGCGACTGATAGCGTTGCACACAGCCGTGTGACAGAATCGTCAACGGTAAAAACTACAGGCGGGGCCGAATGTTATTCTGCCGACGCGACTGATAGCGTTGCACACAGCCGTGTGACAGAATCGTCAACGGTAAAAACTACAGGGACGGGTCAAATGCCATTCTGCCGACACGAATGATAGCGTTGCACACAAACGTGCGACAGAATTACTGGTACTAGGTACTACAAGCGCTAAGTGTTACTCTGTCAACACGACTGTTAGCGTTGCACCCAGACGTGCGACAGAAGCTTCAGCTATCTACCTTCTAAGTTACTTGCTAGGGTCTACTACTAACTACAGCTTACCAGAGTGGAGTTGATCAGGCTGCGACTGGCCACCGACTCCTCACACTCCAAGTGCGCTGTCTCTTATATACGCTATTTTCACTGCTGAGTGTAGAGAATGAACAGCTGTTTGTCAGGTCTCCACAAACAGCTGTTTCCTAAGTGTTGCCGTTTGACTTAAATTTTTAAGACTAAGACTTAGCATAATTTTCACTTAAAATATAAAAATAACACAGATATTCATTAATTCAGTAAACGATTTAAAAAATAATAATAATAATAGAAATATATAAATATATAAATATAAAAGGAAAAATCGAAGTTTAAGTTGTAGGCGGAAACGCGGCCACAACTTCCGCCTTTACAATTGTTAATAAATTAGGAGTGAACGAACAATAGCTAAAAATGTTCAGAAATCGCAAAAAACCGTTTATGTCGCTGTATTGATCAGAGGAAAACCTTCACTTTGATATCAAAATAGTATGATATCTAGTCCCTTTTTGAAGGTCTGAGATTGAAATTACTTGAATTTTAGTGTAATGAACAACATTTCATCAAAAAACTCAAAACGACCGACAATGGACATGTGTCGTTCTGTTCGTCCACTCCTCAAATGTACTCATATTTTTTTTTTTAAATTCTGTAGGTATTTATTGAATCTTCTTATTCTAAGAACTAACAATAAGTTTAAAAATCTTAAAAAACTAAGAAACTAATATCTCTTTTGGAGAGATGATGGATAGGCGGTCCTCATTGTCACAGGGCAGGTAGATTTTTTCTTCTAAGACGCCATGTTTGCAATGTATTTATTAAAAATCTGGCCAGCGGGTTGGGATGACTTTGCAGTTCTTCCTGGTAGCATTGTTTTATAAGGATAATTTCATCTTTGACCATTGGTATATTAAGGTCTCTGTGTATGTTGTCGTATCTCATGTACCAAGGTGCTCCAGTAATGGCTCTGAGTATTTTAGACTGAGCCCTCTGTATAAGCTCTATATTACTTTTAGAAGCATTTCCCCATAGTTGGGAACCATATGTCCATATTGGATTCAGAACACTTTTATACAGGAGAACTTTGTTATCCAGGCTCAGTGCTGAACGATGGTTAATAAGGCAATGTAGACTATTCGCTTTGAGCTTAAGATGAGTTTTCTTAGCCTCAATGTGTTTTTGCCACTTTAGTCGTCGGTCCAAATGAATGCCGAGATATATGACTTCATTGGTTTGCGGTATAGTGGTACTATTTAAAAGGACCATGGTGAATGTACCCGAACGAAGTGTAAACGAAATATGCTTGCATTTCTGCTCATATACTTTTATACGCCATTTCGACAACAATAATTCTACAAGTTTTAAGTGCTCTCCTAAATTTCTTGAAGCTTTTATTGGACATTTATTGCAGTATCATCCGCAAACATGGATGTTAAGAGATTCATGTTTGAAGAAATATCCGAAGTATATATAACATAAAGTGTGGGTCCAAGCACACTTCTCTGGGGGACATCTGCTTCTATAGTATAGTCAGTAGTCAGGAATTCCTTGTATCTTACTTTAAGCATACGATTTGTAATTACCATGTTGTTTGCGAAATCCAAATTGGTGAGAGGGTATAATGTTATTTGCACTAAGGTGTTCTGAAAGTTTTAGAAGTAATAACTTTTCGAATAGCTTTGATAGGCACGGAAGCAAACTTATAGGTCTATAACGAGATGGTAGAGTTTTGTCTTTACTCATATACATAATAGGCAAAAAGGTTAAGGAGAAAATAAAAGAGCTCAGATTTTTATTGCCCATTTATGTTTTTCATCGAACCAGAAGGGACCTTCAAACCAAGTCATGCATATTACTTGATCAAATTTACCCAAAATAAATAACACTATTTTTTTGTTTAAATAGTTGTAACTCTTTGAAACTTAGTAAAAAACTCTACTGAAAACTCTTCACAAAAAAGTTCTAAAATCATACCCCTTCTACGTCAGTTCATATTTATCCAAATTAATTAATTTGTGTGAGAAGTACCATCCAATATAACAACAATATAATTCAATTTTCAGTCCAATCGCAAAATTTTTTTTGTGACAATTGGTAAATTATACCCATACGTACGATTACTTCCCAGTCAAGATCATACTTAGAATACAGCCCACGAGGCCCTTGGTAAAAAAGTAAGTTGAAGTTAAATGACATTTAAATCACTAGCTAGAACATTGACCTAATTTTGATGTTTTCAAAATGCCTTTAAAAATACAGGAAACTCTATAAAATCCGTTTTACTCGTATTGTAAAGGTCATACAAATTTGAGGTATTTTTTTAAATTTTAAATAAAAGACATAAATTGTGCGAAATCTTTATATATTTTTATTGAGAAATAATAAAAAAGAACATCGTTCAAGTAATCTGCTCTGCTATCTCGACAGGCTGTCAATCTTTTACCAAAATTATGAATAACTTTTTCGCATAATGATGGTTCAATTAGTGATATTTGCTAGGTTATGTTGTCTTTGAGATGATCTTGGTGGCCAATTCACGTCTGTTCTTCGAGAAATTATTCGATTATTCGAACTTCCCTTTCAAAAGATCGATTGATTTCCGTTGCTGTTGTTGCTAAAAAAATATACTACTTACCCATTTCCATGCCAAAATCCCAAAACTTTAAAAATTTTGCAGACATTTTTAAAAAATGTGTACTCTGGCGCGTAAAAGGAAAAACATCATAAGTAGTTATGTACGTGTTTTTAGGATAACTGCGAAAGACTGCATTTTTGCCCACAAAATCCATCTTAAACCAACTAGATGCATAATTAACATACGGCTAACAGTTCGGACTAATGATTTTTTCAAGGCGTTTAACATATTTTCCTTGCACTACGAACAATGTAAAATTTTCTTGAACTTGCTGCAATTGTAAATGCTAAATAATTATAATAATATTTGATTTTAATTAAACTAACAACCATTAGCTAAGACCGATAATCTTGTAAATTTACAAATCGATCAATGCAATTTCTTAAACCAACAACAAGACAACAGAAGAAAAAATTTAGCCTAGTAAACGATGAAATATATTTTACATTCATATGTTTACACATATGAGCCGTTCACTGCACAAATCGATTAACTCCAAAAAACAGAAAGTGTAAAAAAAACATAACAACAAATTGAAGCTTCCATGGATTGTGTATGGCGAACGAAAATAAACTTTGATATTTGTGATGTTCAACCAATTTTTTTAGCCAAATTTGTAACAAATAAGAAAAGTAGAGCTCTAATATATTACTGTAGTGCATGAAAATTAAAAAGTTTGAAAAGTGGAGTTAACCGATTTATGCAGGTAACGGCTCATATGTTACGTTGTACGTATTGCATATTTAAATCAATTTTTGTTTCACATTTAACAATATTTCAAATTGAGCCCAGAATAGATCAGTGGTATGGACTGGGTTCAATCCCGCCATCGAACAAATTGGCTGATTATGCTATGCATATGAATATTAGGATGTCCATTAATTCTCAGATCGAAAATTTTTGAGAGTAACTTCGAATATGGGCATTTCCGCCAAAAGGCCAACCGTTTAAAACCAGTTCAAAACGGTTAAACCACTTTTTCACAGCCATAGCACAACATAATCGCATAATTTTTTTTTTGTTGGAAAGGTTGTGAAGAGAAGGAGGGACATGTATACTTTTTTTTCAATAGTAGGTGGTGCCACGCCCCTAACGGGTAAAAACAATCCCACGGCTAAACTAATGGACCGATTTTGATGAAATTTTGTTTAAAGATAGATTGAATCCAAAGAAAGATTATTAGAAGATTGCTAAAAATGAGAAAAAACGGTATCACGGCTGTGCCACTACACCGATTTTGATGAAATTTGGTATGTAGATAGATTGAAACTTGAGTAAAAAGGTATTTTTTTAGTAGGCGGTGCCACGCCTCTTACAGAAAAAACGTTTTAACAGCAAAAAGATAAGTTTTATATTCTTTTAAGAAAGATATCTACTCCTTTCTCATTTCTTTTTAAAATTGATCTCACTAATTAATTTGATAAATATAAACATTAAATTTGTTTTTTTTTAATTACTGTATATATCTTAAATAATATTATTTATGTAAATATTAAAGTCGTTTTGATAATTGCCCAAGTGAACCAATATGGAGAAATATGTCCCGTTCGAATGGATTATTATGCCTTGTAAGAAAAAATGTAAATAAGATTTTTCAATCAATCGAAATCTATTAAAAAGTTTTATAATTCCATAAAATTTTAAAATTAGTCGCATTTAAAAATGCTGCCATGTTTCGCTGACTTGTGCTTTTCTATAGATGGCCATGAAAAACACTTCCGTTTTTTTGTCCCGTTCGAATGAATTTTTTATTGCCTCTATCTTGGAACCAGTATTACGTCTGGCATCAACTTTACCACTCAATATAGTGCTACCAAAGGTCTATTCTTTAAAGTAACAGAAAAAAATAAAAGTGTTTTACTTTATCTTTTATTCAACTTTAAAAGTGTACTTCCGTCCGAGCACATAACTTTTTTATTTTGATTATTTTTTAACTTGAAGTTTTCAAGCTTAGAGATAAAATGATCAAGGGATTTTTGAATCAATATCATTAACTGTGCAAGAGATCTTTTTTCGGAGTATTTTATACATTCCTCAAACTTTATTAGATAAAAAACGAAAATCTTTTGTAACCATGATACCTCCGCATCTGCACAGTGCGCCACTTTCAGTCCTTATACCTTAAAAACTGAAGGTTCAATTCACTAGATTGCTTCTTTGTTGTGCAGAAATTTTTTCGGATTTTTTTTTTTTCGATATTTTTCTGTACATAACGAATTTATTTCGATATTATTTGATTTTTGTTGACTTCTTCAACACGATTCGACACCATTTAGCATTTTTCGATTTTAATAGACATTTTCGCTACTTTTGTCAACTTTTTGATATTATTCGATACTTTTTGTCTGTTTCGTTGTCATGTTATATTTTACAAACTTATCGATTACTTTCGATAATCAACCATTTCCAATTTCTCCCGACATTCTAATTTGTAAAACAACGTTCGCAAATCACGTCACGTTCGCTTGCAATAGCTCACTTTTTTTAAAATGATGCACATTTATGCTTAATATCATACTGTTGCAAAAAAAGAGGTGAAATTACGCTTTACACACCCACTTTCGATGCAACAGTTAAAATGCTCTCACTTTCACTTATGTAAAGGATATAACAAACATAAATTCGGTTTGGGACACATTTATTAACACATTGATAGCAAATATTTTGAAAATTTCAAAAATAAATCTTAACACGAAAAAAGTCGCTTTCGATCATTGTACCTACAAATCCGTAAAAGTGGAACTTGTTGTGTCTCGGTATCTCACAATAGCCGCTGTCACACGCACAAGAGTCAAATGCTAATCTTGTGCAGTGGCCAGCAGCTGCAATAAGTACCATTCTCCAAATCGGCATACACAACACTGTAATATCCACCTTTGTTTTCATATGTTACCGGAGAATATGTAGCGTCTTAATGTAAAATACTCAACATTCGCGATTTTCCTAAACAGTCAATCAAAAGCACCATCGTCAACTTAGCTGGGTCAAGTAATATTCAATAATTAATAACACAAACACATGTTGAAATTCCGAAATACTTTTTCCATGCATTTAGTTACTATTGCCATATATGCATACCCAGCAAACATTTTCAATAGTGAAAGGGTTATATTTCAATAGCCGAGACGATACTATAAATTAAGATGCCAAGCGAAAGTTTGTTCGAGAGAAACTGTCCGGGTGTAGCGATTCGCATATGAATTATAAGGAAGGGTTTTTAGCGATTGCTGTTTATATTTTATGTATGTTTGTTTTTTGTGACGTTTCATAATATGGAATTGAAAATGATTATACAATGCAAACTACACTTTATATAACATGAAGACAGAGCGTTATCTTAACTCTTTGCTTCTTCTAACCATATATGTTTCTAATTTTGATGACGTTGAATATCTACAAAGTAAATAACAAAGAAGTAATATCGATTCATGAAGTATTGAATATATGAAATTTAAAAGATATTTAATATAACAATTTAAATCTTCTCGAAGGGAAGAAGAAATGAAATGAGAAATGAGTCGCAAATATTCGCATGAATGATTCCAAATCGTTTATTTCTATACGCATATGTTTTTGTTTATCTTCCTGAAGAGTCTTAAGAAGTTCACTTTTAATCGCATTAAACTCTGCCATAAAGAGTTATATATTCATCGCCATATATGTGGAAGAAGTAACAGCCTTCCAAATGTTTGCTGGGTACGAGTACACGTACCTGTCAGCATGCGCTGTACAATAATTTTGCAATCGTTCCTTTAAATTTCATCCTTCCTTCGTTTTACTATTAAGTATTAAATTATTTAAAATGTTACAATACCGATCAATATAATGTATAAAGTTTTATATGTATGTACACATGTACATATGCTATGTTTTCATTACAATTAATTGTTGTGTCTTAAGACTTGGAAAAAAAAATATTTTCTCAATCTGAGTCATATGTCTGCTTGCCCTACCTATTGTCTGTCTAAAACGATTAAGTGTTTGATGCTATATTCCATTATCGCCAATCTTTTCAATTAATTAAAAATTTATTTAGTACACAGATCCACAAAAGAAAATTATTGATTACTCGAACCAGACATATCTAAGTACTAGAGGTCTGCATGAGTGCACTCGAAACGATCATCATATAAACTTCCGAATGCAATAAACTTCGAGTGCTTGAACTTGTAGAGCATTTTGTTTGCAAGTGCAGCACTAACATCTCCTGCTTGGTGTTTCGATTTGTTTTGATTTGTGGTTTTTGAGCGCAAGGGCTCGATGGACTCGTAACGTGGCTTGATGTTCGTTTCGAGTGCACCCATGCAGACCTCATTGGTTCTGAATCTGAAATATTTCAAAAACATGTTAATAAATTACCTGTTGATTTCCTAAGCAGAAAAATTAAAGTAATGGAACCACTTAAGCTATTCAAGGGCCCAGGACTTAAGGGTGGTAGAAAAAACTTTTAAAGTTTCTTTAAAGTTTTTGTAAATAAAATGTTCTTACTCCGTTCTTTTTAAGTAACATCAAAACCAAGAGTCCTTCCAAAGCTCTCTTAAGGTCAGCAACTTTGAAGGGTGCCATACTCCGCTCTAGAGATGTAACTGTGGAACTAAAATTCGATTATATAGTTCTTGAAAGTTCTGTGTATTAAAAGTTTTGATAAAACAAAAAATTTTAGATCGGAGAGTAAAGAGTGAAAAGAATAACTGGTATGTTTTTTAATCTCGTTTCCTCGGTAAACTTGTATGTATAAAAACAGCTCCCGCTCAGTAGGTACTAAGTTTCAGTTTCTGGGAGATAAGCTAGGCTGTTTAAATATATTACTAGTAATTAAGGTCAGTAAGAAAATGTCTAATAAAGATTTACGATTCCTATGGCTATGTATCATGAAAACTGCTTCAAAGGCGATAATTTACTTTCTTGTTTACACTATAAAACTTATGGTATAAACCCAATTTTTGAGGCAAAAGATAAAATAAATGTAAATTTTGGGTCAAGTTAATATGTGCCGTTATGAGAGCCGTAATTAAAATGATTAAATGCTGACACACTAATAGCGATCTCATACCATATATGCACTCTACTCATAATCCATCTATTTGCGTTATGTCAAGGTTTCCAAGTGGCCCGTATTGTCCCGGCCAAGCCTGAAATTGCAGGTCCTGTGGGAATTAAAAAATTTCTGAAAAAGCCGGTATTGAATGATTTCTATTTTAATGAGCAAAAAAAAAAAAAATTATCAAGACTTTTCCACACAAAAATATTTTAATTTTGAACGATTAATCAAATATTTTTTAAAATTGATGACCAAAAAAAAAAAGAAATAAGCAAAACTCAACTTTTACCATTTTAAGGAAAAATTATTTTATTTTGCGAAGACCACAAATTCCTTCTTTTCAACTTTGCAACTCTGGCTTATATTCAAAATCAAGGGTGACGCTACCGCACCCTTTTAACGTTTAAGTCGTTCTAAAACTTTGCACCAATTTTTTTACATAGTTCTATTTGGATTATTCACAAAAATTTTGATATTTTGAAATGAGTTCTTAAGTGACATTATTTTTTTCATTTAATCGGTAGAAATGTATGTAATTTAGTCTATAGTAACTAATTGATCTTGCTTCCTTATTGATGTGTCAGGTTGGGTTTCACAAACTTAGTGAAAATATCGTATTATTTTACATTTCGTACTACCAGACTGGTAATTATATAATCCTTAATAAGCTTTACCGCCTTAAAACTGTTTGTGCACTTTTATGGATTCACTAATCTATTTTCATGCATACGCCTGTGTATTTACTACTTATGTATATACAACGTTTTGATTGTATATGAAATATTTGAAGGTAAATAACTACAATTCGGTAATATAACAGCTGCAATATGCATCATCCTGGATTTTCTCACGCAACCAGGACTTAGTTGGGTGTTTATCCTTATTACTTTACTCCTTCTCAAGAATTTTAAATATATGTACATACAGCACAATTTTTATTAATTACTTTCATTATCGTTTGAGTGAACGTTTTGACTTTTCTAATAAAAATAATTATACGCACAATACCCCATATACTCGACCCGATTTGTTGGTAGTGTACGTACGTATGAGAACTCATGCTCGGATTTGTCGTATTGGTTTCTTTCCGGCCTTATCGTGTAATTAACAACGTTGAACTGAACCGTTGCAAGTGCAGGTCTATCGCTTTTATACTACCTAGTGAAGACACACAAGGTCTACGTGTATATCCCCAACCAACGAACCCTGGTCATAAGCTTCAATGAATTTTGTGTTTGTGTTTAAAGTTTTCAAATAGGAACACACGCGCGTATGTAAATAACGATGGACAACATTTTTACAACAACAACAACAAATAAGAAGAACAACAACTTAAAAAGGAACTGAAAAGAAAGAAAAAGTACAAGCGTTGGTAATATTATTAGATAGTATTACCACCGATTTTCCCATGAACACGGGTTAATTTGTAAGGAGATTCACTTGTATTTTTTTAAGTATTTTATTTTGATTTAGCAAAGACAAACAGCCAAAAGATATTTCACCGAAATAATTTCATAGCAGGAAAAACTCAGACATATTACCATATTAAGAAAATTTGCCTTACATAACTTTTAACTGATATTGGGATCTACTAAATCTATTTTTGGACCATTTCCAACTATCGATGCAGTGAAAATTGTACAAAAAAAAAAAAGATTTATCTGCCAAAACACGCACTACATGGACCACATCTGCTGATATCCAAAAAAGGACCAAATCAAGCAAACAAACAGTGTGCTCGGGGCACCCCCGTTAATGTTTTTGAGGTTTTGCGAATGGCTTTAAAGACCTCGGTTCAAAGGTTCAAAACTACACTCCTTGACGCTAAAAGTTTATAAATGGATCAAAATACTCCTTGAGAAGGGTCGGTATCCTAGTGATATCCAAAATAAAAGACTTTTCAACATTTTCCTATCTTAAAAATTCTTAAACATGTTCATGTCCTTTGATGTTTGGTTCCATTTTCAGCCTTTTCGCTGTTGATTGACATTCATAGTTTTTATTATTTAATTTTTAAAAAAAATGTACCTCGAAATTAAACCAGGTAGATTCGAAGGTTTTTGTATCTCATATTCAGTTCTTTCCAAAAATTAAGATTTTGTAATGTCCTTATTGAAAGTCCAAAAAAGACTGTTGTTCTTATCCGAAGATATCACACACAGGAAATGTTTTCTTTTCAAATTGCACCCTATGATTTTTTTTAATTGGATGCTTTATTTCCGAGCTATCAGATATTAAGGTAAATATGTTTGTAATTCAAACAAATAAAGTTAATTTTTTTTTGTTAAGAGGTCTATATTTCAATGGAAGATATCTCTAACTGGGAGTATGCTATCGAATAGAAGTAAAATTTGTAAAGGCAAGATATTTATGTCATATTTCATAAGGAAAATTTAGCAAAACAACTTTCTGCAGTGCCTTCAATTTTTGAATGACCTAAATCTAATCTCAATGAATTCAAACATGGCCAAAACTCTGAGGTACTGTATCCTTTAAGTAATCACCAATCAAAAATATTTTTCATACCCTACATAGGGGGTATATTCACTTTGTCATTCCATTTGTAGCACATAGAAGTGGGCGTGGCACGTGTAGAAAAGCATGTATATATATTCCTGATCAGCGTTTTGTGGAAATAACGACTACGAGAAAATTAAGCAAGCTTATTGAATGAAATTTAGCATACAGGACACGCCTTCAAACAAGTTTCTTGAGATGTAAAACATTTTAAACGCTATATTGAGAGAGTGTGTAGTAGGGGTGGCAATCCCGGAGCTTTTATGAGTTTCGGGATTTTCGGGATCGAAGTTTCCAATCCCGGGATCCCGGGATCAATCCCTGGATTGATAGTTCTAGTAAATGCATACAAAACTACAAAAAAACGAGAAGTATATATTGTATATTTAAAATTAAAATTGCTTTATTTCACAGCGTAACAATTAAGAATAAGAACGCAAAATAATAGAAAATATAATAGCTTAAAAATTAACTTAAAACACTTCGAGTGTTAATACATCTAAATCACATTTACTAAGTTTGACTAGTAGAAGATAGCCACTATTAAAAGGAGATTATAGAGGATAATCAAGCATTTATGATTAAACTATCAATTTCATTTTTGCATTTAAAAATTCGTGTACCACACTTTGTACTTGATTGATACTTTATCACCTTCTTCAAATGTGACAGTGATGGCATTTAGTGGCACCGAATGGCTCGCTCTCAGTAGACGCACCCATAAGTGTGCTTCATTTAAGTTGTCAAAATCTTTAGAAGCTGATTTCAGAAAAAAGCTTTAGACAAAAGTTTAATTATATCTTAGAACTTAAATTTTGGTAGGTCTAGGTATGGGTCAAAATTTCAATGTGAATCAAGGTCGGCTGTGGTTTTTTTTTTTTGAAGACAGACCTATATTTTTTGTTGCAGATTTGTATTTTATTATAAAAAATACATATGTTTTGCTTATGTTGTTTTTCTATTGCATTTTTAGTGTTTTCGTTATTGATAAAAATAATTTTAATCTAAGTTTCACATTTTATCATTTTTCTCCTGAACTATCAATTTTCAATACAAATCGCACTTAGTAAAAAATTCTTAAAATTAGTCAAAGTATTAAAAAAGATATTTTTTTTTGTTATGTGAAATTTTTATTAAAGAAAATCTTAAGCAAAAAATTGCTACAATAAACAAAAATATTTTTACTCAATTTAAGGTTCAGACACAATTGAAGTGCATTTTGCAGGTTGATGCAATAATGTTTCATGCACATCAAATGTATTGAAAACAGTTATTTTGCAGATTTTGTACTTAAATATGACATAAAAAGAATATTTATTGTATAATATAAAATTTTTTTCTAATCCCGAAAATCCCGGGATTGTCCCTTTGTAATCCCGGGATTACTTTAGCCTGTATTTAGAGCAAATCCCGGGAACCCGGGTTCCCGGGATCCCGGGATTGTCACCCCTAGTGTGTAGGGTATTTAATTTTTGCCGAGACCAAAGTGTAGGATCAAATTTTTTGAAAGTATTGTGCGTCAGAAAAGTTTATGTTCATAAAGATAAAGACAATTTAGTCTGATCTACTTTGTAAATTTTTTTTCTGACATACATAGATAACTCAGTTTTGAAAAGAATTGACCTTATTGAGTTTTACTTGTTAACCGACGGTATATGGCTAAAGATTGTCATTGTGCCTAGGCCTTCACAACTACTTTTACTTTTTTAGGCCACTCTTATTCGGATCGCACAAATTGTTCTATCTGGTGTCAGTCATGATACATGATATGATACACGTCGAAAGTAAAAAATAAATTTTTCCTTTGAAAATATTGTAAAACATAAACTTTTCTGGACTGAATAACGTAATGCCTTTCAATTTTATCAATTCGAAACTAAAAATGCATTAGCACAATATATTTTAAGCTAATTATATGATATTATATATATGATGATCCACCCTACTATTTATGTGTTACACCCCCTGTACATACTTGTTAAGAACCTTTGCACATGCTTTTTTTTTAGTTAAAAATGAAAACATATAAAGTCCAAAAAATCATTTTTTTTTAACTACGAGTATGTACGTGTTTTTTAGCATAAAACCAATAACAATAATTCTAAATGTAGAAAACTAAAAAAAAAAAATGCTAGAAGAATTTAGCTAAATACAACAAATTTTAAAATTGTTCCCAATCAGCTCTCAATGTCATAACCACTGCGATATGACATTTGTTGTTACCAACTTATTACATTTTTTGGTTTCATTTAGTATTTCCTATTTTTATAAGATATTTTTAAGGATTTCTGTGCTTGAACACATTTTTGGGGTGTTTCAATGAAGGAATAAGCCGTACAGTGATTAATGCCACTATGCTCCAGTGAATTAATATTTGCCCAATTTTTGGCGCTTGCCTGTGTTTTACCAACGACAGCTATGATTTTGTAACTCGATTTGCCTATTGTTCGTGGTTGGTTCTAGAGCAATTAGAAAGAAAAACTCTATATCGAATATTTATTTCTATATAGTACGTGGAAGCCATACGGAGCAGATTAAATAGTCACAGTGTAATGATGTGTATGTACGAGTACATATCGCTCACTTACTTCAAGACTGGCATAACTCAAAAAACGTGATATTTGAGTTAATGATGCAGAAATATCCTCCATTTCATGTTTTATTTTGTGTGAAAAAATCAGAAAAGTATCTCTTAAATTTGCCTTGTGAGAAAAGTTTATATATACATACTTTTCATGATTTTCATATAAAAAGCAACTTATTCAAACATTTTAAGCGCGTTTTTCTCCCACTTTATGTTTTTTGAGTTATGCCAATCTTGAAGTAAGTGAGCGATATGTAGTTCAAAAGGTGACAGTCCGTCGACTGCATAGGCTCAGGAACATCATGCGAATTGAAGACAACTCTGTAGCTAAGATTTTCTTAAGTTTGAAGCCGGCAGGTTCAAGAAGAACCTCGGAGCCGTTGAAGGCAGCAAAGTAATATAGCTTTAAGCTCTGTATCTTTTAAATCGAAAATCGCATGGCTCGTCGTTCTTGTTTTGAAGTCTAAATATCAATTATCTAGTACTAATGTAAAAGTATTCATAAAATTGTGATCTTAAAGCGTCAAAAGCACAATTTTGAAGAAGTTACGGTTTTTATCGGGTAATATATATCAAAATCAATACGTACTAACATGAATGTTCCTATAAGTATTTTTTTCAGTGTTCTTCAACAATGATAAGAAGTGCAATTATTTCCCGTCCCTAAACAGTCTCCACAAAGTGATCTTTTATTGTTAGTTGAAATTTAATATTTTTTGCACAAATGAAAATGTGCATCGCTGCCGCGCAGCGCTCTCATAATGTTTTTGGAAAGATTCGTGGGTTCGTTGCTTATTGACTGGCAATATGTAGTGTAAGAATTTATGTCCATCGGAACGACATTTTTATTCAGTAGTCCTACTCATTGCGTTTCGACCTTTTCAATACGCTGCTGTTTTAGTATAATACATTACTTGAAGGGAGATTTGAAACGTATGTTTCATTAGGAAATATTTTGGAAAGTAATAATCAATTTTGTCAATAACTTAATGTTCTAACTTGCAAGCGTCAGAATTATGCGTAAATTGACTTATTCTCACACACATGCAAATGTATATTATTTCAAGTATTTAGACTGAAGTGCTAATTCGTATGAGGAGGTTGTATTTTTGAATCGTTACCAGTGGTGAGAAGCCAGTTGAAATACGATACACCCGCATGTGGGTATGAATACAATAAGTATGAGTTTGGAATTATGCTTATGCACATGTATGAGTACGTTGTCGGACACCTACATCATGTTCTGCCACAGCTGATGCGCGGTCAGGTGACATAACAAAGCGCACCCTTCCTCTTTTTTTTTCTCTTAAAGACTACAGGGTGCCTTAAGTTGCTTGCACTTGGACTGTTTTTATTTTATGGAAGAAACTATCAATTGATATCGTAAATTCATTTGAGTTTTTTAATATGAATAGCTTTGGTTACGATTATCTTGGGATTTTCATGAAATTAGTTAGAAAAAAAGATACACTTTTACAATCCGCAGGTTCCGACACTTTTCCACCAAAGAAAGAATTTAGTGAAAAGTGAATACTGATTACTCTGTGCAATACTGAGAGAAGTTGATTTTTAATAAAATTTTTATCAAAATTAAAATAGGCTTTTTTCATAATTCACTTTAACTGTTGGTTAACTGCTTCAAGCAAGGTTATCAAGTAGCCGGGTTTGATCCGGTCAAGCCAGGAATTCCAGGTCAAAGCCAGGGTCTCAACTTTTTTCCCAAAAAAATTATACTTTTTATTATTTCAAGGAAAAATTATTTAATTTTGGGAAAGACGGATACTCCTTCTTTTCAACTTGGCAACCCTAACTTCAAGTCTCAAAATTTGCTAAGTCTATTCATTTTTGATCATTTCTTTAAGTTTTTACCCGTCATAAAACACTCCAAAACAAGAGCGTTTCAGAGCCTAGTGATAGAAATCTCACAGATAACATATAAAACAATCGCATTGAAGAGCAGGCTCAGAAAATCTCATCGCATGAACCTATATTGAAGAATATTTAGTTTGATTTGATGAAAGTGAATAAGAAAGCCTCAAGTTCAACCGCGCTATAACGGCTTAAAAAAGGTCCCACCGAAAATCGCAAATGCATACGGTTCATACGAGTATGCACACAATAGGAACTGTTCATTGAAAAGTATGCATACCCTTTGTAACTGGTTACGCTACAGTCCGCTCACCCTGTAATATTGTTTTATATTACAAACACAGTGAAAAATGGGTGAACAGTTTCGTACAAAGATAAAATTCACTTGTATGGTATCAAATCGTAAAAGTCGAATGCGACTGTCCGTCCATCCGTATTTTTATTTGTACCCTTATGATATGTAATTGCTTAAGTTATTGTTGTAGCAATCGGTTACACCTCTGTATTGCTGCATACTTTAAGGTTTTAAAATATTTACATGTAGGTATGTACTTCTTTTAAGCGAAAACTTATAGAAAAAAATGCTCAAGAATCAACCCCACACAATTAAACGAACATACAAAAGGAGAACAATTCAATTGTGGTATTAAATCTTATTATCGCACCCTTAAATTATATAAGTGGTATAGAAATATAGTCGACAATTATTACAATTCTGTTGAGGAAACATCCTCAAATTCCTTTCCGTCCTATACAAAGCTCAGAAGTTGAAACAAAAGCAGCAATATCAAATCGAAGTAGCCTGCAGTGTTTAAGCCACACGTTGTTATTTGAACAAATTTGGTATACTTTGAAGATGCATTCTAATTAAAAACAAGTAAGCGTTGTTATTTTTGGCCACGTCAAAAACTTAATACCCTATAACGCGTTTATAGTCCTAAGTTTCCATTAAAATCGATCTCTTCCACCTGGGTACGAGCTGACTGGTAAACATACCCACATTGAATTTGTCAACATTTATTTACCTGTAGCGTTTTGAAGTTGTCGCTTGCATGGAAAAATATCGGAGCTATGATTTTTTGAAATTACGGACATCAGGTCCTACTATGCGCTCTCTTATCGTTCTAAAGCAAAATTGCCAAAGTGTTGATTTTGATTCCGGGAATTCAATATACGAAATGTCATGCAAATCGAAAACGCGAAATGTAGACTGTCTGATGGTAATCAAAGCACTTTTGTACTATACCGTAGATGGTTAGACTGAAAAACAAAATGATGCAAAAAATGCACTAGGTCCGTTTCGAAAAAACTCTCACATATCACTGTCAATATATGCCGATAAAAGCAATGTATTTATTTTCTAAAATAGCTCTAAATCAAATTGCCTAGCAGAGCCTTTCACTTCACAATATTAAGAAAGAGCGATTGATTTTGTAAATTAAATGAAAATACAAAATTAGTTTAAAACGTGGATATTAAGTACATAGATGTTTATGTTTTGTTGCGCTATATTTACATAATTAATAAATGAAAATAATTACACAAATTACATTTAAAAATACTCGTAACACGAAATGGAAAGCAAGCTTGGCTACATTGATGTCGTATATGTACTCAGGCCCGTGCGCAAGGGGTTCAAACCCCCCCCCCATTGGGAATTTTCGTGCATAGGTTTTTATTGAAATTTGAACGAAAAATCAAAAAACCACAACAAGTTTTTTTTTTTAAATGAGAGAACTGAAATGCCAATAAATCGTCGGAGCCCGAGTTTTTCATTTTTGACAAGATTTGAGCACTCTTGCTATTTTTGAACCAAAAAACAAGATTTATGACCACGGCGCGTCGCTAAGACTAAGTAACAAAAGCGATTTTCAATGCGCGTTTAAGCATAGCTCCGGCATCAATAAAAACAGCTTCGATGAAAATTCATGCACAAATCTATTCGCGCCACATATTTTAATTTTGCATGATAGTTCGCGTGACATGTGGATAAATGAAATTTAACTTTGGCGTCAACGCATTGCCGGGCAAGACATCAAAAATTCTCTCGAATCACTGGATATTTGCAATGAAGACGCGTTTCCAAATGTTCATCAAATGCTTCGTGTTATGGCAACTTTGCCTATGACAACAGCAACAATTGAACGCTCCTTTTCAGTGCTACGTCGTCTAAAGACAAACCTCAGAACAACTATGTCCGAAATTCGGCTGAATGGCTTAGCCTCGCTAAATATACATCGCGATATCGAAATCAAAGTGGAAAGAGTTTTGGATGAGTTTTTTCAAGTACCTCGCAGAATAAACTACTTACGTTATTATATCTGAATATCGAATCATAACATAAACACTTCACATGTTCAAATGAATGGCATGTTCTAGAATACTTCAATACACTCGATTTTCAAAAAATAATTCATATTCGAGTATGTCCTCATTTAAAAAAATAAAAAAAAAAATAGTCTTAGGGTTGCTACCAGAGCTGCAAAATTTTAATTTTTCGGAATTTGGCCAAAAAAAAATTAAGAAAATTTAATTTTTTTCTTATTTATAAAATTTTTTTTTTTAATTTTCTCTCGATTTTCCTAAAGTACACCTAAGGAAGTATCGAAAAAAAACTGACCGCTATTTTTTAAGCCTATATGAACATAAGGAGAAAAACTGTGGTCTCTCCGCGAGTAGAGCTTTGGTGTTTCTTGTGTAACAGCTCAAATCCTTTGTTGTTTTGAAATAAATTGTCAATGCCACTACATGAATTTCCTTAAAAAATAGACGAGAAAAAAAAATGTTTGCATGTTTGGTCCAAAAGTTATCAAAATGAAATTTTTTTTATATTTTTTTAAGCTAATCATGCACTGACTAGCTATTGAAGCAAAATATTGTAATTACTTGCTTCTAAAATACTTTAAAAATGTTTGGACCAAAAATCAAATTTTATTTGTTTATTTGTGTTTTTGGAACAAAATTTCATAACAATAATATTTTTGTACAGAGCTTCTTGTTCAGTTTTTGTTTTGTTTACTGCTGTGATTCTTAACAGATCAACGCAAGAAACATTACATAATAGGCTTGTAGAACTACTATACTTCGGCTAACAAAGCTTACTGATGATATGACGTAGCGGTCATTGAAACTAGTATAAGCAGCTCGTTGCCCATTTTGATGCATTTTGCGCTTGTAATTTTTTTGTTGTTTTTTGCACTAAGAGTACTGAACAAGAAGCTCTGTACAAAAATATTACAAATTTTATTTGTTTTTCTCATATATTTTTTAATGGAAATAAGGAAAATCGAGAGAAACTTAAGAAAAACAATATTATAAATAAGAAAAAAATCAAACTTTCTTCATTTTTATTGGCCAAATTCCGAAAAAAATAAAGTTTTGCAGCTCTGGTAGCAACCCTAAGACTATTTTTTTTTTTATTTTTTTAAATCGAAGTTTTCTTGAATTATTCTAGAGCATGATAGTTTTTTGAACATGTCTAATAAATACATGTACATATGTATTTAATTAATTAAATTTCTATATTAAAAGTAACCCGTTTTTTGACGTTTTTTATGAACATAATCTGATAAGAAATGTTCGAGTTTAAAACCCCCCCCCATGGATGATTCCTGCGCACGGGCCTGTATGTACTCGTACAGTGCAAATAGCAATCAAGTTATATCGAATCATAACGCATTGAAATATATGTAGCTCAAAATTCTTAAAACGTCAATTAAACTCTGCTAGAAGAGTTATGAATTCATCGCCTGGAAGACGAAACATTTAACATTCTCGCAAGTGTTCTCAGTCAACATTTTTACTACATTTACTAGTGTTTTAAAAATGTATATGTGTACTTTAATTATATACAATGATGCTTTGAATTCTATTGAACTCACAAAGTGAAACTTCATTATAGTGCTTTAGTACAGACGTCACTTCTGTCCTCACGACGTCACTCTTGTCCTTATGTAGAGACTTAAACGCTTTCAAAATACAAAAAGGAACTAACGGAGCAAGCAAGCAAAGCTTTACAAAAGTCAGTAAACGCCTGCTGAATACAAACTGCTAAATGTCCTTCTGCAACGCGCGTCACAATGACAGTAGCGCCATCAACTGCAATGCTGATTGCAGTTGCCGCCGCCGCCACCATACTCGTGCAGGTGGGAAATACAGCTGCAGCAAAGGTAACCTTCTAAATAGTTTGACGTTTTCCTTTTGATTTCGTAGTTAATGAATAACAAAAAATATCTACAAAAACATGAGTAATTAAATTGACCTTAATGCTTATAAACGCCATGACGGCAATACGGTACGAGCTTGTCCTTTTTTTACAGCGCATGATTTTTTTTTCAAGACTTAAGAATTCGGCCTAATGCTAAGGTGGACTGAAAAACTTTTATGAAACATTAATACATTAAGAAAGCTTGGGCTAATAAAGTTACTACACTTAACATCAAAGGATACTCACTCACTTCTACATATGGTCGATAGGATGCTCAAATTTCATTGTTTTCTAGCTAACTGTTATTTGCCAAAATTATTGATGCAAAAAGTATTTAGTAATAATATTTATTTAATTTATTTTTTCCCTATTTATTTTCCTGTTCGTTAATATTTTTTAAAAAAAAAAAAAATTTATCGAAATTATGTTCGGGTCAGGTCAAATTTTTTGACTAGACGCAGTTGAAATTTTGAAACTCATTGAAGAAATTCGTTTATGTTTTTAAACTAAAAATACCATCTAAATAAAATGTACCTGACATCACATCGCAAAGTTGTGAAGATCTTGCAAAGAACTCGGAACTGCATTATGTCTCACAAGTTGTACATAATATTTTGATTAAATACATTAATTATTAATTTTAGTCACAAATACCGTAAACCTGATGGAAATTCGATGATTGGGAAAGTAGGCGTGGTACCTTATAAACGAACAAAATATTTGATTGAAATTTGCTTTCGGCTGATGATATCCTTAAGGGCAAACATTGACTTAAATTTTATACTTTAAAAGCCCGTTAAAGGGTGTGGCACCATACACTAAGCTTTGAATGCGTCATACATAATAAGAAAACTAGAGAATTTCTTGTTTTTCTGATTTACAAAAAACTACCATAATTTAATCACTTATAGAACTAATTTTCTTTTCAAAACACTTAGAACATAAAAATATTTTTTATAGCACCCTAAACCACAAATGGCTGAAACGCTTTTTACTCTTGATATTTCAATATTTTAAGGATACAAGGAGACGGTGTGTGGTACATGAACAGCACAAGCGATACACATTTATGAATCAAAGCAAGGCAACGGGGAGGGTTTGGTTTGGGTCGTCGCGTGCGAAAGCTAACAGAAGTTCGCAATTCCACTCAATGACGATGACGACGATAACGAAAACACATTCGGCTGGTTACTGGGTTAGTGGATCAGTAAAAGTAGCTTTGTCGAGGAACAACGAACTATGACGTCAGCAGGGTAAATGGCCGCTGCTTCTTTCCGTAAGGATAACGAATAGAAATATACATACATACACACATACATATATTTCTCTAAATATTTACATACACACACACACAAACAGCATAGTGATAACATAAACGTGTTGCTATTTTTGGTGGATGCGCATCACTCACATCTTTAAGATTTTTAAATTAATAAAAATGTTGAACTTTTAGTTCACTTTACTCGCAATTTGCACGGTACTCGAACTGTGCAATTTTGATATGCGATGTCTAGAAAAAAATCTGTATTTATACATACATTAGCTTATACAATTTGTTCGTTAAGACGAATCAAAAGATTATTTCTATTTTATTTTATCCAATACAACAACTGTAGAAAATTCAATTTGCACGGTTAATAATAAGTAATAGAGTTTGTTTTGTACAGAGTTTTTATGTTCAGTACTTCTAGTGCAAAAGCCACAAAAAAATTACAAGCGCCAAATGCATTAAAATGGGCAACGAGCTGCTTATACTAGTTTCAATGACCGCTACGTCATATCATCAGTAACATTTGTTAGCCGAAGTTTAGTAGTCTGCAAGCCTACTATTTTCTATTTCTTGCGTTGATCAGTTAAGAATCACAGCAAAAAACAAAACAAAACTTCAGCATTTTAATGCAATTGCTTTTGCAATCTCTTTGATATCACACATTTCTTGACGAGCGCTCCGTTGAATGTAAATATCGGCGAGCTCACCGAAAGTAATTTTTTAATTTGTGTTTTTGGAACAAAATTTTATAATAATTTGTTTTGTGCAGAGTTTTTATGTTCAGTACTTTTAGTGCAAAAACACAAATTAATAATAATAGAGTTTAGCTTAAGGGAAATGAAAAAATTTTATATGCATATTAATTTGTTACGGCTCTAAGCTTAACAAGTTTTTTTTTGTAGGACATTTGGTCATTTTATCGAAGAGTGTGCGCTTAATCAAAAATATAACATAAACAAACATGACATAACATTTCTAGTCCTTCCACATAGATCCTTATACAATAAGATTTGATAGATTTATGAGGTTTTTGAATTTATCCTAAGGACCGCATTTTTATTGCAAAGAAATTTGGAATTTGTTGACTTAGTCGAAAAATATATATTTTTTTTGAATTATATCTTAAAATTCCTATATTTTAACATTTCTATCTTAGGTCACTTTTCTGCTGAACTAAGTCAAATATTTGACAAAAAGTCCTTACTATTTTATCTCCTCCATAACTTTAAAGTTAATGATAATTTCCGAATAAGTTAACAAAAAACTAAAAATATCAAATGAGAAGAAATGAGAATGATAAAATAAAAATTTTGATCGGTTTTTGTTGACTTCACAAAAACAGATAAAGCTTTCCACACTTAAAATTTTTGTGTTATACATAAATCTAATACTACGAAAGCTTCACAGAATGCAGTTTCCCTGGCTCCCTACAATTGTAAAGTTCAGAAAGCAATACGGTTGCATAACTGCTTCAAAGCCATCCCATAAATTCCCTTTTTTTTGTTCGCCATGTGTAAAAGTTTGTCCCGCAACTTCTATTTACCTTCGTAGGACTGTTCTAATAGAGATTTTCAAATAAATCCAACACGTCAAACTAATACGAACATCTTTTACCTTCTAAACGTGAGGGTTATCCAATGGTATTTTCAAATAAAGTCAACACGTTGATAAGAGAAGCGAAACTAGAGGCGCTGCTCCACCTCCCACCACCATATTATGTCGATATTTGGAGCATTAACCTTACAGTAGAACAAAAACTCTCACTTACGTACTAGCCGAATATTGAAATATTTTTTTATATTTCGTTTCAATTAGCTTTAAGTTTTGAAGAAACATCGACACAAAAAAAAAAAAAAAATATTTCAATGCTCGGCTACTGCGCAATAGAGGTATCTGTATGAGTGCACTCGCAGTGATCATCATATAAAATTTGTGCACAAGGGCTCGATGGACTCGCAACCTGGCAAGCTGCTTGATGGTCGTTTTGAATGCACTCATGCAGACTTCTTCTACGTAAGTGAGACTTTTTACAATAACGCTAGTGTCTTATGTATCCACATGATATTTTGAAAGCAAGTGGATAAGGGTATCTAGTATATATTGATACAATTTACGGAAAAAACGCACTTTCACAAAAGTGCACTTATTCCAAGCAAGTACTCAATTGAAATTTTAAATAATTGATTTTTAAGAAAAACGCTCTCAATTAAGGACAAGCCGTTTTCGGAAGTTGGCACTTTAATCAAATGTAGCTGAAGCCTTTTTCTGTTGATCCAAAAATTTCAAGAAAAAAAAAAAGCTGATGCACTTTAAACGGTTTTTGATTTGAAAAAAACTCCTCTGGTGTACGATATTAGCATTATATTCTACAAAACAATTTATTTTGCACTAAACGTCAACTTTTCATAAAATCCATTAAATCATGAAGAGTTTATTTGAATTGAACGTAAGATGATACCTGTAAAATTCAAGCAAATTGATGACACTGAGTTGTGCGTAATATAATCTTTCAAAAGGTTGCTCTCAAAATTTCGGTCACATCTAAATGTTAATCCATTGAAGTGAATAATCTCTATGTTCTTAGCAATCATTTTGTATACGTTTTATATTAAGCGAACAAAAACTTTATTATTTCGATGATCTTTTATGTAAATATAAATTTTGATATTTATGAAGCATGCATTTTCTAATATATAAATAATATTGTCTGAGACCAAGTCCGCAGCAAGATTAGGGCACCAACCATCCGAAACGACAAAAAATCAACAAAACACCATTTAGATAAAGTGGTGATTTGCATGTATTATGAATCATTTAGTGCAAGATCAAGGTTGAACGAACACCTATTACAAAATAAAGACTGCTGTTTAGTTAATGCATGCGCCGTATTTTTCTGATTGGACCAAAACGATTGTTCTTAACTTAGCGAGATAGCTTCATAAAAAGAGAAGTGCCTTCAGACGTCTCAAAAATTCTTTCGATTACATTATCATTCTGAGATAAAGGTACATATGCCACTTGCTTAAAGTCGCAAAGGACACAGCTTTGAGATATTACTCAATTTAAAGACATCAATCAGTAGTGAGCTATCTCTTATATTTTATGTTTTATATTTTCAAAGGGTTGTTTTCTTCCTCAGATATTGACCATAATAATAAATACTTCTTAACTACATGCAAAGACAAAATATGTATAACTTCCTGAAATAGCATTAGTTTTAACACCTTGACGCAAGGATGTCTCGCGATCCTGACGTAGTCAAGAAAATCTAAATCTTGTTTATCTTTTGATCCGACCGAGACTGATTTTTTACCACAAGTTTCTTTTTCTGTGTCTATACTTACTATTGATCAACGAAGTTTAATCACAGGGATTGAATGAAATAAAACTGGGAAGGTTTTGCGGGCTAATCACTTATCTGAAATAAATACATAATAATAAATAAGAAATTAAATCTGTCTACCGAAAATTTCGTAGCATATGAGCATTCAAGGTTCAGTCGGAGGAAAAAAGTTTTTTTTTTGTGGAGACTGTTGATTTTTATCCCAAAGAAGCAAGTACAGAGTTGCAACTCGTTTTTGTAGATCATCACTGTACACTTTAAGATTATTTCATTACCAGTCACCTTTAGTAAGATCCTTCTGCTTTGTTACCAACAATGTTGTTTCTACACAAGTCATACCAATTTCCGAATATATTTGCCACATACAAAAAATAGTTTTAGCATCACATTGCAACACGCCTTGTGGATTTCTATACACTTAATATGTACATATACTTTCACTTTTTGCCTTACAATCTTTGAAAACTTTAAGGAATGACCATGCACACATTTATTTAACTTTTAGCTTTTTAGCTGTCACTTTTACTTTTTTTCTTTCATAAAGTGTTTTAATTGATAAGTACCGTTCACCATTGTTACTCTTAGGGTATGGACCGATCTATATGTATGTGCGAGACTACCAGTATAGGAAATAGTCGACCTGATTGTTTGAAAACAAAACTCAAACTGAATTTAGATTCTTCCAACGACATCAAACGTTAGCCATAACCATTCGCAACGATGCCAAGAAGACTGTCTGTTGACTGGCGCACGTTATGTCCTTTGCAGACGGCCAATACTGAAAATATTCAGAGCCACCGCGCGACAACATCATCCCCAGTACCACTGCAAAGCTGTTCAAAAGTTGGCTAAAACAAAAAAATGTGTATTTATGAAATGAAACTTCTCAATGAATGCTGAAAACTGAATGTTTTACCTCAGTTTGTCGCAAATGTCCTTGCAATCTTTTGTGGCAAAGCAACGCTCATTGATGGCCTATGTTGCACGCATCCTGTGTGCCGTCGTCGTCAGTGTCGCTTTGAATAGATGTGTGAATGAATGCGCGGCTAGTGACGTCACATGGATACAAAGCTCCTTTAGCGCTTCTCGCTGCAAAGCTTCGAATGTTCGAATTTAGGTCGCTTACGAGACTAGGTCACTGTGTTAGCAGTGAGAATTGCTCTGGCGCTGCTGCCAACGAATGACGAAGTTGCTTGCTGCTTTCGTCTTGCTGGCATACTTAATTTCACGTTATCCTTATGCACATACACATACCTACCTACCTACATATATGCATGAGTGTGTATGCCTTTGTCAATTCGTCATCGAACACACGAGTATTCTGAATAAGTGTGTAGTTTTCATGTTGGAATACACAGTGTGGATTCTGAATTATAGCATTTCTTCATAAGAATATAAATTAGGTTCGTTTTTGATGCAATACATAAATAAATAAATGAATGATTTTTTGAAGGGTCGATTTTAAAACTTAAAAATTAACATTTAAATCAATATTCAATTAAAACTAATATTGAACAAATAAAATTGAAAATGAAATCTATGTCGATATAAATTTAAAATAGAAGCTTAAATTGATTTAAAAATGAAAATTGGATCTAAAATTACAATTGCTCTTCACTATTTGAAAAGAAGATTGAAACTTAATTTGACCTTTTATAAATTTATTTGTGAATGAAAAAATAGTTCACTAAAAGTTAACATTTTTTATGTTTCTTTAGAACATTTATTGATAAGAAACATTATATTAAGTGCTCATTTTTTTCAAAAATTTTTTAAACGTTCATCGTATTTACTATCATAAGATATTGTTTTTTCACTGCCAATAACTATATTTAAAAAAATATATTTCTTGCGAAAATTATTTTACTGAGCTGATGAACAAGACATGTTAAACAAAGATAAATTAAGAAAAAAAAAGGGTTGAAACTTGTCATACTAGCTTCGTCCGTCGCTAAGCGATTTTTAAGTCGCTTATTGTTAGTAAAAATATCCAAGCCAGATATATTTCCTTTTTTCCACAAATCTTTTGAGAGCCCAAGCAAAAAGTGAAACAAAGCAAAGCTTAAATTCTTTTTTCTGTTTCTTATCTTTGCTTTTGGAACTCATTTGATATTTCACTATTCTTGCAGAAGCAAATCGTACAATAAATTGAGCGAGCTCACCGAAAGATTATTCATTTGCGGATCATCGAAACAGATAATAATTTATAATTATTTTATTGAGCTTCCTGGTCAGAACTGTATGTGTCAGAGAAATGGGAAATTTATCAGGTTGGGAAATTTTTACTGATCGGCTTAAAAGTCACTGATGAAGTTCACTTAGCACTTTCTGAATTTATTTGTGCTTAATGTAATTTTTTTGATGTTGACACTCACAGCTCTGTACAAGAAGCTCAGTAAAATTATTATAAATACGTTATCTATTCCAATGCACCACAAGGACATTTACTACATTGTTTCGAATACAAGTTAATACAAAACATTTTTTTTAACCAATCGATGGAATCAAGTTGAAAATAGATTTTCGAAAGTATCCGATTTCGGCACTTTTTTGTAAAAATTAATTTTTGCATACCCAGTTCGTCAATGTTGGAGATTTCTCTAAAGCCCATTGTATTGCTCTTCGTACTTAAACCGATGAAGTTATTGATAAAATTGAGTGCCATTGCAAAAGATGAAAAGTTTCCATGTGCAAGCATTCATTCAGTTAATTTCGAGCAACATGACGTATGAGCAACATTTAATTCGTGAATATGTACTTTACCTGGTCAAAAGTTATTCATAACTTCGTATTAAATAATATTTACAAATTTATAAATATCAATCGATTAGGTAGTTTTTAGATTGAATTAAGTATTAAATACTATAAATATTTATTACAATACTATAAATGTTTATTATTAGTGGAAAAAATGTTGCCACTCTAATAACTACAAAAACATTAAATTATGGATTTTTTAAGTTTTTAGATATGCACATGGATATGCACATAGGTATCGTATCTTTCTTTATTTTCTAAAAGTATAACGTCATTCATATGTACATATATGCTGTTAAACAAATTTGTTGGCATTGTTTACAGTTTCTGTGCAGATAATTTATATGCTGTGTGTCTGCTTTCAATCTGCAAACACTCAGTGGACCACATTGAGTTCGCGCAGTTGTGATAAAGTATGGGGTAACTGTATATCCGAAATCATTTTCGAATGTGTGTCGTCGTGTCGCCGAAGTCGGTGACCTTAGAATTTATTTTTAAATTGCGCTAAAAATAACCAGGGTCAAAATTCATGTTTTGCCACTTTTTTTCCATCTTTGTTTACTTCTACTCGCTAAATGCGAACTTTACTGATGCTGCACACAGATAGGAGCAGCTTGCAAGAAGGAGGCAGCAAAAGAAGTATAACTGGGCTTAGATGCTCGACGTGAGTTGGTAGTTTACTTCTGTGTTAAAAACAACAAGTTACACACATTTTGTGCACAACATTTTTCGTTTGGATTGCTTAAATTTTTCCTTTAATATTCAATTGTATGTACTGCTATGTCCAAAAATAAGATGATTTTTTTTAAGAAATCTGTATTTATTCTTCCAAGCCCATTTCGTCACTTTCAAAGTAATGTCCAACCGATACAGTGCAATTATGCCAACGTTTTTTTCAAATTCTCGAAACAGTCTGAAAAGTTCTTTTCCGTAATGATCTTCAATGCTTTCACCCATTTGGCTTTTATTTCATAGATCGAGTCAAAACGGTGTTCACGGAGTGGTCTTTTCAGTTTAGGGAATAGCCAGATGTCACTTGGTGTTTCGATTACTTCAATTTTGGACCAAAATAATCAATCGTTGCTTGTTTATCAGCCGCAATTTTCTTAGTCAAGAATCTTGGCATTATGTGTTTTCACTAAAAATAAAAAACATTTTTGAAGTTATAAAAACACTTACGTTTTTCCCCGGTATAACGGTCACCGACTACTTAACATTTTAGCTATACATATTTAATTTTTTTTTTTAAACTAGTAAACTTCTAAAAAATGAATCCAAATTTTTTATTCCTTATTTCATGCGCTATTTAGAAAAATAATAATATATACTGAAAATTATATTTTCTTGTGAAAAATTTGTGCAAGAAATTGTTGTTTAAGCATAATTTTGTATTCTTTTTCCTGTTATAGATTTCTTCTCGCTACAAATCTTTATTATAGCTGATATACTGAGCTATTTTTAGCCCTGCCGATGGACATTTAAGGTTGGTCAGTTACAATGTTGAATGCTGCATAAAAAAAAGATGAATGGCGTTGAAGCTGCAGCTGCTGTTGCTGTTGCTGTTAGTGGATTTGGTTGAAAATGCTTTGTGCGCATTAAATAGCATTGAATGCATCATAAGGACACTTCGTGCATACATACGTATTTACACTATTGATGACATTTGAACTTAAATGAAATGTACTGAATTTTGAGTCGGAATGTAGTTGTTGTAATTTTTTTTGAATTCCTCTGAAAATTAGGAAAAAATTTTCAGCATTTACAGCTAAGAAACAAATTTCAAATGCAAAGAATTAGAAAAGTAACCTGTATCGATATATCGTAAGATAACACCAGAAGAAATTTATTCCTAAAAATATTTACTTTTTTTGGAAACTATGCATTTGTACTTCAGTAAGATCTCACCAAAATTGTTAGAGGAAGTGGTTCAAATTCGATGTTATGGCTATTTTTTATTTATACCAGTTCCAGATTTTCAAAACGGCTTCATCGATTTTTATGAAACTCAAAGTAATTGTAAGCTAAAAAATGAGAAGGTAAAGATTTTTAGAAAAACTGTTTGATGAGCGTTGTACCACGCAAAAATTCAGGTTTATATGCTCAATATCTAGAGAGTTAAGTAATATGATGATAAAAAGTTTGGTGGGTTGGTAGAAAAACCATTGACACTGGCTGGCAAAAAACTGTACGAAATCAAAAGGTAGTCGGGGCAAACAAAAACTTTCATTGGTGTGTTCTCGAAAATTGTTCTTATATTAAAAAAAAAAAAATTAATACATATAAGAAACGAAACGCAGATTGCTAAAGGTTGTCATATAGTAAAATCTCATAAAGGGGCATATTTCTGTGCCTTGAAATAATATTTAGTACAAAAATAAAGCTACAAATATGTTAGTGAAAGATTTTCATGATCATTATATCTGTCTATACCAGAAATGGATTGCATTTGCGTCCTTTTTAAAACGCGAATCTACTGAGAGCAGTACAATTGTACTGAAAATGCCATCAGTGATTTCATGCATATGTATCTTGGCTAGCAGAATTTTTTGGCATATACTTACCTATATACATACGTACATAAATGTACATATATATAAAAAATAAGTGCATGTGCACTTTTTGTATTAAATAATAGCTGCTAAAATGGGTACCGCTCTGCAAATAATATTTCATTCAAGAAAAATCCAAGACGCGTTCAAGGCAGCAGCGAATATTTATTTTTTTTACTCTGCTCACGTCATAAAAAGCATTGCAGCGGTAACCAAATGTACCATGGCAACGCAAATGTTGCACTCAACCTTTCTGCATCAGCGACAGCATCAGAATCTACACCAGCACAAACGGCAGCGGCCTATTGCTGATGACGTAGCTTCAACAAATTGAGGTCAAATTTTGTTGTTACGTGACGTTGTTGCGATGTTGTCGCTGTACTTGCGAAGCTTTAAATTGCTGTTGCTGCTGTTGCAATGGTGTATTGTGATGCGCTTGCAGCCGATGACGTTTGATTGAATATTGAATTCCTATATAAATCTATGTAAAACCGCGCAAACAGGGGGCGTGTTTTAGGGTTGATGGCACCCACCGCCGCCCTCATCTCCGAGAATGCAATTTCCATAAAGCATTTTTAGAAAATTTAAGAAAAAGGCGAAAAGTATAGGCGTGATACCTTTGAGTAGATCTGAAATACTTAGCCTATATACGCCGATTTGTCTGTGATTTTTTTTAATTCCAACGAATAGAAAAGACTTTGAAGACATTAGTTTTTGGCATTCATTTTGCTTAAAGTTAAAAAACTCAAGGGCTTCATAGATGTTAAGAACCAACGCGTCGCTCAATCTATAATATAAGGAATATAGCGTTATTTGCTTTCATTCATAACTTCAATCAGTTTTATTGCCATAACACACAGCCACTCAAGTGTTTATGTGTACACGCAGCAGCATAACAATTTAGAACAAGTCCTTGAAGTCCTCGCTAAAAGCAGAATAAAGTTCTAAATGACGCAAACTCAACATTGTGCTTTTACTGAATGGTCAGAGTAAACACACACACACATAACCAATCTGTCGAATATACACTTAAATAGAGTATATTGTATACATATACCCTGTAGAAAAGGTCTGGCAAGCATCAATAATGCTAGAATTTTACAAGTTATGATTTTCTTTTTTTCTTATTCGGGTATAGATATGGATAACTAAAAGATATAGACACTGGAGCCCAACATCATAATTACTGATCTAGAAACTATAACGTTAGTAGTAATCAGCGAATTTATGATGGATTTAAATCATGTGGGGTGGAAGGATAAAACATCACCAATTTTAGGTATAAAATTTTGTAAAAATCACCAAATCAAAGTTAAGATCAACAACCTGGACCTTCATGAGGCAAACACTCGAAAATTTAGTTTGCGAAATTCAAAGTCACGGAAGAAAACAAAAACACGTGTTACGGGAATGGAGAGGGGCTTTAAAAAGGTTTGACCCATGAGAACTTATCGTCAGCATTCTCCAAACTACATTTTCACAAAGTTTCAACCAGAGTATCCATAATCCAATAACCCTAGAAAAATAGCGGCTAGAGATCCACAACTTTGCAACGGAGCTCAATAGAATCAATAGTGGAAACGATATCCGTAGCCCCTATCAGCTTCTTCGCACGTCGCACGTCTCACAGTATACTTTTTAGACCGTTTCGTGCTATAAAACATATGACATACATACTAGAGGTCTGCACGAGTTGTTTTCGTGCTTTATTTTCACTTTGAGGCAGATTTTTATTTATAGTTAGACCTAAATAATGTCCAAAAAGCCATACGGAAATTTCATCGACAGCTAACAGAAAGTAGCTTCGACTTGTATTACCTAAAGTCGACATAAGATATATCCTTTTCATCAAAAATATATGCACCAGTCATTTTTAGGGGTGGGGGAGAACCAATCTATTCGTCTGTGAAAGAACTGACAACATTGAGTCTTGCTTGCATCGTCCTGATTAGCACTACTAAACTCATTGTGTGAAATTTTGCTTTTGGGGCATCATATACGAGTACAGAGTTTATGACTTTGATTTCTGAATAATAATTGCAGTAACCAACATTTTTCAAATAAGTTGCATTCCATTGATTCTATAGACACATTTTTTATTGCATCTATTCTGAGCTCTCGACCATTTTAAAAAATTAAAGTGACATTTTGCAGGTGCGCTCCATCTCATTTTAAAATTCAACCCAAAAATTTCCGAGGACCTGCCGGTGGGAGTCTAATATGCCTGAAGGCGAATTTTTTTTGGGATGTTGATGACTATTTGAAGAAATGTTGTAAGTTAATAACCCTATGTGGCAACACAAAATCGAGCAAATTGCAATTAAAAAATATTTTCAGCCTAATAAGTATAGATATTACAATTCTGCTGAAGTACACCACAGTTTGCAACAACTTATTGTTTGATCCAATTGGGTGCACCTCAAGTGACGTATTGTTAATTTGATGACGTCATTGTTTGAGAAGTTTCGAGAAAACCAACATGTATCTGCATGCTGCACATTTTTAAAGCAAGAAAGGAAAAATAGGTCACACTATTAAAGCAAAAAACCAATAGAAATTGATGACGTATTCAGAAAAAGCAATAATTCGGTAGATTGTAAAGCGTCATGAAAAAATAAAATTAAAAGTTCACATATTGGCACCTAAGAAAAAAAAAGCTAAAAATAAAAACTTCTACACACATATACATATGTATGTATGTGTGAGTAGCCACACATTCAAGACAACAATTTTATTGTTAACGAATGTTACACTATAAATGAACAGCGATCAAGATAAAAAGCGAAATTCTTGAAAAATTTCTTTGCCAAATGCTACAGACAACATGCTGCTTACTTACATAAATACATACATACCTAAAGATACAATCATTTTGTCTGTAATATATATGTTCCTCAAGAATTATTAATGAAATTTGTCAGAGTCAAATCATATCGGAAAGAAAGCGCTTCGTAAGTACTCATAAAGCTCTTCACAATATGTAGCACTGAAGCGCTTTGTTCACGTTTCTAAAAGCGACTTTTTTTTATCATTGTCATGTCATTGCAATCAAGCGCTTTGCTCAACTTGCAGCCTCAGCACATTAAAAGTACAATATTATGAGAAAAAAGGTTCCATAACTACTCTTTAAAGCACTAAAAAAAATCACTAAAGTGCTTCATTCTCAATTCGAATAGCACACCTTTTAACATTGTCATGTCTTTGGAAACAAGCTCTTATCTCTTTCTATATCTTAAATCAAACTAAAAAATCAGTCAGAACTTGAAAAAATAGGCTTAAAAATAAAATTCGGTGAAGTTTCGATTTGGCTTCTTCTAGCAAGCAAACACGTTAGAGCTCTCTATTTAAAGTAAAGACGTAGTGAATGCAAAGCGCTCTTTATTAACCCCGCAATTTTTTCTTCAACATATATCCGTTGTTCGAGTACTAAGAATAGTACTGTCCTGCATATAAATTCAATTGCCTACTTGAACATTTTCTTCCAATCTATTCCAAATAACATAAAATCAAAATATTTCAATACATATAACGTACAGAGAAAACTAATTGCAGGGCATTAAACCAACAACTAATTCGACAGAAACATTTTGTTTACATAAAATTTAAAGTTCTATGTATAGACAAGCCAAGTAAATATTAATTGAATATTTACATATGAATCTATACATATTATGCATATTATTGTTAGCAGTCCTCTTTGTTTTGCATTTTGAACATAACAGCATTTCATGAATAAAATAATTTTAAATATTAAAGTCCCACGCAATATATACACAAATACTCATATAAATATTAATATTTGCACTACTACATTAGTGTTCTTCAAATGGAGGTCTTTAGGCGTTGGTGTGGCTGTGAAGAAATTGTTGCTAGTCTGCGAAACATTTTTCTTCGACATGATGTAAGACGATGTTTTCCATGAACACACTACAAGTACCTTCTTATTTTGCAAGCAAGTTCATATAGCTTTTAAGAATATTATGCTTGGACATTTTAGAAAGAATGCATTCTGAGATATTTAACCCTAAAGTGCGAATAATACCATTTTTGGGCCAGATCAGTAAGTCTTTAACTCATCGAATTATTGTTGTTGCCATAGCATATTTCTAGCACATCAGAATTTTGAGTTTTTCAACCTTACATCATCAGTGTAGAGCCAAAAATATTTATTTTCACAAAATTCTTAATTTTTTCCCTGAGTGTATCAATCAATCATATTAAGATTTTGATATATTTGAACCAAATGTACCAAAAAATGTCATTAGCGACTTTAGAATGAAATATCTCAAACCTGTGCCCACTAGAATTATTATACGGCCAGATCTGTATTCAGTATTAAAAAATTTATATGCCTAAGTATAGATACATAAGACATATATCATAAATTCATAAGTTTTTGGTCTTGGTGATAACCAAACTATTGGTCTGTGGTTCATGGAGAATTTTTCGGAAATAGAACTGATAAAAGATACTTAGAACTATAGCTAGAACGCCATCAGGTGCAGAGCTCAAGTAGTCAACAATAGATGCGATCGATATATTTCTGTATGAGTTTGGACAACAACATATAGACATCGCATTTAACGAAACTTTTAGGTCGTTATCCTCATTGCAGAATATTTTACTTGAAAAAGAGTCTAATATCAAAAATCTAATATCACTGAATCAATCAAATAATTAGGTTGAAAAGTCAAGTTGTATGAATTGGATGAAAAACATTAACAGCATATTCTAGCCAAGCGCCAACCATACATTGAACATAAACTACCCACAACCCACCCACTTTCTAATTCTTACGCTCTACACATACGTATGTGCGAAAAAGCTTCGCCCACTACCAGCAAATCCCTATTAAACATTCCAAATGAAAAGAAAAACTGTTTTTTATTTCGTATGCGATTATTTAGTAAAGCATTTTAGAAAACGATCAAATGGAATTATGAATTTTCCAAGCAAACAGCTCTACTTTCAGAGCGTATGTTATAAAAAAAAAAACGTTTCAAAAGCAAGCAATTTCAATGCATCTAGCGTTTTATACGTTCAGCGTAAAATTCAAAATTTTCTGGTATCTATTTCTGTGCAAATGCTATTTTTAGTTGCCTTGCCCAGATACACACCACTCGTATGTCGTTTTGAGATACATAGCTACTCACTTCATCTCTTACTCATTCCATCTCACTTTCTCTGTTTCATTGTCCTAGCGTTAGAATGCGTTTGGATCTCAAATTTACATATTCTACAGATGATCGGAAAGCTCTCCAACGCCATCATGGTATTATCCTTTATCTTCAATAAATTTTTTTAACCAGCAATTAATTGGCAACAATTTAAAGGAATATATGTAGCTCCAAAAATTATTTAAGATCGATAATTCTCAACATCTTTTTTTTAGGCCCTTAAGCTACCACTAGAAATGCATGCTTTTGTCTTTCCGAAAAAATTAAATTTTGATGGTGATCGTATACCTGCATAGAAAAAAGTTTTTTCTATTTCTGATAGTATCATCTTCTTATTCATTGGTCTAAATTGTGCAATATTTACATTAGTTATTATTGTGCACTTAATTTATTTTCCAATGAGTTATAAATGGCGCAAAAGGGATATAATTTTAATGTATTACTAATTAATTGAAACAATTATCAACAATGAAAGTACACATTTTCATTTGGTTAGATATTTAATATTTGATATAAGGAAGTCAAAATAGGAGATACATTGATACCTGGGTTTTGAGAAATTTAATTTTTGCTTACCAATTGAACTGCTCTATATGTAGAGTGCAAAAATTCACATTCTGATCTCTTATTTGGACTCGTTTACTAGAAAATTCATCGAGATGTAACTTTTAAAGCTATTTACTTTCTGTCTTACTTCGAAACAATTGATGAATTCAAAACAATACTTCAGTGGCACACAAGAACTTTGGTTACAGTGTCATAATTGAAAGCTTAGGCGATCCTGATCAAGAAATAAATTAAAGGCCCTCCAGATCACAAAGTGATGAGCAAAGTCCAATTTAAATGAGAAGATATTCTGACACTTAGTGTGAAATAAAAATTCAACTTCCATCTTGGGAACCCATTTATGTTCGGGGGCCCCGGTGGTGTTTCTGGTTGTTTGAAAACGTTTACCGACTAAATATCCAGTTGAAAGTGAACAGAAATCATCTTGGAGCCTCTAACTTTCACATTTTATGCTACGAAGTTTCTCACCCCTATGATATTAACCCTAGTTTTCAATTAACCCTTAACTCTTACTTCAATTAACTTTCGTATTGATAATTGAAATTCCTGTGACTAAAAGGAGAGAGTGTAAACTCATACAATTCTATCATTTCTGTTGATATAAAAAAGAAAACAAAAATTTATTATCTTGATAGCTTTCGTTAGATACAAAGATTCTGTAGAATGCGCAACGCAGGATGCGCAACACGCATTCACCATTTGCTCATAGGAATCAAAGTGCGAGAGTTCTCTCACTAAAAGCTGATAACGCTCAAACGAAAAACGATCTGCAAAGTTCTTTGACCAAAATATAGTCTGCCGTTGATCGTCGGACCGTTCAGTCTTTTTTGTTCCGAACAGTTTTCCGATTAGTGTGTTTGCTCGCACACCTTTTTTTTATTTCCTTTAAGGTGAGTGTGGGTTTGTGTGTAAATCTGTGCAACAAAAAGGAGCCTCAGTGCAAAATTTTGGAATAAGTACTGCAACGACAACAATAAAAAACAAACAAAAAAGTGACGGTTTTTGGATCAAGACAACATATGAACATACTGCAGTACGTGCAATGTATTAAACGATATACGATTATATAAAATATTAATCAAATGCTTACGTAATATGTGCGGATAATATTAGCATCCGAAAGATACTCGCAACAGTAGAGAGTGGCGCGTGTCAAAAAATTAAAATATAATAAAAATTAATTGAAAGTGTGAATATAATTTTTATCAAAAAATACTTTATTTCTCTCCATATCAAATGAACTTATGAAAACGCAACTAAAATTAAAAAAAAAAAATTAAAATTCAAAATTATTCGCTATCTCAAATAAGGATCTGATTGCATATTGGCTTTTATAAAAAAAAAAGATATTATAATTAATAAATGTTATACGCTTCATGATATAAGGATATTCTTACAAATTTAATACCTACAAATGTATCGAAATGTATGTATGTATGCGTAGTATGTGACTAAAAAATGTTGGACAAGTGCCAAAAGCTCTGATATTATTACTGCAATTTTTAAAAAAAGTTTGTGAAAAAAAAATTTTTTCGTAGTTGAAGAATTTGTTTTTACAATTTGATAGACGTGCTAGATGTATGATACTCTTACCATTAGTAGTTGGTTGAAATCTTTTTTTTTGAGCTTTCAGCCAATTTTTGTGGCTATGCAGCAATATTTCTATGGATGAATTTTTAATTCGTGATACCGGAAAAATATTCTAGAATGGAACTATTTTTTAATTATTTATAACAAAATACTTTTCTCAGTAATTGCATGCAGATATTCGAGTAGTGAAATGAAATTTTTGTTTTTAAAAAATTTTTTTTTATATACGAAAGATTATATAAATAAACCCAAATCCGCCATTTATAAACTTTTTTTCACTAATTGAACATAACTTCTCACGAAGAACATAGACTTGAGATTAGAGATCAGAAATAGTTTTCGTAGAGGTCAGATCAAAATGGGCATTAAAATTTTGTAAATGGGCATGTATTGCTCCGAACTGTAGTAAATTGTAAGTGTTCTCTCAAAATTTTATTGTATATTGCATGTTTTGAACAAAGAATTAAATAAATCAATGATTTTGGGCACTTGATTTGAAAAAATGAAAACTGTTTGGACATTTTTAAACTCATGTATTGATTGAATTCAATGTTAGAAACAAAAAAATTCAATTACTGGCTTTGAAGTATCTCTCATATATAATATTTTTAATATTATTGCATATTATTTTAAAAGTGTATTAATATGATTCTCAAATTGAGAAAATATTTCTAGCCTAAATATTGAAATCGTTAAAACAGAAAGCTATTAAGATACATACTCGTACGTATATACTTATGTATTTAACATTCTGTGTAACACTTTGTAGTAGATTAGCTGAAAATTACTATCAAATTTAAAAGCTGCACAACACCAACGGTAAATTAAAATGTTTCTCATATCCCCATATCTCCCCATGCTCTCATGTCTTCATGTCCGAGTTTGTGAAGCAAAACACTTACTTCAAAATTTGTTTGACAGCTGTGTACTGTATACGATTGGAGTACTCCAACACTGGTGGTCTAAGTACATGTTCCACTTAGAAATATATCAAACTTTTTTAATTTTTCCCATTAAAATTATAAGCTTTTTAAAAAGAAAAACGTACGAATATTCGTACGACGGCAGTATGAAAGTCAGTGATGAGTGATGAGTACCATGAAACTTTTTGGGAATTAACCAATCGCATGATACTTACGTTCACGTTCGATCAGTACATTTGTTTGAGAAAGAACAAAGTCAATTGATAACATAATGGCCTATATAGGTATTAAATGTATGACGTCAAAGTATATTGTCGAGACGATATATGCAGTAAATTTTCGATGAAAATTGTTTCCTCTCTTACGATTGTTGATTTTTGACGCCAAACAATTATGGGACCCAGATGAATGGAAAGGCTTTTACTTAATAGATTTGTTTTATTTGTTAGAAATGCACCTTATTACTTTAAAACTTACAATCAGTTCAAATCACTTTCCATAAGCCATTTCTTCATATTTCGAAACAAGTAGAGGCTACAGGCTGCAATTTTAAGAACAACTTTTCAATAATTTCGATATCTGATATTTTCTAAGTTTGGTTTTAGTTTCAGTAATTATATTTTCTCTTCAAAATTAACCTTTTAAATTATTTTTTTCAACCTGTATAAAATCTATGAAGCTACTGTACTGTCACTATTGAGGAGTGACGCAACAAAAACGGTCAAGTTCATTTTAGAAAAAAATTAAATGAAACAGTTTTGCTCAATGCTTGTAAGTCATGGTTTTCACGATTGCTATGTTACGACAGAAAAAACTATTTGTAAACTTCTGCTGGAGGCGAATATTAAGGATTTGGTCGCCCCATACGATCTCGTATGACCAACTTTGTTTAGCTACCAATCATACATTTATCTAAACTTAGGTTATAAAAAGACACTGGCGTAAGACGCTATAGTAACTTTAGTGAAACTCCCAGGGTGATAGATGCAGAGGAAAACACAAAGCTTCGTCGAATGGTAGAGTTGTTATGTACTTGCGCGGCCAAGGATCAAAATAGTTATAGGACTAACGCTCCTAAAGGATTGCTAATACGATATGATAAGATAAGAACACATACAAATCAGATAAGCAGTGACGTTATATCTTATTTTGATGTGTTTGTCTTATTTTGCTGAAGGGCTTGAAGAGTTAAAGCAAACATTTCACTTCAAAATCACTTTAGTAATCTTGAACCCGCTACTAGAATTTACTGACCCCTTATAATCAACCCCTTAATGTACTGCACCTAGTTAGTTTTGTTCCGTTAATTCTTAATTCTCTTGTGATTTGGCTACATGGACTTGGGACCTTACTGTATGAAAATAAGCGTATTTACTAAAAACTATAACTTCTTTGCTAATACATAGGGTGGTCATGCTTAAATCACAAACAAAAAACAAAAAAGTTCTTTTGGGAGGAACTATGGTATTTTGAGGCACTGAATCTGAATACGGTCTTAAAAATGTCTCATCTCAGTTAAATTTTGCTGTAGTTTCAAAACAGTTTGCGAAATGTGTTTTCCAACATGGAAACTATTGCATTTCATATATCGATAGAACTGGGAGTGCTGCAATCAATATCGATATTGCTTGATCTGATGGTTTGTATTAGAGTTTATAAGTAAAATTGGTGTATAACCTGTATTTCATTTTGCAATGCTTGTTTTTTCAATGCTATAATGTGACCATGCTCTATATTATTAAAAAAAGCTTGATTTATAAATAATACATTGTTTCAAAAAAGCTTTTCTCAAAATCCACTCAAAAAAATTCTCAAATTTTTTGCTTTTATATATCAACATGTGAAAGCATCACAGATACACATTTTAATATATCGCTATTAAAAAACAAAGAAAAATTCGCATTATTTTTAAATGCTAAGAAATGGACAGTATACCTAGCACCTATAAACCTCATATGCAAAAAATTGCGACACTTCTTGGATTATTAAAAATTTCAATTTTTCCCCGACCCTCGAAAACTTTCGGATCATCAATTTTCTTAAGCTTATCACTTTCCAGCGTAAATCTCCTAAAGCTCACAGAAAACGTATTTGCTAAATAAAAATAACTCGTTTCAAAATTATTAACTTTTAGTTAAATTAATGAAATTGGATATGACATTTCCAAGATGATTATATCTTTCATACGGTACACTGTGTGTATCTAAGAGCATTTCATTCATTCAAATTTGCATGGCCACCCACCTGTGAGAGAGTGCAACAGCTATACATTTACGCACACATGAGCACATCATTTCATTTTCGTTTGTATTGACTTTGACGCACCGGCTGGCATCCATATACGGCGAGTCAGCCATGGTCGTAGACGTTTTATAAACTGAAGTATTTACAATACACTGACAGAAAAGCAAGAGATCAACAGCATAAACACATATTACGCTCGTTTGGAATTCTATTTTGAGCATATTGTATTTGTTGTTTATTTTGTTGTACATGTGTTTCAAATGAAATTATTAATTTATCCAGTCACTCCTGATCGTGCCGATTTGATTTTGTTTAGAAAGCAAAATCCAAAATCGTTTAAATTTTTTTTTTAATACGTATACTTAATTGCAACGAATTTTATCATAAATAGTAAGCATATTCCGTTTAATGCTTTTCCATACAGTTCATGATTGTTATTGAACAAAAGGATACGTAAAATACGTCTGTTTTTTTTTTGAATTAAAAAAGGTATTGAAATTAAATTTTTTTCGAAATACGTAGTCTTTTATACGAGAGGAATTTTTAAATATTATTGCTCCCAAAAATTGTTATATCAGTCATTCCATAAGTAATTGTACACTTTTTTCGATTTTTTTTTTTCTTCAGAAATTTTTCAACCACAATTAATTTCCGAATGTTTTTTTAATGAGATCGAAAACACAGCATCTGCGTAATATTTTGCACTTTTTTTAGATTAAATGTCTGAAAAATTATGAAATGTGTACTATAAATATTTATAATCATTCCTAAGCAAAAAAGTATCAAATTTATTTATTGAAAATACACAACTCTTTTAATTTTAAATAAAATTAAAAGAAAAACTGAATGACAGGACGCATCGGATATCGAATTCAAATTCAGCGACTCAAAGAAAACAAAAATTTCAGCTCGAAGGTTTACTCCATAAGACTACACAAATTTACCTAAGTGTTTTTGTTATTGTTTATTCTATCTAAATTATGTTTTTCATATAGATGCACTAAATCTTAATATAATAAAAAAAAACTTAGGTTATATTGATCAAAAAAATTAACAAAAAAATATATTCGATTATGTGTCTAACTATAATGGCGGAAAGTTTTGATTTCAAACCAGATTTCATTAAGCATTACAGGTCATTCTATAACTAAGCTGTTGAATTTCAAAGTTATAAAAATCTTATTTAAATAATCATTGGAAAATTGTAGGATTACGTTTGGGCACCATAAAAACTCAGTACTTTTCATGTCAGTAATATGTATAGTACTTAACATATCACAAACCTAACATATGCTACTTGGTATAATGATAATTGCAAACCCAATATGCGAGAAAACGTGTGCACCTCAATTCTTAAGTCGTATCAATTTGGCCTAGATAAAACCTAGAGGTTATACCTGAAAGTTTTTTGTGTGCTAAACAAAATTTAATATACAAAAACTTCTGTTTGGGAGCTTATTTTAAGATATTTCACACTTAAGAGTAGTTGCTTCCTTACTTCCAGTATGATAGGAACGACCTTCTTTTGAAAATTTTTTTTGCACATATACCTTTCCTTATCATGCAAGAACTGCTAGTTCCTTTGTATGGAATTAAGATGTCTTTATTTATCGCAAACCGAGCATGCTTTTGAATAAGTCCAAAGCTAAAATTTATAAAAGTAGATAATTGCTGTGAGATATCCTTAAATAATTCTTAACAGAGTTTATCGCAATTTTAAGCATGGATGTCCCGAAACCCAACATCCTGGAAGGTATGCCACGCTCCTTTAGAAACTTATTCCAATGCGACCGTTGGGAGCAAGCACCAAAAAAAAAACTAAACAACCTTACATTTATCAAAACGATCTTAAAGTACGGGCATTTTTTTAATTTACACGGTTGGTCATCACAAAAAGCCTCTTTATATCGGATTTCATATATAACTACATATCGTGAGACTGAAATTTACAATTTTTTATTTTAATTTTTTCCAGTTATAAATACCCAAACACAAATCCAACATGGCTGATGATGAGGTGAGGTGAGTATCTGAAAAACTGTTAATGGCAAATTTTATCAACCGTTATGTTGAATACAAATTCTAAACGGTTGATTAAATTCAACATATAACTCATATATTTTTTTGAAGATCTAATAGTTTTCTCTTCTTTTTTTCTTCCCCAAATACAGTGAAGATGATAATATTGTAAAATCGACATGAGGGCATTTTAAAGGTAAGCCATAAGTATACGGTTTTTTAAAAGCTTTGCGCTACTGCCACCAATCTATAGTTTAAACTTAAGGCTTTTTACGCTTCTAGATGTCCTAATGCCTTCCAAATGCAACCAACCAACCAACCTTATACTTCTTGCTGGACAAAAAAAAAAAAAGAAAAAAATCTTTTCCTTCCTTGCTTCTATTACTGCTGTAAAATTTTGGCTTTCACAAAATTTGCTTTCTACCAATTATTTTAACTTGAATATAAAGCTTAAATGACGCTTTATTATTTTATTCTCAAGATATGTTCAAAAAAATATAATAAAACGTCATTATGGCTTAGCTAGCTTCATATTATGCCAACAGATTTGAGTTTAACAACGAAACTAATTTTTGTGATTTATTTTATTTTTATAGAAAAAAGCAGCTGCTCCTGCCGCTGCTGCTCCTGCTGCCGCAAAGCCAGCGGCAGCAGCCGCACCCGCTGCAGCTGCCAAGCTAGCTGCACCTGCGGCAAATGCCAAACCAGCCGCTAATGGCAAACCAGCCGCTAATGGCAAGGCTGCAGCCCCAGCTGGTCCACCAAAAGACCCAAACGATCCCAAGGTCAAAGCCGAAGAGGTAGACGCGTTCCGTATTATGTAGTGTACGGTCTCGTAATGTCTGTCCTGTACTCTTCGTCGTGTCAATGTTCTTTAAAATGTCCACATGTGTGCTGCCATTAGATATTAAAATTGTTTTTTCTTAACGAATTCTTTCCAACATTTCTCTGTCGATTAATTAGGCTAAGAAGGCTAAGCAAGCCGAAATTGAACGCAAGCGTGCTGAGGTGCGCAAGCGTATGGAGGAAGCCTCCAAAGCAAAGAAGGCCAAGAAGGGTTTCATGACCCCTGAAAGGAAGAAGAAACTCAGGGTAAGTGCTTGGCTGAAATCTTTTTGCACTTTTCACTTACGCTTTCCTCTACCCAATACAGTTGTTGCTCCGCAAGAAAGCCGCTGAAGAGTTGAAGAAAGAACAAGAACGTAAAGCCGCTGAACGTAGACGTATCATTGAAGAACGTTGCGGCAGCCCCAGGAACCTCAGTGATGCCAGCGAAGGTATGTTAAGCGTTTTTCAATTCACACTGAAAAAAATTCCAAATATATGATCATCAAAAAAAAAGACACACAAATAAAAGGAAAAAAACGATGAAGTTATTAAACTTCGCAGGACGTATTTCTAATTGGATACATCATCATTCATTGAACACATCCAATATAACACGATACAACACTTTTACCATACACTGACGCACACACACACTTCACAGTACACTAAAAAAAATCGATTTTTTTTTTTTGTATAAATTAAGAATTCTGTTTTTTTTATAATCTTAAAGTTTTTAACATTTTGAGCAGGCGTACAATCTCAAAATATCTACAAGAAATTTTTATATAACATATATACCATATATCTATAGAAACACTTAAAGCCCTTATCAAGCAACACTATGAAAGGATTGCTAAGTTGGAGGACCAAAAGTACGACCTTGAATATGTTGTTAAGCGCAAGGATATTGAGGTACACAAAAAAGCAACAACAACAACAGCAAACTATACTAAGTGCACTGAAAGAAATCGTGAATTTCTCATTAGATTTCTTCCTTTGCAGTTTCACATAATGAATAGAAACTTAAAGAAGAACCAAAAAATTAAAACAATCAAAATCAAATCAAAATCACTTAACGCTTCACTATGACAACACTGACAACACTTTACTCCTGATTTAACTTTCACTTTCGCACTATCTATACTTAACATCAAAACTACTTATTTTGACCTATCTCTTTTTTTTTGTTGTTATCGTGTACAAGCACACCAACTTACATTTAACAATGGGTTAATTATGGCAAAACGTTTGAAAACTTCTTTACTATATGCATCTATTTACATATTATACATAGTATATGTCCGAAATAATATATGAGTAAGTTCTGTTTTATGAATAATACAATCTGGTTGGGAAAAAATTGTTTTTCAAAAATTCAAAATTCTTAAAAAACGCGTATATTTTAATAATAAAAAAAAAGCTCGAAAAAAAATCATCTTTTGAAAAAAAAAGTTGAAGAAGTTTTCCGAAAAAGACAAGGCAACGAGGAACTTCATTGAAAATTAACAATCAATGTTTATAGATAAATTACAAAAGACACTTACCCAATGTATCCAATACATATAAAATCAAAAAGCTTGAATGTTTTCTGGCCAAAAGTCTAATTTGATTTAATGAATGTTCCCTACGAAAGAGATTCTATTTTGCAATCTTGATTTGTTAATTAATAAAGAATAGCCGATCTCTATTACTTTAATGAAAACTTGAATTTACGTTCACAACGTAATGCTGTCATAATGGAATACAATCCCGGCAGTGTTGTTATAAAATGTTAAAAAAACTCAGGATGGCTTTGTACAAAATAAATTGTTAACATAATCAGATCTGATGAATAAAAACTTTTTAAAAAATTCATTGCTAAAGTTATATAGCACGCACAAGTTTTCAATAGTTTTGCCGTTCTTACCAATATTTATGAAAGACCAAAATTTATATTCTTTCACACATTTTCGAAGTGTCATAATAATTTGCCACTATGTTACCTTTTTACTCAAACTTACAACATTATACCGCAACTATGCCACAATTTAACAAAAAGCGCTCACAACTACTCTTACTCCGTATGTATAGCATTTGCAGAATTAAGAACCTATAATTTTAATTATTTTTAGCTACTTTTTTTTTTTGAGTGTATAAAGAGCAAATTAAGAAATTTGTGCTCACAGGTATTGTTTACTACTCTCGCAAAGAATTGTTAGTGTATTGAATTTTAGTAGTACGACATTTTTTAGGTAATTGGAATGAGGAATAAACTTATTGTATTATAATTTCATATATATTTATTTATATTACACATACACATGCACACACCCATTCGACTTACGCACACAAAATCAATTTTTGTAGATTTTTGCACAATATTTTTTGTAAAAGTGCAATTTTCCGCGACGTCTTTTTTATTTTTATTTTTTTGTTTTTGTTTTATTTTTTTTTTGCTTTGATTATTCTCTCTCATTCAACATACATTCTGCAGATACACTTAGAAAAGCATGTCAGGACTACCACACAAAAACTCTCAAATTGGAAGATCAAAAATATGACCTTGAGTATGAGGTCGCCAAAAAGGATTTGGAGGCAAGACATGCATTGAATTTTTCCATTTGTTTTTTCTTAATATAAAATAGTACGATCAAAGGCTTTGAAAAGTCCTTCTGGAACTATCATTAAATAAATGGTTGATTTTTTATATTAGAATGTAAAAGTAGACAAATCCTTCAGACCGTACTGGCTTTTACAGCTGTCGCTGGTTCTTGTAGAAATTCGTTTAATATACACATACACACACATAAGCGTTTGTTAGCTTTACCATTTGAGTTTGCAGAGTGAAAAGTTCGTCACACACTGAACTTTACACAAATAATAACCAGTGTAGACCAGTTATATCGTTGCGAGTACTTGTAGTTAACATGTAAAAATTATACACCATAAGTATTATCTTAGTCCTGTTTAAAAAACGTAGTTAACAGCGAGAGAATGAATGCGATTTTAAGTGAAAACAAATTTACTTCAGCCTGCATAAGATATACATAAACTATAACAGACTGATTCGATTCAACAACAAGAAAAATAATGATTCTGACTAGCTGTGTCCTTAATGTCGAATTAGCGTTTTTAGTTTTCCACATATTGAGCCTTGATTTTCAGTCAGCCAAATTATCATATAGCCAGAAAACGTTTTGTAGGTTATTAAATTAAAGCGCGAAACCAAATATTTTATTTCCAGGAAAACTCCTTGTTTTTGAAAATAAAACAAAAACTTTGTACATTAGTAGTTAACGATAAGAGCTTTTATACATTAGGGTGTTTATTTTGAAAATTTTTTGATTATTTTTATTGTTTTTTTTGCCTATATTTTAGCTTGAGGCTTAAAATAATTATCCTAAAGTTTGAGCTCATAGCTCAATAATATTTTGTTTCATTTTGTGTGTTATTTGCTTTCCTAAGCTATATTTCTTAAATTCAGTTGAAGAGGTAAAAGAGGAGTAAATATGAAGTTTTATCTCAAAAAGCGTTTCTTGAAGCAAAAATGTGATGACGGAGAGAAAGAAAATTTGAGCGGCAAAAGGAGATGAGAGTTTTACCCAGAATATGTGTTCCTGGATAAAACTGTATACCTCACCCAGAGGCATATGATCTTTTACTCTCCTGAATCGCAAGATTTGACAGTATTTTCTTTTTGCACAAAAATTCAAGAAACAGATATGTTTGATGAAATGTTCGCATGTTTGCTTTATTGTTCTCTCGAAGTGTTGCCACGCTCAATCAGAGAATAAGTGAGTGGTTTTTCGACAAAACTATTAAAGTTAATATGCGGCATGTGATGCATCAAGCGAAATATACTTATTCGAGCATTTTAAATATTAATAGGCGCTAATTATTGAGGAATTTTTTCGAGAAAAAAATATTTTTTTTCGGAGTTATTAGGTTTTTCTTGTAAATTCATAAGATTAAATCGAATCAGTCGACGATATAGTTCCTATGTTATTTCTAAATTAAGCGTTTCAGTGAAGTATAAGATTTTGTTTTCACATAAAGTTATTGCTTTCTCTTTGGCGCATAAGCTTTATTAGTTACATTTTTTGAAAGCTTAACAAATTTTTCAACTTATATAGATACATATATGTATATATATAAATATATATACTTTTTTCTTAAATCAAGGCTTACTGTAATGAATTTTTGCTTTTTGTTTTTATTTTTGCTACTGTAAGCCTAACCTTAAAAACTGTAGCATAGACCATAGATATAAGAAACCAAATCTTGTAGAAGCAATTGTTATTGTTTTTTGAAGCTTTTACTAAATATTTGGTATAAATTCAATTAAGTATAAATTTACAAAAACCAACAACAACAAATCGTCGAAAATTTACATTAATAATTTTTAACATTTTCGATTCAAACTAAATTTCAATGGATCGAGAAAATACATTGAACACGAAAATTTCATTGAGTTTGCTATGAGGTCTAAAATAAAATTTTCACTATTTTTTTTTTTAAACTTTTAATTAAAAGTGTGGCCGATAATTTTAAAAAGGCAATCAAGTTGAATTACAAGCCGTTGTTCCCAATATACTATATACCCTTCACATGCACACAAACAAACAGACACGTACAAGAACACTATCATCTTTAGACAACAACAGTTGAAAAAGAAGCTTATTTATGTACTTTTGATACTTTAAAAATTACTATCACTATGTTACAAATTCAAAATAAATATATACTGTGTATATAGCCGAGCTACAGACATTATGTAAACAATATTGGCAACGTGTTTATAACTTGGAGGGTGACAAATTTGATTTAGAGCATATCGGCAAAGTAAAAGCGCAAGAGGTAAACAAATTCACAAAATTGAAAAAATTCAGCAAATTTATAACTATAAATATACCTACATATATATATCAACATTTACTTTTTTTTTGGATAAACGTTAACTATAATTTTTCTAACAAATCAGTTTTTGATAATTTATACATACATACATATGATATAATTTTTAAATTGATGTTTTTGAAGTATAAAACAAATATAAATGTTTTGTGAGTTTTGTAATGCAAGAAAATAAATAAATATTTCTTGACCTGTAGAAAAATATTTATGAAACTTAACAAAACTTTTTAAAGCGCTTGGTTCTTGCCATAAAATTTTTAAAAGTTAAAAAGGTACATTTTAGGTATATAATTACTTTTCTTGCCCCGAGACATTTGATCTTTTAAAAATTTTAAACAAAAACCAAATACTTTTCACCTAAATTTATATATAAATCAACATAATATTCGCAAATCTGTACTCACTTACATGTTTAGTGTAAGGCTTACGTACTAAAAAGAAACCGTTGCCAAACAATTTTAAACCGAACCTCCGCAAAATTATAGTATTGGAACCCTTATCTGCTGAAAACATACAATACATATACAATTGTTGTCAATATATTTTCCCAGTTTTAATGCTCTTATAGCTTGTTGAATGTTCTTAGTGCAATGAATTGCATTTTATTATATATTTAAATAATATCCCTCTTAAATATGAACAAAAAGATATACACTTCTGGAACACATAACATGTTGAAGATTTTTTTCCATTGCAAAAAATCTTGTAATCCAAATGAACATAGAGCGATACACAATCTTGGAATTCGTTTCATTAAATAAATCGAAATTTTTTTTAAGATATCCTATCTTTAAGATCAAATTTTGTCACTTTCACAAAAAGAAATATTGAACAAACAAGAAATCAACCAATCATTTGCTGTAAATTACATACCATGTAAAAATTGAATTAAACAATAGAAAAATTAACAAAACTTTTACAGGCGAATTGCAAGAGATTTGCGAAGAGTATTACGAGCGTATGTATATTTGTGAAGGTCAAAAATGGGATCTGGAATACGAAGTCAGGAAAAAAGACTGGGAGGTACTGCAAATACAAATACAAACTAAATTCTTTTTAGCCAAAATCAAAATCAAACAAACTTTAAAAAAATATATATATTTACTTGTTTTATTCGTGGGTAAATACATATTACATATACATATATTAAATACATAAACATAACTGTTTGAATGTATACTATGTGATAATCAGCTGCAAATTTAAAGTTCGTTATAAAACAATTACACATATTCATACATAAATCCATACCTACCTTATCAAGAAGACAGCTCACACACCATACATATCGTCGCTTAGCAAACAACACCGCTCAAGTCGAAAATTGGCGGCTTTGACTTTTGAATGTCATTCGACAAAATACTTGGCGCACGTCGAACCAACTGTCAGATTTTAAATGTTTCAACCAATCCGAAAAGTTGTGACAGCGCACAAGTTGGTTTTATTATCCTGGCAAATTAGTAAAAATGACTTCAGCGGTCTTGTTAGATAAACGATGATATTTACATAGATATGAGTCGGTTAAAATCAAAATGGCAAATTCAATTATTCTTAGCAAAAGTTTTAACTAGCCACTTTTGAAAAGTTTTTCATTTTAATCGAGTATTTGTGTAATTCGTACCAATTATTGTAAATTTGCACAATTCACTCACAGTTTTTCTTCAATCAGTCAGAATCTTTCAGATCAATCAGTCACCAAACATTTTGAAATGTTTCAATATAACAACAAATAAATGCTAAAGGTAGCTGCATGAAAAACTACACGCTCCATTATCACTTAGCATATTGATATGTTAGTGGCAGTCATTTCATGATTTGCAATCGTTTACACCTACATAAGAATTTTTCAATTTTGGATTTCCAATTTTCTTTCAGAGCTGTAGGCAAAATCGCCAAGACAAAAAAAATTTAAAAAGTTTGGCCATATAAAAACAAGATGCCCATAGGCGAAAAATAAATCTAGCCTAAAATTAGAGCGATTTTGTGTTCAATTGCGTTCAGAAAAATCTCCAAAAAATATATTTTTTAAAAATTTTTTGCACGATTTTACATTTTTAATATTTGTTTTAGGTAAAATTGCCTTCAAATTTATATAAAAAATTTTTTTTTAAAAAAAAAACGAACAATATTCCTTTGACGATTTCTATTTTTTTGGCGATTAATTTTTGCGCGATATTGCCTACACTCAATATGTGCAATTCAAGTCCAGCAAGCTACCTTTCCTACCTTTTCATAAGTTTTCCTTACAAGTTCCCTTAAAGCACAGCGGCAACATTACACTTCAATTTTTACTCTCTCACTCTCATTTCTCCTCAGCACTACGCCAGCATTTCACAAATCAATACACTGAGACATAATTTATACAGAAAAACAAAATGGAATTTTCTTATAGTAAAAATTAAACATAAAAAAAAAAAAATCTGAATGAAAATTCTTTACTTAATTGTATTGTGACTACATTTATGCCAATATTGTTCAATCTCATTTAATAATTACAGCGATTTTTGTGTTTTTTATTCGTTTATTTTTTTGTTGCACCTTAAAGTTGAAATATAAGAAAACGTAAGCACTTAAGTACAAAACAAAAATTCATTTGACAATCTGTGCTGTAAAAGTGACAGCTGCTACACAGTGAAAAAAAATAACAACCTAGTTGACTAAATTGTATGTGGCACCAATTCAAAATTTTTAAAATTCGTTTCTTCATTATTTGAAAAACACTCATTTTTTCAAGCATTAACCAAATAATCACATATAGTATTGCATATTTTTAGTAAAAGTATCAAAATTTCCATTTGTTGCAGTTCAATGTACACAAACTTTCAAAGAAAAGCAGTTTTTTATATAAAATCTTGAGTTTTTATTTGAACAGCAACACAACTACGAATTATTTTTGTATGTACTCCAAAAGTCGATTTGCCTTAATTTTGCGTAATAATGAATTTTCGCAAGTAAAACAAAATCAGAAAAAGTTACAAATTGCAAAATGAGTCATCGAACATGTCTGCTCTAAGAAATAAGGAATACAAAATAAAAAAAAGCATAAGTATGGCACACACAGTCTCACAAAAACGGACATAGCCACATTCACACAAAAACGTCACTAACAATACAATATTTATTTATTAGATACATTCTAGAGATCTGCATGAGTGCACTCGAAACGAGTATCAAGCTACTCGCCACGTTGCGAGTCAATCGAATTTTTGTGCACAAAAACCACAAATCAAATCAAAACAAATCGAAACACCAAGATGAGAGATGAGTGCAAATAAATCGCAAATAAAATGTCCTACAAGCTTGAGCACTCGAAGCTTATTGCATTCGGAAGTTTATATGATGATCGTTTCGAGTGCACTCATGCAGACCTAATGTTCATACATAAAAACAAAAGGCATCCTCTGTCCTTATTTTTTATTTATTTAACTTTGTAATTTCTCCATTGAGTAGTGACGAAACAAAAGTGCTTAACTGCATTCTGGAAACACCCACTTCAAGTTTTGAAATCCTATGATATGTCATTAAGAGCACATCCACTTTGTGTTGCATCCAAAGTGGTTCTGTAAATAACAACTCTTAGTGCCAAACTTCTTTGGTTTCGTTACTCCTTTATTAACTAAACATAATTTAAAGTAGCCTTAATAGCATATCCTTTCCTCAATCCTTAAATAAATTATTAAACCAAATGGTAGCAAAAGTCTGTAAGAGACCCATCAACTCTTGAGCCCAATTTTTTTTTAGTGGCCTGAACTTGCCGGCCGGCGCTGGTGAGTCACATTTTATTGTTGAAACAAAAGTAAAATTTTTTTATGCAAAACATTGTGAAATTTCAGCAGTATGCTTATTACTAAATTATTAATCTCAAAGACACAAAACTCCTCTTCACACACACCATTACCAAGTGGAGCCAACTTTTTTTGGAACTAACAACACTGAATTTTTTATTGAGCCACGTTTTTGAAGCGTAATATCTACACTTGTTGTTAAAGTCATAGTTTTTTTAGAATAGAGTTTAGCTACTACATCTATTAGCCCACTAAGCTATTAAGCTTTAAGTCAAGTAAAATTGTATTGAAATTCCCATTGAAAGCGTCAATGCAAGACGAATGTGATCAATTACAAGCAGAGGTCAACAGGGAAAAAATTTCTTTGAAGCCGTAGCTGTAGTCGAGCATTTATAAATAAATTGTTCCAATTTTTAAAAAGTTTTCGCTATAGCAACTACTAATTTACTAAGCAAAACTAGTTTTTATTTTACAACTTACTCTGCTAATATTATTATACGATAGACCTATAAAAAAAAAACAAAATTTAATCACACACATGCACACAAACACTTACACAAACAAAAATTAAAATTGCAGTGAAACCTGGTTACAGTGAGTTTGGATCAGGTTTCACTTTACCTTAAAAAATGTCACACGAAAACGGAAATCATTTAAGTAGTTTCTTCCATTGGACGACCAATTGTTGAGGCAGAAAAATACAACAAATAAAAAACACAAATATCGTAAATTTTTATGTTAAACTATTTTATAAAAAAAAAAACAAAATAAAAAGAATAATGTTTAAAATTAACAAAAAAATTTGTGCCATACTGTGCAGTACCTCATCTTAAAAAATACTTGTTATTTGTTTTAGTGTTCCTGAAGTGTTCGAATTTCTATAATGAACTTAATATGTACCTCAAGTTTCTATGTCATTGTATACATACGTTTATGTACATGGAATTTAACAGAATATAAAACGTAGACTTTTTCAAAGGCAAACATTAGAATACAAATAAAAACAATAAATCGACATTTGGATGTTATGCTGTTTCACAAAGGCTTTTTAAATAAAAGCTCAAATATAGTGTAAAAAAACCCAAATTTATACCAAATTTATAAAATAATGCCTATTTTCCAACTTATTGTTAGAGAAAATAACACAAACTGTTACTACCACTGCCAGCTACTTTATTTCAATATTTAACAAAAAAATCTACGCAATATGTCTGCTATGACGTCATCTTTGCATAACATTTAAAAAATCTAAAATTTTTGATATTTTTACAGCTGCTCGTGATTAACATTAACCAAAAATGTATAAGAAATTAACGTTAAATAAAACTCACGTACTTCTCGCAATTACTTCGTTTTCACTAATATCGATGCCTAATTTTTGATTTTGATTTTAAGAACTTTGTAGATTATCTTTTGAAATAAATTGCTGTAATACTCTTCTCACAGTGTATATAAGAAACTAATGTTCATTTATTAAACTTTAGATTAACGATCTCAATGCCCAAGTTAACGATTTACGTGGCAAATTGTAAGTTTACATTGGTGAAATTTCACATGGCACATAATTCATTTGGAACTTTTATTCTTTTTGTATAGCGTTAAGCCACCATTGAAGAAGGTTTCCAAGTACGAGAACAAATTTGCCAAGTTGCAAAAGAAGGCCGCCGAATTCAACTTCCGTAATCAACTTAAGGTTGTCAAAAAGAAGGAATTCACATTGGAAGAGGAAGAGAAGGAGGTAAGAACATAATAGTTATTGTTTCTGGAAACTACTGTTTTCAATAAGAAAAACTACTATCCAACTATCGACGTTATTTATTTAATTTTCTTATACGACGGTAGTAGTAAAGTAGTAAGTCAAATGAAAGTTGATTATGCATATAGACATATATCATGGCAAACCTAAAGAAAATTCCCACCTTGATGGTCGACATGTTTGGGTGAAAACTTTGGTACTAAAAAGCACCTTTCAAATAAAGTACATGTAAATATGTGTATCATAGGTTCCGAAAACCGAGAACTGATTTCTCTAAAGATATAGAGATTTAAACATGAAACAAGGTGTTACTTTTTATGAACATATACATACTTTGTTTCACAATGAAGAGCCATCCCAAGCGCACTTATGTGATTAAATTTTTATGTGTTCATATATTCAGAACCATTTATCCTTTATTACACCTTTAACTCAGAAGACTTTTTTTTTGAAAATTTAATTTCATTTTGTTACCGATTAGATCCATATGTGTTGACCTTTGACCAAAAATTTACTTGGAAAATCTGGAACTTTTATAATTAATGAGCAATGTTTTCATGATATTTTTAAAAAACAATAAATAGTCTAAACAATGATACTAATCGTTGTCTTATGCCCATAAATTCGGCGCGGATTTCCTTATTTTAAACAAAAATTATGATATTCCTATACATCAACATATATATAATATTGGGTGATCTCTAAACATTCAAGTTCGAAATCTTGACTGGGCTGAATTTCTCTTTTTATATGATTATTGGTGTAAATTTCATAGAAAAGATGTATTATCCTAATATGCATATATCTTTTTGATGGCGTTGGCTTCATTTTTATTTTTGAAAAAAGTAAAAAAGAATATTCCTTAAAATTGAAACGAAAATAACCAAAATTTTACCACACTGATTTACCGGTTTGCCGATTTGCATATAACTGACTAAACTTATTTTTGCTTTTGTTTTTAAAAATAGAAAGTAGTAGTACAAAGTACAAAGTCTTAATTTAGAAACTGAATTTAGCATCAGATTTTTTTCATCATAAATTTGTATCTTCTATTTTATTAATGCTGTTTTCTTTTCTTACTAACTTTTTTTCGATTTAGAAAAAAATTAAAGACCAAGTACTCAAAGCCAAAAAGTGTAAGAATTTCATGTGCACTGAAAAAAAAAAACAAAATTATGTAACGCATGCACATGTTTGCAAATACGTGTTTATTGAAGGCATATTAATGCAGAAATTAAATTATAATTAGGAGAAATTCTATTCAGTGTAAAATCATTTGAATATACAATGCATTAATATGCCTTCAAAATTGTTTCTTGCAATTTTAATTTGTATCGTTTCCACTTTATTTTACTAGATAGAATTAAGGTCGTCCCGATTATTGTCACATTTTGTAGCTACACAGAAATCAGCATGTTTCAGTGTACTTTTTTTACAGTGTAATTTGTCAACATAGATTTAGTATGTCTGTGCACCATTTGTTTTAAAGCAATCAACACCCTTTCTAAATATTTCTCATATTGATTGCGCCTTAAAGTATACTAATATTTTCCTATATTTCATTACTTAATTTTTGCAGAAAAAACCCGACTGGTCCAAGGGCAAACCCGGTGATGCTAAGGTAAAGGAAGAAGTTGAAGTCGATGCCTAAGTGTCCTCTGACCCGACTCCCGCCTTAACATTAATTATATTAAAAGTAATTAAACACTCACACCAACAACAACAACAAATCTAAAAACAAGAACAAAAACCAAAATTACAAATATATTGAATGTTAACAAATATATTTTTCAAAGTAATTTAAAATTTCTTTCCTTCGCATTATTTATGTCATAAAAACAAAAACACTTAAAATAAATAAATGAAACAAAATCTTTTTTAATTGTAATATATACTATAAAAAACAAAACTAAAAACTACACAAAAAAATTAAAACGATTCTTTTTTATTTATTTTAATTTTTGCATTAAACACATCATAGTTTTAAATAATAATAGAATAACGATTGATGTACCACGTTTTTACAGTGACATATACATGCGAATTATCGGAACTATACCTCAGATTTCTTTTAAACCTTACCTTACGGATTTCTGTCTACGACGCCATATAGTAGAAATTTCCCATTTAAAATTTTAGCTCTGAGGGCAAACATTTTATTGAAAGAAACAGAGCATAGAACTTGAAGGGTAAGATTTCTAATGTCATAAACAGAAATCAGCAAAACCATTTCGAATATGCAAGCATATTTAAAAATTCTGACCTGGTGGGCAGGACCGCACCGAAAGAAGTGAACTGCTGTAAACCCAGCGCTGGCACAGATTTTTTTTTAATAAAAAGTGAGAACTTTTGTTTTTACTTATCTGACCTCATCAGGAAATATTGATTCTTCAAGGAAACAATTAGAGCTGAAACATTTATGAAAACTGTAAGAGTTTCTTCATTTCGCCCCAGGCCCTACCAACTCACGGTACGAGATTGGTGATAATGTTAATTCTGTGGATTTGTTCTAGTAGATAATACTTTCACTAAATATATAAAATCGAAATGAGTTGAAAAATAAATTTATGAATAAAAAAAAATGTTTGTCGCTTGAAAATAATATAGTTCGCGAAATACATAGTCTTGTACGTGCAAAAAAAAAATTGTTTGCGGTCCTCTATTATATACATACTCATATGATCCCAACATTCAACCTGTTGTTTCGTTTTTTTGTGTAGTAGACACATATTAAGATTTATTTGAATTTATTTTGAAAATTTAAAAACGATTAATTAAACTCCAATTCATTACCTTCAGTACGTTAAAGTTTCACATAAATCGGTTAGTCGATTTTTTTTTTTGCTCACATTTTTTTTCACAACCTTTTGATACAAATCAAGAGACACGTTTTCCTTTCCGCAAGAAAAATAAGATTTTGACCGGCCTTCAATTCGATATTCGAATCAGACTCTAAACACGGTGGGCTTTAACCACCGTGACAAGTTGAGTTACAACAAAAACTTGAATGTGGAATTATTTGGGATGTTAAAGCCCAATTTCCATGTGATCTTATCTTATCCCATATCAGGGATATCAAATCAAATTTTTGTGAGAAAGAAAAAGCTTGCAAACAGAACCTAAAGCGCTTGGAGAATGCGAGAGTGAATAGCATACATTTGCTATCTTTATAGCATGTGATGTCCTCCCTGATATTTGATAAGATAAGATCACATGGAAATTGGGCTTAATCATAGTTGAAATACGTCAAAAGGAAAAAAATCCTTAGAGCTTTTTTTTAATTCCATATTTACTGTTTTTTAGCAATATTATTTAGTAATAAATATGTATAACATACGTATGAAATTTGCAAAACAACAAATTGTGCTCAAATTTTGAAACGTTATAGAATATAAAAAGATAGCCTCACAGCTTTAATTTCAGCTCCTTAGGTATTCGAGATCTTGAGTTCTGTTAGGTCAAATTTCGAAAAAAACGCAATTTTTGCGAAAATAGCCGAATTCAATGTTTAATATCTCTGAGCCTGGTCAACCATTTTCACAATATGGTGTTTCATTTAAAAGCGAATAGGAAGACAAGCAAAATAAGATCTGTCTTTATTATTACGAATAAAACTACGTCTACGGCACCATTTTCAAAGCAGTCATATTTTACCAATACCTATTTCACTTAATCGGGTCGCAAAAATAAGTCTTAAGGTCTAGGAGCTTAAATTTTTTTTTAAGCATATAAGAAGACATATCACAAAAAATTTCATATCCAGAACTTCAAATTTGGATTTGTCGGCTTTTATAACTAAAATTTTTAAACCGGGCCAAAAACCTCTATTTCCAGGCTAAAATATGGCGATTACTCAGGACCCGAAACCCCTAGGGAACTGAAATTTTGGCTGTGGTGCCATCTATTATAACTCTTTGACGTATCAAAATTTGAACAAAATCAGATGTTTTTTAAATTTCGTACGCATGTTATACATGCATATGTCATGTCATTAAAAAACATAAAATATGAAATTAAAAAAAAAGCTCTGAGGATTTCTTTTGTTTTAGCATATATCGACTCTAACTTACATCCTTAACAAACCCCAATTAAAATTTTTGTTGTAACTCACACTTTTATCAAAAGTTGGTTAAAGCCCACCGTGTAAAAGAACATACATATCTTCAATTCAGACCAAGTATTTTTTTTTTATTTGGAACATTTTAGTTTTTTCGTTTGTATTAGAAACTAAGTATAAACGATCCACAGGTGAACGAAACGTTGTAATATTTTAATGCATAAACCCTCATAACTTTTCTATGGACAGATTAGTACATTTTTCCAAAAAAAAAAAATATTTTACACAAAATTATTTAATACCCATACTAAATATATTGCAACTTTTTCGGAAAATTTATACAAGAAAAAGTGACTGAACCGATTCTGCATATAATCTTATAAGAGTTTCTTTTGAATTGATAATTTTCGAGATATTGGCAAAAGTTGAAACTTACCGTCTTTCAGTCCCTAAAACCACGCGGTGCAAACTAAAGCTACTTTGTAGGATCTAGCTAGGACATCAAAGTTAAGATCTCCAAATAACACAATTTTTTAATTCAATATTTGTTAATTAAAACTTTACTGAATTAATTATAACATATTATGATTGTGTTATTATTTAAGAAAAATGATTCTAAGAAGACTATCCCTGCAATAATTTAATGGTTTAGTTCATAACTTTGGTGCTAGTAGTCTATTTAAACAATATCTTCCGAGCACCTATATAATTTTACACACATACATACACATGCATTTTGATGTATAAAATGAGAAAATAAATTTGTGAGCTCACAACTCCTCTTTCCCAGTAAATTTTTTTTTTCGTAAGTAACTATTTTCGTGGTGCGTTGATCTTTCCCGTAACCATTATAAGTAGTAGCATGTTGCATGACTCCATGCGGTCGGTAAATCTATCAGATAAGATTCACATTTTCATTGTATATCAACTTTTTCCAGGAACACGCCCCCGAAACACCAGCTCCTGCATAAGTCCTTAGCGACGGCGATCGACAGCGACGATCGACAACTTTTAGTTGAAATAATATGTATTTTTTTAAATTCAATTGAATATTTTTTTTAACTTTTATTAAATGGAATGACAACAATAACAAGCAACAACGTTTAACAAATTTTTTTTGATCAGTGAAGCGACATTGTTTGTGCAAAATGTATGACGATCATGATGAACAAAAATGTTTGCAATGTGGGCCACTTTAATGTATATTAAGGAGATGGAAGGAAGCGTACATAATTTAATCGTAACAGCAAAAGGAGAAGGTCGAATGCATAAAAGTGGAATCTAATATTTTATTTGTATTGTATTATTAATTAAATTCATATATTAAAGCAATTAAGTCCATCGAACAACAATAAAGCGAAAACATTCATAAAAACAAAAATAAATTAAAAAGTATTACAAAAATTATTGTTTCGTGCTGATTCAGTCCACATGAAACTAGGCACCAATGTCGAAGAAAAATCCCAATATCCTGGATTTTTGTGCGATGCTCTATTTTGTTGCATTAGAAAATTCTTTGAAAATTCCTACTTGTATCAAAGAAGAGCACAAAACAAGGTCACAAGAATCAGTACTAAACACTAATTTCTTCAAAAGTCATATTTTTGTAAGCCAGAAATAATAAAGTAAACGAGATTGATCCCAACAATGTCTTGTCTTATAGGATGGTAATTATATCCTCAAATATTTTTCGGTTTCTAGAGAAAATAGCTATAGTAGAGGAATGATAATTTCAAATATTTAGTTGACACCCTCTGTTTCGTGTAAATAATTTGTTTCCTGAACTTACTGTAAAAATCTTAAACAAACTGCTTGAAATAGAACTTTAAATGACCTTTTGAATGGCTGTTACTATTTTGCGAACACTTAAGAATGTGACCTTCATTTTTCAAAATCAAAATTTCATTTAACTTTTTTTTGAAAATGGATTTTTCTGACTTTTTTTTCTTTCACTTTAAATACGTTAGACTCCAGAAAGCGTTCATTACTTTTCGAGAAACTACACATTGAATATTTTGGCATTACTTTTTGCCCCGGCGAACGGCCATTAAAAGAACAAGTTTGAGATCAATCAGTTATGTTCGACTTTCTGCTTAGGACATTTAAAATGAAATTCGACAATTGTAAGTTCAAATTGTATCCAAAAACATTGGAGAAGTCGATAAGGAGATAAAAAATATCCAAAACATCGAAGAGTGTCAAAAACCATCAAAAAGTTGAAATGTCGATAAGGATCCAGAAAGGTGATAAAAGTCGGAAATTTTTGCCCTTTTTTAAAAATAAGTATTATATTTTCTAACTGAATTACGATAGCAACTTAATTTTTGAAGCATTTTGTTGGGCACATTGCAAATATTTCCTAAAAAATGTGAAGATCATTCGCCTGAGTGGAAAATCAATTCACTTTTTTTTTTAAATTGTATGCTCTTTCCGATGGGCATAGTTCATGTAAGATGTCTCTTTTACGAGGTATAGACGAAACTGTGAAAATAAAGCATTCTTTCACATGTAAATCGTGTGAAAATCTTAAAAGCTCGATGAGCCACTAGTGAATATTAATATTATGAGCTCTCCTGGAATCTGAATTTTTCTTTCACATGTAGGCAAAAATTGTTACCATAGGATTACAACGCAAAATCCACTTTGCCTAGACGGAGATAAGTCAATTTACTTATATTCACTCTACAACTTCCCACAAAAAATTTCAAAAAAGAATATTTCGAAAAGGTTGGGAAGTCTGATACTGCGCGGTTTTTCTTTCTGTGCCCCGAAAACAAGAGGACTGTATTGCAGTTAATCACAAACGCTTTTACGTTTTTTGATGTTTTTGAACCATTTGAACAGACTTTTGTTGTGCCGCGCTGGCTAAGGACTGAAGTCGTCCACAAATAATTCTATGAACTTGAGATGTTAAAGTCCCAATCGAAACAAGTGTATATTCTTTCAAGTCTTTCCAATAAATATAAATTGTAATAAATACTTACTTACTTACTTGGGTGGCCATAACAACCCGTTACCAGGTTACGGCCGACCTCAAAAGCTCTCTCCAGGCACCTCTGCTTTGCGCACGCCTTCTCCAATCATTCACACCAAGCGTGGATAGGGTTTCCTCGGCTTGGTCTTTCCATCGGAGGCATGGTCTTCCTCTTCGTCGTCGCCCAGCGGCTTCCGCATCAAACACCTTTTTCGCCGGAGCTTCTTCGTCCATACGCACAACATGTCCCAGCCAGCGCAGACGTTGAATAGTGATGCGCTTGACTATGTCAATGTCAGCGTAGAGCTCGTACAGTTCGTGGTTCATTCGAATACGGTAGTCGTCGCCGACGTGAACAGGACCGAAGATTTTGCGAAGAATTTTTCTCTCAAACACCCTAAGCGTGGCTGCATCAGTCTGCGACACAACCCATGCTTCTGCGCCGTAAAGTAGCACGGGTAAGATGAGCGTCTTGTAGAGTGTCAGTTTTGTCGGGCGAGAGAGGTCTCTACTACTCAATTGCTTACTGAGACCATAGTAACACCTATTAGCAAGAGTTAGTCTTCGCTTTATCTCCAGGCTGACATCGTTTTGAGTGTTCACGGCGGTGCCAAGATAGGTGAATTCCTTGACAACTTCGAAAGTATAGTTGTTCGCAGTAACAAAGGATCCAATACGCCGCGTCTCCCTGTTTGTGGACAGCATATACTTTGTTTTGCCCTCGTTCACCGTCAAACCCACTTTCGCTGACTCTTTTTCGATAGCAGAGAACGCAGCAGTAACATCTCGCTTACAACGTCCAATGATATCAATATCATCGGCATATGCAAGGAGCTGGACACTTTTGTAGAAAATAGTGCCATTACGATGTACACTGGCTCTTCGCAACACCCCTTCCATCACAAAGTTGAAGAGGTTGCAGGATAATGGATCGCTCTGTCTGAAACCTCGTTCGGTATCAAATGGTTCGGAGAGGTCCCTTCCTACTCTAACGGAGCTGGCTGTGTTGCTCAACGTCATTCTGCAAAGCCGCACCAGCTTCGCAGGTATACCGAACTCAGGCATGGTGGCATACAGGCAATCCCGTATCGGGCTATCGAAAGCTGCTTTAAAATCGATAAAAAGATGATGGGTATCGATCTGTTTTTCGTGGGTTTTTTCCAGGATTTGACGTAGTGTGAAGATCTGGTCTACGGTGGACTTACCAGGTCTAAAGCCGCACTGATAAGGCCCAATCAATGTGTTGGCAAACGGCTTAAGTCTTTCACACAGTACATAAATACATTTATATTAAAAAAGCGCCTCAGGCAAGGATTGTATAATTTTTGCCAGAGTGCATCTACTTCTCATTTCACGAGAAAGTTCTTGAAAGCTATTTTCAAAAAGATCTTTTGACCGTTGGGTAATGCTATGAACTCTTCACTAAGAAAAAAAAAATTGTCCGCACTGAGTCTCGAACCCGGCGCTCAATACGTATATTTCTAAGCTTACGAGCTTTTTAGCTTTCATTACCTTTCAAGGCAAGGTACATTGAGGAACCGTTATGTTTGAATATAAGAAATTTATATTTCATATAAAGCAATTAAATATTTATTTGAGTCCTTAATGTTTCGAGCAAGACTTACCACTATTTGTTCCAAATAAAATATAATTGACACCCATTAAATGTTTGATTGGTCCTTATCAAATACACATTGTTATATTCAAACATATTTGCTCAGTGTAACATCTGATACTGAATTCTTGGAATAAATGGTACTTTTTTCTTTTAAATTTGAAATCTTTAGAATAAAAAAGTGCAATATATTTATATTTGGCATATGGCATTTTTTATTTTTAGTGTAGCGCTTGTCAATTAAAGAATATTTTATATACAAAGATAGCTAATTGCTATTACAGTACATTCCACCATTACAATTGGCGTAGGAGCGTTGGCCATGAGCTCTGCAACATTCATTCCTTTCGGGAATGGTTCGACTGCAGACCTTGTCACAAGGATAAATACGGACCAAAGATGCCTCGGTACTGATGATCAACGCACATGCAATAACCATAAGGAATACGATTGTTTTGTTGAAAGCGACCATTGTCGTTGTTGAAAGAATTGTACGGTAATGATTTACTCAAAGAAACACTTTTTGTTCAGAAAAATATTGTTCTGTGAATAGTGGAAGACTTTCCGCACTATATATACGCTGTTTCATTTAAAGCGGGGCCTAAGTTGTTGTTGATCATTTTGCTAAGGTTCATTTTTCATGAAATGTAAATAAACAAATATGTACCTTTTACCTCTTAGTTATTTACCAGTTTTTAACTTATTTTTGTGAATTACAACAAATCCCATGTTCATTGTACAACTGTTGATAACTCAATATTATTTTAAGCTATTCTTGGAAAAATATGGTTAGCTAATACGCAGCGGCTTATTCAACAATTGGCTGAAAACAAAAGAAAACCAAATATTTTTAAAATAAGAAAAAACAAACAACATAAATACATAAGTAAAAAATCATCTCAAAAATTCTTGTTTTGTGGATTAACTGGCGTAAGAATAAAAACTTTTGCAAAAAGTGCAATATATCGTCGCCGTAGCTGAAAGGTGCAAGTACTTTGTGTAGAGAAACTTTGATTTTCCACTTAGGCGAATGATCTTCACATTTTTTAGGAAATATTTGCAATGTGCCCAACAAAATGCTTCAAAAATTAAGTTGCTATCGTAATTCAGTTAGAAAATATAATACTTATTTTTAAAAAAGGGCAAAAATTTCCGACTTTTATCGCCTTTCTGGATCCTTATCGACATTTCAACTTTTTGATGGTTTTTGACACTCTTCGATGTTTTGGATATTTTTTATCTCCTTATCGACTTCTCCAATGTTTTTGGATACAATTTGAACTTACAATTGACGGATTTCATAACCGATTGATCTCAAACTTGTCCTTTTAATGGCCTTTCGTCGGGGCAAAAAGTAATGCCAAAATATTCAATGTGTAGTTTCTCGAAAAGTAATGAACGCTTTCTGAAGTCTTACGTATTTAAAGTGAATAAATCACAGCTTTCTTTCTTGAACTTAAAAAAAAAAGTCAGAAGAATCCATTTTCAAAAAGAAGTTAAATGTAGCTTTGATTTTGAAAAATGAAGGTCACATTCTAAAGTGTTCGCAAAATAGTAACAACCATTCAAAAGGTCAATTCAAAATCTTTAGATTTTGATGTCAATACTTTTTTCTCGGTCTTAACAACTTTTACGATTCAATACGGAATTTTTGTATGATACTCTTAGATTTATGAACTTCTTCGATAATTTTTACATTCTGGTATTTTCTGGTATTTTTTATACTTTTCGATTATTGAACGATTGGTAAAAGAAAGGTAAAATGTTACTTGTTAGCATAATACAAGCGTACCTCGCAAAGGTTGTTATGCTCTCCCTCTCCCTATCTTCAGCATAAAATCCATCCTCGTCAGATAGGCGTTGTCCTGCACTATGTTCTATATGAATTGTAAAATAAAACAAACTGTTGGCGCTGTTTACAGTTTCGATCTAGGAAACTGACATTTTGGGATAATTTTCTTCAAAACCGATTCTATAATATAGGCCCATTGCAGCGGAAAAAAACCCATCGGATATATTTTGTCCGTATTTTCAACCACCCGAAAAATGTGGGCGTCTCTTGGAAACAAAGAATGGCCTAAAACGCTATATCTTGGCACCTGAGGCAGACTTTTTTCACATTTTAGTACTCCGGTTTTTTCGAAAAAATTCAACGAAATTGGACACAAGCTCTGTCCGCGCCGTTTACAGGTATGAGCTAGGTAGCTCAAATTTGAGACAGTTATTTTTAAGCCCCATGCCAAAATATAGTAAGGTAAATCTACAAAGTTTTCAAAATAAACACCCTAATGCACATACTCATACATATCGCTCACGTACTTCAAGACTGGCATAACTCAAAAAACGTAATTTCTGAGTTAATGATACAGAAATATTCGCCATTTCATTTTTTATTTTGTGTGAAAAAATCAGAAAAGTATCTCATAAACTAATAATACGTTTTTCTCCGACTTTATGTTTTTTAAGTTATGCCAGTCTTGAAGTAAGTGAGCGATATGTACTTAGCTAAAAAATGATAACAAAAAAAAATCAGTTGAGTTGGGTAAATATAACTCAACTTCAGTGGAAATTATTAAATAATAAGAGTATAAAGATGAGTAATCATTACATGAAATAAGAATGTTTTTTTTTTATAAAACGCGTGACAATTATTAAAAGTTTTCAAAATTACACTAAATCCAGCTTTGAATTCTACAAAGGGTAGCAGTCTGGCCGAGGACCCGGATCTCGAGCTCAAGGTGTCCCCAATATGACAATAACCTGTGTGGATTTGTGGATGTTGTGGCTTACCACAGTTTTTCCGAATTTATTATGATTTTGATGAAAGATCTTTTTAGTGTAATATTTCTGTCCATTATTTATTCATAATAATATATTTCTCGTTCCATCATCATAGCTTCTATAATCATTTAATGAAAATAACTGCTTTAACTCGAATCTTGGCAGATAGTACTTAATTGCAGCATATTTTTTTAGAACACAATAATGAAAAATGTAAGGAAAACAAGGGTGTGGTACAAGAAAGAGGTGTTGTCAATATCCCACCTCTTCCAAAATTCATGGTATTAAGTTTCTGTACGGTGCTAAGGAAAGAACGAAATGGTGACCAAAATCATGAAATAAGGCCCAAGCTATGGAAGTGAATTGAGAGAAGTATTTTGTATTTTTGAAAAAAATATTAAGAGAAGTGAAATATACTCATAATTTCAATATCCTTTATGCAATTTTTTTTTTCGGCAAATTTTGTGAAGGAGAAATATTTTCAATTATTCAAAATGTTTTCGAACACAATTTGTACAAGAAATGTATCATATCATATCATATCATATCATATCATATCATATCATATCATATCATATCATATCATATCATATTATATTATATTATATCATATCATATCATATCATATCATATCATATCATATCATATCATATCATATCATATCATATCATATCATATCATATCATATCATATCATATCATATCATATCATATCATATCATATCATATCATATCATATCATATCATATCATATCATATCATATCATATCATATCATATCATATCATATCATATCATATCATATCATATCATATCATATCATATCATATCATATGTATATTGAGTAATGGAATCTCACAATAATTTTTCTTACTCGAAATGTTTTTAACAAATGTTGTACCAGAAAAGTATTTTGGGTAATGAAACTAATAATAACATTTTTGTACAAAATATTTTCGGTAATTTGCAGGTAAGCAATCTAAGAATTTAAAAACCTTAATGCTTCCATTGTCAAAACTATTTTATTTTATGTATTGAACAATAATGATAATTTACTTTGAAGAAATGTTTTGGGAAATATCTTGAGAATCGAATTAAAAAGGACTGAAACTCACAAAACCAGAAATTTACAAATATCTACAGTTTTCCCAATTACAAGCACACTTACATATGCGCAAATTTGTCAAAAATTCCAGCTACTGTCAAATGAAACAACACCCAATATATATGAAATCATACCCAATCGGAGCAAATGAAATAATTACCAATTAAAATAAAAATCCACATAAATTGGCTGATTTTTCATACGAAGTAACATCCAAAGATGATAATATGTCTTTGAGGTTCATTTAATTTTCAATTTTTTTCATAATGCCATCCTTCAAATATATATATATTTCCCTTTTGCATGCATCATATTTTTACAATGATTTGTTTTTGCTAGTAAGCCGAAAACATTTTGTAACTTATTTAATTATAACATCTTGAAATATTTAAAACATTATTTTAAAAATAAGTAAGTCTAAGTGTCTCTTCCGTACCGCCAATTTGTACTATAAGTCAAACTTACGAATTTTTGAGACTTTGAACATAGCTGCTATTATTTATCAATAAAGCATTGATATTCTTACGAGGATCATATCAAGATATTTCTTTTCGTTAAAAGTTAGCCCAGAGTTATGGTTAGTTTTTTGGGGCACCATGTGTACAAAGATATTGAAATGTAATTGACTTAAAAGATCTTATTTTGTACCTTAAATGGGACGCCACATTATATTGCATCCGATCCTGATTTTTTGGAAATATATTTTTTTTTATAAATGCGACTTATGTCTTTTAAAATTAAAATCTTTAGAATAAAAAAAGTTCAATATTATCACCTTGGGCATTTGCCTTTTTTAATTTTAGTATAGCGCTTATCAATTAAAGAATATTTTATATACAAAGATAACTAATTGCAGTTCATTCCACCATTACAATTGGAGTAAGACCTCCGACCATGGGCTCTGCAACATTCATGCCTTTCGGCGATGCTTCGGCTGCAGACTTGGTCACAAGGATAAATTCTAATTGCTTCGGTACTGATGATCAATGCACATGCCATAGCCATAAGGAAAACGAATGTTTTGTTGAAAGCGACCATTGTCGTTGTTGAAAGAATTTTACGGTAATGATTTTTATAACTTGAAGAAACACTTTTGTTCAGAGTAATATTGTTCTGTGAAGAGTAGAAGATTTCCCGCACTATATATACGCTGTTCCACTCAAAAGCGGGACCTAAGTTGTTGATCATTTTGCTAAATTTTTATTTTTCATGAAATGCAAATAAACAAAGTCCCCTTTATTTCTTAGCTGTTTACCAGTTTTAACTTATTTTCGTGAATCCAAACAAATATCATGTCAATTGTATTGATGTGATAACACAATATTATTGCAAGCTATTCTTGTGAAAATATGGTTAACTAATACGCAGCAGCGGCTTATCCAACAATTGGCTGAAAACAAAAGTAGACCAAATATTTTTAAAATAAAAACAAAATAAACCTAAATTAGTAAAAAACCATCTTGAATATGTACAATGCTTGTTTTTGTAGATTAATTGATATGCGATTTAGTTATGAGTTACTTATGTCCAAAGGCTGGGAAGAGCTCTTACATAAATCCAAGGGATTTTAGGCCAATAAGTCTTTCCTCTTTTCTTTTAAAAACTTTGGAAAGACTCATAGAAATCTATGTTCGCAGCAGTATCAAACCTGATCTGCTGTCTACTTCTCAGCATGCTTACACGAAAGGCAGATCTATAGAAACCGCACTTCACACACTAGTGAGCAGCATTGAAAAATCCTTTGCATGTAAGGAATTCGCCCTGGCGGCGTTCCTGGATATACGTATTGAAGGAGCTTTTAACAACGTTGACCCACGTATGATTATTAAGGAAAAACAGAGCCATTACCTCAAATCTTGGCATTTCCGAAGCTAATAGGTTTGTCCGCAGAGGAACGCCGCAGGGTGGAGTGCTATCTCCTCTACTGTGGAATCTGGCAATAAATAAGATGCTCATGTCACTGAAAAGGCTTGGCTGTAAAGCTATTGCCTATGCCGACGATGTAGCATTAATTGCATGTAGTAAATTCCCAAACACACTGTGTGAAATTCTTCAGAATGCTTTAAACAGACTCGTCTCATGGGCAGATGAGGCTGGCTTAGGCGTAAATCCGAACAAAACTGAACTAGTACTCTTTACTAGGAGTCAGAAACTTCCAATTATAGTACCACCTTCGCTAAAGGGCGTTAGAATTGTCTTAAAAAGTAGTGCAAGGTATGTATCTTGGTCTGATATTGGATAGGAAATTAAGTTGGAAATCCTTTACCCTTCATTTAAAAACGATAGCTGTGATCATAAAAAACTTCAATCATGAAAAACATTAAAATTTTCTGGAGCTACTGAACCGTAGTAAAAATGTATGTACCAATTGAAAGCTACATTATCCCTGAGTAACATAGGCTATATTTTATTTTGATAAAAATAAGGATGGGGATGGGGCATGGTTTCTGCAATGTGGTACATGGTACCAATAGTCTGCAATAAGGAATGCTTAAAATGTAGGTGGGGTTGTAAAATGGACAGTTCGTGAGAGCAGCTACTCAGTCTATTATAAAATTAGTCCTACATAAGTAACTCATAACTAAATCGCATATCAATTAATCTACAAAAACAAGCATTGTACATATTCAAGAAGGTTTTTTACTAATTTTGGTTTATTTTGTTTTTATTTTAAAAATATTTGGTCTACTTTTGTTTTCAGCCAATTGTTGGATAAGCCGCTGCTGCGTATTAGTTAACCATATTTTCACAAGAATAGCTTGCAATAATATTGTGTTATCACATCAATACAATTGACATGATATTTGTTTGGATTCACGAAAATAAGTTAAAACTGGTAAACAGCTAAGAAATAAAGGGGACTTTGTTTATTTGCATTTCATGAAAAATAAAAATTTAGCAAAATGATCAACAACTTAGGTCCCGCTTTTGAGTGGAACAGCGTATATATAGTGCGGGAAATCTTCTACTCTTCACAGAACAATATTACTCTGAACAAAAGTGTTTCTTCAAGTTATAAAAATCATTACCGTAAAATTCTTTCAACAACGACAATGGTCGCTTTCAACAAAACATTCGTTTTCCTTATGGCTATGGCATGTGCATTGATCATCAGTACCGAAGCAATTAGAATTTATCCTTGTGACCAAGTCTGCAGCCGAAGCATCGCCGAAAGGCATGAATGTTGCAGAGCCCATGGTCGGAGGTCTTACTCCAATTGTAATGGTGGAATGAACTGCAATTAGTTATCTTTGTATATAAAATATTCTTTAATTGATAAGCGCTATACTAAAAATAAAAAAGGCAAATGCCCAAGGTGATAATATTGAACTTTTTTTATTCTAAAGATTCTAATTTTAAAAGACATAAGTCGCATTTATAAAAAAAAATATGTTTCCAAAAAATCAGGATCGGATGCAATATAATGTGGCGTCCCATTTAAGGTACAAAATAAGATCTTTAAAGTCAATTACATTTCAATATCTTTGTACACATGGTGCCCCAAAAAACTAACCATAACTCTGGGCTAACTTTTAACGAAAAGAAATATCTTGATATGATCCTCGTAAGAATATCAATGCTTTATTGATAAATAATAGCAGCTATGTTCAAAGTCTCAAAAATTCGTAAGTTTGACTTATAGTACAAATTGGCGGTACGGAAGAGACACTTAGACTTATTTTTAAAATAATGTTTTAAATATTTCAAGGTGTTATAATAAAATAAGTTACAAAATGTTTTTGGCTTACTACCAAAAACAAATCTTTGTAAAAATATGATGCATGCAAAAGGGAAATACATATATATTTGAAGGATGGCATTATGAAAAAAATTGAAAATTAAATGAACCTCAAAGACATATTATCATCTTTGGATGTTACTTCGTATGAAAAATCAGCCAATTTATGTGGATTTTTATTTTAATTGGTAATTATTTCATTTGCCCCGATTGGGTATGATTTCATATATATTGGGTGTTGTTTCATTTGACAGTAGCTGGAATTTTTGACAAATTTGAGCATATGTAAGTGTGCTTGTAATTGGGAAAACTGTAGATATTTGTAAATTTCTGGTTTTGTGAGTTTCAGTCCTTTTTAATTCGATTCTCAAGATATTTCCCAAAACATTTCTTCAAAGTAAATTATCATTATTGTTCAATACATAAAATAAAATAGTTTTGACAATGGAAGCATTAAGGTTTTTAAATTTTTAGATTGCTTACCTGCAAATTACCGAAAATATTTTGTACAAAAAAAGTTATTATTAGTTTCATTACCCAAAATACTTTTCTGGTACAACATTTGTTAAAAACATTTCGAGTAAGAAAAATTATTGTGAGATTCCATTACTCAATATACATATGATATGATATGATATGATATGATATGATATGATATGATATGATATGATATGATATGATATGATATGATACATTTCTTGTACAAATTGTGTTCGAAAACATTTTGAATAATTGAAAATATTTCTCCTTCACAAAATTTGCCGAAAAAAAAAATTGCATAAAGGATATTGAAATTATGAGTATATTTCACTTCTCTTAATATTTTTTTCAATAATACAAAATACTTCTCTCAATTCACTTCCATAGCTTGGGCCTTATTTCATGATTTTGGTCACCATTTCGTTCTTTCCTTAGCACCGTACAGAAACTTAATACCATGAATTTTGGAAGAGGTGGGATATTGACAACACCTCTTTCTTGTACTACACCCTTCTTTTCCTTACATTTTTCATTATTGTGTTCTAAAAAAATATGCTGCAATTAAGTACTATCTGACAAGATTCGAGTTAAAGCAGTTATTTTCATTAAATTATTATAGAAGCTATGATGATGGAACGAGAAATATATTATTATGAATAAATAATGGACAGAAATATTACACTAAAAAGATCTTTCATCAAAATCATAATAAATTCGGAAAAACTGTGGTAAGCCACAACATCCACAAATCCACACAGGTTATTGTCATATTGGGGATACCTTGAGCTCGAGATCCGGGTCCTCGGCCAGACTGCTACCCTTTGCAGAATTCAAAGCTGGATTTAGTGTAATTTTGAAAACTTTTAATAATTGTCACGCGTTTTATAAAAAAAAAAAACATTCTTATTTCATGTAATGATTACTCATCTTTATACTCTTATTATTTAATAATTTCCACTGAAGTTGAGTTATATTTACCCAACTCAACTGATTTTTTTTCTAAGTACATACATTTTTTAGCTAAGTACATATCGCTCACTTACTTCAAGACTGGCATAACTTAAAAAACATAAAGTCGGAGAAAAACGTATTTAAAGTTTTCAATAAGTTACTTTTTATATGAAAATGATGAAAAGTATGTCTACATAAACTCTTCTCACAAAGCAAGTTTATGAGATACTTTTCTGATTTTTTCACACAAAATAAAAAATGAAATGGCGAATATTTCTGTATCATTAACTCAGAAATTACGTTTTTTGAGTTATGCCAGTCTTGAAGTACGTGAGCGATATGTATGAGTATGTGCATTAGGGTGTTTATTTTGAAAACTTTGTAGATTTACCTTACTATATTTTGGCATGGGGCTTAAAAATAACTGTCTCAAATTTGAGCTACCTAGCTCATACCTGTAAACGGCGCGGACAGAGCTTGTGTCCAATTTCGTTGAATTTTTTCGAAAAAACCGGAGTACTAAAATGTGAAAAAGGTCTGCCTCAGGTGCCAAGATATAGCGTTTTAGGCCATTCTTTGTTTCCAAGAGACGTCCACATTTTTCGGGTGGTTGAAAATACGGACAAAATATATCCGATGGGTTTTTTTCCGCTGCAATGGGCCTATATTATAGAATCGGTTTTGAAGAAAATTATCCCAAAATGTCAGTTTCCTAGATCGAAACTGTAAACAGCGCAAACAGTTTGTTTTATTTTACAATTCATATAGAACATAGTGCAGGACAACGCCTATCTGACGAGGATGGATTTTATGCTGAAGATAGGGAGAGGGAGAGCATAACAACCTTTGCCAGGTACGCTAGTATTATGCAAACAAGTAACATTTTACCTTTCTTTTACCAATCGTTCAATAATCGAAAAGTATAAAAAATACCAGAAAATACCAGAATGCAAAAATTATCGAAGAAGTTCATAAATCTAAGAGTATCATACAAAAATTCCGTATTGAATCGTAAAAGTTGTTAAGACCGAGAAAAAAGTATTGACATCAAAATCTAAAGATTTTGAATTGACCTTTTGAATGGTTGTTACTATTTTGCGAACACTTTAGAATGTGACCTTCATTTTTCAAAATCAAAGCTACATTTAACTTCTTTTTGAAAATGGATTCTTCTGACTTTTTTTTTTTAAGTTCAAGAAAGAAAGCTGTGATTTATTCACTTTAAATACGTAAGACTTCAGAAAGCGTTCATTACTTTTCGAGAAACTACACATTGAATATTTTGGCATTACTTTTTGCCCCGACGAAAGGCCATTAAAAGGACAAGTTTGAGATCAATCGGTTATGAAATCCGTCAATTGTAAGTTCAAATTGTATCCAAAAACATTGGAGAAGTCGATAAGGAGATAAAAAATATCCAAAACATCGAAGAGTGTCAAAAACCATCAAAAAGTTGAAATGTCGATAAGGATCCAGAAAGGCGATAAAAGTCGGAAATTTTTGCCCTTTTTTAAAAATAAGTATTATATTTTCTAACTGAATTACGATAGCAACTTAATTTTTGAAGCATTTTGTTGGGCACATTGCAAATATTTCCTAAAAAATGTGAAGATCATTCGCCTAAGTGGAAAATCAAAGTTTCTCTACACAAAGTACTTGCACCTTTCAGCTACGGCGACGATATATTGCACTTTTTGCAAAAGTTTTTATTCTTACGCCAGTTAATCCACAAAACAAGAATTTTTGAGATGATTTTTTACTTATGTATTTATGTTGTTTGTTTTTTCTTATTTTAAAAATATTTGGTTTTCTTTTGTTTTCAGCCAATTGTTGAATAAGCCGCTGCGTATTAGCTAACCATATTTTTCCAAGAATAGCTTAAAATAATATTGAGTTATCAACAGTTGTACAATGAACATGGGATTTGTTGTAATTCACAAAAATAAGTTAAAAACTGGTAAATAACTAAGAGGTAAAAGGTACATATTTGTTTATTTACATTTCATGAAAAATGAACCTTAGCAAAATGATCAACAACAACTTAGGCCCCGCTTTAAATGAAACAGCGTATATATAGTGCGGAAAGTCTTCCACTATTCACAGAACAATATTTTTCTGAACAAAAAGTGTTTCTTTGAGTAAATCATTACCGTACAATTCTTTCAACAACGACAATGGTCGCTTTCAACAAAACAATCGTATTCCTTATGGTTATTGCATGTGCGTTGATCATCAGTACCGAGGCATCTTTGGTCCGTATTTATCCTTGTGACAAGGTCTGCAGTCGAACCATTCCCGAAAGGAATGAATGTTGCAGAGCTCATGGCCAACGCTCCTACGCCAATTGTAATGGTGGAATGTACTGTAATAGCAATTAGCTATCTTTGTATATAAAATATTCTTTAATTGACAAGCGCTACACTAAAAATAAAAAATGCCATATGCCAAATATAAATATATTGCACTTTTTTATTCTAAAGATTTCAAATTTAAAAGAAAAAAGTACCATTTATTCCAAGAATTCAGTATCAGATGTTACACTGAGCAAATATGTTTGAATATAACAATGTGTATTTGATAAGGACCAATCAAACATTTAATGGGTGTCAATTATATTTTATTTGGAACAAATAGTGGTAAGTCTTGCTCGAAACATTAAGGACTCAAATAAATATTTAATTGCTTTATATGAAATATAAATTTCTTATATTCAAACATAACGGTTCCTCAATGTACCTTGCCTTGAAAGGTAATGAAAGCTAAAAAGCTCGTAAGCTTAGAAATATACGTATTGAGCGACTCAGTGCGGACAATTTTTTTTTTCTTAGTGAAGAGTTCATAGCATTACCCAACGGTCAAAAGATCTTTTTGAAAATAGCTTTCAAGAACTTTCTCGTGAAATGAGAAGTAGATGCACTCTGGCAAAAATTATACAATCCTTGCCTGAGGCGCTTTTTTAATATAAATGTATTTATAACAATTTATATTTATTGGAAAGACTTGAAAGAATATACACTTGTTTCGATTGGGACTTTAACATCTCAAGTTCATCGAATTATTTGTGGACGACTTCAGTCCTTAGCCAGCGCGGCACAACAAAAGTCTGTTCAAATGGTTCAAAAACATCAAAAAACGTAAAAGCGTTTGTGATTAACTGCAATACAGTCCTCTTGTTTTCGGGGCACAGAAAGAAAAACCGCGCAGTATCAGACTTCCCAACCTTTTCGAAATATTCTTTTTTGTAATTTTTTGTGCGAAATTTTAGAGTGAATATAAGTAAATTGACTTATCTTCGACTAGGCAAAGTGAATTTTGCGTTGTAATCCTATGGTAACAATTTTTACCTACATGTGAAAGAAAAATTCAGATTCAAAGAGAGCTCATAATATTAATATTCACTAGTACCTCATCCAGCTTATTACTCGTATTCTGTGTGATTTTGATAATTTTTAATAATTGTCAAGCGTTTTATAAAAAAAAAAATCATTTTTTAAGGAAAAACAGTTCCTGTGTTTCAAACATAATAGTAAAATTCAAAATACTCGCATCCTTGAGAAAATATTTTCAATGAATTGGGATAAATTTCATGAGCACCGTCTACAAAAACAAGCATTATACATTTTTAAGATAGCTTTTTACCAATTTAAGATGTCTGTTTTTTTATTTTCAAAATGTTTGAATTACTTTTTGTTTTCAGTTAGTTGTTGCATAAGCCACTGCGTATTATTTAATTAACCACATCTTCACAAGAATAACTCTCAAAATTAGTGTGTTATTTGCATAATACAATTAACAAATGGAATTTGTTTATTTGCATTTCATAAAAATAAATTTTAACAAAATGATCAACAACAACTTAGGTCCCGTTTTTAAATCAAACAGCGTATATATAGTGCGGAAAATCTTCTACTCTACACAGAATAATATTTCTTCTCAACAAAAAGTGTTTCTTTAAGTAAATCATTACCGTACAATTATTTCAACAACGACAATGGTCGCTTTCAACAAAACAATCGTTTTCCTTATGGCTATGGCATGTGCGTTGATCATCAGTACCGAAGCAGTTAGAAGTGTGATCCATATTTATCAATGTGACAGGTACTGCAGTCGAAACGTCGCCGATAGGGATGAATGTTGCAGAGCTCATGGTCAAGGATCATATGCCAATTGTAATGGCGCAATGCACTGTTACAGCCGTTTCTAAAAATAAAAAATAGCATATGTCCGAAACGATAATATTGAACTTTTTTATCCTAAGGGATTGTAAGTTTAAAAAATATAAGTCGCACCTATAAAATTATTATGTTCCTAGAACTCAGGATAGGATGTAACCAAAGAAACGCGATGTGAATTTCCATTTAAGATACAAGCTAAGATCTTTTAAATTAATTACATTTAATAAAGGAATATTATAAAGGAATAACTAAATATGATCCCCGTAAAAATATCATATTCTTATTGACAATTATTAGCACCTTTGTTAAAAATCTCAAAGAAATTTTAAGTTTACTAAATTTGTTCAATATCCCCTTTAGCTTATGAAATATTTTTAATGTTTGATTTGTTTAATTTGTTTTTGTGCTGAAAACGCACTGATCGATTTTGTGACTACCTATTTTCGTACGTACATTACATTATTTGATTTTTTTTTTTCAATCAAGAAGATTGAACGCGTTTCCGTGAAATCAAACCATGTTTCATTACGGACTGTTTACAATGCCGCCGGCATTAGAACTTTCTCAATCTACTGTTTTGTAATATTGGAGTTGACAATTCTTATCCCTACTTCGGCATGTCGGAGGTTAAAGTTGGTCAAATGTAATTTTTGTGATATGTCGCAATTTAACTTAGTCTACATCAACGGAGATAGGGGCAGTTTAAGTTCTTCTGTCATCGAAACAGTTGCTATGTATAGAATATAAAAAATGGCTACTTACAATTATGCAAGAAGCTATATTGTTTCAAATTGAGTGATCTTATTATTTGCTACCGGCAATTTATGATTCTTAAACCTTAGCGACATCACACAGTTCAATACGGCCTTGGGTATATTGCATGAAATAATAATTGGAATTAAGGGGTTTTTAAAATGTACTTTGTCCAGTACAATTTTATTTTTATTTTTTGTATTGCATTTTATAAGTTTACTTTTGAAAGTTCGTTATATAGATAATAAAATATTAGTTTTTCATTATATTTGAATACACAATTTAAGCATATTAATTTTATAGTAAAGTTTTATAATTATATTGCATTTGCTTTTAGGCTTTTTTATTATTGTAATCCCCATTTAAATTGTATCATTAGTAAACAGCAAGAGACTAGGAATATGCGAAATAAAATTCAACATTTTTAGGTTTAAGTAACAGTTGAAAATTAGCCTTTTGTATTGCATAGTTTTGGTATTCGCTGTGACTTTAATTCATTTTAATGCAAGGATTAAAATATGGTTATTTGAGTATATATGAAATATTTTAAGCGACATTGAATTAAAAAAATGAGATCATCGTCATATACTTCGATTAGTTATTAAAAAAATTCATAACATGGATCTAATAACTATCATTGTGAGTCATGGGCAAATAACCGAAATAATGTTCATTGTCCAATTCTAAAACTTCGATTTCCATCACTTCATCCACATCGACTCCATCTTCGTCAGCGCCACGATCCATGCTGCAATCAGCACCATCTTTGCCGTACTTCTCGGCATAAGCATCATGCTAAAACGTTTGAGCATTGCGACACACGCCACATCCTAATGCAAACTCCTCACCAGTTGAAGGATGTATAACATGCAGAGGACATTCCTCACCCAAAAGCTGTTTAGCTTTAGGTCCAGCTGGACATTGTGGCAACTTATTTTTTGGTATGTTGGTTAAACGTTGGAAATCATCATGACAGGTATCACAGAAATGTGTTGTACCAAAGCAGAAAAACACGGCTACAGAACAGCAATAGCGACACTTGTATTCAAGAAAATCTGTACCATGTTTTGGACACATTTGAGCACGAGCGACATCAGAACAACCACCACACACCAACTCTTCAGGATCGAATTTTTCTCCAATTTCTGCATCGCAACGCGCTTCACCTCCATAGTAGGCTTTTTGGCACTTGAAACATACATAGTAAGCATAACGGTCCATTGCCATGTTGGTGACATCTTTGGAGTTGGTATCCTTGACAACACCTTCATATTTCAATCTATTAAACAAATTGATTTGGTTACATAACATATTTAACATATCATAGTTAGTTGGGAATTCAAAATCAGCTATTTAGTGATTTATTCATAGAACTTATATCAGTGCAAAAACAAAACGGTCATGTACTTGAGGAGTGCAAAATGTTGCAAAGCCCGAAAAAGTCAAAAAAAAAATGTCAAAAAAATCGATAAAAGTCGAAAAATCTTGAAATATCAGGCATGTTCTACATTTCACTTCCGAGTGAAATTCATGTGATTTCTAAATTATTTTTTACTGAGCCTTCTGTTTAGCACTGTTAATGCGAAAAAAACACAAAAAAAAATTACAGCGCAAAATGCATAAAAAGAAACAAATCATTTCTTTTGGGCAAACCAGCAGCTTATACTAGTTTCGATGACCGCTACGTCATCATCATCAGTAAGCTTTGTTCGCCGAAATTTAATAGTCTACTAGCATACTATATCTTACTTCTTGCGTTGACCATTTAAGAATCATCGCAACAATATAAACATAGCACGCCAAAAACTACATTTCCCTCTTCATATGCAATTGTTCTTGTAATCTTTTTGATATCACACATTTCATGTGATTTCGTTTCACTTTCACTCGGAAGTGAAATGTAGAACAAGGCTGATATTTCAAGTTTTTCGACTTTTATCGATTTTATTGGCATTTTTTTTTTGGCATGTCCTACATTTCACTTCTGAGTGAAATTCATGTGATTTCGTTTCATTTTCACTCGGAAGTGATATGTAGAACATGCCTGTATATTGAAAACAAAAAAAAAATAACAACCTCATAAGAGCCTTGCGCTTAACATCTTGTTTTAACGCATTAATCGGTTCTAAGATATTCTCCAGAAGTGCATGCTGTATGTCTGCTTTACAGATAGGACACAATGAAAAACCAAAAGCAATGCGCGGTCCACTCCAACGTTTCTCCAACACAGTTTTACAGCAATGGTAATGAAAAACATGACCACAGTCCAGCTAAAAAAAAACGAATGTAGTGTTTAAATTCCAATTTACAAAGCAACTCTGCACTCACGTGTATCGATGGAGCACAGGACAGAGCCTCGACAAAGCAAATCATGCACATGTCATCTGCATCTTGTGTTAACTTTGGCTCATGCATTTCATCTGCCACCTCATTCTCACGTGCATGGCAAACATGCTGCAAACATGGTAAACATTTCTTCTCATTTGTTACACCACCACAAACATGTCCACACAATTTTGTCTTTAAACACGAGTTTGCTGCATATTCCTGGCATTGGGCATCTGCGCAAACGTTGCCTATCTCAAGCAGTCCAGTGCTGCCAGTAATACCGCAAAACCGACAGCGTCCAACAGCTTCCTGAGGACCAGAGATAATTGTATGACTACCATCTCGAAACTCGACCATAGCTTTTAATGTTTTAGAATCTGCTAAAGCTAAAAGCCAGAAAAGCTTTGTTCGGCCACAAGATTCGTGTAGTTCGACGCGTATGGCTTCCTCTTCCTCCTTGCAAACCTTTGAATCGAAAGCAATTAAATGATCTTTTGTTGATTGGAAAAAACGCTATAGCTTACCGTACGCTTGTGTGATCTTGTCTTGCGATTTAAATGCAAAAAGCGATCGCAATCGCCACATAAAGAACCGCAAGTCTCGCATTGGATTATGGCTGCAGTTTCACCGTCATCGTGATTACTACACATTGGACGCGTTTCGGAAACTTTTAACCATTGACCTGACGAAAGCTTCTCCACATGATCGCGATCTAATACGCAGAGGCTTGCTAACGCCAGCCATAAAGTAGCAGTTTTGATGCAATTTTCTGGATTCCGAAATACTTCATCAAGGCGCGTCAGATTTAAAACCGACTCCGCGATTGCAGCTTTTGTTATTTGAGACCATTTGTCGCTGAGTTTACCCTGTAATCGATAAAATTTAAACTTAACAAATGCCTTATTTTATAAACCCCATAAGACCTTCACTTACACTTGCCAAATCTCGAATTAGACTTATTATGCTTTCCGCCTGCTTTATTGAGATAACGCCATTCAAAAACCAACGTTGGTTCAGATTTTTGTTGGATCCTTTTTTAAACGATTTCAAAGTCGAGTTACTCAAGCAAAAATTAGCTTTGACTGCATCTTCAGCGACGTATTCAGCATTAGGTGAAGAATAACGATCAAATCGGAATGGTAATGAGTGCGTAGCATTCGGATAGCACGACTCTACAGGATGCTGGGTTGGTTCTTTTGATTCGTTACTGTTATCAGGCTTTGACTTTGCATTCTTAAGTAAATGCACCGATAGATCCAGAGAATTACATAGGCGAACAAACGAAGGTGTCTTCTCTAAATTTAACTTACTACAGGAAGTCGTTTTTATTTTAACCTGTAGTTGTAGGGACTTGGCAACAACTGCTAGGAAAATATCAAATAAGCCTAAGCGGTTCATATCAAAATCTACACCATTCTGATGAGCGATGTTATAGTCCGATGGTGGCAGACGCTGCACACCCAAAATATCTGCAAAGCTTTCCGGTGAAATTTCCGGAAGTATACGACGCAAAAGTGCAGTCACCTGACGCTGAACACGATCGCTGCCAGTATGAAGCAAACTGAGCAGATCCTTCAGCAGACCATGTTGATGTGAAAGATACGATCTTCCTACAGCGCTACCCGATAGTGCCAAAACCATACTCAACATTTCGAAACAGTAAGTATCTGGTGCACGACAGCGTTCAGAGCTGCTTTCACTTTTGGGATCGCCAGCTGATGCTGAAGATGTTGTTGTGGCGGCGTGAGTTTCCTTAAAACCATTACTGAGGTTGACTATTTCCCAATCTTCTTTGGCACGTTGCGCTTCTTTCTTAATGGCGTGCACGATGTGAACGATTACTTGCTTTTGTAGGTGGGATAGTTTGCTACGCGAAAAAAGAATGCCGACCATGTGTTCGCGTAGATCCAGCGAATCAGCAAGCAAAGAATTTGCACTTGAATCCATGCCAAGTGCAGATTGATGACGACTGTCGGATGAAAGTTTTTGTGTCTCATTTGCTGTCATACTTATAAGTTTTCCAAAAACTTGACCTGCAAAATAAAAAAAAAAATCCTTAATTATACGACATACAAATAAGTCCATAGCTACAGTAACCTAGCATATATGTTAATTTGGTTAAATAGCAAAAACAACGCAAAGGTTATATTCAGTTTATCTCTTTGTTTGAAACGCAAAGAGATGGACGTTAAAGATATAAACCGAATCCATTTCAAATCATGTAGTCTGACTGACTTCAAACTGCGAAATCGGTAGCCGATAAGATATGTTGTTTTTCAGAGAAAATAAAAGAACACGTGGAAAACATTTTTTACGAAGTTTCAATTTTAGGTGGCAAAAATCGAAATACCACCTAAGTTTTGTTCAAAATAACAACATTTTCATCCAATTAAAAAAAAATCATTTTTCCTTTTTGATTCTAAAAGCACTTCTCTTTCTCTATAAGAATCTTCAAAAATATATGACATTCAGGGTTTAATAATAATAATAATAGAGTTTAGCTACTACAGCTATTATAGCCTTCTTAGCTATTTAGCATTGAAGCTTTGTACCAAGTAAAAACCTTATTCAATAAAAAATGGAATAGAAAAAATTATCATGCACATTAATTTTATAATTTTTTCTTAGCTTTATCGCACTTTCTCAACATACCCACTCACACCATGTAAAAATAGACATATAGATATTAAAATAATTATATGTATAAATTTACGTGGTCCAAGGCATAAATGTTAGAAAAAATTTACCCAGCATGCTGTGGGGCTCGGACAACACAAACAAAAAAGTTCACACCACCATTAAGCTACAAATTTAGCTACAGTTAGTTTTCAGTCTAAGCTTGAGTTGACCTTTTGACAAGCTAATGTTATAAACTTCGCAATTATTAATAAGAGTTGTCATGCGATTAAAAGGAGCTGTAGCCATATAATTAGTTCTACTAACCGGTTGGTAAAATAACTGATAAGGGTTACGAGTACTCCTCCGATTACTATTAAAATGTATATAGTTAAGAAGCTCTGGTGCAGCAAGAGACCCAGTTACAAGTTGATGCAGATAAAGTATATCCGCAATATTTCTACGCGAGCTCAAAGACTGCATATGTAATAACTTTAAACGATCCTCATAAGGAGGAAGGTTTAAAGGGTCAATCCAATTTAAGCCATTGAGAGCAAAACGAATAAAATTTTTTTGAATTCTATCAATTCTATTTATATGAATATTATAAAATGATGACCATACTTGACTGGCGTACTCTAAGTGAGGGCGCACTATTGTATTATATAAAGTCACCGTTACTAAAGGGCTATTAAATTCTTTTGCCCACCTCTTAATAAAGCCAAGCAGAGATGAGGATTTTTTACAAATTTGATTAATATGCTCATTAAAAGTCAACTTAGTATCAAAATGTATACCTAGGTCTTTGACTACATCGACACGACAAATATTTTTATCTTTTAATTTATAATCAAATTCCACAATAGTTTTCTCCCTGGTAAAAATCATAGCTTGGCATTTATCAGGATTAAGATGTAAGTTATTCTTAGAACACCAAACTTCAAAGGATTTCAAGTCAGACTGAAGTGGAATAGTGTCACCAACCCCCTTTACGTTCCTGTAAATTTTCATGTCATCTGCATATACTAACAGATGGGAGTTTTTAATAACATGTGTAACGTCATTAATTGTTAAAATGAACAGGAGCGGCCCCAGATGGCTTCCTTGTGGAACACCTGATGTCGCGCTAAATGGGGAGGAAAACACTCTCCTAAATTTTATTTGATACGAGCGATCAGATAAATAAGATTCAATCCAGCTGATAAAACTTAAGGGAAATCCAAGTTTCTTTAACTTAAACAAAATCAAATTATGTGGTAATTTGTCAAATGCTTTACTGAAGTCAGTGTAGATGCAGTCAACTTGCCCACCAGAGTCTAAAGAGCTTAATGCAAAAGAAGTGAAATCAAGGAGGTTAGAAACTGTAGATCTGCCATTAACAAAACCATGCTGACGAGTTGTTATGACTTCACTACAGCACACCTTAACCTGATCGTATATAATATGTTCAAAAATTTTCGGTATTAATGATAACTTAGCCACGGGCCTGTAGTTTGAAACATCCTTTTTACACCCTTTCTTGAAAATGGGGCTAATGTATGCATTTTTCCAAAATTTAGGAAAATAGGTTTCTTGAATTGATTTATTAAATAAAATACTGAGGGGCTGACTCAGCACAGAGCTGCAGTTTACTAAAACTGTCGCAGGAATACCATCCGGCCCGGAGTTGAAGTCATCATCAACAGATGAAATATATTTCTCTATGAGGTCAGGAGAGAAAGATATCTCATTAACCGAAACTAAAGGGTCGTTATCCATATATTCAAAATAGTTGATTTCAGGGCTAAATAAATCCGTAGAAAACGATTCATTAAACAAATTAGCAAACAACCCGGCTATAACTTGTGGGTCGCTAGTGAGTCCATCAACTGTTTTAAACTCAGATGGAAACCCGTCAGATTTTTTTTTAGAATTAATAAAACCCCAAAAATTCTTGGGGTCATGAAGAATATTCAGCCTAATTTTATTCAAATATTCAGAATAAACCAAAGCTGACATATCTTTAAAATCAAGAAACAGTCGCTGATAAGCAACAAGGTCATTACGGTCCTGGCTACAAACGTATTTATTCCATGCCCTATTACGGCCATTGCGAACTTTTTTCAAATCCTTTGTATACCAGGGGTACGAGGAATTATTATCGTACCTCCTTGTTATGGAACCGACAATGCTATGGCAGAAAATAGTTCACCATAAAAAATGAAAGTCGTCTAATTTATTTCTTAAATTTTCATTCAATTTTAAAAAGTCAGCTTTCTTAAAATTGAAATCGTAAATATTAATGGATGAACATGCATTAGTCAAATTTTCATTGTCAGATTGGTACAATCTACCGTAGACAGAGCATGGATAGCATTTCTTACAACAACATTGCTACTATTTGTAGCCAAGACTAAGTCAAGTTGTCGTCCATGGCAGTAAGTTATACTGGGTGTTTTTTTTAGAGGTTTGTTTTTCGAATAGAGATAAAACTGGCATTTTATGGTCAAATCTGGCAACTCTAATGTCATTTATGTTCAGTTTGGTTTGCCATTTCATCATGAACAGGTTGACAAAAGAACAACGCTTGCAAATCGTGCAAATTTATTTCGAAAATAATGGTTCAGTTCGCGAAGTTTACCGCAAGCTCCGTTCATTTTATGGTCGACATAATCGTCCATCAGAGCAATTAATTCGGTTAACCATGGGTCGTTTTCGCACTACGTTTACTCTATGTGATAATACGCATCCGCAGAGACGTCGAACAGTGCGCACCGAAGAAACAATTGCCGCTGTAGAGCAAAATGTTGAAGAGGACCCGAATGAATCGATTCGCCACCGTGCACAGCAATTGGAGCTTTGTCCATCAACTTTATGGAAGATTTTGCGCAAAGACCTTGGCTTGCGACCTTACAAGATCCAGCTTGTGCAAGAATTAAAGCCGCGAGACCATGCAATGCGTCGTGATTTTGGTGTATGGGCCGAAAATGAGATTGATCTCGATGCTGATTTTCATCGCAAAATTTTGTTCAGTGATGAGGCTCATTTTTGGTTGAATGGCTACGTCAACAAGCAAAATTGCCGCATTTGGAGTGAAGAGAATCCACATGAGACCCTTGAGACGCCATTACATCCACAAAAACTGACTGTTTGGTGTGCTCTATGGGCTGGTGGAGTCATTGGGCCATACTTCTTCTGAAATAATGCTGGAGAGTCAGTTACCGTTAATGGAGACCGGTATAGAGCCATGATAACCGACTATTTTGTTCCCGAATTGGATGGCATGAATGTGGATGAGTTGTGGTTCCAACAAGACGGCGCTACATGCCACACAGCGCACGTCACAATCAATTTATTGAAGGAAACATTCGATGAGCGCATAATTTCGCGGAATGGACCTGTCAATTGGCCACCAAGATCGTGTGATTTGACACCATTGGATTATTTTCTTTGGGGATATGTGAAGTCGCTCGTCTACGCCAACAAACCAGAAACGTTAGGGGACTTGGAAGCCAACATTCGTGGCGTTATTGCCGACATACGGCCCCATATGCTCGAAAAAGTGCGGCCGCGGCGGCCACATGCCCGAAATCATATTTAAACATTAATGGCATAAAATTATCCTTCCAATAAAGCCAAATTGATGGACATTAAAACGATTTTCTTGTGTTTTATTTCAATTCGAAGCTCTATACCTCTAAAAAAAACACCCTGTACAACTTACTTGTTGTAAATTTGAAAATATTTCGTCAACAAAAATTTGTTGTTGTCGAGTTTTTGGACAAGATGCATAAAAATATGTACCATCGTCCGAAGGAGTCCATTTTAGGTCAGGCAGATTAAAGTCACCTAACAACAAAATGTCGTCATTAGTGTCTAGTTCATTAATAATTCTACGGCCATCGAAAGACATTCATAGACATCTGCGCTACTATTTGGAGGAACATAAGTGTTAAGAATGTATAAATTAGAGTTACAATGTGTAACCTTAACACATAACAGTTCAATATTAGATGCACAGGCAATTTCAACTAATGAACTGGTTAAATGATTTTTTATAGCTATTAAGACGCCTCCACCAACAGAAGAAAGATCTTCCAAGTGTCTGTCTCTTCTAAAAACATGGAAACTATAATCAAAAAGTTCCATATTGAGAAAACTGTTGTTTAACCAAGTTTCGGTAAACACGATAATATCCTCAGAGAAATTCTGAGTTGATAAAAAGATATCTTGCGTATTGGAACGCAAACCCCTTACATTTTGATAGTAAAGGGATAGCCGTTTCAGTTTTTTGAATTGGAACGTGCAGCTTTATCATTTTTTTTCGATTTAAATTCTGAAATATAGATATTATCCACCCATGCTTTAGATTTAAGAATGGCAGAAACATGAGAAGATGCCACTGTTATTTTAAAAGACGCATGAGTTGGTTTATTACCGAGTTTCCTGCAAAAAAACGAAGGCGTCGGCAGGAATAATTTGATTTTGTCTGATAAAATTTTTAACGCTGTCAGAGGTAGTGTTGGAATGAAGTCGTGAAATAAAAATCGATTTTAACCTTGGTAATGCCTGCAGGGAAACCGGAGGCACAGAGCTATCAATCGCAACATCCACCCGCGGATTAGCCGAAATTGACAAAGGATTATTTATAGTGGAGGAAGGAGATGGAATATTGCTACTAGATATTATAGCGGGAAAATTGGGAGTGGGTGAAGAGGTATTTAGAGAGCAATCCACGGGAGTTTTGTCACGACTGACGGCCGCACCGCCCACCCTCCCCACATTACCCAGATTTTTATTTAATTTCTTATTTAATTTCTTATTAGACTTTCTTTTCTTTTTTAAGGAAATAGCTTGTTTAGGTAAAGTGGAGATCGAAGGAGTGGAAGCAAAAACCATAGTAGCCTCGGTAATAGTTTTATTTTGCAAACTAACATCCGGTGAAGTAGCCTCATTAAGGCTTTTTTCAATCTGGGGATAATAGTTAAGAATATCTCTGAAATTATTATTCAGATTGTTAAGATTTTCCCCAAATTGCTTAATTTTTTCGTAAAAGACCGACGGGGAAAGGGGTCTGCAAGATGGACAGTACCATTGCAGGCCCGAATGGACAGAGCATAATAAATCAGTAATAGATTTTGCTAAGTTTACACAAGAGGCATGAAACACCTGTTCACAGGGACCTGAACAGGAAAACATAGAGTTCAATATATTTTGGCTTTTGCACTGATCTCTTAGAGAGCAAGCTAACAAATTTTCAGAGGAAAAATAATCCATCTTGAAATCTTAAAAAAAAAGAAAGCAATTTAAAATATTTTTAGAGCAGTGCAAAAAGGGTTAAAAATCAAGCGAAAAATTCACCCGCTAAGCAGCAACAACAAACACAACAGAGTTTAAAGTCTAGCTTTGTATACGAACAAAGCACAAAAGCGAATCAAAAACAAAACTGTTGCACTGCTTACACTGATTTATTTTGCTTGCAGAAAGTAAGTTAATATTAACATGTATGTATGTTTGTGTGTAACGCAAAATAAACAAAACACAAAATTAAAGCAAAATTATTAATATGATCATGCAATTTTTTAAGAAACGACACTAAATTAAACACAAAATTTATTAATTATTAACTAGCAAAAATTATTAGAAAATAATAATAACAAAATCACAATACACTTAAAAACACTACCGACACTGACAAAGAGACGAAGTCAACTGAAACAGGGTTAGGTCAGGGGAATTTTTTTTTTTTTAATTTTTTTATCTTATTACTAATGCTCCTTGGTTTGTTGCCAATAATGCATTACATAGAGACCTTAATATGCCAACTATCCAAGAAGAAATTAAATTGTTTAGCACTAGGTATCTTGAAAGGCTTAGTTACCATCCTAACCTTTTAGCTATTTGCCTATTGGATGAAAGTGAGGTAGAAAGAAGGTTAAAAAGATTGCATATTCTAGATTTGCCATTTATATAATAAATTAATGTAATATTAACTTATAATTGTAAATATGTATGTAATTTAAAGATTTAGTATTATTTTTTGCGTAATGTTATTGTGCATATCTGGCACAATAAAATATGTTAAATGTATTATTATTTAATTTGCTTATTGTTTATGTTAACAGATTGCAAATAAAAAGATTATAAAAAGATTATAAAAAAAAAAAATTTAAATTTTTTTGTAACATTTCCAAGCATTCTACCGTACTATTCTAGGAATAAATAACAAAAGCATCATTACAAATTGCTTATTGCAAATCGTGCCGGCTTTCTGCATACTAACATTGTATCGTCAGATCTTACCAGTGATAAGGCGAAACACGCGCAAAGTTTCTGCTTCACATATTTGCTGTTGTATGCGTGTAGCATTCGTTAGCTTTAAGTGTGACTTCAAGGAGTGTCCTTGACGGTGCTCACTTCCGACTGATAGCCCATAATGCTCGGCCAACTGATAATCCATTCCATTCAAAGTACTAGGCAATCCAAGTAATTTGATTTGACGCACTCGTAATGTATTTTCCGGCCCATGAAATTCTAAGCGAAAGTGCGTAAAGCTATCATCGTGAATTTTAGCTGAAATCCATGCACAAGCTTTTGGATCTATGTCCACAGATTTGATTAAATTAGTGTCTCCCAAAGACTGCCCAGCGTAGAAGACAACATTTAGTACTTTATTCTAAGCCAAACAGAAAGCATCAATTTATAATTCGCGCAAAATAGTGCTGCTTCAATAAACGACATACCTGAATATCTCGACTGTTATCGATGTGAACTAACACCACCTTACACATATACGATAATTTGTTCATTGAAATTTCAATGATTTTGCATTTGTTACGATCCTCTTCATCACTTTCCCAAAATGTTTCAGTAGAGTTGTCTGTCAATGACTCTGCCATCGCTTGCCGTGATGAAACCGTAATCTTTGACAAATATTTGAGTTAATAATTTTTCTGCTTTGTTATGACACCTTTTACTCATATTCTCTTACCTCAAACATTCCATTCAAATCTGTATAGTTCATTAGTTTAGCACCTGCTGAGCCACCCTGATAATTATGTTCTGCATCTGTCAATTGGCCAACGGTATTTTCGGCTCCTACTGCTGTCACCATCGTCGAGACCGCTAAGAGATCATCTTGCTCATCGGATTTCGATAGTATTTTCGAAATATTACCGAAAACATGTGAGCTATGCAAAAACTGATGATCAGCTTGACGAAAACGTATACCGAAACATTGTATAGCAATGCGTTGCAACGGCGATCCAGCTGGCAAAAAAAGTGTCAGATCTGCAACGGATTGCAAAAAGAGATGTAGGCTTTGTGTTATCATATGCGAAAATCGTCCAGAGATTTGGGTCAACGACACCGGATGTTCCAGAGCTACCTCAGTATCTTCACACTTGCCGTCCACCACTTCCATTGAGACGCTTAGCGAACTTACAAACCACCACATCAGATCGTGCAGGCAAACACTTTGCGTTACGGAACGCAATAGCCAATTTAGCGCTTGAAGTGAATAAATACGACATGTTGCAATTCGCAGGCTGCGTTTCATGGCATAGCGCAGTTTGTCCAAGTCATGTTTTTGCGTTATAAATGACATTGCGGGACGCGCAAGCAAAATATTTAACTGTGCCGATGCCTCCAATTCAAGTATGGTTCCAACTGCAGCTTTAGCCTCAAAGCTATCTCTAGATTTAGTTGAGCTACAGCCTGATATAGAAGTTGGTTTCGTACCTGTTATGGGTGTTGGACCGTTAATGGTGACGTTATCAACCAGTGCGACTTTAGTTTCAATATGGTCATTGGCATTGTGACACTTCGAACCTTCATCAACAACTGATTCAACAGCTGGAGCTCGCTGCACAGCCGTTTGCACAATAGAAGAGGCTAGAATCTTTTCTGGTACCAATCGGCGTAGGTTTTCCGATGGATAACAAATAAGCAGTGAGCCATCACCTTCACTTGTGGAATTGTTGCGACGACGAAAGACAACTTTAGGATGTTGACTTTCATCAAAGTTGGCCGCTGTGCTTTTTGGATTGAAACTACCTTGTGGTTGTGCGACTGTCCATCCCTGCCCCATGGAAAAGCTGCGATGAAACTTTGACAAAGTACCTGTCGATATACCAGGTTGTGTGGAAATGGAACCAGTCATTAATTCATAGTTGTTTGGATCGCAGGATTCATACGATAATTCCGAGAGTGGCTACAAACATAAATTAGAAAGCAATGATTAACCATTCTTCGTGGCTACTTATACAACTCACTCTCTCAAAACCATTTTCAGTCGTATTTAAACCGAAAATCTCATATGGCAAATCATCATTATGCTGTGCACCCAATGACTCTAAGCACGAAAAACTTTCTGGTGCAGCCCAAACACAATCGCCTGATGCTGTTCCTGTTCCACCCATAAAACTCTTACGGTATGGCGTAAAGCCTGCAAAAAATAAAAAGGGATTTTTTCAATATGTCATAAATCTTACATTGTATTCTACTTACAACCGAATTTGCCACTCATTCTAAGCCCCACTCGACTGTTACGTACTGACTCACCACGACTTGTACTTGGCTTGTTCAAATCACCCAAATTGAAGTTTTGGTGCTCAGCCACAACTGGCATCTGTTGTGGTGAACGCTTCGTAGCAGAGTTAAGAAAACTATTGCTGACAGCTACTGGATAATTTCCCACGGTGGTTGGCGCATTTGTAACACTCGATGAGAGCTCCAGCAAAAATGTTGCATTTTCACGCATTGTTGTGTAGATTTCCGAATTGGCGATCAAGGCTGTCGTCTTAACACCAAATAGATTCATTTCATTAGCTATCAAGGAAACAGGAAATATATATTTAGTTTCTTCATTAGCACAGTAAAACACAAATTTGTTGACATAAATCTTATCACTATCAATTAGTATTTCCAACAACACATCTTGAGGGGAGAGTCAAGTGTCTGCTTCGTACCGATATCTCACAGTGCGGAAAAGTTGCCTTCCCATATCAGAAGTTCACGTGAATTACTATCAAAAAGGTGGTAACTTTTCCGCACTATTAGAATTCTGTCTGAAAAAAGAATTTCCACCACCCCAGTAGATGTCCCCTGAACTCCTACAGTTTTTTCTGAAAAGTTTTTCTCAATGTGCATTACCTTAAGAATATTCAGATTGCAAAGCACCCTGTATATAAAGTGCGAAAAAAAAAATTACAAAATTCCGTGTTGTGTGGTACAGTGAAACCTGGTTAAGCGGTACCTAGATAAGTTGGAAACCTCTATTAGTGAGACTCACTTCAAGGTCTCAGCACTTTTGCATCAAAATACCTCTTTTACTGGGATTATTAAACCTCTATATCTGGGATATGATTTTTGAAATTTTTGTGCGTTTTCGCTTCTATAACATGGGCTTTTCCCTCTATAACTGGGAACGTTTAGAAATAACCTCTATAAGTGGGAAATAATATTTATGTGTGCATAATTTGTTATTTTGAATTTGAATATGCACGTTTTATCGGCCTGAGTAGGCTGTGAAATGGTTGTTTTAATAAAATTTCATAGAATCATTGACTTAAGTAGGCTGTCATTTACAAATGGTCATTTACATAAAATTTGCTTTTTTATTGAAGATTTTTTTCCCCTCTAAATAAAAAAGGTTTATCTTGATCTCTCTTAGTGTTATTCTCTTTAAATGGGACAACTCAATTTTAAACCTGGTTATTTGGGCAACTGTGTAAATGGGAACCTCGTTATTTGAGACAAAAATGTTGGTCCATTAGAGATCGCAGCTATCCAGATTTCACTGTATAATGTTTATGAAAGTTCTCAGCAAATTCTAAAAATAAGGCATTCATTAATTGCTATGGCACAAAAATAAAAAATAAAAATGTTAATTATGGTGATATTATACCTTTTAATTTTTTTTCAATAATGTGAAGCTAATCAATTTTTAGATCATTGTTGTTCTCAACTTACAGCTGGGAAACCCCATTTCATTTTTGCACAGCCATAAAGTCTAGCTGATTACTGCGTAGCAATTAATGGTATTTCCACAAAAATTGCTTCCAAGAATCAACACTATCAACATTCAATTGATTAAAGATTTGTTTTCATTTACGACATTAAGAGGTTGGTTCTCATCGAAAATTTCGGAAAAAGAAGTTTCTATTTTTACTTTTTCTCAATGTGCAAGAACCATTGGATTCCCAGTAGATCAGATATATGAAAAGTTATTTTGAGTAAATGATCATTGATAGAGATGTAAGCAAAAATAAACTTAAAATTGTTTCCATTATAACCATTATGACAAAAGTAACCTTTGGATATTTACACAGCCACTATCGGTAGAAACTGAAATAGATTTTATGTGCCAATTTTACAATATTTCGCTATTTTACTTAAAAATCCATTTACCAAAACTGGATATTTACACAGCCACTATCGGTAGAAACTGAAATAGATTTTATGTGACAATTTTACAATATTTCGCTATTTTACTTAAAAATCCATTTACCAAAACTGTATTATAAAGATACACGACAGTATAATTTCGGCCCGAAGTATATACTCTGTAAATAAATTAAAAATTATAAATTTCAATGCAAATAAAAACAAAAATTCCAATTCATTTTGTCTTCTAAATATAACTGGCTAACCCCTTAAGTTAAAAGCATTTCACATTTTACAATAAATAAATCGTAGGAAAATTATCAATAATCTAAAATCGGATTTAGTGCAATCACTCAACACTCATCATGATAATGAATACCGTATAAATAGTGCGAAAAATTCCATAATCTTTATAGAATAAAATCTTTTTTCAACAAGAGCGTTACTTCATCATCGCAAAATTCTTTTAACAGCGACAATGGTCACTTTCAACAAGACAACCGTTCTCCTTTTGCTCATTGCATGTGCAATGATCATCAGCACCGAAGCAATCAATAACTGGGTCCGTATTCAGCCTTGCGACCAGGTCTGCAATCGAAGTATTCCCGAAAGGAACGAATGTTGCAGAGCCCATGGTCAAGGAATGTACGTGAATTGTAATGGCGGAATGCATTGTTATCGCGCCTAGCCATCTTTCTATACAAAATATTTTGTTATACAGAGCATTACAAAAATAAAATAAAAAGCCTTTGACTGAAGTTTCTCAAAGTCATTCCGAGTTTGAATTCAGCATCAAAGAATCTTTAACAAATTGCAACTTTTATTGAAATTGAGTCATCGGCATGGATTAAATATTTCGAAATTCAGACGTGACGGCGTAATTTTGCTACCAGAATAAAATTTAGGACACCTAAAACTATAAAAAAGTATAGTCTTTTTTTTCAGGCAGCGAGAAAAAACAAAACGAGACAAAATGATTCTTCAAGAGCAAGGTAACATATAGAAGAAATTATGTCATCTAGAAGATTAGATTTTTCCTCGCAATCTCTTCTCGTTCCAATTTTGTTTTAAACTTAAGATTTTGATTTTACTTTTCCTTCTAAGGATATGTTTTTATTATAAAGATCTTTTAAAAATTTTCAATTTGATTTAACAATCTCGTCTTTAACACAAATGATATGAATAGGGAATAAATTAAAAAGCCGACATAATACAACTATCGTTTTACTTTTTCCTCAGTCTACGGAACCTCCATACGAAAAAAGAAAAAGGAAAAGTAAACACCTGTGCGAGGCAACATCTACCTATATATGCGAATTATTTGTAGCCTTGCATATTCATTAAAAAAAAAACAATTGTGGGCCTCTTTCACAAAATTTGGACAGTTAAAATATACTCGTATACTGAAAATTTCATTCTCTACAAAATAACCGAAACTCATCAAAATCGCACTATGACACAAAAGAAAATTCCCTTGTTAGCGTGGTGAAATAGATTCCAACTGGGATTTTTATTTCTCAAATATTTTGTAAAAAAAAACAAATTGTATGTGCGTAAATCAGAGCTGGGCGATTATTACATGTGTCTAGAATTATGTAATGTAAATGTGTCTAGTCTAGAATTACGATTATTTTATTCGCAATTTCAAAAATTTTTAAATTAGGATTGCTGTAGTCGTCCATCAAAGGAACCTTAGATTACAATTACAGTAAGTTAAACTTAAATTACAATTATAGTAATCTTAAAGCTTCGATGAACGATTGTAATAATTTAAATATTGAAATTTTTTTAAATTACGATTTTTTGAATAATGGTAAACGAAGTAATTCAAGAAATATCCAAAAGTTAAATGTACAAATCCATCAGATTTGGCCTTTTAGCTGGCCTCGTTTTTTTTTTTTTTTTTTTGGAGTACATCTTTCAGCCATAGTTTTTCTTGAAGCTAAGGCTGTCTTGAATTAATATTCAAGGTTGTTCATTTAAAAATCAGGTAGCTATTTTTTTTATTTAACTTTATATGTAACTTTTCATGTTTTTTTTTAACTTTAATGCAATTTAAACTATGTCTTCCTTTGAATTTTAATTGTTCCTCCTTGAATATTAATTCAAAATAATCTTAACTTCAAGAAAAACCATGTTTGAAGAGTGTGCTCCAGCTATCTGAATTTTAATTGAACAACCTTGAATATTAATTCAAGACAGCCTTAGCTTCAAGAAAAACTATGGCTGAAAGATGTACTCCAAAAAAAAAAAAAAAAAAAACGAGGCCAGCTAAAAGGCCAAATCTGATGGACTTGTACAAATGCGTTACCTATAAAGATAATATTTATCAAAGTAAAAAAGTTTACAGCAATGGCAATGCCAACTTTTTCAAAATTACGATTGCTGTAATCTAAGGTATTTCGCAGAATGATTACTTTAATTTGTAATCGATTTTCTTTGTTTTTTGGAAATTACTGAAATCATAATCATGTGTTAATCGTAATTCTTATCGCCCAGCTCTGGCGTAAGTTCAGCTTATTTTCTCGAGAATTGTTTGTAATACCTCTGCATATCAACATGCAAACGATTACTAACATATTTGTTTTGCCTTAAAACATCGAATTCCAGTTATCAACAGCGAACGAAAACCTGTTTAAAATTTATATAAATAGTGTGAAAGGCCTTATACTCTTCACAGAACAATATTTATTCTGAACAAAAGTGTTTCTTCAAGTTATTAAAATCATTACGAAAAAATTCATTCAAAAACGACAATGGTCGCTATCAACAAAACAATCGTTTTCCTTTTGCTCGTTGCATGTGCGATGATCATCAGCACCGAGGCAGCCTTGGTCCGTGTTTATCCTTGTGACAAGGTCTGCAGTCGAACCATCCCCGAAAGGAATGAATGTTGCAGAGCTCATGGTCACAAGTCCTACGCCAATTGTAATGGCGGAATGCACTGTAATAGCAATTAGCTAACTTTGTATACATATGTGTAGAATACTTTGTTATTGATGAGCGTTAAAAAAAAAAAACAAAATAAAAACCTTGTGCAACTTTAAGCATATTAAATGCTAATAAATTGATCTATCTAAGGCATTAAGCCTTAGAAAGATCAATTTATTAAAAATAAATAAAATATTACTAAAAAGTTAGTTTCGCAAAGCACTTTCATTACGGTGAAAAAGTATTCTTTATTTGCCATGTCCTTAGTAGAGAGCAACCTATGTCCGATTAATATCAAGAATGATATTAAGAAAAGAAAAAACAACGATTTTTGATGAATCTATAAAATCTATTTTGTGCAGAATTATTCAATCTATGATTTCTTTTGAGACAGAGGCTCTGTTGATCCATAGAAATTTCAAATTGTTAGAATCGATGCAAGGCTTCCCATTTTGTTTCGGTTTTCATGAAATCTAAGTTCTATTTTTCAGATGGCTCTTTAGCTGAGGCTATCAAAAATTCGTAAGCATATGATTGGGTTAATGGGATATAATTTGAGATCCTCCACTTCCTTACTACCGCTTGGGACTATTTCCTGGAAAACCTAACTTAAAACATCAGTTTACTCATTTGCATACTAACTTGAAGTTATTATGTTTGGTGAATTATTTATGTTGCTTGTATTTTTACTGGCCGAAATATACTTTTCACGACAACCGTCGCACATCAGGAACCAACTCGATGCACCCTTTCCACCTTCGCCACAGTTACCAGCCCAACCTTCACAAAAAATTCCGACCGAATTATAGCCTTTGCCCTTCGCCGACTTTCCACAGCCCGGATGAACAATACGCATGTGGTACGTAACTGGGATGGGAAGAAAAACTTCGCACAACTCACACCACGAGCCATCATCTTTTTTCTTCTTTTTCGTCTTTTTTGCCTCCTTCTCATGCGTTTCCTGCTTCTCCTTAGAGCAAGCATTATTGCTCATTTCTCGAGTTGGAGAATTCAGTTTTTGTCGCTCCATGCTGTTTGTTTGTACCATTTGAATGCAATTCGAACAAACCTGTTCCCACAAGAACACCAAGCAGCGTAACGCGGGTGGCAACACCGTAACTATTTCCGGCAGTGCATGTAGTTGTGGTTTATCGCAGTTCTCAGTAGAATCGCCGTTTAAATTCTTGCGATACTTGCGATTATTTACAGATGAGTTCCCACACTTGGTTAAAGTCTCCAGAGTTGATGGCCTTATATTCAAATAGTTTCCAGCATTGGCAACTTCTACCGAATGCCTCTGTAGTGCCTTTTGCTCACGAGACAGCTGCAGTTTGCCATCGGCGGCACCATCTCGTCTGGTTACCACTGTCGCGCCCTCTTTGGGCAAAGTTGGATGAAACTTCAAATAACTGGCACAAGCCATGGCATCGTGCACAATACCCTCGTGCCAGAGGAAAGCAGCAAAAACGGCACGTATGCTCTCGGCCAGTGACGGTGGCATTGCACGTTTGATTGGCCTAACAGTTGGTGCCACAGTTGGTGATTTTGTTGTTGCGGATTTACAAATAGGTTGGGCAAACATTGTCGTTGCATTTAAAGGAGCCGGCCAAACTGGTGGACTAGAGTTGTCGGTGCTGGCAGTTGTACTTGCAGTCTTCTGATCGCTAAATATCATCGGTTCTTGTCCATCTTCAGTACCGGTAGTAGGTTTTATAAGCAACAAACTCATTTCATTCTCTAAGTTGCCTAGCTCTGCCGAGTCTTTATTGGCCGCAGTGTCTGAGGATGAAGGTGAAGGTGCTCGTTTTATAGAAGATTTCACACTGCCACTTACTCCTACTGATTTACGTGGTGAATGCTTTGGTGTAGACAGCAAAGCTGCGGTTTGACTAGCTGTAAAATTAGTCATGCGTATGGTTGTTATATCAAAATCAGCAGCTAATGAGCTATCCGCCTCTTGATTTGAAATATCTTTAAGGCTCTTTGGCGAGTGAGATGAATCTTGTAGCAGTGAACTTAGTAGTCCTGAGGACTCCGATACCTCAATCGATTTACTGCTATCGGCACTTCCTACCGAATATCCTAACTGTTTTGTTGCTTTAGGTATACAAACAGGACTTGAGCTCCGTTGTGGTAGATTAGCAGCGCCTGTGTTACCGTTACTACGCGTCTCTTGAACGCCTATAGCCCGTACCAATTCTCTAACCGAGACTGAAGCGATATCGCTGACATCTGAACGTTTACGCTGATGTTCTTTCAATTGCCCAACTGCACCAACACCACCACCATTTCCATCTACTTGATCACCCTTTAACCATTTCTGTAAAGCTTGCAATTTACTCGCTCCACCACCAACAACGCCAGCGATGGCAGAGCCCAAATTGGATGATGGACTTGAACCTTGAATTGATTGCATTGAAACTAAATCGCCCTGTGAAGATTGAGTCGGATGTGGTGACTCTATCGAAGTAGTCGAGGTCTGCATGTCAAATATACCTCCGCCTTTAACATCCGTAGGCTCGATTATGCTGGAGCCTCTACTACCAGTTTTGTCGCTAGAGAAAAGAAAGGGATTTGTCGATGTTGGCGGAAGGCTTTCCGCGGATTTCGGTGGTGACGAAAAACGTGACTGCGTGTAATCAAATATCTTTTTGCTCGGCGATGTAGACTTCGGCTTAGTAGGTGAATCAACTGCAACAGCCACGACAGGAGCTTCGATGTTGTCCAAAAGTGCTTTGTGTTTTGGCTTTGATTTTCCCGCTGAAAATGCATCAGAATTGGTAACATTTCCGCTACTGGCAACAACGTTGCTAGTGGTCGCGGTTGCCGTTGTTGTTGTTTCAGAAACGGGATGCAATAGAGTCTTAGCCAAGTGTTGATTGTACTGCAAACACCAAGCTTCAGTCGGATACCAACCCATTGTGCAATGCTGCCGAATAGACTCGGTGGAGAGCCTTAACCAGACACCATCATCATTTTCAATTTCATCAATAAATGATATCACGCCATTTAGTTTGATAATGCCGACTTGTTCAGATTGCAATGTTGGATGTGAACGTATACGCAATCCAGCGGTATTTTTTGTGTAGAATTTGCGCAATTTATTTGGCGGCTGTGGTTTCTTAATATTGTGCTTATGTGAAGGTGGCGGTAAGCCACCTTCTTTAACCTCAACACGATATACTTCCTCCAGTAGAATATCATCGATGGATACGGCCAAACAGTAGCTACCCACTGAATTTGGTGTCCAATGCACACTAAAAGTGCCATCCTCCATATCTTGGGCGTACAACGTTTCGGTGATGCGTGTCTGAACGGGACTATTGAAGCGCAATTCTTCGAACGAATAGTTGCTGAACGGTTTCATAAAGGTGATTGCTTTGAAACACATCTTCTCCTTAATTGTAGGTTCATAATTAGTGCGCGGTGGCGGTGGCACACCACCAAAAGGTGTAGAATCGGTAGATGAGACGCGACGCATTTTTATGTTGCCATTTCCTGTTGCACCAGTTGGTATGGCCTTGATTTCAACCTGAAAGATAAACAACGGAGAATAAGGAATGAATAATAAATTAGCCACAGATTTTCACATACCTTCAGTTCAGGTACTAACACAGCGTCTCCATATTGATCACGTATTGCAACTGTCACCTGCGTTGGCCAACCATAACGTAAAGGTTCATTTATTGTATTTAGTTCACATCTTTTTTTAATGAGAAAGAAATACATTCGTTTGATATAATTTTTTCCATAGCAACATTGTGCACTGGTTACTCACTTATTTGGGTCCAATCGGGATTCTGGTTGAAGCCATGCTGCCAAACGTGCACCCGAGGAACCTGGAGCGCCGCTTATAAAATCTTTGAGGAATTGGCGTTCATTGGATTGTGATCTGCAAAGGAAAGATAAAGTGAGCTTTTTCCAACTGCCATAGACGTGAGACATATTATACTGACATTGAAATCATCGGATAAAATCAGTTTTTATGTTTATTTTTATTATATAGCGGTAACCCAAAATTTGGCTGTCTAATTTCATAAGGGAGTTGAGGTTACAAAAGAAAAAATTATATCTATAGATGTATTGATTAGAATCCCATAATATTCAGCTAAAAATTTCCTGCCATGATGATAGGTATGTTTCGTAATGTTGGAATGTGCCAAAATAAGGAAAATATTGTTACAAATATCTGTTGATTATATTGGTTGATTGTTAAGGTTACACGGTTTTTATGCAAGATGCCACAAAGTAAATAAAAATGGACATCCTTCAGATAGAAGATATTTTTGTTTTCAGAAACTTAACTTATAAGTTCCATAGAAGAGTTCGAAAAATGTCAAAATATATTTTCATTTCAAAAGAATGCCATTTATCTCTTGTGTTTATGTAGCAAATCATAAATATATGTTTCATGTTTCTAGTGTGAAAGGACTTTATTTTAATGTTTCCTTAGAGTCTGTTGACATTATTCGTGTGTGAAAGACATCACAGGGCAAGGTGACCATGTTCTTCTTTTAAATGTTTTTAATTGCAATGGCTGGCTTAAGGTTCCTCACAATTCGATGAAATAATTGAAACCATTTAAGGTATTATAAAAACGTGATGAGATCTTAAACAAATTAACTGAGACTGCATAAAATTTTATAGAATCACTTAGGATTTTATAAAAATCATATGTTTTTATAAAGGTTATCGAAATTTTATAAAAATAACATGAGGTTTCATAAATTTGAAGGACATAATATACATTTTTCACAAAAAATACATCACACTTTAATATTTAAGTATTTTGTGTCTGATGTATGGCATATTGAAAAATTTATCGCAAAATGATTGTCCTGCAAAAAAAATAACTAAAAAAGTTTTAAGAAAATCTGTTAAGCCACTGGTTTCAGTTTAAATTCTCCGAGTTCCTTGTATTTAATAACGAATTTAAAAAATTTTACAAAAATAAGACATCCAAAACAAATTTAATGAGTAGAAAAAGCTAAAAAAATTTGGAAACCACATGATAAAATTTTGATATGAATCAGAGGTCGTATGACAAGGTCGACTTGTTCAAAAGCTCCTGAAATGATAACTAATGAAATACAAAATAAATGTCCTGATGCTCGTTATTTATTTATTTTTTTTTTTCAACTCAGATTCTTTTTGTTACCGTGACTTCAAATCCATTAATTATTGTGACCTGTCCAATGATCTTCGTCTTACTTCATGGGATGATGTTTGGTTTGGTGAAACTGTCGACGATAAGTTACATATATTTACTGATGCTTTACACAGGCTTTTTGAAAACCATGTGCCAATTCGACATATTAAAGTGAAAAATACGTCGTGCCCATGGTTCACGTCACGTGTGCAGCTGGCTATTAAAAAAAGAAATAAGTCTTACTGATTGTGGAAAAAAAATCCAACTGCAGATAACTGGGAAATCTATAGAGCTGCCAGAAATGTGTCAGTTTTTATTACAAGGCAAGCTAAGCAAAGATTTTGCTCTACAAAACTGAATGCGACACTCCCCTCTAAAATATTGTGGAGGAACCTAAAATCATTTGGCATTGGTGAAAAATGCAGTGCTAAATGCAATATTGATCCAAATGAGCTTAACAACTTTTTTATTTCCAATTCTTATACTCCTGCAAGTGGAAATGTGGACTTTTCAAGTTATGCTGCTCAGCATAGTTTTCAATTTTCTGCTGTTACTGAGCAAGAAGTTGGAAAATCGATAATGAAAATTCGATCGAATGCTATTGGTGAAGATGGTATTTCTTTGAAATTTATCAAACTTATCCTCCCCTATATTTTAAGTCCACTTTCTCACATTGTTAACCATTGCTTTACCACATCGTCTTTTCCTCACTCATGGAAAGTTGCTGTAGTAATGCCTGTAGCCAAGAAAACCTTAGCAAGTGAACCAAGTGCCTTAAGGCCTATAAGTATTTTGCCTTGCTTGTCCAAAGTGTGTGAAACTCTGATGGCAAAACAAGTATCGGATTTCCTTGACACAAATAACCTTCTGTCTCAGTTGCAGTCGGGATTTAGAGCTGGTCACAGTTGCGCTACTGCTACTGTAAAAATAACTGATGACATAAGATTCTCATATGATGAAGGTTTGTTAACACTCCTATGTCTTCTTGACTTTTCAAAAGCGTTCGACACAGTAAACCATTATTTACTTTGTGAGAAGCTTAAATTTATGTATGGTTTCTGTGATAGTGCTGTAAATCTCTTGAAAAGTTATCTTACAAATAGAGTTCAAAGAGTGAAGGTGGGAAACAGATATTCTGAATATAAAATGGTCAGTAGTGGCGTACCCCAGGGCTCAGTTCTTGGTCCTTTACTGTTCACTGTATTTGTCAATGACGTATTTTTAGTTCGCAAACATTCATCTATGCATGCTTATGCTGATGATGTTCAGCTATACATCTCCAGAAGAATCGGTTTTTTGGATGACCTTGCATACAGATTAAATGAGGATCTTGATAATATAAGCAAATGGTCCATCAGTAACTGTCTTCAACTAAATGCAAAAAAATCTTATGTATTGCCCATTTCAAAAAATGAAATTTTCTTTGAGGACATACCCTGTTTGCTCATAGGTAATGAGAAGCTAAGGTTAGTTAAAAATATAAAAAGTCTCGGCTTTCACTTGAACTCTTCGCTGACGTGTTCTGATCACATTAACAGTGTAATTCGCAACATTTTATTCATCATACGTAACCTTACACCGTCAGTTGAATAAACACCTATTGACACAAGGCGTAAGCTTGTAATTCAACTAATTATGCCAATTATTACATATGGAGAATTAGTATATAGTAAGCTAGACTCAAATTCTCAACTAAAATTAACAATTGCGTTTAATCATGCAACACGGTATGTCTATGGCTTACGTAAATTTGACCACATCTCCCAATTCAATAAAAGTATTCTTGGCTGTGACTTGATGAGCTATCTCAGCTTTAGAAATTGCATTTTTCTATATAATCTTATGCATTCTTAAACACCCCTATATCTATTTGATAAATTACAATTTAGTATATCGCAAAGGAGTCATATTCTTATTGTTCCAAAATATAACTGTCTAAACTCAACAAGAATGTTTTTCATCAACGCTGTTACATTGTGGAACTCTCTGCCGAATCACTATAAGACCATTATTGGGATAAGAAAATTTAGACTTTCCGCATACGAATATTTTTCTAAATAAATGAGCAACTTCTCTTATTTCTTATATACAGGGTGTTTTTTTTAGAGGTATAGAGCTTCGAATTGAAATAAAACACAAGAAAATCGTTTTAATGTCCATCAATTTGGCTTTATTGGAAGGATAATTTTATGCCATTAATGTTTAAACATGATTTCGGGCATGTGGCCGCCGCGGCTGGCTCGAATAAAGCCAATTCTACAGGTCCAATTTTGAACCACTTTTTCGAGCATATGGGGCCGTATGTCGGCAATAACGCCACGAATGTTGGCTTCCAAGTCCCCTAACGTTTCTGGTTTGTTGGCGTAGACGAGCGACTTCACATATCCCCAAAGAAAATAGTCCAATGGTGTCAAATCACACGATCTTGGTGGCCAATTGACAGGTCCATTCCGCGAAATTATGCGCTCATCGAATGTTTCCTTCAATAAATTGATTGTGACGTGCGCTGTGTGGCATGTAGCGCCGTCTTGTTGGAACCACAACTCATCCACATTCATGCCATCCAATTCGGGAACAAAATAGTCGGTTATCATGGCTCTATACCGGTCTCCATTAACGGTAACTGACTCTCCAGCATTATTTCGGAAGAAGTATGGCCCAATGACTCCACCAGCCCATAGAGCACACCAAACAGTCAGTTTTTGTGGATGTAATGGCGTCTCAAGGGTCTCATGTGGATTCTCTTCACTCCAAATGCGGCAATTTTGCTTGTTGACGTAGCCATTCAACCAAAAGTGAGCCTCATCACTGAACAAAATTTTGCGATGAAAATCAGCATCGAGATCAATCTCATTTTCGGCCCATACACCAAAATCACGACGCATTGCATGGTCTCGCGGCTTTAATTCTTGCACAAGCTGGATCTTGTAAGGTCGCAAGCCAAGGTCTTTGCGCAAAATCTTCCATAAAGTTGATGGACAAAGCTCCAATTGCTGTGCACGGTGGCGAATCGATTCATTCGGGTCCTCTTCAACATTTTGCTCTACAGCGGCAATTGTTTCTTCGGTGCGCACTGTTCGACGTCTCTGCGGATGCGTATTATCACATAGAGTAAACGTAGTGCGAAAACGACCCATGGTTAACCGAATTAATTGCTCTGATGGACGATTATGTCGACCATAAAATGGACGGAGCTTGCGGTAAACTTCGCGAACTGAACCATTATTTTCGAAATAAATTTGCACGATTTGCAAGCGTTGTTCTTTTGTCAACCTGTTCATGATGAAATGGCAAACCAAACTGAACATAAATGACATTAGAGTTGCCAGATTTGACCATAAAATGCCAGTTTTATCTCTATTCGAAAAACAAACCTCTAAAAAAAACACCCGTTATTATGTCTTCTAATTATGTATTCTGTTTACTCTCTTCTAATTCTTTTATTCCCTTTACTTATGTTCAATATACATGTATCAATTAATTTTTTAAACTTATTTCTTAAAAAAATCAGCACATACACATACATATGTTATCTATATTTTTGTTAGTATTTAAGTTCTTTATTTACCTAAATTATAAGCCTTATTTTATATTCTTGTTTGCCAACTCTGTTGTATACAAAAGAAATTTATTCTTAATGTACAATGAAATTATAAATAAATTGAAATTGAAATTAAATTTGGTGATCGACATTTATTTTATAATTTTGTTCTTAAAATTGTGGTTAAAATGTATATCGACGGGGAAAATATTTATCATCTACTTGATGACCGTGTTCATATTTTGTGCCAAAAATTTTCAAGAATTGTAAATTTTTTGATTTCTTGAATACTTGTGTTATTGATAAATGTTAACATTAGAAAAGAACAGAGAACACAAAGGTTAAGGACTTAAAATTTAGTTGTTAATTTCAAAATATGTTGCTTTTCTAACACTAATACAGTTTAGCTACTACAGCTATTAGCCTTCTTAGCTATCTAGAAAAAATCTTACAACCATGTCAAAAGCATAATTTAATAAATGGAGCAAGACATAATACGCTTAGTTGGATTTTTTATTTTTTAACATATTTTTTCTTAAAAAAAAAAAAAATAAATGAAAACCTCTTAGTTAAATAAAGAAGTCTTGTTTAAAAAGTTCTCTTACGAACTACAAATTATAAATAAATTAATAATTGAGGTTGCAAAACCAGCCAAGTCCAAAAAAATCAAATTTTGAGATACTCTCATATATCAAAATCTAGACCATGCTTCATATTTATACTATGGTTTTCGATTAAAAAAAATGTTTTTGACAGAAATAGTTTTATTTTATTTTTAGTTTATTTTTAATGCATAGGTTTCAAAACCGGCGAAGTCTGTCTGTCTGTCTGTCTGTCTGTCTGTCTGTCTGTCTGTCTGTCTGTCTGTCTGTCTGTCTGTCTGTCTGTCTGTCTGTCTGTCTGTCTGTCTGTCTGTCTGTCTGTCTGTCTGTCTGTCTGTCTGTCTGTCTGTCTGTCTGTCTGTCTGTCTGTCTGTCTGTCTGTCTGTCTGTCTGTCTGTCTGTCTGTCTGTCTGTCTGTCTGTCTGTCTGTCTGTCTGTCTGTCTGTCTGTCTGTCTGTCTGTCTGTCTGTCTGTCTGTCTGTCTGTCTGTCTGTCTGTCTGTCTGTCTGTCTGTCTGTCTGTCTGTCTGTCTGTCTGTCTGTCTGTCTGTCTGTCTGTCTGTCTGTCTGTCTGTCTGTCTGTCTGTCTGTCTGTCTGTCTGTCTGTCTGTCTGTCTGTCTGTCTGTCTGTCTGTCTGTCTGTCTGTCTGTCTGTCTGTCTGTCTGTCTGTCTGTCTGTCTGTCTGTCTGTCTGTCTGTCTGTCTGTCTGTCTGTCTGTCTGTCTGTCTGTCTGTCTGTCTGTCTGTCTGTCTGTCTGTCTGTCTGTCTTAAATGAAAATTGATGAGATCGCAGTTATGGGCGTGGCACCTCCTATATGACCATAAAGTTGCAATCGCTATATTGATTGAACTATTGCATTAATTGGTATGAAATTTAATTTAGGTGGTTTACTTGCTATAAGGTATACCTGAATCAAAAGTGGGCAAAATAGCATGAGTGGGCGTGTCACTCCCCATACAAGTAAAATACCTTAAGTAGCATATATTTCGAAATATGTGATAAATCATACTAAAATTTGGTGAAAGTGTTGCTTATAAAAAACTATTTCTGGATAAAAATCGGATCACATTACACCAGTAGGTGTGTTACCGCCCTAAATTTTAAGACTAATTACGGCATATATAGCAAATTATACAACCTATTATGCTAAGATTTGGTATGTGGATGTCAATGACGAATATAATTTAGTAACCCAAAAGTAGGCGGAATTGGAGAAGTGGGCGTGACACATTTAAATTTCTTAGTTTTTATTAAATTTTTTTCAATATTTTTCATATTCTTTTGACTTTATCAACCTTTTATCTTTTTCCAATATATCCCATATGTATTCGTTTGACTTTTTCAACCTCTTTCATTTTTCTTCATTACATATTTTTTTTATTTTTAAGACTTTTTCAGTGACTTTGAGCTCTTTCAACTTTTTTCAACGTTTTCATATTATTTCGACATTTTTAAGCATTTTTCAACATTTTTCATATATTTTCGACATTTTGAATTTCTTTCAACTTTCTTCAATGGTTTCCATATTCTTTCGACCTTAGAAATTTTTCAACTTCTTTCGACCTTTTTTACATTTCAAATTTTTTTTGACTTATTCAACCTCTTCAACGTCTGTTAACATTTATTTAAAAGCGACTTCCAGTGCAGTGTAGGGTATGTGAGTTTCGGCCAGGCCGAAGATAACACCTTAACTTGTTTTTGTTTATACTCGTATACGCGTATTGAACGTCATTTTCTCTATCGGATATAATATTCTCTTGAGTTGAAATATTATCACCAAAAGAGAAAACTAATAAGAGCAATCATCTGTTTGCATTGTATGTACATGTGAATGTACCTATGGGAGAGATTCTATACTTTGTATCGTATAGTTTATTTATGGATTCTGATACAGCCAATATTTTTTTTAATTCTTAGCGCAAGTAGTTATAGTTTTTTAAGACAAAATAAAAACAATAAAAAATATCATATAAATGCCAAAAAAATAGTAAGCCCTTGGCAGAAGCTAATTTTTTATAATGCCTTTCTAAGCAATGAATTCTTTTGACGATCACCGGCAATCCGGAGAATTTACATAAACAAATACAGCATGGAGACAAACCCGACATACTGACATTGTAAAAAAAAGGGGCCACTTATGTTCCACATAAGTACCTGCAAGAAAACAACTTTGAAACAAAAAAACATAACATTTTCAAAAAGCACTACTCATAAATTGGGTGCGAGTGTTGGGGGGAACCAAACAAACATGGAGACAGACGGAGGGCACAGACATACATTTGATACAGTCAGCTTAGAATGAAAATAAACGACGAACAAAACAAAAACAATACCACGCTATCGGGCAGTGATCCCTTTTTGGCTTTGTGATATCAGTCAACTACGAAAAGCACCCTACTGCGACGACTCATAGAAAAGTTGTCATCTGAACTTGATGGTGGATTGAGTTGAGTTGATTTATACGATAGTTGTCGGGTGCAGTACATTGAATAAGAAAAAAACTCAACCGGAAATCAATTAAATCACAAGATCGACATAACCGAGTAAAGTTCATGCTTTGAATTAGTACATACAAATACGAGATAAATATGGGTTATCTGTCGGGTATTGTTATTGAAAATGTTAAACGTAATGAAAAACTAAATTGCTTGCTTGTGATAATTTGCATTATAGCATTCTATGCTAAGTAGATAATATATGTATGTACATAGGTCGATTTAGGTTTCAAATCATTGCCAAAAGCTTAAGACTTTTCTAACTTTCGTAGAAGGTACCTTTTCCCAGATCCCAGAGAATACGTATTATCCGTGAAAGCTTCGAAAACTATACAAGTCACTAGCACTTGCTAACGTAAGTGTATTTGTAAGCAAATGCGAATGCCATTTCCTTGCATGCAAGTATAGGGTGTTTTGTTTAGATTTTCGTAGTTTCGAATTAAAATAACACACAAAAAATTGCCCAAATGACCCGATTTTTGGCTCTATTAGCAATTAAACACGATTTTGATCATATGGCTGCCGCAACGCGCCGTTTAGCGCAGTCTGAAGCTCTAAATTTAGATCAGTTTATTCAGTATTTATTTACGAAATAACACAAGCTATATGAATTTCAAAGCATCAGTTTTTGCTGGAAACTACACACATTGGCAGAAGAATTAATTCAGTGGTGTCAAAATGACGGCCAATAGAAAAATGTCAAGTGAATTTTGACAGAATTTAAAGCTTAGATTTAAGTGAAAATACTTAATTTCAACAGTATAAAAGCGTTATTCTGGTGTAAATCTGTTTATGGTGAAATGGGCACAATTATCTGTCAGCTGTCAAATTAACTATCAGTAGAAACAGTGTTATCAATTTAAAAATCAAACCTCTAAAAAAACATGTAGTTCGTCTTACGAATTATAATTTTTAGATCGTACAACACGTTCAATAAATGAGTACTAAGCCATAAAAGTTTCATTGCATATGCTTTCATACTAACGATTTTATGGACAGATTAATAGACAAGAAATTAACATAGCACAGGAAACATGTTTTTGGGCAATATGAAATTTACACTACAACTATGTCCTCAATTAATCATTGCTAGGACGCGGCGCATACAGAAATGTACCCTCGCTAGGCAAAGAATTATCACCACAGCCTTAATTGGGAAATATTGAAGAGCAGTGTGCTAACTATTAAATTGACGACTTCATTTAACCCGTATAAAAGTCCGAATGCTATAAGCTCAAAATAGTGGTGCAATTGACATCAACTGATTTTATGCTTCTCGATGGACTTAGAGTTCCGAATTGCATACAAAATAATTAATGTACGAGTGGATAGAAGAAAATCTTTCAATTTTATTAAAATGGTAACTAAGAGATTATAGATGCATTTTTGATTAAAATTAAAATAATTGTATATACCTCTGAAAAAGATTTTTAGATCAGAAAGTATGTGGCATTTATTTGGAAAATTTTAGATTCCATCATGGTTTGTTTTCAGAACTCTAACTGCTCAAGAAGTGGTCGGCGTTAGACGAGTCGTAACCTCTTAAACAACTAAAAATTTTGATACGTTATACGCAGAAAACTATTTAAGCAAATGTGGGTGGCGTTGGACAAATGAGCGTGGCACTACCACTAAAAGCAAAAACTTTGAAACGATATGATAAAAAAGATATCTATAAAATAGTTACCAAACTTAGCATTGGACAAAAGTTGCCGTAACACCTTGCAAGATAGTATCTAATTGGGCTAAACCGGCCGCGTGAAACCGGTACGGGCAGCTGGTATAAATATATACCAATTACTTACACAAGGGAAATTTAAAAAAACAAATCTTTTTTTTTTTAATTAACCCCAACAGATTTGAATGGTACCGAGATACTCTCAACATTTTAATTGAGAGAGCGCATACTGCATTGAATGGAGGGAGTATCAAACTTATTACAATGACACATACTTAATTGGGTTTCCATTAAAAATCATTCAATTAGCTGACTCTGATATAAACACACAAACACAGCCATTATCGCTTGTCATTTTGACAATCAAATCATAAAGAATTGATCTTCAATCGAGTGCTTCGCCTCTTAATCATTACATCATGGTTCTGTTGCAGTCAACTAATTCCAACTGACTATACCAAAAATACTCGTAGTTTATAATATTCAAGTGATATGTTTTGAAGAAATGTACTTTTGAATATAAATATAATCTTTTTAATACAATAAAAAAAAGTATTTTTGAGATATAATTTTTAATTACACTGTTTTTTTTTTTTTTTTTTTGTTGGATAAAACAAAATATTTACTTAGGAAACAAAAGATAGTTACTAGTTTTTTGTGTGATATAATCACGTAGAAATGTTGTTGGAGTATGTTTCAAGGTTAAGGAAATTTCAAGAAATTCAGAGAGTAACTTAACACTGAATGTACATTGTAACATTTTTAATTGTCGACAATATTTGGATAGTTATCTTTTTGATTATTTTAAGATTACTCGCAGAATCAACTAATGAATAATTTAATTCAAGCCAATTTTTTTTGCAACGAGCCAATAGCACTTGCTCTTTAAAGTTTTACTATTCCACTTTTACGTTTGTAAAAAACATGAATCAGCCATAATTTTCAAAGAAAGCAACTTTACTCGAGATCTAAAAGATATATCAGGGCTTAAAAGAAAAGCAATTCCATATAATCGCTCGGATATATTTGAGTCCAAGCAAGGTGATTTAAGAAATATCTTCACAAAAAAAATACTTCAGACTGAAAACAATACTTGATTGTAAAAAAATTTTCTCGTTTCGATCGAAATATTCGAGTTGAAAACAGTTGTAAATCATTAAAAATAACTTAACAATCTATATATTAATACGTGAACATCGAAACTTGTGGTACACTTTTTTAGTATTTACTATAAGGAGAGGGGAATGAAACTTACATCATTAGAAAGGTACTGTTTCATAGATGTGCAGAAAAGAAAAATAATGTGTGTATGTTGCCGTTAGGGCAGGTAAAATAAAGTTAACATAGACCTATGATTTCCCCATACAAAATGCTGTAAAGCCTAATGAGAAAAAACGCTGTCACGCCGCTGTGCGCCGCCTCACCGATTTAAATGAAATTTGATATGGAGATAGGTTGAACCTTAAGAAAATATATTTGTTCAGAGTGGGCGATGCCACGCCCCTAACAAGAAAAAACGTGTCAACGACTAAACTAATGGACCAATTTTCATGAAATTTAGGTTGGATACAGACTGATCCCTAAACAAGATTGCTAAAAACTCTAAGTTCTTTTGGTGGGCGTGGCACTGCTCCTAAAAGGAAAACTGTTTTCACTGCTAAGTTAATGGACCGATTTTTATGGAATTTGGTACAGAAAAAGATAGAATCTTGAGGAAAGGTATTCGGCTTAAAGTGGACGGTGCCACACCCCCAATAGGAAAATATGTTTTCACAGCTAAACTAATGGACCGATTTTAGTGAAATTCAATATGGAGGTAGATTGCACCCTAAGCAAGAGAAAGAAGTAGGGATAAACAACATGATACCCTGATTTTAATTTTTCGGAGCGATAACAAAAAATAGCTCTTTCCAGTTTAGTTTTTTAATACTGAAAAGTATTTTTTGTTACTTTTATGCGCGCTTCATTCGAAAATATCTTTATGATTTGAGCTAGCTGATCTTAATTAAATGAGTATTATAACTAAATACTTTTGTAAAACGGTGAGGGGCCGTCCATTAATATCATAAGGTTTGTTTTGAAAATTCAAACCTCCCCTCTCTTCCCTTAGTGAAATTTGGTGAGATCTGACCCCCCCTTCCTTTCGTGAGACTTGCCTTATAATTTTTAAATGTAATCTGGTATAATAATGCATACTCTCTGCATTAAAAAGTCCCCCCTTATTTTGACTCACGGTAAAGGGATACGAAGGGACAATTTTTGAGTCAAATCAAATAGACCGCTAATATAAACTATGTAGCACTAATAGAAATTTATAATTCTGTGTTGTTTTGCGTTCAAATGTGAATTAAATGTAATTCCAAAGGTGAGGTGAGGTAAGGTCAGATGAGGTGATTAGTGAAACTTAATTAGATCGTAGTCAATGAACAAAATGTTTTGTTATTAATAGGCCTGCAAAATTCTTCCAAGATTAAAATTCAGTGCTAACGGTCGAATTTCGACCTCAGGCGATACTCGTAATCATTATTACATAAAATCATTTTAAACTTACTTACGATTTTCATGCTTAGATAATATTTCCTCTGAAAAATGTTATTTGAAATTTTCTTTGAATTTTACCATAAGGTACCATTTTAACTATGTATAAAAATTCATCCGACGGGTCTTAAAGTATACGTAAGACTTTCTTAAAGATGGGATAATTGGAACACTAAAAAATAGATATAATTGTTTTCAAGTGCTAATAATGTTAGCTAATTAGCTAATACTATAGTTATAACTTTAAATTCCCATATTGGAGTATGTACTATATATCGTTGGAATACTCTTAAACGAAAATAAGAACACTGATTTTAAAATTAAAAAATATTTAAGTTTCCACTTTCGGCGGATTTTTCTAAAAATGCTAAAAACTGTTGAATGTGGGGACTATTGTGCTCTACAGTTTTCTATAGGCATTATTTTCGCAGGATCATCAGTTTAGCAATGATATTGAAAAAAATAATTTTGAGAACCTTTGAACCGAGATGGCCAAAAATGCAGTCTGGGTTGAAAACTTTTTTATAATATGAGTAAAAATATATTTTGTTTCCACATTTGCAAAATCTCTACTGACTGGACTGATGTGTAATGCATTTTTTTTTCATTTCATTTCATTTATCTGAATATATGTATGTATATTATTTTTTATAAGCATGACCAGTGTTTGTTTTCAATATTGCGGCAAAAAATTTTATCTAACAATCGTCACATGGACAAATATTTCGAAATCAGTGAGTCAGCGTTTGGGTTCGGTGACTGATAAGCAGACTGAGGACAAGTGCACTAAGTATCACACTCAGTTGCGATAGTGAGATAAAATTTCTTTGGTGAAAGCTTTTAATGGAAGTGAAATTCTATTTCTTATGGTAATAAATTTGAATTACACGATCACTAAATATTGAATGGTAGTTGAATTTACGTTTGAGTTCTATAAGATATTTAGTGCTAACTAGTATTAAATTTTAAATTTTAATAACATAACTATTAAATGATTAATGCTTTAAAAAAAGCATTAGACTTGTATTAAGCAAAAAGTGGAAGTGTTCGAATACCACTTAAACATTTAGTGATACTTAGCCGAAGCGATAATGTAATTAAAATCCAATGCATAAGTCCCCACTCTGCTGATAATTTCATTTTGTTAACTAAGCAAAAGTGTTTTCCGATAAGAACTTTCCCCTAACTTTAATTGGTTTAACTTTTCATACATACAAAATATGGCATTCAAGCCAAATGTCAAATTTTTTTTTCAAAACTTTTAAATTCATTTTCGCTTAAAATTCAAGTTTTCATTAAAATTAATTAAACAAACATTTTGTTCAATCTCAAGTTAGTTTCAAGATATCTGCCCAAAAACATTGATATTGGAATACGAAAAGTAAGAAGTTTGCAATCCAACTTAGCAACAACATTAAGAGCTAGTATTCCAATCCTAAAAATGGCGCTTTTTTGCTATTAATATATAAAATACATAATCAAATGAAATATAAATTTTTGTCAAAGTCGAAGGAAATTTGCGTTTTAAATATGAATCAGCTGTTCATTTTTTGATATTAATTCAGGTCTTTGATGTATCTTTTGCTGGAAAGTCTAAAATATTGTATTTAGAACTAGCTCACCCGGCAGACGTTGTTCTAACCTTTCCGGTAGGTGGCGCGATTAGTTTGATTTGGTTAAAGTGCCTGTATAAGAAAGTCTAGACTGCGAACTCACTGAGTACAAAATAGATTTAAGAAGAAAAAAGAAACCAAAATTTTATTTTGATGAAGTAAAGCCGAATTTGAAGGAAGAGAATATTTCATTGTAGATAAATAATACGCTGCTACTGATTCCCACAAAAATCAGTTGAAAAGCCAACAAATAATTTATACCGAAGTGAATTCAAAATTTGGTGTTTTATGGAAATTTCCTGGAATAAATAACAACAGCATTATAAAAACCAAGGCTAAAGAGTTGCTACAACTATGTGACTTGGATATGGAAGATACGTTTTCTCACGAGTTTTTCAATTTGGAACAGTTTTTAAAAGATAAAGAATTTGTTGATCTACAAAAATTAAAAATTACAATTATTAAAAAGCCTAAACATTGGATCTATTTTTCCGAATGTAGAAATTATTTTAAGAGTTTTTTTCAACGATTAGCATCACAAGTTACAGCGGTGAAAGATCTTTCTCTACATTAAAACGTGTAAGAAATTACTTGCGCTCAGCTCTTCGCAAGCAGAAACTTACAGCACTTGCACTATTATGTTTTTAATAAAACATTAAATTTGGCAATGTTGTGGAAAGATTTGGTAACGAGAAACCGAGAAGAGAAGAGTCTTATGTAACGTTTTCAATAAACAACACTAGATTACATATATGGTCCTCATTTCGAGATCTGATTTCTCATAGAAATTTTTTCAATTTATTTTGGAGCGTGGATTCCAATATTGTCAACCATATTTTTCTTAAGAACCGTTTTCGAGATATCCCCAAAAACACCGTTTTTCTGCACATTTTTCATTTATTTGGCCATATTCGCATAAATTTTTTTTCGACCTAAATCAGTTGCAAACTGAAGTGATATTTTTGGCCTTTATAAAAAGTCACAAAACCTATTGCTTATTTTATAAATATTTTAAGTACACATTTGCTCAAATGGGACAAAAATGTTAAAGTTGTTCAAAAATCAATGAAAAAAGGTAATTTCGATATTCTCATGCATTCCCGTATATAGGCCATAGACTATGTAATTGATTAAGGAAATAATTCGCTAAAAGTAATTTATTATCTTATATGTTCAATTGTACATTGTACCCTAAAAATGATAAGTCCAAAAGTGCTATTAAATTTAGGCTTGAACTTTTGAAAACAGTGCAAATGTGTCCCTTGTTTATTTTTTTAATTATGACTCAAAAACTATACATTTTCGGTGTATACACATTGCGAGATTTTTTGCAGGGAATAAAATTTCTTATCGAAATGGCACTTTATAAAGTCAAAGACTTTATTTTTTCTACAAAATAAGACGTAATTTTCGTCAAAATGGTGACCCATAAATGTAATTTTTGGTGAAAATTGGTTGTGATGCAGTCGTTCAAAGTTGCTTACCTCTATATGATTTTGCCAATTTTTACCTTTATACCAGATTAGTTTTAATTTTACACACAAAAATAATTTTTACTCAACGAAAAAGTTATTTTCAGATTATCAATGATAATGACGAAGGTATTTGTTCACAATTTTGATATAGTATATATGACCTTAGACATAAAAAATTTAAGTTTTTCGGTTTTTTTTTTAAAAAGCGATTATGAACTATCTTTCAAAAAAGTAATAAATATATTTCTGAAAAATTTGAATTTTTAAGTTTCTATACGCGATTAATCGTTGGTGAAAAGTAAAAAGTATAATAATAAAAAGTATTATAACATTCAACTATATATACATTTTTAACCATAGGTTTTACAGTTTCGCGCTGTATTATTTTCGTTATTATATAAATCGTAATAAGTAATTACAGTATAAATTACAACTTTTATGATTTTGAATTCGAATCGATAGCTTTTACTATAGAAACTGAAATATTTGTAGTCTGAGCAGGCACAAACAGGATGGGCCGGGGGCGCATATTCATAGTTAGCCTAGGGCTGTCAGAAGTCTAAATCAGGCCCTGCGTGCAAATGATCAAGCGCATAGAAACGCGGTAAGTTGTTGTTATTTGAATGAAAAAAAATGTACTGTTTGGTGCTTAAAATTGAATATTGGTAATAAAAATTCAAACCTATAGTCCGTACCTTCATTGAATTTTGAAAATAAGACCCTATATTTCAATGTAGATAAAAAGTAGCTTGAACAATTGTAGATTAAAAACAGAGAATTATTAAATATTGGAATGGAATGAAAGTACAAAAATGCATCTACTTTCACTATAATTATTTTAAGCAAACTATGTTAAGATGGTCAAAGTATAAACGCAACTACGTAACTGCACAATGTCAACTCAGCACAGAAATTTTAAATCTTCAACGTACAGAAAAATCAAAAAAAAAAATTTTTATGCACTGTAAATATGATTCACTTGATTTCGGCAATGTTATTCTCGATGTTGAATAAAGTTCGTTTCATTGTTGTATGGACTCATGCGATGGAATCTTAAAGTGAATCAGCCCATTTTTCCAGTGAAACTTAATTTTGCCCATAATCTTTTACACACAAATGTACCAAATCTTAGCGATCTGCGAGTTGCAGAATTTCGGTTTTTTCTCATATAAGGAGGCATGACTCGGCCTAGTTTTTCATCAAAACTTACTTTTGTCCGTACTTTTTCTATATGTACCAAGTCTCATTCATCTGAGCCAAATAATTGATGATGAGGGAGGGACATGATGAATTTGATATTTTTCTCATACGGGGGACGCGGCATCACCTTTTTTTCTAAGCAAAACTATGCTAAGAATCTTCCACGGACCTTGAAAAACATTTTTAAAAAAAAAGATGTAAATCCGTTGAGAAGCTCGCGAGTTTATGTGCAACAGACGAACGTCGTTTAATACAATAAATAAAAAAGATAATGAAGTAATAATTTTTTGCCATCATAACTAAGCACTTGACGCATAATTTGGTTCTTAATGGGAAAGACTCGAAAATTGGCAAATGCTTTTTCGGTGGCTCTATGGATTGCTGACAACGATTTTAATAAGTTATATTTGACTTTGATTCTATGATTGAAATTAACATAATTTTAGCACATACACACATACTTATTCAGAAAAGCTCCCATACATACTATAGTTCTTATAGTCTGTGCAGATGTCAGAAGTGCATCTCACTTGCAAACAATGGAGTCTCTGAAGTCAACTATATAAAATTCAGATTTATTTGTCTTTTCCTTTCTTTCATTATAATTCAATTAAATTCAATGGATGGTGTTTACATTTTTTTCTTATTTTATAAATACTATATATCTACATACTATATGAAATGTACATTTGTCCTATTCTGAAATACGCGGCCGCGACTCGAGTGCTCATATACGACACCGACTCGTATTAGGGTTGTTTATTCGCTAGTCAGTCACTCAGGCAGTCGTTCATTCAGTTTCTCTTAAGTTTTGTTTACGGTTTCTTTGTATCTCCCAGTGCATTAATCATTGTCGCTTTTTTTTTTTTTATTATTTCCTCACTTTATGCAAATAAATTAAGTTGTAGTGAAAGTATTTACTATATAGTTTGTGTGACTTTGCCCACAACAACCGACATCAGCAGGAACAGTTTAAATATTTAATTAATCTTTAGAACATATTCACTGTCATATCAAATGTACATAGATTGATTATATGGAAAACTTCATAGTTCTTTTGATTATCTTTTAGATAGTACAAATACGTTTTTTGTTGTAACTTTAAAAACAAAACTTTTTGACTACGGCAAAAAAGACGTAGATAAAGTAAACTGAACAGAAAACAGCAAAAAATTTCAAAGCACGATATCTGAGTATGGTGTAGTTCTTACAAACCCACGAACTTTTGGTGTAATGGTCGCTTGTATCACCAAACAATACTGTACCGAAATTGGTAATATTTTTTTGATTAATTTTCTCAGTAAGGTGTTTCAGTGCGCTTGTGTGGTAGATGCCACACCTACTTGTTTGAAATCGTTCACTTCATGTGTAATTGCTGTACTGAGTTTGGTAATATTTTCTTGATCAGTTTTCTTTTGTGTCACAAAATGTTCCCACATCGAGTTTAATGTCACTCATCTCAATATTTTCCTAAGCATTGCGTACCAAAATGTATGTTTTTTGGTAGGAGTCTTGTCCACCTATAACTTAATTCAGATACGCATATATTTTTATTTGGTCTTATTAAGTCAATTTTCATAGATTTTAAAAATAGTCAAGTAAATCACAGAGGTTTCGAACATGCAAAAATGTCAAAACCACCAAAAATGTCTAACACGTTTTTTTCACGGTAATAAGACGATGTATCGAATTGCTCAGAAGAGTGCAGTAGGTTGGTAGGTAGGTTATTTAAAATAAAAACATGATACAAACTTTCTGCAGTATTACTAAAATTTCATATACATATTGTACCGGGCAAAAGTAGTTCTCCCAAGAGCAAAACTAGTAAACTTTAATGTCTTAAGATGTGCAATGAAATTCTAATGTAGAAATGCTGTGGCTAGCGAAACCGGTGCTGCTTTTGTGCTACGGTTGCGAGGATTTCAATCTCGAAGAGTTTCTAAAGTGGATATGGGTAAACCTTTGTATCACTGGAGGGTTGAAACTACTTTCCCAAGGGCTGACCATTTGTTTTAATTAAATTTCTCAATAAGTTTTCTCTTAATTTTTAGAGAAAAAAAAGCTTTCGCGCATCGGGAAAATCCGAAGGTAATTTCAGTCAGCTTGCCCATATTTGCTCTGAAAGAATTCGATTTCGCAAGCCCTTGCAACCCTAGTCCAAAAATATAAGAACCAAATGTAAGAAATCTAATATTGCCCTAACTCGGAAGACGAGGAGGAAAATGATACCAATGTTTCGTTTTATGGGATAGACACGATATAATGCGAAAAAAACTATTCCGAAAACACTAAATCAAAATATGCACTACTAAGTTTTTGTTTTGTTGCTGTTTTTCACCCGCGCCTTTATTATATTTATGATCACAGATACCTATAAATTTTTTTGATTTGAAGTTTCGGTAGATTTATACAAGGTTAAACCAATCTATTTATGTTCTCATACATTTTTACAACATAACACACAGCGTTCTTACTTTGATGCACATTTACACACAATAAATTCAAATTATATTTACAATTTCTGAATTGCAATTATTTTATGAATTTAGCAAGTTTTGTAATGCTGATTACTCAAGCACAAATTTCCATTCATAATGACTGCTTACAAAAAGACAAATAAATAAAATGAATACAATTAATTTGCACACAATGCAATGAAAATCTTTAGCGTATGCATTGGTAATTGTCAGTTATCAGAAATAACAAGTTGAAATCCAATTGGTGGTGGTGTACAGTATCTGACATTAACACCAAAAGTCAGGACTTGATTAGTAAAACTTAAATAAAGCATTTAACTTTATTCGTTATTTATAAGCTTATCGTGTTAATGACCGTAGAGTATAGGAAGCCATGAATGGCTCCTCATCCGAAATAAAAATCTTTAAAGCGGCTCTAGAAAAGTTATTAAAAAATCATAAGATATTTCAACAAAAAAACAACCTTATACAGTTAATAACCCTGCCCAGTTATTTATGCAGTTAACAATTAATGTTTCCAAAAATAATTCTTTGAAATATAAGCCCTTAGGAGTACAGAATAAAAATTTTTTACATGTCAAAAATTTGTTCAACAGATAAAAAAATATATTTAGATAACGCAATCATTAAAGGTCTATGAGAAACAATTTTTCCAATTAAATTGAAAAAAAAAAAAAATAAATAAATAAACTGAATGAAAACAAGTTCGAGACAGACATGAATTGAACGGTAGAACCACAGCTTATCACTATAACAAAGCAAAAATATCAAACTAGAATAAAATTGCTTTGAAGAAGGAACAGGACAAGGCAAAAAAAAAAAAAGATTCATAAGACACACAAATCCGGTTCAAAAAGAAAACAAGTTAAGACATTTCATAAAATATGAAGATAGAGGCACAAAATAAGAATAAAAATCAATAATTTCAAGTCTTCAAGAAAATAAACAAGATCAGCTGTAATTTCAACTCATATATAAAAATTTTGTTCCCAAACAGAAAAGAAAACACTCACTCACCGACAAAAAAAAGGGCACTCATTGGACAAGAAATAAATATTAAGCTCACTGCACTCTTTTGAGAAACACTCCACAATTTATTGTGGATAAACAGTGTTCACTAGGGTGATACTTAGCCGAAGCGATAATGTAATTAAAATCCAATGCATAAGTCCCCACTCTGCTGATAATTTCATTTTGTTAACTAAGCAAAAGTGTTTTCCGATAAGAACTTTCCCCTAACTTTAATTGGTTTAACTTTTCATACATACAAAATATGGCATTCAAGCCAAATGTCAAATTTTTTTTTCAAAACTTTTAAATTCATTTTCGCTTAAAATTCAAGTTTTCATTAAAATTAATTAAACAAACATTTTGTTCAATCTCAAGTTAGTTTCAAGATATCTGCCCAAAAACATTGATATTGGAATACGAAAAGTAAGAAGTTTGCAATCCAACTTAGCAACAACATTAAGAGCTAGTATTCCAATCCTAAAAATGGCGCTTTTTTGCTATTAATATATAAAATACATAATCAAATGAAATATAAATTTTTGTCAAAGTCGAAGGAAATTTGCGTTTTAAATATGAATCAGCTGTTCATTTTTTGATATTAATTCAGGTCTTTGATGTATCTTTTGCTGGAAAGTCTAAAATATTGTATTTAGAACTAGCTCACCCGGCAGACGTTGTTCTAACCTTTCCGGTAGGTGGCGCGATTAGTTTGATTTGGTTAAAGTGCCTGTATAAGAAAGTCTAGACTGCGAACTCACTGAGTACAAAATAGATTTAAGAAGAAAAAAGAAACCAAAATTTTATTTTGATGAAGTAAAGCCGAATTTGAAGGAAGAGAATATTTCATTGTAGATAAATAATACGCTGCTACTGATTCCCACAAAAATCAGTTGAAAAGCCAACAAATAATTTATACCGAAGTGAATTCAAAATTTGGTGTTTTATGGAAATTTCCTGGAATAAATAACAACAGCATTATAAAAACCAAGGCTAAAGAGTTGCTACAACTATGTGACTTGGATATGGAAGATACGTTTTCTCACGAGTTTTTCAATTTGGAACAGTTTTTAAAAGATAAAGAATTTGTTGATCTACAAAAATTAAAAATTACAATTATTAAAAAGCCTAAACATTGGATCTATTTTTCCGAATGTAGAAATTATTTTAAGAGTTTTTTTCAACGATTAGCATCACAAGTTACAGCGGTGAAAGATCTTTCTCTACATTAAAACGTGTAAGAAATTACTTGCGCTCAGCTCTTCGCAAGCAGAAACTTACAGCACTTGCACTATTATGTTTTTAATAAAACATTAAATTTGGCAATGTTGTGGAAAGATTTGGTAACGAGAAACCGAGAAGAGAAGAGTCTTATGTAACGTTTTCAATAAACAACACTAGATTACATATATGGTCCTCATTTCGAGATCTGATTTCTCATAGAAATTTTTTCAATTTATTTTGGAGCGTGGATTCCAATATTGTCAACCATATTTTTCTTAAGAACCGTTTTCGAGATATCCCCAAAAACACCGTTTTTCTGCACATTTTTCATTTATTTGGCCATATTCGCATAAATTTTTTTTCGACCTAAATCAGTTGCAAACTGAAGTGATATTTTTGGCCTTTATAAAAAGTCACAAAACCTATTGCTTATTTTATAAATATTTTAAGTACACATTTGCTCAAATGGGACAAAAATGTTAAAGTTGTTCAAAAATCAATGAAAAAAGGTAATTTCGATATTCTCATGCATTCCCGTATATAGGCCATAGACTATGTAATTGATTAAGGAAATAATTCGCTAAAAGTAATTTATTATCTTATATGTTCAATTGTACATTGTACCCTAAAAATGATAAGTCCAAAAGTGCTATTAAATTTAGGCTTGAACTTTTGAAAACAGTGCAAATGTGTCCCTTGTTTATTTTTTTAATTATGACTCAAAAACTATACATTTTCGGTGTATACACATTGCGAGATTTTTTGCAGGGAATAAAATTTCTTATCGAAATGGCACTTTATAAAGTCAAAGACTTTATTTTTTCTACAAAATAAGACGTAATTTTCGTCAAAATGGTGACCCATAAATGTAATTTTTGGTGAAAATTGGTTGTGATGCAGTCGTTCAAAGTTGCTTACCTCTATATGATTTTGCCAATTTTTACCTTTATACCAGATTAGTTTTAATTTTACACACAAAAATAATTTTTACTCAACGAAAAAGTTATTTTCAGATTATCAATGATAATGACGAAGGTATTTGTTCACAATTTTGATATAGTATATATGACCTTAGACATAAAAAATTTAAGTTTTTCGGTTTTTTTTTTAAAAAGCGATTATGAACTATCTTTCAAAAAAGTAATAAATATATTTCTGAAAAATTTGAATTTTTAAGTTTCTATACGCGATTAATCGTTGGTGAAAAGTAAAAAGTATAATAATAAAAAGTATTATAACATTCAACTATATATACATTTTTAACCATAGGTTTTACAGTTTCGCGCTGTATTATTTTCGTTATTATATAAATCGTAATAAGTAATTACAGTATAAATTACAACTTTTATGATTTTGAATTCGAATCGATAGCTTTTACTATAGAAACTGAAATATTTGTAGTCTGAGCAGGCACAAACAGGATGGGCCGGGGGCGCATATTCATAGTTAGCCTAGGGCTGTCAGAAGTCTAAATCAGGCCCTGCGTGCAAATGATCAAGCGCATAGAAACGCGGTAAGTTGTTGTTATTTGAATGAAAAAAAATGTACTGTTTGGTGCTTAAAATTGAATATTGGTAATAAAAATTCAAACCTATAGTCCGTACCTTCATTGAATTTTGAAAATAAGACCCTATATTTCAATGTAGATAAAAAGTAGCTTGAACAATTGTAGATTAAAAACAGAGAATTATTAAATATTGGAATGGAATGAAAGTACAAAAATGCATCTACTTTCACTATAATTATTTTAAGCAAACTATGTTAAGATGGTCAAAGTATAAACGCAACTACGTAACTGCACAATGTCAACTCAGCACAGAAATTTTAAATCTTCAACGTACAGAAAAATCAAAAAAAAAAATTTTTATGCACTGTAAATATGATTCACTTGATTTCGGCAATGTTATTCTCGATGTTGAATAAAGTTCGTTTCATTGTTGTATGGACTCATGCGATGGAATCTTAAAGTGAATCAGCCCATTTTTCCAGTGAAACTTAATTTTGCCCATAATCTTTTACACACAAATGTACCAAATCTTAGCGATCTGCGAGTTGCAGAATTTCGGTTTTTTCTCATATAAGGAGGCATGACTCGGCCTAGTTTTTCATCAAAACTTACTTTTGTCCGTACTTTTTCTATATGTACCAAGTCTCATTCATCTGAGCCAAATAATTGATGATGAGGGAGGGACATGATGAATTTGATATTTTTCTCATACGGGGGACGCGGCATCACCTTTTTTTCTAAGCAAAACTATGCTAAGAATCTTCCACGGACCTTGAAAAACATTTTTAAAAAAAAAGATGTAAATCCGTTGAGAAGCTCGCGAGTTTATGTGCAACAGACGAACGTCGTTTAATACAATAAATAAAAAAGATAATGAAGTAATAATTTTTTGCCATCATAACTAAGCACTTGACGCATAATTTGGTTCTTAATGGGAAAGACTCGAAAATTGGCAAATGCTTTTTCGGTGGCTCTATGGATTGCTGACAACGATTTTAATAAGTTATATTTGACTTTGATTCTATGATTGAAATTAACATAATTTTAGCACATACACACATACTTATTCAGAAAAGCTCCCATACATACTATAGTTCTTATAGTCTGTGCAGATGTCAGAAGTGCATCTCACTTGCAAACAATGGAGTCTCTGAAGTCAACTATATAAAATTCAGATTTATTTGTCTTTTCCTTTCTTTCATTATAATTCAATTAAATTCAATGGATGGTGTTTACATTTTTTTCTTATTTTATAAATACTATATATCTACATACTATATGAAATGTACATTTGTCCTATTCTGAAATACGCGGCCGCGACTCGAGTGCTCATATACGACACCGACTCGTATTAGGGTTGTTTATTCGCTAGTCAGTCACTCAGGCAGTCGTTCATTCAGTTTCTCTTAAGTTTTGTTTACGGTTTCTTTGTATCTCCCAGTGCATTAATCATTGTCGCTTTTTTTTTTTTTATTATTTCCTCACTTTATGCAAATAAATTAAGTTGTAGTGAAAGTATTTACTATATAGTTTGTGTGACTTTGCCCACAACAACCGACATCAGCAGGAACAGTTTAAATATTTAATTAATCTTTAGAACATATTCACTGTCATATCAAATGTACATAGATTGATTATATGGAAAACTTCATAGTTCTTTTGATTATCTTTTAGATAGTACAAATACGTTTTTTGTTGTAACTTTAAAAACAAAACTTTTTGACTACGGCAAAAAAGACGTAGATAAAGTAAACTGAACAGAAAACAGCAAAAAATTTCAAAGCACGATATCTGAGTATGGTGTAGTTCTTACAAACCCACGAACTTTTGGTGTAATGGTCGCTTGTATCACCAAACAATACTGTACCGAAATTGGTAATATTTTTTTGATTAATTTTCTCAGTAAGGTGTTTCAGTGCGCTTGTGTGGTAGATGCCACACCTACTTGTTTGAAATCGTTCACTTCATGTGTAATTGCTGTACTGAGTTTGGTAATATTTTCTTGATCAGTTTTCTTTTGTGTCACAAAATGTTCCCACATCGAGTTTAATGTCACTCATCTCAATATTTTCCTAAGCATTGCGTACCAAAATGTATGTTTTTTGGTAGGAGTCTTGTCCACCTATAACTTAATTCAGATACGCATATATTTTTATTTGGTCTTATTAAGTCAATTTTCATAGATTTTAAAAATAGTCAAGTAAATCACAGAGGTTTCGAACATGCAAAAATGTCAAAACCACCAAAAATGTCTAACACGTTTTTTTCACGGTAATAAGACGATGTATCGAATTGCTCAGAAGAGTGCAGTAGGTTGGTAGGTAGGTTATTTAAAATAAAAACATGATACAAACTTTCTGCAGTATTACTAAAATTTCATATACATATTGTACCGGGCAAAAGTAGTTCTCCCAAGAGCAAAACTAGTAAACTTTAATGTCTTAAGATGTGCAATGAAATTCTAATGTAGAAATGCTGTGGCTAGCGAAACCGGTGCTGCTTTTGTGCTACGGTTGCGAGGATTTCAATCTCGAAGAGTTTCTAAAGTGGATATGGGTAAACCTTTGTATCACTGGAGGGTTGAAACTACTTTCCCAAGGGCTGACCATTTGTTTTAATTAAATTTCTCAATAAGTTTTCTCTTAATTTTTAGAGAAAAAAAAGCTTTCGCGCATCGGGAAAATCCGAAGGTAATTTCAGTCAGCTTGCCCATATTTGCTCTGAAAGAATTCGATTTCGCAAGCCCTTGCAACCCTAGTCCAAAAATATAAGAACCAAATGTAAGAAATCTAATATTGCCCTAACTCGGAAGACGAGGAGGAAAATGATACCAATGTTTCGTTTTATGGGATAGACACGATATAATGCGAAAAAAACTATTCCGAAAACACTAAATCAAAATATGCACTACTAAGTTTTTGTTTTGTTGCTGTTTTTCACCCGCGCCTTTATTATATTTATGATCACAGATACCTATAAATTTTTTTGATTTGAAGTTTCGGTAGATTTATACAAGGTTAAACCAATCTATTTATGTTCTCATACATTTTTACAACATAACACACAGCGTTCTTACTTTGATGCACATTTACACACAATAAATTCAAATTATATTTACAATTTCTGAATTGCAATTATTTTATGAATTTAGCAAGTTTTGTAATGCTGATTACTCAAGCACAAATTTCCATTCATAATGACTGCTTACAAAAAGACAAATAAATAAAATGAATACAATTAATTTGCACACAATGCAATGAAAATCTTTAGCGTATGCATTGGTAATTGTCAGTTATCAGAAATAACAAGTTGAAATCCAATTGGTGGTGGTGTACAGTATCTGACATTAACACCAAAAGTCAGGACTTGATTAGTAAAACTTAAATAAAGCATTTAACTTTATTCGTTATTTATAAGCTTATCGTGTTAATGACCGTAGAGTATAGGAAGCCATGAATGGCTCCTCATCCGAAATAAAAATCTTTAAAGCGGCTCTAGAAAAGTTATTAAAAAATCATAAGATATTTCAACAAAAAAACAACCTTATACAGTTAATAACCCTGCCCAGTTATTTATGCAGTTAACAATTAATGTTTCCAAAAATAATTCTTTGAAATATAAGCCCTTAGGAGTACAGAATAAAAATTTTTTACATGTCAAAAATTTGTTCAACAGATAAAAAAATATATTTAGATAACGCAATCATTAAAGGTCTATGAGAAACAATTTTTCCAATTAAATTGAAAAAAAAAAAAAATAAATAAATAAACTGAATGAAAACAAGTTCGAGACAGACATGAATTGAACGGTAGAACCACAGCTTATCACTATAACAAAGCAAAAATATCAAACTAGAATAAAATTGCTTTGAAGAAGGAACAGGACAAGGCAAAAAAAAAAAAAGATTCATAAGACACACAAATCCGGTTCAAAAAGAAAACAAGTTAAGACATTTCATAAAATATGAAGATAGAGGCACAAAATAAGAATAAAAATCAATAATTTCAAGTCTTCAAGAAAATAAACAAGATCAGCTGTAATTTCAACTCATATATAAAAATTTTGTTCCCAAACAGAAAAGAAAACACTCACTCACCGACAAAAAAAAGGGCACTCATTGGACAAGAAATAAATATTAAGCTCACTGCACTCTTTTGAGAAACACTCCACAATTTATTGTGGATAAACAGTGTTCACTAGGGTGATTCAAATTTTTTTTTTTTTTTGCTGGAAACAGGTTGAAAAGTTGCAGGCACACGAAAGGAAAATTCTGGTAAAATTATAGCTCATAATATTGATATTTACTGGTGGCTCATCGAGCTTTTTTGTTTTCCATACGATTTGTATGGGGAAAAATGCTTGACAAGATATTTGTCTCTATATTTCGTGAAAAAAAAATGTTAAAAATACGGGACCCAGCCTATTGGAAAGACCATAAAATTTTCTATAAAATTTTTTTCGTGAAGCAAGCACTTCGTTAGTTAATTAGCAAACTAAATTCATAAAAAACTCAAAATTGACAAGACATTTGTCTCTATATCTCGTGAAAAAAAAAAATTTACATAAACGGGTTCTAGCCTATTGGAAAGATCATAAAATTTTCTGTAAAAAATCAAGGAGCTTTTTTATAGAAAATTTTATGATCTTTCCAATAGGCTGGGTCCCGTATTTTTAACATTTTTTTTTCACGAGATATAGAGACAAATGTCTTGCCAAGCATTTTTCCCCATACAAATCGTATGGAAAACAAAAAAGCTCGATGTGCCACCAGTAAATATCAATATTATGAGCTATAATTTTACCAGAATTTTTTTTTCGTGTGCCTGCAACTTTTGAACCTGTTTCAAGCAAAAAAAAAAAATTTGAATCACCCTAGTGTTCACATTTTCTTTTTAATCTACTTTTTAAAAGTTTCAAGAAATCTTTGATTTGTGTAAATTTTCGTGCTTAGCAGGACGCCCCCTCAAATGGTTCGAAATTTTGAAAAAAAAAATTTCTTATTTTTTATCTTTTACTGACCTTATTTCAATAAAAAATTTGCGGATATGCCTTTTAAAAATCAATATAAGTTGGGAATGCCTGAATAGACTTAAAATATATTGATGTTGCATGGAAGGAAATTTTACAGTCTATAAAATGAGTGTACAAAAGTTTGAAGTCAGTGCCATATATTTTAAGATATGTAGGGTTTTTAAAAATGTTCACCACTATTTTTAAATAACCGTTATTTCCTTTAAGAATTGTATTATTAATATGTCATTTTATTAACATATTATGAAAGCCCAATTAATTCAATATGTTAGTTGTTACTAAACTAAGTTTTTTTTCTAAGCGAATTATAAACAAAAATAATGAACAAACTGGTGTATTTTTTTATAGGGTATACATAGCTGGTGTTTTTTTTTATAGGGTATAAATAGCTTATTTAATTAGTTAACTGAAATAAATTTAGAATTGATATAAATTTTAATTAACTATTAAAGGTAAGATCTTATAACTTAAAGAGATCGAGCACTATCGGTTAGTAAGGTAAGAATAATTTATTTAATTTACCTAAATTATTTCCATAAGAGTGTCTACGTTTGCATTCGTAAATTTTTTACGATATTCGTCAATAACAAAAAGTGGTGACTTGGACCAAATTTCACATTGAAATAGGGACCAATTTCAGATATATTTGAATATGTTGTATTCCTATTTTTAGAATGGCAACACTGGTTTACAAAATATGGGTCTTTGAAAATTTGAGAAATCGTAAGGTATGTACTACTTCAAATGCCATTATTCTGCTTAAAAATGTTTGGTAAAATGAATTAGCTACTGGATTTTATACTTCATTTATTGGCCTTTTTAACCTCATAGTTACATTTTAAAAATAAAAAAAATACACTGAAAAAAATTAGAAATATTTTTCTTTATCATTTTTTACAATGTTCGCATAACAAAAATTTGTTTTTAAGTGCATTAAAAAAAAGCTCATATTGTGCTTATACTTCGTGCCAAGTTCGAAAGTGGTCCGCCCAGCCGTTTTGGAGCTATATGCGCTTCGAGTTCTATCATTTGGCATACATTTCGAGCTGTTATGTACTACAGCTTTAATTAGAACAAAATTGGCTAAAATTCGGGCATTTTCGGCTATCGGGACAGGCTTTGGCAAGGCAACCCTAGATATTCTGTACATTTGGCATACATCTCATCCTGTAATCTTATACACTCGACTTTTCTACAGCCGGCTCTCCGCCTACATTGTTTTTTCTTCTAAACTATGGCTGATTTAATCTCTCCCAGAACATCGGCCTTAATATATGTATTTTTCTACTTGTGACTTCTTACTTTCCGAGTTATTAAGCAAAATTTTTTTGTTCGCCTCCTACAATCAGGCCCACTACGATTCTGTCGACTGACAGATTTCGATTATTAGCTTTAGTGAAACTTTCAATTGCAAAATAAGTTAAGTGGGAGGAAATGTCTTTGAAAAATGCAAGGCAACCGCCCGGACTATGATCAAATTTTAAAAAAAAAAATTGACACAAAACTCTTTGATTTAATACAGAATAAGGGGGTAAACCAACCCTACGAGTACAAAGACTTTCATAATGTCAACATCACTGATTGAAAATTATAAGCTAAACAATGTTGTTCAACAAGTTGTAAGAGAGAACAAGAGAGTCCGATAGGGGCGATTCTCTTGAGTGATAATCAGTCGACTGATCGTATACACAACTGCGCTTTAACTCGAGTTCAGTTTGACGTGGGACAGCGATGCTGAATGTAGTGTTGAGATTTTGTTCTCGTGGGTTGCATTAGGCGAGATCCATAAATTAAAAAAAAATACAAAAGTTTAATTACTAAATTAAAGTGTACAGCCAGAATTATAAAATGAAAACACGAAATTAGAAAAAAAGAAGTGAAAATGTAATGAAAAATCAAGAAATTTTTAAGTTAAAATTTATATAACCTTTTGTTTTAAACACAATCTACATTAATGGCGTGAATTATATGTAAAGAAATTAATGTTGTCTTTATAGTTTTAAATTACATATGAAAAAAAATTGTGTTTTCCCTCAAAGAAAAAAAAACAACAGTAGCAATACAATGGCGATTTCACACAACACCCCAAATTTTGACACCAACAACGAAAGCAACTATCATCTGACCTTCTCGAATATGGACAGAAAAACGTCACATCGAAAGCAACAACAACAGCAACATGCGCAAACGCACAAAGTCCACTCGTTGTGGTCGTGTTCGCTTTTAACGTGGTTTCACTGTAGTTTCGTAATAATTTTAACGTCGTCGTTGTCATTAATTGCACTCGCGAATTGTGATGAATTGATGTTGCAAGCAAAATTATCACCAAAAGAGCCACTGGGGGCCGCCATGCAAATAAGACGTTTTGCACGGAGCGCCATCTATGCAAATGATTACTCATCGTTATCGCCGTCGTCGTCGTCGTTAGCAAACAAAGAGGATAAAAATAGTCACGACGAACGCCATTTGGCTGCATTTGGTCTACGTACCCGATACAAACCACAGCAGATTTTTATTAAAAATTCACAAGAAACTACGCCAGCCAACAGCACTACTTTTATGAATACTCGTACACTTAACGATCTGATGAGTTTCGATTTGGTAACTGCCGCACGTGAGGATATTTGCAGAGATCATTGCACCTGCGCTAAGGCGAAAAATGCATTTACAACTATCACTTGTGATTTTCAGGAAAATCGTAAAGTAAGTCACTTTCATTTTGTATCTCGATTTTTGTAGAATTTGTATGGCTTAAGGCACGCACTCACTATATTGTCATGAGTCTAAGTGCAGCGTAAAAATCTGCAATATGGCAGTGCATGTAAATGATTACTCAAAGCGTATCGTAATTGTAGTGGCTCGAAATTCTATTCCCAACAGAAATCTACACGGTTGAAATTATTAGTATAAAATTAATAACTTTTATATAAATCCATAAAAAAATCGTATAGACTTTATAAGTTCCAAAGTTACAAAATTTTATATGAATATCATATTTGTTTCTATATTTAAAAGTATAGAATAGGTTGACACTAAATTCTATCTTATAATAAGCGTTTATATTTAATTTTAACGATAGTAAAAAAATGTAAAATTATGTCGGTCGTTAGAACGTCGAACTGGGACGAGTCCTGGAACAATTTTTATTTTATTTACAATTTTTGTTTATAAAATGATTTGAATAACACAACTTGAATGGACAGAGGTTTGAACCGGCTTCATTTCTAGAATAGTTTGAATGCGACCCCGTTCCTTAGCTAGCTCGGCTACAGAAGGTTGATGTTTTATTAGACAAAAATGAGCATAAACAACTGGCCGCATAGCTGGTTTTTATATGTTGAAAAGTTATTAAATTTATACCTAAATTCATATAAAACGACCCCCCTTAAACTGATATTCGTATAAGAATTTATGCTCATTTTTTCAACCGTTTAGGTGCGTTGTGTTACTTTCTTTGACATTTCTAAATTTGTAGCTAAAGGAAAATAAACAAAACGAAAATAATTTCGATGCGAAAACCAATGAGGAATAAATTAAAAGAAAATTATTTATGAAATTTTTTTTATGAAGCTCTTCTTAGCAACAACATTAGCTAAATCCCAATTTCTGAAGTTTCAAACAAAAGCGAAACTATCGACCTCTAAGAACTATATACATATATTTTGATACTCGTAGATTAAAAATCTGTTCTTCTGATGATGAGAATCCCATACAACAATTTAAATTAAAAATTCAATTTCAAATGCACTTCCGACAACAAAATGCAACGATTTTAACAAAAATGTCATAAGTGATATCGTTAAATGAAAAATTTACAACATCACACATCATCAGTTGATGATAAGAATTTTAAACATAACAACCCGTAAAACTTTAAAAATGTTGCTTGTTTGCGGTTTGTTTTCTCTACAAATTTTATTTTGTGTCAGATTTAAGATCTTGTGTTTTACGGATGACAATACAAAGTGTTAATGCAATCTTTAATGCAAAGGTATATGCACATATACACATGAAAAAAATATCAAAAGAATCACATGACTGTTCCATAAACTATTAGATCGTACTGGGTGTTTTTTTTAGAGGTTTGTTTTTCGAATAGAGATAAAACTGGCATTTTATGGTCAAATCTGGCAACTCTAATGTCATTTATGTTCAGTTTGGTTTGCCATTTTATCATGAACAGGTTGACAAAAGAACAACGCTTGCAAATCGTGCAAATTTATTTCGAAAATAATGGTTCAGTTCGCGAAGTTTACCGCAAGCTCCGTCCATTTTATGGTCGACATAATCGTCCATCAGAGCAATTAATTCGGTTAACCATGGGTCGTTTTCGCACTACGTTTACTCTATGTGATAATACGCATCCGCAGAGACGTCGAACAGTGCGCACCGAAGAAACAATTGCCGCTGTAGAGCAAAATGTTGAAGAGGACCCGAATGAATCGATTCGCCACCGTACACAGCAATTGGAGCTTTGTCCATCAACTTTATGGAAGATTTTGCGCAAAGATCTTGGCTTGCGACCTTACAAGATCCAGCTTGTGCAAGAATTAAAGCCGCGAGACCATGCAATGCGTCGTGATTTTGGTGTATGGGCCGAAAATGAAATTGATCTCGATGCTGATTTTCATCGCAAAATTTTGTTCAGTGATGAGGCTCATTTTTGGTTGAATGGCTACGTCAACAAGCAAAATTGCCGCATTTGGAGTGAAGAGAATCCACATGAGACCCTTGAGACGCCATTACATCCACAAAAACTGACTGTTTGGTGTGCTCTATGGGCTGGTGGAGTCATTGGGCCATACTTCTTCCGAAATAATGCTGGAGAGTCAGTTACCGTTAATGGAGACCGGTATAGAGCCATGATAACCGACTATTTTGTTCCCGAATTGGATGGCATGAATGTGGATGAGTTGTGGTTCCAACAAGACGGCGCTTCATGCCACACAGCGCACGTCACAATCAATTTATTGAAGGAAACATTCGATGAGCGCATAATTTCGCGGAATGGACCTGTCATTTGGCCACCAAGATCGTGTGATTTGACACCATTGGATTATTTTCTTTGGGGATATGTGAAGTCGCTCGTCTACGCCAACAAACCAGAAACGTGAGGGGACTTGGAAGCCAACATTCGTGGCGTTATTGCCGACATACGGCCCCATATGCTCGAAAAAGTGGTTCAAAATTGGACCTGTAGAATTGGCTTTATTCGAGCCAGCCGCGGCGGCCACATGCCCGAAATCATATTTAAACATTAATGGCATAAAATTATCCTTCCAATAAAGCCAAATTGATGGACATTAAAAAGATTTTCTTGTGTTTTATTTCAATTCGAAGCTCTATACCTCTAAAAAAAAACACCCTGTATAAGAGGAAAACAAAAAGAAAACAGTTGGTAGCCTGTCACGCCTACGCAAATGCCCTAAAAGTTTTTAGTTTTTTTTATTTCTATTTTTTACAGTTCATATTTGATATCCGTTCAGTGTGTGACTAAAATTCATTAATTTAAATTGCCAAGAAATCCTGTGACAAACAAATATTTCTGGAATTAAAATATTTTGTTTTGAAAATCACTTCTTCATAGTAATTTTTTGTGACTTATACAAGAAATTAGTTTCTGATTTTCGATTTGACAGGAAAGAGCGTTAAAAAATAATAAAATAACTTATCTTGACTCCGATCTTTAAAAGCTTAAAACTTTTTAAACTAAGCGTTTTTTGGATAAGTAAGCGATTGCTTTATTACTTATAGTGTCCTCTAAGTCTCAACAACACTTCAGACAATATAAAGTACATTTTTTAGATCGACATACTCTAAAGAAAAAATTCAAAATCTTTTTTGGAGTTGAAAATAGTAAAAATAAGATTTTTCCTTTATTTTAAATGGAAACAATTTTATAATCAATATAACATCTTACTCTACACTCTCTTTTCAAAAGTAACAAGAAAAAACAATTGAAAGAGAATTGGCTCTTTGAACCTCGAAGCCAAATACAAACGGTAGAACGGAGAAGAAAAAACAAACAACTTTGTCAATACAGAACTCAAAAAGCAGCATTAGTAATGAAAATTCAAACAACAATTTTTGAAGTTATGCAAAAATTAATCTTAAAAAAAAATAGTTTTAAAAAATAAAAAAATAAAGTTTGCCAAAACCTTTTATAACACAAATATCTTGTTTTAAAAAAGAAATTATTAAAATCGATTTGGTACATTTTGCGCCAAAGCGTTACAAACCATTTTCCTATTAGCAATTTTATAGTATAGTGATATCAACTTTGAATCAAATTTTGCTCCCGCGAAATTAAAAGTGATTACACTTATTTTTTTGCTCATCAAAAGTAGAGCACTAAGGCCTTTGCATTAATTTGGGGCCCACTGAAGTTACAAAATAAACCATCGATATATTCACAATTTGGAATCGGGGCGATCTAATCTTCTTTTGCTACGCCATCGCAAATATTCTATCTCTTTAAATTAATGTGAATTCCATTTGAATTCCAGATAAAAGACTTAAGGTAAAATTAAAGTTGTATTCCTCTGACTTAACAAGATTCGGTTTTAATGCTAAAACATAAGCATTTATGCTGACGAACCTTTTAAATTATTTAAAACACAGCATAACACAATTAGTCCGGGAGGTAGCGTTGCATTTTTCAAAGTCATATCTCTCCGCTACATTTTTTTGCAATTGATAGTTTGAGTATGGCTGATAATCGAAATAAGCGTCAGTTGCCAGAATCGTGGTGAGTCTGGTTGTGAGAGACCGAAAAAGTTCGCTCAATAACTCGAAAATTCAGTCCCATGTAGAAATATATTACGACCAATGTTGGTAGAGGAGACGAAAGCACATCGTTGTCACATCCGAAAAATTTTCGTATGACAAGATTTGACTACTTTTGATCAAAATTATAGTATTTATTGGAAACTTGAAAACGGTGAAAGTTGGTGAAATCTTATCGTATGGAGATTTTTCGGGCATGAAAACATTGGTATTAACATATTTTTCTACTTGTGACTTACTTTCCGAGTTATTGAGCGAAACTTTTTCGTCAGTTTTCACAGCCAGACCACTATTCTGGCGACTGACGCTTATTTTGATTATCTGCCTTGCATAAACAATCAATTGCAAAAAAATTTAAGCGGGAGAAAATGAGTAAGAAAAACGCAACGCTACCTACCGGACTAAATACTAAGAGAAAAAACAACAAAAATCTCTAGTAGGAAAATAAAGCTACTACGATACTTTTTTTACGCACGATATAATTAGGGGTCAAGGAATATCGCGCTGGCTTCCCGCAAGAAGCTTTCAAATAGAAAAGAGACAGTAAGGCCTGTTTAACTTCGAATGAAAGATTTCAATACATTGAAATGATAAAATGAAACAAAACGATAAATCAAAAATGAAAAAGATATATCGTGGCTTCTAACATAAGTCCTGCTTCTAGACCTACTGTTGGATTAAAATTTTAAACTGTTTCTAACTTTTGTCGAGACTCTAAATATGGGACTAAAAATCTAGACCAACCGCAACCCTAATTCAGAGTGCAAGCTCAGTTTAAATGCATTTTATGTTGGTTTTGTATGTTTGACGTAATTTTTTATCACAAAAAGTAACAATCGTCAGTTATAAAATAAAGTTACAGGACGGAAGGTACACAGTTCTTTAAAATAAAGAATAACTATCCCTATCGAAGAAATCAGGCCCGTGCGCAGGAATCATTCATGGGGGGGGGGGGGGGGGGGTTTTAACTCGAACATTTCATGTTAGATTATGTTCATAAAAAACGTCAAAAAACTGTTTACTTTTAATATAGACATTTAATAATAATTAAATACATTTATACATGTGCTTATTAGATATGTTCAAAAATATGTTCTAGAATACTTCAAGAACACTCGATTTTTGAAAATTTATTCAAATTCGAGTATATCTCCATTTAAAAAAATAAAAAAAGAAATAGTCCTAGGGTTGCTACCATAGCTGCAAAATTTTCATTTTTCGGAATTTAGCGAAAAAAATAAAATAAATTTGATTTTCTTATTTTTAATATTTTTTTTTTTGAAATTTTTTTTTTCGATTTTCCTTATCTAAACAAAAGGAAGTATCGAAAAAGAACTAACCGCTATTTTTTAAGCCTATTTACATATAAGGAAAAAAATTGTGGTCTCTCCGCGAGTAGAGCTTTGGTGTTTCTTGTGTAACAGCTCAAACCCTTTGTTGCTTTCACTGCATTCACCTTAATATACTATAATTTGAAGTGGTCAATGCCACTACATAAATTTCTATTAAAATATAAATGAGAAAAAAAATTTTATTTTTGGTCCGAAAATTTTCAAAGTATTTTATAAGCAAGTACTTACAATATTTTCTTCAATAACTAGTCACATGACACAGTGCACACAGTTTAAAAAAAATATAAAAAAAATTTAATTTTGAATGAAAAATTTTTTTTTTTATCATTTATTTTTTTAATGGAAATTCATGTATTTGCATTGACAATTTCAAGTTACAGTGTATTAAGGTGATTGCAGTGAAAACAACAAAGGATTTGAGCTGTTACACAAGAAACACCAAAGCTCTATTCGCGGAGAGATCACCGATTTTCTCCTTATGTATTAAAAATAGCTTTAAAAATAGCGGTCAATTTTTTTCGATTCTTCCCTATGTGTATATAAGGAAAATCGAAAGAAAATTAAAAAAAAAAAATATTATATATAAGAAAAAATCAAATTTTCTTAATTTTGTTGGCCAAAGTCCGAAAAATTAAAATTTCGAATTTGAATAAATTTCCGAAAATCGAGTGTTTTTGAAGCATTCTAGTACATGCCCTATATTTGAACAAGTCTAGTGTTTATGTTATGACTCGATATTCAGTTATCATTACGTAAGTTAGTCCAGTAGAATTAGTCGAAAAAATTAGAAAAAAAGAAAATAGTTCGTTACAGCAATCTGACAGCGGAATATTGTTGGACAAGCTCTTGTAAAAGCGGACAAAAAAATCGAACCGACAGCAGCTATCCGGGGTGGAATGGGGTGCATTTTTAAAGGTCGAACACAGTTTTTCACGATTTCTGGAGTTTTAAGAGGAATCTCAGTTAAAAATTTCGGTTTTTTTAATTTAAAAATTAAATTTAACAACAACCTCTAAATATTTCCGCCTGAAAAAATTACTGCCTTTGTGTAACACTAAAATGTATCTTTTGTCCAAGTTTCAGCTCCATAGAAACTTTTTTTTTCAAAGAAAAAAATTAAAAACCAAAAAACCGGTTTTCAGCCATTTTTTCGAAAAATTTTGAGGTTAAGGTGAAATGATCAATGATCAGATGAAAGTTGTAGATCTTATTATTTCCTACACAGTTTAGCCAGTAATCGTGAAAAACTGTGTTCGACCTCTTAAAATGCACCCCATTCCACCCCGGATAGTTGCTATCGTTTCGATTTTTTTGTCCGCTTTTACAAGAGCTTGTCCAACAATATTCCGCTGACAGATTGCTGTAACGAATTATTTTGTTGTTCAAACCCTATTTCTCCTGGACTAAGTACCTAATTCTGCGAGATACTTGAAAGCACTCGTCCAAAACTCTTTACACATTGATTTCGATATCGCGATTTATATTTAGCGAGGCTAAGCCATTCAGCCGATCTTCGGACATAGTTAATCTGAGGCATGTCTTTAGACGACGTAGCGCTGAAAAGGAGCGTTCATTTGTTACTGTTGTCACAGGAAAAGTTGCCATAACACGAAGCATTTAATGGACATTTGGAAACGCGTCTTCATTGCAAATATCCAGTGCTTCGAGAGAATTTTTGATGTCTTGCCCGGCAATGCTTTGACGCCAAAGTTGAACTTCATTTATCCACATGTCACGTGAACCATTATGCAAAATTGACGTGAATAGATTTGTGCATGAATTTTCAATGAAGCTGATTTTTTTGATGCCAGAGTATGCTTAAACGCGCATTGAAAAAACGCTCGTGTTACTTAGCCTTAGCGACGCGCAGTGGTCCCAAGTCGTGTTTTTTTGGTTCAATAATAGCTAGAGAGCACAAATCTTGTCGAAAATTAAAAACTCGGGCTTCGATTTATTGGCATTTTAGTTTTTCATTTAAAAAAAAAAAATTTATTGTGTCTTTTTGATTATTCGTTCAAATGTCAATAAAAGCCTATGTTTGAACCCCCAAAAGCCCCCCCCCTCCCCTTGCGCACGGGCCTGCATCAAATATTAGCACAATATGGTGTAAGAAGTGTTTATTTAAAAATAAAAATGTAATGACTCATTTTAAAATAATATAAAAATTTAAAATTTACATAATGCCATAGATTTGAAAAAAAAGCATACAATTCAAAATTCAAATGCAATAAAGAATACAAATCAATATTTAAGCAGCATTAGCAGAAGTATCAACCAACTAATTTTAAGCTTCGGCTTTAAATTTGTTGCTTAAATTCAAATAAAAATTAAGTTATAAATCAAAAAAGAGCTTTATGAAATAAGAAACAAAATACAAGGTAAATAAAAAAATCCCCAGCAAACACTTAATGGAAACATTTCAAAATTTTTTTTGCATCCGGGACTCGACCTTCTCAGGTTTGATTCAAATTTTGCATGAGTATACCTTAGAAAAAGATTCAGAAAAAATTGCACATTGCTTTTTATCTCATTATATATGCCTTTTTTGATTTCCTTGATTTTTGATGTGGTAATTATTGATAAATTAGCTACCTTTTGTTAAAATTTCAGCCTGCGACCACAAAACCTTTAAATTTTAAACCATTTTTGAAAGTCACCTTAGAAATTTTGGAATGTCTCATAAGACTTCAAAGAATATAATTCCAAAAAAAGATGTAAATATGAGGGTTTTATGAGCGCACATAACTAAGCTCGTTAAGCAGTATTTTTTGTCAATAAAATTAGCATTTATGAAAATGTTAACATAATGGAGGGATATCATCAAAAAAAAAAGAAGTAATAAATATGTAAAAAAATCATAAAAGTGACTTTCTTGTATTTTAAATACTTACTCATAATATTGAGTCATAAATACCTCATAAACATGAGTCCAAAAAAGTCATTAATATGAAATAAAAAAAAATATTGTTTCATTAAATAATAATTTTTGTAATCAAAATTATTGAACCACAAGAATATGTATCAAAGCGATATTAATTACAAAACACTGTAAGTGTTTGCTGGGTAGCCTTACCTCGTCTTAAAATTCAAACTATACGACGCGCTTCATTCTATCTATCATGTTGCTGTTTTTGTTAGTTCGTTTTCAGTTTCAATCAATACACCATTTCGACTGAAAAATTGAATGTAAATCAAATTCAACTTCGTTTTTTGGTTTTTTTTTTTTTTGTTTGCCACTATTTACTAAGTTATTGTACATTTACATACATACAATATATATGTACATTTCAGCCACCGTTTTTTTCTATTGCTTTTTTTAACAAATTAACAGTTGTTAGCAAGAATGTTGGTTGTTGGTCGTCATTCAACCAAATAAAAATCAACGCTTTAACAACTCGCTTCTTCTACGTTTTCAAAGAAAATCTAAAAACAAACTCTGATTCAGATTCGCAACGAAACGTTCGCGTACATCCGTGTCATGTAAACAGTTGCTGGATTTGAAGCAAAGTTTATTTATGTCGCCGTCATATAGCGTTTCCACACCAATATCGGTGGAAAGGCAAAACAAAATAATGATGTACTAAACGAATTTAATTGTTTATAATTTGTCTATAAACAATTTCAGTTTGCGGTCTTTGAATTAAAAGAGGCAACGCAAACGTAACATGGCGTGGTTGGAATAATTTTTTAATGCGAGTATCCTAGCATAATTATTTATACAAATATTGCAATAATTTCGGAAAAATTTGAAATGGGTCAAATGATATACATTATACATTAATGCTAATAGCGAATGACTTTCAATGCCAAACGACGGTTGGTAAAACATATGAATTTTCAAAATAATCCAAACAAAATTGTTTCTCTATATTGGATTTTATTACTCTCTCAATTAAGGAATGGACCTAATTTTAAATAAACGTTAAACCAAGTAAAAAAATTATGTTGAAATTTGGAACTTGTTGCCTATAATGTTTTGCAAGTGAATTTATAAAGTTCTAAATATTTTTGTTATTTTTCTTATTTTTACTAAACCATGAAGCAAGATGGATTTTTACATAAACTTTCTATTGATATGAAAGATATAAAACTGTAGCATATACATACAAACATACATTTCACAAAATAAATAGCAATTCCATTAACATAAAATTCAAAATTAAGAAGAAAATCAAAAGCTCTTAAGACAACATAAATCGCTTGCTGATACTTAAATAAATAGAAATAAAAAAAAAGAACTGCAACAGAAACATAAAAAAACTCTACAACAGATAGTTGAAACACATTGTCTAAATTTTTCCTAAATGGTATAACAAAATACGAATCTTAGTGCCACGCGTTGGAAAACTTTTGTACTGAAAATTCAATAATTTATTTTTAATTGTGTGCGCTTTCCATCTCGTGTCACATGGATCGTGTAAGGGGCCCAACTATAACTCAAATAGCTAAATGAAAATTTATATGTATATTGAATACATTGGGTTTTATGCTTCCGGTACATACTATGTACATATAAGGGTGGAGCTATCGGAAAAAGTTATTAAAGCTTATCGTCTTATTCGAAAATGTAAGCAAAAAAAAATGTGGATATATTTCAAACAAGAGTTTGTAAAACATATCCCTGATTAGCGAGCTTTTAATGGAAACAGAAAAGTAAAGTAACTGCTATTGGCTTTCATAGCCAATTTCTGTTTTTAATGGGCTGATTAATATATGTAAATTGGTATGCAAAACGTAGTATTTATCGGAATCATTTTACACAAAAAAAAATGATTGGAATCGCCGATCAGCTTGGATCAGCAGAAAAAAGGTTGAGTACTCAAGAATTTTCCGTTCCAAGTTGTTTCCAACACGAAATATGTACCATAAGTTCTATATCAAAGGCAATACAAGATATTTTCTTTTGTCTCAATATTGTGAGGCCTCTGACATAGAACCTATGGCCTTAGGGCCTGTACTATTTTCAGGAGGGGTGAGGGTTAATGATTTTCATACTTTCTACACCTATTTTGAGTTTACTTTAAAACTTCATTCAACCATATCGTATGACGGAACATATTTTAGCACAGAAGCCTGTTGGAAATGCATGACCTACTAGTACCTTATATAGTATAAGCTCTATATTTAGGCTTAATATTCTTCAATACTGAGTGCCAGATCAGGCACTTTCTAGAATATAGCACATCGATCAGCGAATGAGTCAAAAGAAACTATGTATCCACTGAGTCTAAGTCTCTAGTATTTGAAATATTTAATCACGATTTTTCAAAATCGAAAACTCAACAAATTTTTCATTTAGAATTTATTTTGCCCATAAGAACAAAATGTCCATTTACACTTCTGATTTATCAGTCAGTTCTTCAAAGATCGCATCATAAATGAGGATTTAAAAGATTTTTCTATGTGTGGAGATAAATTGTTCATGAAATTTATTTTGTTGCATTAGAAAATGTTATTTGTTTTTAATTTTAAATATCTCTTGCTAAAAGATATTTTAGTTTTCCCTCACAATTGTAGATAATAAAACCATCAAAATCTCGTAAATTGATCGCACTTTACTTTATCACGTATCACAAATAACAATTTATGAGTGCCCGATCGTACACACATGTCCACAACAATAACAACGGATGATGTACATGATGTTTAAGGAATTTTTCATTTATTTTCATTGAGCTAGCACCATTCAGCTCCACCAAACTACCTGAAATGTTAAGTGAATGTTGCTTTCCCACAGTCTTTCAACATGTGTATAAAACAAAACATAAACCCATAAGAGGAGCGAAAAACCCATCGTTGTCTAACGTCAGAGACAGCATAAAACACACGTAATCATTCAAATACAATGAGGGCATACCCGAGTTAAAGGATTTTCCAAGAGGTTTTTAAGAAAACCTTAAATTGATTTTCTAAACGCCGGCCTGCGTCTAGCCAAAATGTGTAGTTTCGTCCGTTCCGCCACGTATAATGCAGTGCAAACAAACAAACAAAAAAACATGAAGCCTAAGAAATGACTTTTAACAATAAGAACAACAGAATAAGTTACCTACCGTAGTGTCATTGTTAAAAAAACACAGACGGAACGTGACTTGAAAACAGCAGCACAAGTTTTATTTTTATATTTTGGAAATCTTTGTCTTCCTCATTAAATTAGATCAGTGCCGGCGACAGCAGTGTGAAGAATCGAAATCTTGGAAGATCCTAAAAGTTTTAACATACCACGAGAACATGCCACAAGCAGCATTTGGAAAGAACACTCGAGACTGTAAACATTGATACATACATATTCTATACTGAGGCGCATATTTATTCGCTATTAATAGACCTATGAACAAATGAACGAACGGAGACCGGACGTGTAGAGATACCAAAAGGAACGTGACAATTGGCTATTTTTATGTTTTTAAATTTGGAAATATCATTCATGTGATGTACGAAAACTTGTTAAAAATTGCATTCCTTTCTGCTACTCGTAAGTGAGAAATGTCAGATTGTAAAAGGATTTTGAAAAAAATTACACGCTTTATCGGGGAACATCATTTTAATATAGTTTTGTGATTTCTATGTATTACCCAACTCAAAATACGCGTAGAAGTCCAAAAGTCTGCTGTCAGTGTAGCGCTTTGAAATTTTGCTTGAATTGGAGATGCCACTCCCTCTTGCCGAAACTCATCCAATTTTTGTTTCACGTTTTATCGAATAGTTTGAAAGTATTTATATGAAATTTGGTTGTATTATAAAAAAAAACAACTCATTCAATTTATTATTTAAAAGTTGTTTATTATATGAAAGTTGACACGCCTACTTATATGCGTTGCAGACGGTATGACAAAACTAATGTACACTGCGTGTAGGGTATGCAGGTCATCAATACAAAAGTGGATATAGCCTTACTTTTTACAAATAGCACAGATATACTCAAGCTGATTTGTGCTACGGGCCGTTGGCTATAATTGAATAAAACTGACCAACAGACATGCCCACAACTAAGTTTTTTTTACCGAATTATACTAAATTTTGTCCAAAAGCTTACAGCCATGACAAAAAGCAGTGGCGTCAGTATACCATCTACGAGCGTTTACCTCTGTTGAATGCCTGATCGCTTCAAAGCTCTCTATTTATGAAAAACTCTACACAGTACTATAAGTTCTCGATTATTACATTGAAAATTATAAGTGGGCCTTACATGGTTCCGGGTAAAAGTGCACACAAGAGTTTCTGCTTCTCAGCACAACATAAATTTCTAATGAGCCCGTGTCTAAAGTTAGCAACTGCTGTTGGCTCTGTATATCATGTGTCAAAAAGCTGTTGTTAAGTTTAGACTTGGTTTTAAAAATTACTATGCCGTTATAAAATAAATAAAAAAGTAGGTTAGCCAAAAATTTCACTTTGCGGAAAGCACCATCATGATCGCTGTAAAACTATGGCTTCTTTAGCTTAGTAATCTGAGTTCTTTTATTATCTCTTTGTTATCTAAAAAAAAAGTTATGGTTTCAGTATTTCATCACAGTTGGAACCACACTGAATTGTATCTTTGACTTTTATGTTTCCTTATTATTTAATTTCTTTTATAATACATACGTTCGTTCAAACCTATATGCATTGTGTTTTTTTGCTGCATCGCTGATTGCTTGACTTGAGTTTCATTGCTCTTTGCACTTGTAATTCGAAATGCGCGCTAAGAACATCAGATACTCATATCATTGGGGTGCGTAGCTGTTGGATACGAACATAGGGTGCGAACAGAGTGTACAAAAGAAACCTATATATTACACCGTCCGACACGTGCTGGCACACATTAGAAATTCCAACTGATTTTGATAAAAGATGAGAAGAAAATACTCATCTATTCCAATTCGTAAGTTTCACGATCAATTCGTAAGTTTCAGATAAAGCGAAGACTAACTCTTGCTAATAGGTGTTACTATGGTCTCAGTAAGCAATTGAGTAGTAGAGACCTCTCTCGCCCGACAAAACTGACACTCTACAAGACGCTCATCTTACCCGTGCTACTTTACGGCGCAGAAGCATGGGTTGTGTCGCAGACTGATGCAGCCACGCTTGGGGTGTTTGAGAGAAAAATTCTTCGCAAAATCTTCGGTCCTGTTCACGTCGGCGACGACTACCGTATTCGAATGAACCACGAACTGTACGAGCTCTACGCTGACATTGACATAGTCAAGCGCATCACTATTCAACGTCTGCGCTGGCTGGGACATGTTGTGCGTATGGACGAAGAAGCTCCGGCGAAAAAGGTGTTTGATGCGGAAGCCGCTGGGCGACGACGAAGAGGAAGACCATGCCTCCGATGGAAAGACCAAGCCGAGGAAACCCTATCCACGCTTGGTGTGAATGATTGGAGAAGGCGTGCGCAAAGCAGAGGCGCCTGGAGAGAGCTTTTGAGGTCGGCCGTAACCCGGTAACGGGTTGTTATGGCCACCCAAGTAAGTAAGTAAGTTTCACGTTGGAAAAATTTAATTTTAGTGACTTGCGTGCTATGTCAATAAATGCAACCGAGTTTGACACACCAATAATAAAAGTGTTGGATACTTAATTAGTTTTTGCGATATTTGCTGTAAATAAGTGTCCAATTAAAATTGATTCAAACTACTGACAATACAAACAAATTGCAACTCCACACTGAATGATACTACATACAATAATAGGTCTACTAGAGCCGAAAAAATACGTAAATATTATTAAAGCTTTACAAAAAGCGTTCGACCCGGAAAAAAAGTGGTGGTTGAAAGAGAAAAAATGAGAGTAAGAATCAGCTGATCACTTCCCCTCCAAAAAAAAAGTTTAATTTTTTACCCAAGAAAATTTCTTATGGCTAAAACTTAAAGACTGCCAAAATCGTAGGCAACGAGACTGGTGACTCACTTTTGACAAGCGAGGGAAAAAAATTGTCTGTCTAAATGGTATCTGTCCAATACTTGCCTTATAAAATATTTTTCAGAACTTAAAAAAATACTAAAATATATTTAATTAAATAGTTGACCGTTTTTTAATTGAAAAGTAATCGTAAATTGATTGTCACCTAAATGGTTGTACGGTAGCCGATCTGATAATTATTTTTAAAATATTGTCTTGACATTGTATTGATGCGCACAGCTTTAACATATATTTTTTTAAGGAAGCAAATGAACAAGGTCTAGAAACTTTAGTATGACACCGCTATTTTACAAAACCGATCTGGGGATTCTCATCGTATAAAATTTTTTTTTTTTAAAGCTATATCACCGACTTTCGATGTCTATTCCTCTGAAACTAAATTCGTTGTCAAGGAGAGGAGCTTCTAAAGTAAACTTATGCCGAAAATTCAAAGATAATTTATAAAGCTATAGACATAAGGTACATAATATTGAAGTCAATCATTCACTTTTTTTACTAATATCCTATTTATGAATATTCTCAAAAAGATTTCACTTGGCTTGCATTCAGAAGGTATTCAAAAAATGGTTATGCAACTACGATGCAGGCTTTACCTCCTGAACTTCTTTGACAGTTTTAATTTTTTTTAATTTTTGCGCTCGAGCCGAAATTGTGGTGATTCGACTGGTCAGGTTTTACTCTCTCAAATATCGTGATTTGACACTTTTCACGAATAGACCTAATGTTATTCTGTATGGTGTTGCCACATTTTTCCATGTATAAATAAAAAAATACTAAACGTCAACCACTTAAATGAATTTCGCTCAACGTGTGATTAGGGGCCGTTCATAAATTACGTAAGACGTTTAGGGGGGGGGGGGGGGGGTCGGCAGATTCTTACTACATCTTACGAGAGGGGGGGGAGGGGGTGAATGATCATCTTACGTAAGATTTAAAATGCGTATTCATACATTAAAGTTGTATTAACGCATCGTCATTTGTGGCAGTAATGAAATATATTTGAATTTTCGACAGTCACGAAAGATTCAGAAATATCGATTACAATCGATTTAAGTAATCGACTCTAACTTCTCTTCTGTTTATGTAATGAAATATATGTATGTTGTTTACACGCAGGGTCGACTTGTAACACCGTCTCACAAGTTTGCTATTATTCAGGCATTTACACGCAGATACGTCGACTTTGAAATTTTGTTGATGTTGTCCCGGTTCTTTACCACCCCCTTGCACTTGTCCTCTTCAACAAGAAGATTCGCTTTCGATTCCTTCTTCAACAGGAGACCAAAACAGCAATCAGTTTTGTCCTCTATTTCTTCGCTTAGCGTTAAATTACGATTGGTCAAAAGTACATCCACAGTTCAAAATCATGCCTTACGATTTTTTTTGTCCTTCCCTTGCAAACGTCTTAGCTGATCGAGTTTGTAATATTTGTGACCAGTACTTTGCCTCGAAAAAAGCTACTGTAATGCACAAAAAACTACATGGAAAAGACTGTAGTCGCACTCACATGATTCAACCAGTTTCAATTTTGAAACGTGGACAGGGGAAAAGCCTTTGCATTTTAAAACAATCGGAGATTTGTCAAGTTGCAGAGTGGCATGACGACGAGGATATTGATGTTACAGGGTTTGAATGTGAATCAGAAAGTGCTCCGAAACCACGACTTTAATGGTCGAGTCGCTAGGAAAAAACCATTTATCAACAAAAAAAACCAGCTATGTCGAGTTGCCTTCGCTAAAGAGCACGCACAAAAGAATTCGGACTTCTGGAATTCTGTTATATTTGCGGACGAGTCAAAGTTTAACATTTTCGGCTCTGACGGCATGACCTACATGTGGCGGAAAGCGAACACAGAGCTGAACAAAGAAAACTTGACGCCTACTGTGAAGCATGGTGGAGGAAGCGTTATGGTGTGGGCCTGTATGTCTGCAGCAGGAGTAGGAAATTTGGAGTTCATTGAGGGAAACATGGACAAAACGATGTACCTAAACATTTTAAAAAAAAATTTGCTCCAAAGCGCAGAAAAACTCGGAATACGCCAAGATTTCCGATTCTATCAGGATAATGATCCTAAGCACAAATCGACAATCGTGCAGTCTTGACTGATATGGAACTGTCCGCATTTGATGACGCCACCCGCTCAAATTCCGGACATGAATGTTATTGAGAATTTGTGGGCAATGTTGGAAATAAACATCCGGAAACATCAAATTTTCAACAAAGATGGGCTGAAAAGGGCACTTTTGGAAGAATGGAACAAAATAACACAAGAGACAACCCAAAAGCTTGTGGAATCCATGCCAAGTCGTCTTAATTCTCTGCTAAAAGCGAAGGGGTACCACACCAAGTACTAGATGGTAATTTAATTCAATATTAGTACGCATAAATTTAATATATTGAAGGTGCATGAAATAAGCTATGACATAGAATTTAGCACTTTTCTTATATTTAAGTTCATAAGTTACACAAAAAAATGTTTAAAAAAAAAATAAAGGATAAAAATTTGACTTAAGATAACATTACAAAATATGGCGTTCAGTTTTTTTCAATATTCTACTTAGTTTGGAAATTACAGCGGTACAAACTTAAAAACTGGCACTGCATGAAATAAGCTGTGAGCCACTGTATGTAGTTTGCAATTTCGTAATATTTATTTAATATGTAACATATGTACTTATATTAAAATTAAATATAGTAATATAGTACATCACATTAAAAATCCATTTTTTGACTAGTTTCACCTTAATTATGAATCTTACGTAAGATTTCGGAAGGGGGGAGGGGGGGTAGTGAGAATCTTACTAAATCTTACTCGGGGGAGGGGGGGGGGTCAAAAAGTCATGAAATTGTCTTACGTAATTTATGAACGGCCCCTTAGTCATTTTTTTATTAATACGACTGCTAATGATTTGCCTTCTTTTGCAATAACTCTGATCGCCGCCTAGTGCGCATGTCTGTAGTTTATTTTATATGCAGGCTGCATTGTCGCTAAGGCCGTTCGTTTGCTTATAATTTTATTTAAAAAAAAAAAAACGTTTTTTTTTTTTTACTCTACTCGCCACAATTTGAAGTCGGTCCGTCAGTTAAACAATTGAAAGCGTCGTACTTGTAAATAATAAATAAATAAATAAAAGTCAGTCGACTTTGTCAACAATCAGTTGAGCAGACGGTTAGACAAACGATCAGAGTTCTCACATCGGGCAGCCTAAACTGCTGATAGGGCTACAAATGCAACGACCAAAAGTTCACGCTGAAATCTTTTAATTAAATTTAAAGTACTTCAAGTAGTTAGTTACTCTGACATCTTCTATTCTTCATATTTATTGATGTATGGCTGTATGAGGGCTTTTATCGCTTTTTGTTTTTGTATTCACATGCAAGTAATGTGCTATTTGCGTGTGTGCCTTGTTTGCTTTGTAATTTTTTGTAAATAAAATTATTTAAATTTTGATTTTAGGCTGCATTTGTGGTGTCTATTGAATTTCCTGTTATCTTTTTTTTTTGGCTATCAAAATCGGTGTTGACCATATGAGTCGTTATTTAATTAATTTTGCCCCAAAATGGACAGTTGACTCGAAGGGAAACACCTGCTACACCTGCTTTACACAAGTAAACAAGTTTGTCTTTTTTTTCTATTATAAGAGCAGGCTCAGGGAAAATGGCTTTGCAAATTTTAAAATTTTATTTTTCATTTAAGGCCGCGAATCTTAAAGTGGAAAATAGTAAAAATACTTAGTATTTTGCTATTTATTTTTAACACAAGCAACTTCAGCTTTCGAGGCTTCATTGTGGAATTATGTATGGTTACTACTAATGTAAAATATTTATAGTATTTTTTCACATTTTCATAGAGAAACTACAGGGGCCGCAGTTGTGCAACTATTGATTGCAAGTATGCGCTATTGCTAACAGTTGCTGAGGGAAAATGTTAACTTTCGTTTCTGCACCAATGCCATATACATACATATATTTCGTTTGAAAGGACGTTTTAAGTGCATTATTGTGTGATGACATATCGGACTGTTTCGAGCCTATTTCCTGAACCATTTTTTTTTTCCAACAATCGATGGGGAAAAGTCTAAAATAAATTATGGACACTTGGAAAAAAAATTGTTTAACCATTTCATGGGGAAAAGAATGCCACTGGTAATATTCAAACTTCATTTACTTTCTTTTTTGCAGAAGAAAATTGTTTTCCCGCAAATGTGGTTTTCTGAAATCCAAGGCTGGCTTTGCACAGTGGTCCAAAATCGCGGTTTTTGGTTTAAAAATCGCTAGAGATCGCAAGTCTTGTCGGAAATGAAAAATTTTCGTTTAAATTATAGCTAACTAAAATGCCAACAAATAGTCGGAGCCCAAATTTTGAAAAAAAAAAATTATCGTTGGTGGAAAAAAGTTTAACTTAAAATAATAAAAAACGAATTCTTCTCTCCGATGATTTGTTGGCATTTCAGTAAATTTAATTTAAAAAAAATTATTGCTCATTTCCGACGTACTTTGCGGACCAGTGTGCCTTGGGTGACTTCGAAATCTATTTGCGACCCTTCTTCATCGTTAGATGAAAGAACAACATGGCACTCACGGGGTGCGGAGTTACATCTGGTTGATGTTCAAAACCAATTTTCAACGTTTGCCGCGCAAAAACAAAAATTCAAAGATGGGCAAAAAAGGTCGGAGTGTCCAAAATTCTTTCTAAATTTAACACTGCCGAAAAAAAAACTTAAACCTTTTTTGTATAGAATCGTTTAATGTAAATTTTTTTTCGTGACTTTTGACCTTGACTTGCTAAAAATTTGCTTTATGCTCGTTTTATTAGGTTGAAGTTCGTGCTTTTCAAGAGACTAGATAATATCTCACTTATCGGGTACTTTACCCATACAAAAAATGTATGCACATATTGAGGCTTTTTTCAACAAAATGTCAGTTTATTAAAATCTTTTTTTTTTTATTTTCTTATACGAGTATAAAAGTTTTTGGAACATGTGGAGTAGAAATGTCAAAATGCATTGAAATAGTGCAAGAAAAACTCCTTAATGTAAAAAAAGTAGGTTTCGTTGGGAAAATATTGTCATTAAAATAAGCCAGAAATGACGAAAACAAGGGAACTTTAATATGAAAATAAAAATTCAACTGCGTTTATTTTTGTTTAACAGAATTTTTCGATCCACTTGAAATTAAGTAAGCACTTAGACATTTGTCTACTGCAAACATGCTTCTAAAACTAATTTCTTTTTGATTAAAGAGCTATTCCTGTGAAAAGAAAAATACTCTATGCTTAGCTACAAATCTTATTCTAGGGCTAATATTCAATATTCATAAACATAATATTCATACATATGTATGTATGTAGAACTAAAAATGCTAGTCCGGGTGGAAGAGAAACCTTTTTGATCACCATTCTATAAAAAATAACGCTGATATTCTTTTAAAATATTTAATCGAACAGATGCTTTTAACGTTTTGTCAACAATTGTCATTAAAATCGTAGCTATGGCCAATACACAAACCCTTTTTTGTATCCACTTACTAGAGGAGCAACAACTTCAAGTGTTTCAAATTTTTTATCGCATTAGTCATAGATGGTACGTACATATCGTATATTTTTGTGTACACAATTGTTTTTATTGTTGATACAGTTGGTTTTAAGAAACGCAAACGAGTACTTAAATATGAATGAGTATAATAAAAATACAGCAAATGTTTTCAAAGGGGGGCACCATTACAAATCGTGAAATATTCAGTAGTAGATACGATACTCAAGTGTGTGGCTTTTCAGATTCAACTGAAAAAAAAAAACAAAATATTCAAACCGATGTGAAATATTTGTTTAAGATTAATTTGTTATTTAAAACTATGAAAACAGACATTTTTACTTTGTACCTTTGTGATTACTTAATTCAGCAGTATACCTTTTTCAGTATTATGCTAGTAAATGGAAATACAAAATTAATATACCCTCGGTGTATAGAATAATAAATGACCACGTGCACAATACTAGCGTGACATGTTCGTGAAGGTGACCCCCAAAAAATAGAATGGGGAGGGGGGACTATTGGAAGGGATGGTTCAAGAAACGTTCCACACTTTATTTCGTTTGCCCACCCTTGCTTCAAGATATTCAGTAAACTAATTTCTGAGGAAATCTAAGCTTGGCCCGTAAAATTGGGGAAAATTAAAAATTACAGACATTATATTCAATTGTCCATCGAATATCAACGTTTGCTCATCATTTAGTTTGGTTTGTTCACCTTTGGTTCAAATCAATATATAAATAGGCTTTTTGACTGCTATATATAGCACAAATAATCGCTTATTTTTTTTTTTTTGTTGGAAACATTGTCAAGAGGGGCAGTGCAAAATGTAATTTTTTTTCTTATAGTAGCGGAGCCACGCCTGCAACAGGAAAATACATTTCGACAGTTAAACTAATATACTGATTTTGATTAAATTTGGTTTTTACATAGATTAAACCCTAAGAAAAGTTATTGAAATCTTTAAGTCCTTTAAGGGGCGTGGAACAGCCTCTAATGGAAAATACCCTGTTACGGCTAAGCCGCTACACCGAATTTGATGAAATTTGGTATGGAGATAGATTGAATCTTGAGTAAAGATATTGTTTTGAGTGGGCGATGCACCGCTCCTAACAGGAAAAAACGTTTCAACGTTTCACTGCTAAACTAACAGACCGATTTTGATGAAATTTGGTACGGAGATAGATTGAACTTTGAGAAAATGTATTGGTTTTATTGGCGCCACTAACAGGAAAATATATTTTCTTAGCAAAACTTATCGAAATTTGGTATGGAGATATATATGGATATTAAACTAAAAGGAAGGGATGGGGCAACATGTTACATACCATGATTTTTATTCTTAAAAGCGATGAGAAAATAGCTCTTTTTATAACAGATTTTTAATATCAAAAACAGTTACACCAAAACCATTTTTTATCGTTTTTTTTTACTCAAACTAAATCAGTTTTGCTGCCAGGTTAACGAAACAAAACAGGAATAGGGTTTTCACAGTTAAAACTCACCGAATTACCAACTAACGAGTTATCAAACTAACAAGGCCGGTGTGAATACCAATACCACTAATATATATCTTTTCTATAGCAAAAAGATGAAATAAAAATTAATTTGTCCTGAAATGTAGAACATCGAAGTTAAAAATATGTATTTATTATAGTTTTTACAAACTTGTAAGTAATACTTTACAAACATAATTAACACATGCCTTTTAACCATTTTATCTGTACCATATGTTTCAACTTTAAAACAATAATGACTAATAAGTTTCAGATAATGGCAAGTAAATATTAATTTTAAAATTTTATCAATTCCCTTTGTGTTTGAAAAAACTGCTTGCACAGCATGCGAAATATCCAAAACCTTTATTTCATCATTGTTTTTCTTTTATTATTTGTAGTTAAGTGAAGTTTTCGGAACTCATTTCAAAGTACCCGAAGATGCCACTTCAATTACTATCAAATTGGCAGCAAACACAAATTTTCGCCTGGAACGTGGATTTTTCAATAACAACAAAGTAAATAGCATCAGCATTGAAGGAACCTTCAACGAGAGAGAACAAGTTGAAATCACAACGGAAGCATTTCATGGTAACCATGGGCCGTATCCGGAAATTTATATTAAAAATGTTTTTTCAGTAATCATACGCGCTAAGGCGTTTGCAGGTTAGTACATTGATATAGTAACAAGCGAACTATTGCAGTATCTTAAAATTTAGCGATCTAAAATCTTTCTCCTTTCTAGCAGGAAACTGCAAATTCAGCGTACGTAAAAGTAACGATCTAATACTCTATCCGGATGCATTTCAAAATGCATCGATCAATGGATTATTCGTTGGCATCAATGATCTGCGCATAGAGGAAAAGGCTTTTAACTCAGCGCAGGCTAAGGTAGGTCAAATACCTGATCATAGGTGAATGCAACTTTGAAGTTTGTCTTTATTACAGTTGCGCATTGAATCCTCACATATCGATAACATTTATCGTTTTGAAGCCTCCTTACGTGAAATTCGATTTGTCAATTGTACTATTGGCACCATAAATGGTGGAACTTTCGATGTTATTACAATAAATTCTATCATGTTCGAGGGTTGTCGTATTGATGTGATTAAAGCAAGAGCCATAACGGAGAAGGTCAGTACCAATCGAATCTTATTGTCGATAGTGTATATTTCTTAACCCATTTTTAATTCTTTATAGCTTTACAGCGAGCACGTTTCTATAACCGGCGCCATTATCGGAACCATTGAAAGTGAAGCAATTTACGGCAGCGGAATTTCCGAGTTGATTTTGACAAAAAACAAGTGAGTAGGTCATAAAGGAGCAAATCTCGGTTGAATTGAAAATGTTTATAAGAAATCAAATCATCATTTGATCCCGAAAAAAAGTTGGATCTTGTTTGTTTTACTATCAGTTATGTAGGGATGCCACATTTTAATGGGCATCAATCAACGCAAAAAAAAACATTAGATATCGCTGTCCGTAATGTCTGTTTTACCCCAACAAAAAGTCAAATATTAATATTCCGGTCAGAATTATTGATGATGGGAAGCGATTGCAACACATGTAAAAATTACAACTGGGAAATGCATTCGCACGTCGTTTAAGACTGCTCCTTTGATTTTAAGTTGTTCGTTAGTTTTATTTTTAAAATAGATTCATTGATTTTGGTGACATCGAAAAACTCAAATTTGAGAGCTTCTTACCTCGAGAACAATAAAAGATATTGTCAACTATGCGAAACTGAAAAGACTAACACTTTGAAGAAACTGAATCTATTACGGATAAATAAAGTAACAGCTTCATCCATACAAAATCAAAAATTCACGTAAGATTTGAAGCCTACCGGGCATAAAATACGCCGGTTGTGTAGTGGTAATTGTACTGTACCTGTAAAAAATGTAAATATTTCGTCCTGATCGCTCGCTTCTCATATTTAGGCAACGATTCATTGATTAAGATTAGGATCTCTATAGCATATAATCTTTTCTTATATATCCCCCTATTTGTATTGAGCAAAATCATTCACTTTCTATATTTATTTTTAGGATCGACACAATCCACGAAAACGCCATTCATGTTACCACAATCAATGCAACAATAACACGTAATAACATTAAGCATCTTGGCAACAATTGGCTGCGTGTTAAGGAGTGGTCCAACATTATTGTGGCCAAGAATCAGTTCGGCGTATTCGGGCGCATGTCGCTAGAGGAGACAAAGCAACCAGTTACTTGCCGCTTTGAAAGCAATTCCTTAACACAACCGCTGCCGGGAAGCTTAAACATCACAAATCGCTATTGCGTTCTACGTGAGATATCAGTTAACATTCCCTGCAAGTGTCATCTTGGTTGGTTGCACGAGCTCTCCGCACGCGATTTGCGCTCAGAGATCTACTGCACAATAGATGACAAGCTGAGTTTCTGCTTCAACGCTACTAGCTTTAATACGCTCAAGTATTTGAACGAAGTATGCGACGACACTAAAACCACATTGGACTGCGTCAAGAATATGAATCTGAAGAAGATAAACGGACATTTTTTCACACCTGAAGAACTAGAGCGACGCGATCAACGTACCCCGAAACTTATCTTTATCATAGCAGGTGTAGTGACCCTGATAACACTGGCTGTGATTGCTGTGATCACAGCGTATCGATGCTGCAATCGAAAGTCTGCCAGACAAACTTCGAACGCTGGAACGCTGCCTCATTTGGGCGATCATTTGCATGAGTTCTCACAAGCAGATCGTCAGATAATCGAACAAACGCTGCTAGTCATGCGGAAAAAATATCCAGACATACACAAGCAAGTCAACGAGCGTGTTCAGACTTTGTTGCAGCGTGATTTGCCAGACAAAAAATGCGTCAAAGTAGTAAGTAAAATTGTGGATTTACTGCAGCAGGTGAAGCAACCCGGAGATGACTTTATCGCATTCAATCGCGTCTTGACACAACACTTAGAGCCCCAATGTCCTAGCGCACCGCCAGCAGATCCCATTTACGCTGAACCTGGCGTAGCGGGCCTCAATGATGGCTTCTATACTACAAGCACAATTGTAGCAATGCCACATCAGGAAGTCGGCACCGTTGGTGATGCTGGTGCTTCAACCAATCTACCAGAGCACATTTATGCAGAGCCGCACTGTGCACAACAGCCGCTGTTGCGCAACGAGTACGCGTCACCGGCCGATGGCAATATGGAATCGATGGATTTGTATACGGAACCTATCAATGAACGAGGTAAATTAATGTATTAGGGATGTAGCCGGCATGCACTAAGAGATTTATTGTTAAGCATAAGTGCACAAATAATGTACCAAAGTTGCAATAGCGGAAAAGAAGCGATAGCTTCCAAGCAAATTTGAAAATAAGGGTTCAAAGCCCAATAGTTTTGGGCTAAAATTTCACTTTTTCACTGAAATACAATGCATTTTTATTTATTCCCAGGAAACGAACTGGTCATTTTAAAGTTTAATTATATTATGTTATTTATTTATTTTCTCATGACACTACTAACAGTTTTGCCATTATGAAACCTATCCCTAGTGTAGAAGTGTTAACGAATTTTGGGCTGTGAAAGAAAAACTTGTATATAAATTGCGTATGGAAGAAATTAATTTGTGTCTTTAACATGTAGACTTCACTTTATTAACAAATAATTGTTAATTTTTTGTAATTTAGCTAAGAAAAATAACGCACATTAAGTATATTAATTTTATTTTATTTTATCTTATATTAAGATTTTGTTATTGGCATATATTTAACATTAGTTATAAGCTCTGATTAAAAAACACAAATGTTTCAAAACGTAAAAAAAAATAAAACAGATATTTTCAAAATCAAATATTAATATTGGTTCTTTACTAGTAGTGACAAAGGCCTACAGAAAATAATAAGAGTTTCGGTTCAAGAAAATTCCTATTAAATTTAAAAACTGGATGCAGTAATCACGGTGCTCTGAATAACTCGGTTGTTCTTGGACTCGGATGTTCTACACAACATTAATTATGTATATTTTTAAATAATATTATTTTGTTGATTCCATCTCATGGCAGTCAAGTGGTAACAGGACTTTAATAAGAAAAGGACATAGCACATGTATAAGCCAAATAAGCTTAAAAAAGAGCTATGTCAACTGAACATAACTCAGAAAGATAACAAGAAAAATGGAACAATACGTGCGAAATCCAAACACGCACTTTGTACACATCAAGGTCACATACCCAATAGCTCAAGTGTTAGAGCGGCCGTCGCAATTCAAAAAATGCATACGGTCGGGTGTTCGATTCTCAGTACAACTTAACCAAAACTGGTCTGATGAGGCTATGTATATGCATATAAATATGTTTATACGTGGTAATAGCCGAAACATATGTCACCAATTACCAGGTTAAATTGATCCACTTGTTATCTTTCTCATGTTGGTTGTATAAATGACTAAAAAGTTCAATACAAAAATTATTAATATAATAATTATTAGTCTCAAAACAAACCAAAAAAAAGAAAAAGCAATATTTTTTTTTTATTTGTGGAAAAATTGCAAAAATAACATGCATAAACGAATTTGAAGCATGAACCCCGCACTTTTTATACCGTTAGATCAAATGAGCTGAAATTTCGGGCATAAGTAGTTTTTGTGATGCTGATCCAAAGCCCTAATAAGCAGATGGGGTCAAAAATGCTTTTTTTTGGAGTTAGCAATGATGGAAGTTCTTACATCGGGCCCCTGAGGGCCAAGAAATCTAATTTTTAAAAATGCATGCTTCAAGCAAATTTGTGTTTTTAACGTTTGGCTTTACGAAAAAAACGCGAATTAGTATCTCTTACATAGAATAAGTATATTCAATGCCCTGCATCGTGATATATTTAATCGGATCTATATAGTTTCACTAGCACCTGAAAAATGTTTTAAATTTAGAATAGCCTCTTATTTATATGTAAGCATGATGTATATTGTTTAGTTA